>OX384034.1:5614583-6234166 GCA_947534325.1 Agonum fuliginosum
GAAACCTTGACCCGTGAAACTTACCAGTGAAACCTAGACCCGTGAAACGTCACCCGAGAAACTTACCCGTGAAACTTACCTGTGAAACTTACCCGTGAAACCTTGACCCGTGAAACTTACCAGGGAAACCTACACCCGTAAAACGTCACCCGTGAAACTTACCTGTGAAACTTACCCGTAAAACTTACCCGTGAAACCTTGACCCGTGAAACTTACCAGTGAAACCTAGACCCGTGAAACGTCACCCGTGAAACATACCCGTGAAACTTACCAGTGAAACCTAGACCCGTGAAACGTCACCCGTGAAACTTACCCGTGAAACTTACCCGTGAAACCTTGACCCGTGAAACTTACCAGTAAAACCTAGACCCGTGAAACATCACCCATGAAACATACCCGTGAAACTTACCCGTGAAACTTACCCGTGAAACCTTGACCCGTGAAACTTACCAGTGAAACCTAGACCCGTGAAACGTCACCTGTAAAACATACCCGTAAAACTTACCCGTGAAACTTACCCGTGAAACCTTGATCCGTGAAACTTTCCAGTGAAACCTAGACCCGTGAAACGTCACCCGTGAAACATACCCGTGAAACTTACCCGTGAAACTTACCCGTGAAACCTTGACCCGTGAAACTTACCAGTGAAACCTAGACCCGTGAAACGTCACCCGTGAAATTTACCCGTAAAACTTACCCGTGAAACTTACCTGTGAAACCTTGACCCGTGAAACTTACCAGTGAAACCTAGACCCGTGAAACGTCACCCGTGAAACTTACCCGTAAAACTTACCCGTAAAACTTACCCGTGAAACTTACCTGTGAAACTTACCCGTGAAACCTTGACCCGTGAAACTTACCAGTAAAACCTAGACCCGTGAAACATCACCCATGAAACATACCCGTGAAACTTACCCGTGAAACTTACCCGTGAAACCTTGACCCGTGAAACTTACCAGTGAAACCTAGACCCGTGAAACGTCACCTGTAAAACATACCCGTAAAACTTACCCGTGAAACTTACCCGTGAAACCTTGATCCGTGAAACTTTCCAGTGAAACCTAGACCCGTGAAACGTCACCCGTGAAACATACCCGTGAAACTTACCCGTGAAACTTACCCGTGAAACCTTGACCCGTGAAACTTACCAGTGAAACCTAGACCCGTGAAACTTACCCGTAAAACTTACCCGTGAAACTTACCCGTGAAACCTTGACCCGTGAAACTTACCAGTGAAACCTAGACCCGTGAAACGTCACCCGTGAAACATACCCGTGAAACTTACCCGTGAAACCTTGACCCGTGAAACTTACCAGTGAAACCAAGACCCGTGAAACGTCACCCGTGAAACATACCCGTGAAACTTACCCGTGAAACTTACCCGTGAAACGTCACCTGTAAAACATACCCGTAAAACTTACCCGTGAAACTTACCCGTGAAACCTTGACCCGTGAAACTTACCAGTGAAACCAAGACCCGTGAAACGTCACCCGTGAAACATACCCGTGAAACTTACCCGTGAAACTTACCCGTGAAACGTCACCTGTAAAACATACCCGTAAAACTTACCCGTGAAACTTACCCGTGAAACCTTGACCCGTAAAACTTACCCGTGAAACTTACCTGTGAAACTTACCCGTGAAACCTTGACCCGTGAAACTTACCAGTAAATCCTAGACCCGTGAAACATCACCCATGAAACATACCCGTGAAACTTACCCGTGAAACTTACCCGTGAAACCTTGACCCGTGAAACTTACCAGTGAAACCTAGACCCGTGAAACGTCACCTGTAAAACATACCCGTAAAACTTACCCGTGAAACTTACCCGTGAAACCTTGATCCGTGAAACTTTCCAGTGAAACCTAGACCCGTGAAACGTCACCCGTGAAACATACCCGTGAAACTTACCCGTGAAACTTGTCCGTGAAACCTTGACCCGTGAAACTTACCAGTGAAACCTAGACCCGTGAAACTTACCCGTAAAACTTACCCGTGAAACTTACCCGTGAAACCTTGACCCGTGAAACTTACCAGTGAAACCTAGACCCGTGAAACGTCACCCGTGAAACATACCCGTGAAACTTACCCGTGAAACCTTGACCCGTGAAACTTACCAGTGAAACCAAGACCCGTGAAACGTCACCCGTGAAACATACCCGTAAAACTTACCCGTGAAACTTACCCGTGAAACTTACCCGTGAAACGTCACCTGTAAAACATACCCGTAAAACTTACCCGTGAAACTTACCCGTGAAACCTTGACCCGTGAAACTTACCAGTGAAACCAAGACCCGTGAAACGTCATCCGTGAAACATACCCGTGAAACTTACCCGTGAAACTTACCCGTGAAACCTTGACCCGTGAAACTTACCAGTGAAACCTAGACCCGTGAAACGTCACCCGTGAAACATACCCGTGAAACTTACCAGTGAAACCTAGACCCGTGAAACGTCACACGTGAAACTTACCCGTGAAACTTACCCGTGAAACCTTGACCCGTGAAACTTACCAGTAAAACCTAGACCCGTGAAACATCACCCATGAAACATACCCGTGAAACTTACCCGTGAAACTTACCCGTGAAACCTTGACCCGTGAAACTTACCAGTGAAACCTAGACCCGTGAAACGTCACCTGTAAAACATACCCGTAAAACTTACCCGTGAAACTTACCCGTGAAACTTACCCGTGAAACCTTGATCCGTGAAACTTACCAGTGAAACCTAGACCCGTGAAACGTCACCCGTGAAACATACCCGTGAAACTTACCCGTGAAACTTACCCGTGAAACCTTGACCCGTGAAACTTACCAGTGAAACCTAGACCTGTGAAACTTACCAGTGAAACCTAGACCCGTGAAACGTCACCCGTGAAACTTACCCGTAAAACTTACCCGTGAAACTTACCCGTGAAACCTTGACCCGTGAAACTTACCAGTGAAACCTAGACCCGTGAAACGTCACCCGTGAAACTTACGCGTAAAACTTACCCGTGAAACTTACCCGTAAAACCTTAACCCGTGAAACTTACCAGTGAAACCTAGACCCGTGAAACGTCACCCGTGAAACATACCCGTGAAACTTACCCGTGAAACTTACCCGTAAAACTTACCCGTGAAACCTTGACCCGTGAAACTTACCAGTGAAACCTAGACCCGTGAAACGTCACCCGTGAAACATACCCGTGAAACTTACCCGTGAAACTTACCCGTAAAACCTTGACCCGTGAAACTTACCAGTGAAACCTAGACCCGTGAAACGTCACCCGTGAAACATACCCGTGAAACTTACCCGTGAAACTTACCCGTGAAACCTTGACCCGTGAAACTTACCAGTGAAACCTAGACCCGTGAAACGTCACCCGTGAAACATACCCGTGAAACTTACCCGTAAAACTTACCCGTGAAACCTTGACCCGTGAAACTTACCAGTGAAACCTAGACCCGTGAAACGTCACCCGTGAAACATACCCGTGAAACTTACCCGTGAAACTTACCCGTGAAACCTTGACCCGTGAAACTTACTAGTGAAACCTAGACCCGTGAAACGTCACCCGTGAAACATACCCGTGAAACTTACCCGTGAAACTTACCCGTGAAACCTTGACCCGTGAAACTTACCAGTGAAACCTAGACCCGTGAAACGTCACCCGTGAAACATACCCGTGAAACTTACCCGTAAAACCTTGACCCGTGAAACTTACCAGTGAAACCTAGACCCGTGAAACATCACCCATGAAACATACCCGTGAAACTTACCCGTGAATCTTACCCGTGAAACCTTGACCCGTGAAACTTACCAGTGAAACCTAGACCCGTGAAACGTCACCTGTAAAACATACCCGTAAAACTTACCCGTGAAACTTACCCGTGAAACCTTGATCCGTGAAACTTTCCAGTGAAACCTAGACCCGTGAAACGTCACCCGTGAAACATACCCGTGAAACTTACCCGTGAAACTTACCCGTGAAACCTTGACCCGTGAAACTTACCAGTGAAACCTAGACCCGTGAAACGTCACCCGTGAAACTTACCCGTAAAACTTACCCGTGAAACTTACCCGTAAAACTTACCCGTGAAACTTACCCGTGAAACCTTGACCCGTGAAACTTACCAGTGAAACCTAGACCCGTGAAACGTCACCCGTGAAACATACCCGTGAAACTTACCCGTGAAACCTTGACCCGTGAAACTTACTAGTGAAACCAAGACCCGTGAAACGTCACCCGTGAAACATACCCGTGAAACTTACCCGTGAAACTTACCCGTGAATCCTTGACCCGTGAAACTTACCAGTGAAACCTAGACCCGTGAAACGTCACCCGTGAAACATACCCGTGAAACTTACCCGTGAAACTTACCCGTGAAACCTTGACCCGTGAAACTTACCAGTGAAACCTAGACCCGTGAAACGTCACCCGTGAAACTTACCCGTAAAACTTACCCGTGAAACTTACCCGTGAAACCTTGACCCGTGAAACTTACCAGTGAAACCTAGACCCGTGAAACGTCACCCGTGAAACTTACGCGTAAAACTTACCCGTGAAACTTACCCGTAAAACCTTGACCCGTGAAACTTACCAGTGAAACCTAGACCCGTGAAACGTCACCCGTGAAACATACCCGTGAAACTTACCCGTAAAACCTTGACCCGTGAAACTTACCAGTGAAACCTAGACCCGTGAAACGTCACCCGTGAAACTTACCCGTGAAACTTACCCGTGAAACGTCACCTGTAAAACATACCCGTAAAACTTACCCGTGAAACTTACCCGTGAAACTTACCAGTGAAACCAAGACCCGTGAAACGTCATCCGTGAAACATACCCGTGAAACTTACCCGTGAAACTTACCCGTGAAACCTTGACCCGTGAAACTTACCAGTGAAACCTAGACCCGTGAAATGTCACCCGTGAAACATACCCGTGAAACTTACCAGTGAAACCTAGACCCGTAAAACGTCACCCGTGAAACTTACCCGTGAAACTTACCCGTGAAACGTCACCTGTAAAACATACCCGTAAAACTTACCAGTGAAACTTACCCGTGAAACCTTGACCCGTGAAACTTACCAGTGAAACCAAGACCCGTGAAACGTCACCCGTGAAACTTACCCGTGAAACTTACCCGTGAAACCTTGACCCGTGAAACTTACCAGTGAAACCTAGACCCGTGAAACGTCACCCGAGAAACTTACCCGTGAAACTTACCTGTGAAACTTACCCGTGAAACCTTGACCCGTGAAACTTACCAGGGAAACCTACACCCGTAAAACGTCACCCGTGAAACTTACCTGTGAAACTTACCCGTAAAACTTACCCGTGAAACCTTGACCCGTGAAACTTACCAGTGAAACCTAGACCCGTGAAACGTCACCCGTGAAACATACCCGTGAAACTTACCAGTGAAACCTAGACCCGTGAAACGTCACCCGTGAAACTTACCCGTGAAACTTACCCGTGAAACCTTGACCCGTGAAACTTACCAGTAAAACCTAGACCCGTGAAACATCACCCATGAAACATACCCGTGAAACTTACCCGTGAAACTTACCCGTGAAACCTTGACCCGTGAAACTTACCAGTGAAACCTAGACCCGTGAAACGTCACCTGTAAAACATACCCGTAAAACTTACCCGTGAAACTTACCCGTGAAACCTTGATCCGTGAAACTTTCCAGTGAAACCTAGACCCGTGAAACGTCACCCGTGAAACATACCCGTGAAACTTACCCGTGAAACTTACCCGTGAAACCTTGACCCGTGAAACTTACCAGTGAAACCTAGACCCGTGAAACGTCACCCGTGAAATTTACCCGTAAAACTTACCCGTGAAACTTACCTGTGAAACCTTGACCCGTGAAACTTACCAGTGAAACCTAGACCCGTGAAACGTCACCCGTGAAACTTACCCGTAAAACTTACCCGTAAAACTTACCCGTGAAACTTACCTGTGAAACTTACCCGTGAAACCTTGACCCGTGAAACTTACCAGTAAAACCTAGACCCGTGAAACATCACCCATGAAACATACCCGTGAAACTTACCCGTGAAACTTACCCGTGAAACCTTGACCCGTGAAACTTACCAGTGAAACCTAGACCCGTGAAACGTCACCTGTAAAACATACCCGTAAAACTTACCCGTGAAACTTACCCGTGAAACCTTGATCCGTGAAACTTTCCAGTGAAACCTAGACCCGTGAAACGTCACCCGTGAAACATACCCGTGAAACTTACCCGTGAAACTTACCCGTGAAACCTTGACCCGTGAAACTTACCAGTGAAACCTAGACCCGTGAAACGTCACCCGTGAAACATACCCGTGAAACTTACCCGTGAAACCTTGACCCGTGAAACTTACTAGTGAAACCAAGACCCGTGAAACGTCACCCGTGAAACATACCCGTGAAACTTACCCGTGAAACTTACCCGTGAATCCTTGACCCGTGAAACTTACCAGTGAAACCTAGACCCGTGAAACGTCACCCGTGAAACATACCCGTGAAACTTACCCGTGAAACTTACCCGTGAAACCTTGACCCGTGAAACTTACCAGTGAAACCTAGACCCGTGAAACGTCACCCGTGAAACTTACCCGTAAAACTTACCCGTGAAACTTACCCGTGAAACCTTGACCCGTGAAACTTACCAGTGAAACCTAGACCCGTGAAACGTCACCCGTGAAACTTACGCGTAAAACTTACCCGTGAAACTTACCCGTAAAACCTTGACCCGTGAAACTTACCAGTGAAACCTAGACCCGTGAAACGTCACCCGTGAAACATACCCGTGAAACTTACCCGTAAAACCTTGACCCGTGAAACTTACCAGTGAAACCTAGACCCGTGAAACGTCACCCGTGAAACTTACCCGTGAAACTTACCCGTGAAACGTCACCTGTAAAACATACCCGTAAAACTTACCCGTGAAACCTACCAGTGAAACCAAGACCCGTGAAACGTCATCCGTGAAACATACCCGTGAAACTTACCCGTGAAACTTACCCGTGAAACCTTGACCCGTGAAACTTACCAGTGAAACCTAGACCCGTGAAATGTCACCCGTGAAACATACCCGTGAAACTTACCAGTGAAACCTAGACCCGTGAAACGTCACCCGTGAAACTTACCCGTGAAACTTACCCGTGAAACGTCACCTGTAAAACATACCCGTAAAACTTACCAGTGAAACTTACCCGTGAAACCTTGACCCGTGAAACTTACCAGTGAAACCAAGACCCGTGAAACGTCACCCGTGAAACTTACCCGTGAAACTTACCCGTGAAACCTTGACCCGTGAAACTTACCAGTGAAACCTAGACCCGTGAAACGTCACCCGAGAAACTTACCCGTGAAACTTACCTGTGAAACTTACCCGTGAAACCTTGACCCGTGAAACTTACCAGGGAAACCTACACCCGTAAAACGTCACCCGTGAAACTTACCTGTGAAACTTACCCGTAAAACTTACCCGTGAAACCTTGACCCGTGAAACTTACCAGTGAAACCTAGACCCGTGAAACGTCACCCGTGAAACATACCCGTGAAACTTACCAGTGAAACCTAGACCCGTGAAACGTCACCCGTGAAACTTACCCGTGAAACTTACCCGTGAAACCTTGACCCGTGAAACTTACCAGTAAAACCTAGACCCGTGAAACATCACCCATGAAACATACCCGTGAAACTTACCCGTGAAACTTACCCGTGAAACCTTGACCCGTGAAACTTACCAGTGAAACCTAGACCCGTGAAACGTCACCTGTAAAACATACCCGTAAAACTTACCCGTAAAACTTACCCGTGAAACCTTGATCCGTGAAACTTTCCAGTAAAACCTAGACCCGTGAAACGTCACCCGTGAAACATACCCGTGAAACTTACCCGTGAAACTTACCCGTGAAACCTTGACCCGTGAAACTTACCAGTGAAACCTAGACCCGTGAAACGTCACCCGTGAAATTTACCCGTAAAACTTACCCGTGAAACTTACCTGTGAAACCTTGACCCGTGAAACTTACCAGTGAAACCTAGACCCGTGAAACGTCACCCGTGAAACTTACCCGTAAAACTTACCCGTAAAACTTACCCGTGAAACTTACCTGTGAAACTTACCCGTGAAACCTTGACCCGTGAAACTTACCAGTAAAACCTAGACCCGTGAAACATCACCCATGAAACATACCCGTGAAACTTACCCGTGGAACTTACCCGTGAAACCTTGACCCGTGAAACTTACCAGTGAAACCTAGACCCGTGAAACGTCACCTGTAAAACATACCCGTAAAACTTACCCGTGAAACTTACCCGTGAAACCTTGATCCGTGAAACTTTCCAGTGAAACCTAGACCCGTGAAACGTCACCCGTGAAACATACCCGTGAAACTTACCCGTGAAACTTACCCGTGAAACCTTGACCCGTGAAACTTACCAGTGAAACCTAGACCCGTGAAACTTACCCGTAAAACTTACCCGTGAAACTTACCCGTGAAACCTTGACCCGTGAAACTTACCAGTGAAACCTAGACCCGTGAAACGTCACCCGTGAAACATACCCGTGAAACTTACCCGTGAAACCTTGACCCGTGAAACTTACCAGTGAAACCAAGACCCGTGAAACGTCACCCGTGAAACATACCCGTGAAACTTACCCGTGAAACTTACCCGTGAAACGTCACCTGTAAAACATACCCGTAAAACTTACCCGTGAAACTTACCCGTGAAACCTTGACCCGTGAAACTTACCAGTGAAACCAAGACCCGTGAAACGTCATCCGTGAAACATACCCGTGAAACTTACCCGTGAAACTTACCCGTGAAACCTTGACCCGTGAAACTTACCAGTGAAACCTAGACCCGTGAAACGTCACCCGTGAAACATACCCGTGAAACTTACCAGTGAAACCTAGACCCGTGAAACGTCACACGTGAAACTTACCCGTGAAACTTACCCGTGAAACCTTGACCCGTGAAACTTACCAGTAAAACCTAGACCCGTGAAACATCACCCATGAAACATACCCGTGAAACTTACCCGTGAAACTTACCCGTGAAACCTTGACCCGTGAAACTTACCAGTGAAACCTAGACCCGTGAAACGTCACCTGTAAAACATACCCGTAAAACTTACCCGTGAAACTTACCCGTGAAACTTACCCGTGAAACCTTGATCCGTGAAACTTACCAGTGAAACCTAGACCCGTGAAACGTCACCCGTGAAACATACCCGTGAAACTTACCCGTGAAACTTACCCGTGAAACCTTGACCCGTGAAACTTACCAGTGAAACCTAGACCTGTGAAACTTACCAGTGAAACCTAGACCCGTGAAACGTCACCCGTGAAACTTACCCGTAAAACTTACCCGTGAAACTTACCCGTGAAACCTTGACCCGTGAAACTTACCAGTGAAACCTAGACCCGTGAAACGTCACCCGTGAAACTTACGCGTAAAACTTACGCGTAAAACTTACCCGTGAAACTTACCCGTAAAACCTTGACCCGTGAAACTTACCAGTGAAACCAAGACCCGTGAAACGTCACCCGTGAAACATACCCGTGAAACTTACCCGTGAAACTTACCCGTGAAACGTCACCTGTAAAACATACCCGTAAAACTTACCCGTGAAACTTACCCGTGAAACCTTGACCCGTGAAACTTACCAGTGAAACCAAGACCCGTGAAACGTCACCCGTGAAACATACCCGTGAAACTTACCCGTGAAACTTACCCGTGAAACGTCACCTGTAAAACATACCCGTAAAACTTACCCGTGAAACTTACCCGTGAAACCTTGACCCGTAAAACTTACCCGTGAAACTTACCTGTGAAACTTACCCGTGAAAACTTGACCCGTGAAACTTACCAGTAAATCCTAGACCCGTGAAACATCACCCATGAAACATACCCGTGAAACTTACCCGTGAAACTTACCCGTGAAACCTTGACCCGTGAAACTTACCAGTGAAACCTAGACCCGTGAAACGTCACCTGTAAAACATACCCGTAAAACTTACCCGTGAAACTTACCCGTGAAACCTTGATCCGTGAAACTTTCCAGTGAAACCTAGACCCGTGAAACGTCACCCGTGAAACATACCCGTGAAACTTACCCGTGAAACTTGTCCGTGAAACCTTGACCCGTGAAACTTACCAGTGAAACCTAGACCCGTGAAACTTACCCGTAAAACTTACCCGTGAAACTTACCCGTGAAACCTTGACCCGTGAAACTTACCAGTGAAACCTAGACCCGTGAAACGTCACCCGTGAAACATACCCGTGAAACTTACCCGTGAAACCTTGACCCGTGAAACTTACCAGTGAAACCAAGACCCGTGAAACGTCACCCGTGAAACATACCCGTAAAACTTACCCGTGAAACTTACCCGTGAAACTTACCCGTGAAACGTCACCTGTAAAACATACCCGTAAAACTTACCCGTGAAACTTACCCGTGAAACCTTGACCCGTGAAACTTACCAGTGAAACCAAGACCCGTGAAACGTCATCCGTGAAACATACCCGTGAAACTTACCCGTGAAACTTACCCGTGAAACCTTGACCCGTGAAACTTACCAGTGAAACCTAGACCCGTGAAACGTCACCCGTGAAACATACCCGTGAAACTTACCAGTGAAACCTAGACCCGTGAAACGTCACACGTGAAACTTACCCGTGAAACTTACCCGTGAAACCTTGACCCGTGAAACTTACCAGTAAAACCTAGACCCGTGAAACATCACCCATGAAACATACCCGTGAAACTTACCCGTGAAACTTACCCGTGAAACCTTGACCCGTGAAACTTACCAGTGAAACCTAGACCCGTGAAACGTCACCTGTAAAACATACCCGTAAAACTTACCCGTGAAACTTACCCGTGAAACTTACCCGTGAAACCTTGATCCGTGAAACTTACCAGTGAAACCTAGACCCGTGAAACGTCACCCGTGAAACATACCCGTGAAACTTACCCGTGAAACTTACCCGTGAAACCTTGACCCGTGAAACTTACCAGTGAAACCTAGACCTGTGAAACTTACCAGTGAAACCTAGACCCGTGAAACGTCACCCGTGAAACTTACCCGTAAAACTTACCCGTGAAACTTACCCGTGAAACCTTGACCCGTGAAACTTACCAGTGAAACCTAGACCCGTGAAACGTCACCCGTGAAACTTACGCGTAAAACTTACCCGTGAAACTTACCCGTAAAACCTTAACCCGTGAAACTTACCAGTGAAACCTAGACCCGTGAAACGTCACCCGTGAAACATACCCGTGAAACTTACCCGTGAAACTTACCCGTAAAACTTACCCGTGAAACCTTGACCCGTGAAACTTACCAGTGAAACCTAGACCCGTGAAACGTCACCCGTGAAACATACCCGTGAAACTTACCCGTGAAACTTACCCGTAAAACCTTGACCCGTGAAACTTACCAGTGAAACCTAGACCCGTGAAACGTCACCCGTGAAACATACCCGTGAAACTTACCCGTGAAACTTACCCGTGAAACCTTGACCCGTGAAACTTACCAGTGAAACCTAGACCCGTGAAACGTCACCCGTGAAACATACCCGTGAAACTTACCCGTAAAACTTACCCGTGAAACCTTGACCCGTGAAACTTACCAGTGAAACCTAGACCCGTGAAACGTCACCCGTGAAACATACCCGTGAAACTTACCCGTGAAACTTACCCGTGAAACCTTGACCCGTGAAACTTACTAGTGAAACCTAGACCCGTGAAACGTCACCCGTGAAACATACCCGTGAAACTTACCCGTGAAACTTACCCGTGAAACCTTGACCCGTGAAACTTACCAGTGAAACCTAGACCCGTGAAACGTCACCCGTGAAACATACCCGTGAAACTTACCCGTAAAACCTTGACTCGTGAAACTTACCAGTGAAACCTAGACCCGTGAAACATCACCCATGAAACATACCCGTGAAACTTACCCGTGAATCTTACCCGTGAAACCTTGACCCGTGAAACTTACCAGTGAAACCTAGACCCGTGAAACGTCACCTGTAAAACATACCCGTAAAACTTACCCGTGAAACTTACCCGTGAAACCTTGATCCGTGAAACTTTCCAGTGAAACCTAGACCCGTGAAACGTCACCCGTGAAACATACCCGTGAAACTTACCCGTGAAACTTACCCGTGAAACCTTGACCCGTGAAACTTACCAGTGAAACCTAGACCCGTGAAACGTCACCCGTGAAACTTACCCGTAAAACTTACCCGTGAAACTTACCCGTAAAACTTACCCGTGAAACTTACCCGTGAAACCTTGACCCGTGAAACTTACCAGTGAAACCTAGACCCGTGAAACGTCACCCGTGAAACATACCCGTGAAACTTACCCGTGAAACCTTGACCCGTGAAACTTACTAGTGAAACCAAGACCCGTGAAACGTCACCCGTGAAACATACCCGTGAAACTTACCCGTGAAACTTACCCGTGAATCCTTGACCCGTGAAACTTACCAGTGAAACCTAGACCCGTGAAACGTCACCCGTGAAACATACCCGTGAAACTTACCCGTGAAACTTACCCGTGAAACCTTGACCCGTGAAACTTACCAGTGAAACCTAGACCCGTGAAACGTCACCCGTGAAACTTACCCGTAAAACTTACCCGTGAAACTTACCCGTGAAACCTTGACCCGTGAAACTTACCAGTGAAACCTAGACCCGTGAAACGTCACCCGTGAAACTTACGCGTAAAACTTACCCGTGAAACTTACCCGTAAAACCTTGACCCGTGAAACTTACCAGTGAAACCTAGACCCGTGAAACGTCACCCGTGAAACATACCCGTGAAACTTACCCGTAAAACCTTGACCCGTGAAACTTACCAGTGAAACCTAGACCCGTGAAACGTCACCCGTGAAACTTACCCGTGAAACTTACCCGTGAAACGTCACCTGTAAAACATACCCGTAAAACTTACCCGTGAAACTTACCCGTGAAACTTACCAGTGAAACCAAGACCCGTGAAACGTCATCCGTGAAACATACCCGTGAAACTTACCCGTGAAACTTACCCGTGAAACCTTGACCCGTGAAACTTACCAGTGAAACCTAGACCCGTGAAATGTCACCCGTGAAACATACCCGTGAAACTTACCAGTGAAACCTAGACCCGTAAAACGTCACCCGTGAAACTTACCCGTGAAACTTACCCGTGAAACGTCACCTGTAAAACATACCCGTAAAACTTACCAGTGAAACTTACCCGTGAAACCTTGACCCGTGAAACTTACCAGTGAAACCAAGACCCGTGAAACGTCACCCGTGAAACTTACCCGTGAAACTTACCCGTGAAACCTTGACCCGTGAAACTTACCAGTGAAACCTAGACCCGTGAAACGTCACCCGAGAAACTTACCCGTGAAACTTACCTGTGAAACTTACCCGTGAAACCTTGACCCGTGAAACTTACCAGGGAAACCTACACCCGTAAAACGTCACCCGTGAAACTTACCTGTGAAACTTACCCGTAAAACTTACCCGTGAAACCTTGACCCGTGAAACTTACCAGTGAAACCTAGACCCGTGAAACGTCACCCGTGAAACATACCCGTGAAACTTACCAGTGAAACCTAGACCCGTGAAACGTCACCCGTGAAACTTACCCGTGAAACTTACCCGTGAAACCTTGACCCGTGAAACTTACCAGTAAAACCTAGACCCGTGAAACATCACCCATGAAACATACCCGTGAAACTTACCCGTGAAACTTACCCGTGAAACCTTGACCCGTGAAACTTACCAGTGAAACCTAGACCCGTGAAACGTCACCTGTAAAACATACCCGTAAAACTTACCCGTGAAACTTACCCGTGAAACCTTGATCCGTGAAACTTTCCAGTGAAACCTAGACCCGTGAAACGTCACCCGTGAAACATACCCGTGAAACTTACCCGTGAAACTTACCCGTGAAACCTTGACCCGTGAAACTTACCAGTGAAACCTAGACCCGTGAAACGTCACCCGTGAAATTTACCCGTAAAACTTACCCGTGAAACTTACCTGTGAAACCTTGACCCGTGAAACTTACCAGTGAAACCTAGACCCGTGAAACGTCACCCGTGAAACTTACCCGTAAAACTTACCCGTAAAACTTACCCGTGAAACTTACCTGTGAAACTTACCCGTGAAACCTTGACCCGTGAAACTTACCAGTAAAACCTAGACCCGTGAAACATCACCCATGAAACATACCCGTGAAACTTACCCGTGAAACTTACCCGTGAAACCTTGACCCGTGAAACTTACCAGTGAAACCTAGACCCGTGAAACGTCACCTGTAAAACATACCCGTAAAACTTACCCGTGAAACTTACCCGTGAAACCTTGATCCGTGAAACTTTCCAGTGAAACCTAGACCCGTGAAACGTCACCCGTGAAACATACCCGTGAAACTTACCCGTGAAACTTACCCGTGAAACCTTGACCCGTGAAACTTACCAGTGAAACCTAGACCCGTGAAACGTCACCCGTGAAACATACCCGTGAAACTTACCCGTGAAACCTTGACCCGTGAAACTTACTAGTGAAACCAAGACCCGTGAAACGTCACCCGTGAAACATACCCGTGAAACTTACCCGTGAAACTTACCCGTGAATCCTTGACCCGTGAAACTTACCAGTGAAACCTAGACCCGTGAAACGTCACCCGTGAAACATACCCGTGAAACTTACCCGTGAAACTTACCCGTGAAACCTTGACCCGTGAAACTTACCAGTGAAACCTAGACCCGTGAAACGTCACCCGTGAAACTTACCCGTAAAACTTACCCGTGAAACTTACCCGTGAAACCTTGACCCGTGAAACTTACCAGTGAAACCTAGACCCGTGAAACGTCACCCGTGAAACTTACGCGTAAAACTTACCCGTGAAACTTACCCGTAAAACCTTGACCCGTGAAACTTACCAGTGAAACCTAGACCCGTGAAACGTCACCCGTGAAACATACCCGTGAAACTTACCCGTAAAACCTTGACCCGTGAAACTTACCAGTGAAACCTAGACCCGTGAAACGTCACCCGTGAAACTTACCCGTGAAACTTACCCGTGAAACGTCACCTGTAAAACATACCCGTAAAACTTACCCGTGAAACTTACCCGTGAAACTTACCAGTGAAACCAAGACCCGTGAAACGTCATCCGTGAAACATACCCGTGAAACTTACCCGTGAAACTTACCCGTGAAACCTTGACCCGTGAAACTTACCAGTGAAACCTAGACCCGTGAAATGTCACCCGTGAAACATACCCGTGAAACTTACCAGTGAAACCTAGACCCGTGAAACGTCACCCGTGAAACTTACCCGTGAAACTTACCCGTGAAACGTCACCTGTAAAACATACCCGTAAAACTTACCAGTGAAACTTACCCGTGAAACCTTGACCCGTGAAACTTACCAGTGAAACCAAGACCCGTGAAACGTCACCCGTGAAACTTACCCGTGAAACTTACCCGTGAAACCTTGACCCGTGAAACTTACCAGTGAAACCTAGACCCGTGAAACGTCACCCGAGAAACTTACCCGTGAAACTTACCTGTGAAACTTACCCGTGAAACCTTGACCCGTGAAACTTACCAGGGAAACCTACACCCGTAAAACGTCACCCGTGAAACTTACCTGTGAAACTTACCCGTAAAACTTACCCGTGAAACCTTGACCCGTGAAACTTACCAGTGAAACCTAGACCCGTGAAACGTCACCCGTGAAACATACCCGTGAAACTTACCAGTGAAACCTAGACCCGTGAAACGTCACCCGTGAAACTTACCCGTGAAACTTACCCGTGAAACCTTGACCCGTGAAACTTACCAGTAAAACCTAGACCCGTGAAACATCACCCATGAAACATACCCGTGAAACTTACCCGTGAAACTTACCCGTGAAACCTTGACCCGTGAAACTTACCAGTGAAACCTAGACCCGTGAAACGTCACCTGTAAAACATACCCGTAAAACTTACCCGTAAAACTTACCCGTGAAACCTTGATCCGTGAAACTTTCCAGTAAAACCTAGACCCGTGAAACGTCACCCGTGAAACATACCCGTGAAACTTACCCGTGAAACTTACCCGTGAAACCTTGACCCGTGAAACTTACCAGTGAAACCTAGACCCGTGAAACGTCACCCGTGAAATTTACCCGTAAAACTTACCCGTGAAACTTACCTGTGAAACCTTGACCCGTGAAACTTACCAGTGAAACCTAGACCCGTGAAACGTCACCCGTGAAACTTACCCGTAAAACTTACCCGTAAAACTTACCCGTGAAACTTACCTGTGAAACTTACCCGTGAAACCTTGACCCGTGAAACTTACCAGTAAAACCTAGACCCGTGAAACATCACCCATGAAACATACCCGTGAAACTTACCCGTGAAACTTACCCGTGAAACCTTGACCCGTGAAACTTACCAGTGAAACCTAGACCCGTGAAACGTCACCTGTAAAACATACCCGTAAAACTTACCCGTGAAACTTACCCGTGAAACCTTGATCCGTGAAACTTTCCAGTGAAACCTAGACCCGTGAAACGTCACCCGTGAAACATACCCGTGAAACTTACCCGTGAAACTTACCCGTGAAACCTTGACCCGTGAAACTTACCAGTGAAACCTAGACCCGTGAAACTTACCCGTAAAACTTACCCGTGAAACTTACCCGTGAAACCTTGACCCGTGAAACTTACCAGTGAAACCTAGACCCGTGAAACGTCACCCGTGAAACATACCCGTGAAACTTACCCGTGAAACCTTGACCCGTGAAACTTACCAGTGAAACCAAGACCCGTGAAACGTCACCCGTGAAACATACCCGTGAAACTTACCCGTGAAACTTACCCGTGAAACGTCACCTGTAAAACATACCCGTAAAACTTACCCGTGAAACTTACCCGTGAAACCTTGACCCGTGAAACTTACCAGTGAAACCAAGACCCGTGAAACGTCATCCGTGAAACATACCCGTGAAACTTACCCGTGAAACTTACCCGTGAAACCTTGACCCGTGAAACTTACCAGTGAAACCTAGACCCGTGAAACGTCACCCGTGAAACATACCCGTGAAACTTACCAGTGAAACCTAGACCCGTGAAACGTCACACGTGAAACTTACCCGTGAAACTTACCCGTGAAACCTTGACCCGTGAAACTTACCAGTAAAACCTAGACCCGTGAAACATCACCCATGAAACATACCCGTGAAACTTACCCGTGAAACTTACCCGTGAAACCTTGACCCGTGAAACTTACCAGTGAAACCTAGACCCGTGAAACGTCACCTGTAAAACATACCCGTAAAACTTACCCGTGAAACTTACCCGTGAAACTTACCCGTGAAACCTTGATCCGTGAAACTTACCAGTGAAACCTAGACCCGTGAAACGTCACCCGTGAAACATACCCGTGAAACTTACCCGTGAAACTTACCCGTGAAACCTTGACCCGTGAAACTTACCAGTGAAACCTAGACCTGTGAAACTTACCAGTGAAACCTAGACCCGTGAAACGTCACCCGTGAAACTTACCCGTAAAACTTACCCGTGAAACTTACCCGTGAAACCTTGACCCGTGAAACTTACCAGTGAAACCTAGACCCGTGAAACGTCACCCGTGAAACTTACGCGTAAAACTTACGCGTAAAACTTACCCGTGAAACTTACCCGTAAAACCTTGACCCGTGAAACTTACCAGTGAAACCTAGACCCGTGAAACGTCACCCGTGAAACATACCCGTGAAACTTACCCGTGAAACTTACCCGTAAAACTTACCCGTGAAACCTTGACCCGTGAAACTTACCAGTGAAACCTAGACCCGTGAAACGTCACCCGTGAAACATACCCGTGAAACTTACCCGTGAAACTTACCCGTAAAACCTTGACCCGTTAAACTTACCAGTGAAACCTAGACCCGTGAAACGTCACCCGTGAAACATACCCGTGAAACTTACCCGTGAAACTTACCCGTGAAACCTTGACCCGTGAAACTTACCAGTGAAACCTAGACCCGTGAAACGTCACCCGTGAAACATACCCGTGAAACTTACCCGTAAAACTTACCCGTGAAACCTTGACCCGTGAAACTTACCAGTGAAACCTAGACCCGTGAAACGTCACCCGTGAAACATACCCGTGAAACTTACCCGTGAAACTTACCCGTGAAACCTTGACCCGTGAAACTTACTAGTGAAACCTAGACCCGTGAAACGTCACCCGTGAAACATACCCGTGAAACTTACCCGTGAAACTTACCCGTGAAACCTTGACCCGTGAAACTTACCAGTGAAACCTAGACCCGTGAAACGTCACCCGTGAAACATACCCGTGAAACTTACCCGTAAAACCTTGACCCGTGAAACTTACCAGTGAAACCTAGACCCGTGAAACATCACCCATGAAACATACCCGTGAAACTTACCCGTGAATCTTACCCGTGAAACCTTGACCCGTGAAACTTACCAGTGAAACCTAGACCCGTGAAACGTCACCTGTAAAACATACCCGTAAAACTTACCCGTGAAACTTACCTGTGAATCCTTGACCCGTGAAACTTTCCAGTGAAACATAGACCCGTGAAACATCACCCGTGAAACTTACCCGTAAAACTTACCCGTGAAACTTACCCGTGAAACCTTGACCCGTGAAACTTACCAGTGAAACCTAGACCCGTGAAACGTCACCCGTGAAACATACCCGTGAAACTTACCCGTGAAACTTACCCGTGAAACGTCACCTGTAAAACATACCCGTAAAACTTACCCGTGAAACTTACCCGTGAAACCTTGACCCGTGAAACTTACCAGTGAAACCAAGACCCGTGAAACGTCATCCGTGAAACATACCCGTGAAACTTACCAGTGAAACCTAGACCCGTGAAACGTCACACGTGAAACTTACCCGTGAAACTTACCCGTGAAACCTTGACCCGTGAAACCTTGACCCGTGAAACTTACCAGTAAAACCTAGACCCGTGAAACATCACCCATCAAACATACCCGTGAAACTTACCCGTGAAACTTACCCGTGAAACCTTGACCCGTGAAACTTACCAGTGAAACCTAGACCCGTGAAACGTCACCTGTAAAACATACCCGTAAAACTTACCCGTGAAACTTACCCGTGAAACCTTGATCCGTGAAACTTTCCAGTGAAACCTAGACCCGTGAAACGTCACCCGTGAAACATACCCGTGAAACTTACCCGTGAAACTTACCCGTGAAACCTTGACCCGTGAAACTTACCAGTGAAACCTAGACCCGTGAAACTTACCCGTAAAACTTACCCGTGAAACTTACCCGTGAAACCTTGACCCGTGAAACTTACCAGTGAAACCTAGACCCGTGAAACGTCACCCGTGAAACATACCCGTGAAACTTACCCGTGAAACCTTGACCCGTGAAACTTACCAGTGAAACCAAGACCCGTGAAACGTCACCCGTGAAACATACCCGTGAAACTTACCCGTGAAACTTACCCGTGAAACGTCACCTGTAAAACATACCCGTAAAACTTACCCGTGAAACTTACCCGTGAAACCTTGACCCGTGAAACTTACCAGTGAAACCAAGACCCGTGAAACGTCATCCGTGAAACATACCCGTGAAACTTACCCGTGAAACTTACCCGTGAAACCTTGACCCGTGAAACTTACCAGTGAAACCTAGACCCGTGAAACGTCACCCGTGAAACATACCCGTGAAACTTACCAGTGAAACCTAGACCCGTGAAACGTCACCCGTGAAACTTACCCGTGAAACTTACCCGTGAAACCTTGACCCGTGAAACTTACCAGTAAAACCTAGACCCGTGAAACATCACCCATGAAACATACCCGTGAAACTTACCCGTGAAACTTACCCGTAAAACCTTGACCCGTGAAACTTACCAGTGAAACCTAGACCCGTGAAACGTCACCTGTAAAACTTACCCGTAAAACTTACCCGTGAAACTTACCCGTGAAACTTACCCGTGAAACCTTGATCCGTGAAACTTTCCAGTGAAACCTAGACCCGTGAAACGTCACCCGTGAAACATACCCGTGAAACTTACCCGTGAAACTTACCCGTGAAACCTTGACCCGTGAAACTTACCAGTGAAACCTAGACCCGTGAAACTTACCAGTGAAACCTGGACCCGTGAAACGTCACCCGTGAAACTTACCCGTAAAACTTACCCGTGAAACTTACCCGTGAAACCTTGACCCGTGAAACTTACCAGTGAAACCTAGACCCGTGAAACGTCACCCGTGAAACTTACGCGTAAAACTTACCCGTGAAACTTACCCGTAAAACCTTGACCCGTGAAACTTACCAGTGAAACCTAGACCCGTGAAACGTCACCCGTGAAACATACCCGTGAAACTTACCCGTGAAACTTACCCGTAAAACTTACCCGTGAAACCTTGACCCGTGAAACTTACCAGTGAAACCTAGACCCGTGAAACGTCACCCGTGAAACATACCCGTGAAACTTACCCGTGAAACTTACCCGTAAAACCTTGACCCGTGAAACTTACCAGTGAAACCTAGACCCGTGAAACGTCACCCGTGAAACATACCCGTGAAACTTACCCGTAAAACTTACCCGTGAAACCTTGACCCGTGAAACTTACCAGTGAAACCTAGACCCGTGAAACGTCACCCGTGAAACATACCCGTGAAACTTACCCGTGAAACTTACCCGTGAAACCTTGACCCGTGAAACTTACTAGTGAAACCTAGACCCGTGAAACGTCACCCGTGAAACATACCCGTGAAACTTACCCGTGAAACTTACCCGTGAAACCTTGACCCGTGAAACTTACCAGTGAAACCTAGACCCGTGAAACGTCACCCGTGAAACATACCCGTAAAACTTACCCGTAAAACCTTGACCCGTGAAACTTACCAGTGAAACCTAGACCCGTGAAACGTCACCCGTGAAACATACCCGTGAAACTTACCCGTGAAACTTACCCGTAAAACTTACCCGTGAAACCTTGACCCGTGAAACTTACCAGTGAAACCTAGACCCGTGAAACGTCACCCGTGAAACATACCCGTGAAACTTACCCGTGAAACTTACCCGTAAAACCTTGACCCGTGAAACTTACCAGTGAAACCTAGACCCGTGAAACGTCACCCGTGAAACATACCCGTGAAACTTACCCGTAAAACTTACCCGTGAAACCTTGACCCGTGAAACTTACTAGTGAAACCAAGACCCGTGAAACGTCACCCGTGAAACATACCCGTGAAACTTACCCGTGAAACTTACCCGTGAATCCTTGACCCGTGAAACTTACCAGTGAAACCTAGACCCGTGAAACGTCACCCGTGAAACTTACCCGTGAAACTTACCCGTGAAACTTACCCGTGAAACCTTGACCCGTGAAACTTACCAGTGAAACCTAGACCCGTGAAACGTCACCCGTGAAACTTACCCGTAAAACTTACCCGTGAAACTTACCCGTGAAACCTTGACCCGTGAAACTTACCAGTGAAACCTAGACCCGTGAAACGTCACCCGTGAAACATACCCGTGAAACTTACCCGTGAAACTTACCCGTGAAACGTCACCTGTAAAACATACCCGTAAAACTTACCCGTGAAACTTACCCGTGAAACCTTGACCCGTGAAACTTACCAGTGAAACCAAGACCCGTGAAACGTCATCCGTGAAACATACCCGTGAAACTTACCCGTGAAACTTACCCGTGAAACCTTGACCCGTGAAACTTACCAGTGAAACCTAGACCCGTGAAACGTCACCCGTGAAACATACCCGTGAAACTTACCAGTGAAACCTAGACCCGTGAAACGTCACCCGTGAAACTTACCCGTGAAACTTACCCGTGAAACCTTGACCCGTGAAACTTACCAGTAAAACCTAGACCCGTGAAACATCACCCATGAAACATACCCGTGAAACTTACCCGTGAAACTTACCCGTGAAACCTTGACCCGTGAAACTTACCAGTGAAACCTAGACCCGTGAAACGTCACCTGTAAAACATACCCGTAAAACTTACCCGTGAAACTTACCCGTGAAACCTTGATCCGTGAAACTTTCCAGTGAAACCTAGACCCGTGAAACGTCACCCGTGAAACATACCCGTGAAACTTACCCGTGAAACCTTGACCCGTGAAACTTACCAGTGAAACCTAGACCCGTGAAACGTCACCCGTGAAACTTACCCGTAAAACTTACCCGTGAAACTTACCCGTAAAACTTACCCGTGAAACTTACCCGTGAAACCTTGACCCGTGAAACTTACCAGTGAAACCTAGACCCGTGAAACGTCACCCGTGAAACATACCCGTGAAACTTACCCGTGAAACCTTGACCCGTGAAACTTACCAGTGAAACCAAGACCCGTGAAACGTCACCCGTGAAACATACCCGTGAAACTTACCCGTGAAACTTACCCGTGAATCCTTGACCCGTGAAACTTACCAGTGAAACCTAGACCCGTGAAACGTCACCCGTGAAACATACCCGTGAAACTTACCCGTGAAACTTACCCGTGAAACCTTGACCCGTGAAACTTACCAGTGAAACCTAGACCCGTGAAACGTCACCCGTGAAACTTACCCGTAAAACTTACCCGTGAAACTTACCCGTGAAACCTTGACCCGTGAAACTTACCAGTGAAACCTAGACCCGTGAAACGTCACCCGTGAAACTTACGCGTAAAACTTACCCGTGAAACTTACCCGTAAAACCTTGACCCGTGAAACTTACCAGTGAAACCTAGACTCGTGAAACGTCACCCGTGAAACATACCCGTGAAACTTACCCGTAAAACCTTGACCCGTGAAACTTACCAGTGAAACCTAGACCCGTGAAACGTCACCCGTGAAACTTACCCGTGAAACTTACCCGTGAAACGTCACCTGTAAAACATACCCGTAAAACTTACCCGTGAAACTTACCCGTGAAACTTACCAGTGAAACCAAGACCCGTGAAACGTCATCCGTGAAACATACCCGTGAAACTTACCCGTGAAACTTACCCGTAAAACCTTGACCCGTGAAACTTACCAGTGAAACCTAGACCCGTGAAATGTCACCCGTGAAACATACCCGTGAAACTTACCAGTGAAACCTAGACCCGTGAAACGTCACCCGTGAAACTTACCCATGAAACTTACCCGTGAAACGTCACCTGTAAAACATACCCGTAAAACTTACCAGTGAAACTTACCCGTGAAACCTTGACCCGTGAAACTTACCAGTGAAACCAAGACCCGTGAAACGTCACCCGTGAAACTTACCCGTGAAACTTACCCGTGAAACCTTGACCCGTGAAACTTACCAGTGAAACCTAGACCCGTGAAACGTCACCCGAGAAACTTACCCGTGAAACTTACCTGTGAAACTTACCCGTGAAACCTTGACCCGTGAAACTTACCAGGGAAACCTAGACCCGTAAAACGTCACCCGTGAAACTTACCTGTGAAACTTACCCGTAAAACTTACCCGTGAAACCTTGACCCGTGAAACTTACCAGTTAAACCTAGACCCGTGAAACGTCACCCGTGAAACATACCCGTGAAACTTACCAGTGAAACCTAGACCCGTGAAACGTCACCCGTGAAACTTACCCGTGAAACTTACCCGTAAAACCTTGACCCGTGAAACTTACCAGTAAAACCTAGACCCGTGAAACATCACCCATGAAACATACCCGTGAAACTTACCCGTGAAACTTACCCGTGAAACCTTGACCCGTGAAACTTACCAGTGAAACCTAGACCCGTGAAACGTCACCTGTAAAACATACCCGTAAAACTTACCCGTGAAACTTACCCGTGAAACCTTGATCCGTGAAACTTTCCAGTGAAACCTAGACCCGTGAAACGTCACCCGTGAAACATACCCGTGAAACTTACCCGTGAAACTTACCCGTGAAACCTTGACCCGTGAAACTTACCAGTGAAACCTAGACCCGTGAAACGTCACCCGTGAAATTTACCCGTAAAACTTACCCGTGAAACTTACCTGTGAAACCTTGACCCGTGAAACTTACCAGTGAAACCTAGACCCGTGAAACGTCACCCGTGAAACTTACCCGTAAAACTTACCCGTAAAACTTACCCGTGAAACTTACCTGTGAAACTTACCCGTGAAACCTTGACCCGTGAAACTTACCAGTAAATCCTAGACCCGTGAAACATCACCCATGAAACATACCCGTGAAACTTACCCGTGAAACTTACCCGTGAAACCTTGACCCGTGAAACTTACCAGTGAAACCTAGACCCGTGAAACGTCACCTGTAAAACATACCCGTAAAACTTACCCGTGAAACTTACCCGTGAAACCTTGATCCGTGAAACTTTCCAGTGAAACCTAGACCCGTGAAACGTCACCCGTGAAACATACCCGTGAAACTTACCCGTGAAACTTACCCGTGAAACCTTGACCCGTGAAACTTACCAGTGAAACCTAGACCCGTGAAACTTACCCGTAAAACTTACCCGTGAAACTTACCCGTGAAACCTTGACCCGTGAAACTTACCAGTGAAACCTAGACCCGTGAAACGTCACCCGTGAAACATACCCGTGAAACTTACCCGTGAAACCTTGACCCGTGAAACTTACCAGTGAAACCAAGACCCGTGAAACGTCACCCGTGAAACATACCCGTGAAACTTACCCGTGAAACTTACCCGTGAAACTTACCCGTGAAACGTCACCTGTAAAACATACCCGTAAAACTTACCCGTAAAACTTACCCGTGAAACTTACCCGTGAAACCTTGACCCGTGAAACTTACCAGTGAAACCAAGACCCGTGAAACGTCATCCGTGAAACATACCCGTGAAACTTACCCGTGAAACTTACCCGTGAAACCTTGACCCGTGAAACTTACCAGTGAAACCTAGACCCGTGAAACGTCACCCGTGAAACATACCCGTGAAACTTACCCGTAAAACCTTGACCCGTGAAACTTACCAGTGAAACCTAGACCCGTGAAACATCACCCATGAAACATACCCGTGAAACTTACCCGTGAATCTTACCCGTGAAACCTTGACCCGTGAAACTTACCAGTGAAACCTAGACCCGTGAAACGTCACCTGTAAAACATACCCGTAAAACTTACCCGTGAAACTTACCTGTGAATCCTTGACCCGTGAAACTTTCCAGTGAAACATAGACCCGTGAAACATCACCCGTGAAACTTACCCGTAAAACTTACCCGTGAAACTTACCCGTGAAACCTTGACCCGTGAAACTTACCAGTGAAACCTAGACCCGTGAAACGTCACCCGTGAAACATACCCGTGAAACTTACCCGTGAAACTTACCCGTGAAACGTCACCTGTAAAACATACCCGTAAAACTTACCCGTGAAACTTACCCGTGAAACCTTGACCCGTGAAACTTACCAGTGAAACCAAGACCCGTGAAACGTCATCCGTGAAACATACCCGTGAAACTTACCCGTGAAACCTTGACCCGTGAAACTTACCAGTGAAACCTAGACCCGTGAAACGTCACCCGTGAAACATACCCGTGAAACTTACCAGTGAAACCTAGACCCGTGAAACGTCACCCGTGAAACTTACCCGTGAAACTTACCCGTGAAACCTTGACCCGTGAAACTTACCAGTAAAACCTAGACCCGTGAAACATCACCCATCAAACATACCCGTGAAACTTACCCGTGAAACTTACCCGTGAAACCTTGACCCGTGAAACTTACCAGTGAAACCTAGACCCGTGAAACGTCACCTGTAAAACATACCCGTAAAACTTACCCGTGAAACTTACCCGTGAAACCTTGATCCGTGAAACTTTCCAGTGAAACCTAGACCCGTGAAACGTCACCCGTGAAACATACCCGTGAAACTTACCCGTGAAACTTACCCGTGAAACCTTGACCCGTGAAACTTACCAGTGAAACCTAGACCCGTGAAACTTACCCGTAAAACTTACCCGTGAAACTTACCCGTGAAACCTTGACCCGTGAAACTTACCAGTGAAACCTAGACCCGTGAAACGTCACCCGTGAAACATACCCGTGAAACTTACCCGTGAAACCTTGACCCGTGAAACTTACCAGTGAAACCAAGACCCGTGAAACGTCACCCGTGAAACATACCCGTGAAACTTACCCGTGAAACTTACCCGTGAAACGTCACCTGTAAAACATACCCGTAAAACTTACCCGTGAAACTTACCCGTGAAACCTTGACCCGTGAAACTTACCAGTGAAACCAAGACCCGTGAAACGTCATCCGTGAAACATACCCGTGAAACTTACCCGTGAAACTTACCCGTGAAACCTTGACCCGTGAAACTTACCAGTGAAACCTAGACCCGTGAAACGTCACTCGTGAAACATACCCGTGAAACTTACCAGTGAAACCTAGACCCGTGAAACGTCACCCGTGAAACTTACCCGTGAAACTTACCCGTGAAACCTTGACCCGTGAAACTTACCAGTAAAACCTAGACCCGTGAAACATCACCCATGAAACATACCCGTGAAACTTACCCGTGAAACTTACCCGTAAAACCTTGACCCGTGAAACTTACCAGTGAAACCTAGACCCGTGAAACGTCACCTGTAAAACTTACCCGTAAAACTTACCCGTGAAACTTACCCGTGAAACTTACCCGTGAAACCTTGATCCGTGAAACTTTCCAGTGAAACCTAGACCCGTGAAACGTCACCCGTGAAACATACCCGTGAAACTTACCCGTGAAACTTACCCGTGAAACCTTGACCCGTGAAACTTACCAGTGAAACCTAGACCCGTGAAACTTACCAGTGAAACCTGGACCCGTGAAACGTCACCCGTGAAACTTACCCGTAAAACTTACCCGTGAAACTTACCCGTGAAACCTTGACCCGTGAAACTTACCAGTGAAACCTAGACCCGTGAAACGTCACCCGTGAAACTTACGCGTAAAACTTACCCGTGAAACTTACCCGTAAAACCTTGACCCGTGAAACTTACCAGTGAAACCTAGACCCGTGAAACGTCACCCGTGAAACATACCCGTGAAACTTACCCGTGAAACTTACCCGTAAAACTTACCCGTGAAACCTTGACCCGTGAAACTTACCAGTGAAACCTAGACCCGTGAAACGTCACCCGTGAAACATACCCGTGAAACTTACCCGTGAAACTTACCCGTAAAACCTTGACCCGTGAAACTTACCAGTGAAACCTAGACCCGTGAAACGTCACCCGTGAAACATACCCGTGAAACTTACCCGTAAAACTTACCCGTGAAACCTTGACCCGTGAAACTTACCAGTGAAACCTAGACCCGTGAAACGTCACCCGTGAAACATACCCGTGAAACTTACCCGTGAAACTTACCCGTGAAACCTTGACCCGTGAAACTTACTAGTGAAACCTAGACCCGTGAAACGTCACCCGTGAAACATACCCGTGAAACTTACCCGTGAAACTTACCCGTGAAACCTTGACCCGTGAAACTTACCAGTGAAACCTAGACCCGTGAAACGTCACCCGTGAAACATACCCGTAAAACTTACCCGTAAAACCTTGACCCGTGAAACTTACCAGTGAAACCTAGACCCGTGAAACGTCACCCGTGAAACATACCCGTGAAACTTACCCGTGAAACTTACCCGTAAAACTTACCCGTGAAACCTTGACCCGTGAAACTTACCAGTGAAACCTAGACCCGTGAAACGTCACCCGTGAAACATACCCGTGAAACTTACCCGTGAAACTTACCCGTAAAACCTTGACCCGTGAAACTTACCAGTGAAACCTAGACCCGTGAAACGTCACCCGTGAAACATACCCGTGAAACTTACCCGTAAAACTTACCCGTGAAACCTTGACCCGTGAAACTTACTAGTGAAACCAAGACCCGTGAAACGTCACCCGTGAAACATACCCGTGAAACTTACCCGTGAAACTTACCCGTGAATCCTTGACCCGTGAAACTTACCAGTGAAACCTAGACCCGTGAAACGTCACCCGTGAAACTTACCCGTGAAACTTACCCGTGAAACTTACCCGTGAAACCTTGACCCGTGAAACTTACCAGTGAAACCTAGACCCGTGAAACGTCACCCGTGAAACTTACCCGTAAAACTTACCCGTGAAACTTACCCGTGAAACCTTGACCCGTGAAACTTACCAGTGAAACCTAGACCCGTGAAACGTCACCCGTGAAACATACCCGTGAAACTTACCCGTGAAACTTACCCGTGAAACGTCACCTGTAAAACATACCCGTAAAACTTACCCGTGAAACTTACCCGTGAAACCTTGACCCGTGAAACTTACCAGTGAAACCAAGACCCGTGAAACGTCATCCGTGAAACATACCCGTGAAACTTACCCGTGAAACTTACCCGTGAAACCTTGACCCGTGAAACTTACCAGTGAAACCTAGACCCGTGAAACGTCACCCGTGAAACATACCCGTGAAACTTACCAGTGAAACCTAGACCCGTGAAACGTCACCCGTGAAACTTACCCGTGAAACTTACCCGTGAAACCTTGACCCGTGAAACTTACCAGTAAAACCTAGACCCGTGAAACATCACCCATGAAACATACCCGTGAAACTTACCCGTGAAACTTACCCGTGAAACCTTGACCCGTGAAACTTACCAGTGAAACCTAGACCCGTGAAACGTCACCTGTAAAACATACCCGTAAAACTTACCCGTGAAACTTACCCGTGAAACCTTGATCCGTGAAACTTTCCAGTGAAACCTAGACCCGTGAAACGTCACCCGTGAAACATACCCGTGAAACTTACCCGTGAAACTTACCCGTGAAACCTTGACCCGTGAAACTTACCAGTGAAACCTAGACCCGTGAAACGTCACCCGTGAAACTTACCCGTAAAACTTACCCGTGAAACTTACCCGTAAAACTTACCCGTGAAACTTACCCGTGAAACCTTGACCCGTGAAACTTACCAGTGAAACCTAGACCCGTGAAACGTCACCCGTGAAACATACCCGTGAAACTTACCCGTGAAACCTTGACCCGTGAAACTTACCAGTGAAACCAAGACCCGTGAAACGTCACCCGTGAAACATACCCGTGAAACTTACCCGTGAAACTTACCCGTGAATCCTTGACCCGTGAAACTTACCAGTGAAACCTAGACCCGTGAAACGTCACCCGTGAAACATACCCGTGAAACTTACCCGTGAAACTTACCCGTGAAACCTTGACCCGTGAAACTTACCAGTGAAACCTAGACCCGTGAAACGTCACCCGTGAAACTTACCCGTAAAACTTACCCGTGAAACTTACCCGTGAAACCTTGACCCGTGAAACTTACCAGTGAAACCTAGACCCGTGAAACGTCACCCGTGAAACTTACGCGTAAAACTTACCCGTGAAACTTACCCGTAAAACCTTGACCCGTGAAACTTACCAGTGAAACCTAGACTCGTGAAACGTCACCCGTGAAACATACCCGTGAAACTTACCCGTAAAACCTTGACCCGTGAAACTTACCAGTGAAACCTAGACCCGTGAAACGTCACCCGTGAAACTTACCCGTGAAACTTACCCGTGAAACGTCACCTGTAAAACATACCCGTAAAACTTACCCGTGAAACTTACCCGTGAAACTTACCAGTGAAACCAAGACCCGTGAAACGTCATCCGTGAAACATACCCGTGAAACTTACCCGTGAAACTTACCCGTAAAACCTTGACCCGTGAAACTTACCAGTGAAACCTAGACCCGTGAAATGTCACCCGTGAAACATACCCGTGAAACTTACCAGTGAAACCTAGACCCGTGAAACGTCACCCGTGAAACTTACCCATGAAACTTACCCGTGAAACGTCACCTGTAAAACATACCCGTAAAACTTACCAGTGAAACTTACCCGTGAAACCTTGACCCGTGAAACTTACCAGTGAAACCAAGACCCGTGAAACGTCACCCGTGAAACTTACCCGTGAAACTTACCCGTGAAACCTTGACCCGTGAAACTTACCAGTGAAACCTAGACCCGTGAAACGTCACCCGAGAAACTTACCCGTGAAACTTACCTGTGAAACTTACCCGTGAAACCTTGACCCGTGAAACTTACCAGGGAAACCTAGACCCGTAAAACGTCACCCGTGAAACTTACCTGTGAAACTTACCCGTAAAACTTACCCGTGAAACCTTGACCCGTGAAACTTACCAGTTAAACCTAGACCCGTGAAACGTCACCCGTGAAACATACCCGTGAAACTTACCAGTGAAACCTAGACCCGTGAAACGTCACCCGTGAAACTTACCCGTGAAACTTACCCGTAAAACCTTGACCCGTGAAACTTACCAGTAAAACCTAGACTCGTGAAACATCACCCATGAAACATACCCGTGAAACTTACCCGTGAAACTTACCCGTGAAACCTTGACCCGTGAAACTTACCAGTGAAACCTAGACCCGTGAAACGTCACCTGTAAAACATACCCGTAAAACTTACCCGTGAAACTTACCCGTGAAACCTTGATCCGTGAAACTTTCCAGTGAAACCTAGACCCGTGAAACGTCACCCGTGAAACATACCCGTGAAACTTACCCGTGAAACTTACCCGTGAAACCTTGACCCGTGAAACTTACCAGTGAAACCTAGACCCGTGAAACGTCACCCGTGAAATTTACCCGTAAAACTTACCCGTGAAACTTACCTGTGAAACCTTGACCCGTGAAACTTACCAGTGAAACCTAGACCCGTGAAACGTCACCCGTGAAACTTACCCGTAAAACTTACCCGTAAAACTTACCCGTGAAACTTACCTGTGAAACTTACCCGTGAAACCTTGACCCGTGAAACTTACCAGTAAATCCTAGACCCGTGAAACATCACCCATGAAACATACCCGTGAAACTTACCCGTGAAACTTACCCGTGAAACCTTGACCCGTGAAACTTACCAGTGAAACCTAGACCCGTGAAACGTCACCTGTAAAACATACCCGTAAAACTTACCCGTGAAACTTACCCGTGAAACCTTGATCCGTGAAACTTTCCAGTGAAACCTAGACCCGTGAAACGTCACCCGTGAAACATACCCGTGAAACTTACCCGTGAAACTTACCCGTGAAACCTTGACCCGTGAAACTTACCAGTGAAACCTAGACCCGTGAAACTTACCCGTAAAACTTACCCGTAAAACTTACCCGTGAAACTTACCCGTGAAACCTTGACCCGTGAAACTTACCAGTGAAACCTAGACCCGTGAAACGTCACCCGTGAAACATACCCGTGAAACTTACCCGTGAAACCTTGACCCGTGAAACTTACCAGTGAAACCAAGACCCGTGAAACGTCACCCGTGAAACATACCCGTGAAACTTACCCGTGAAACTTACCCGTGAAACTTACCCGTGAAACGTCACCTGTAAAACATACCCGTAAAACTTACCTGTGAAACTTACCCGTGAAACCTTGACCCGTGAAACTTACCAGTGAAACCAAGACCCGTGAAACGTCATCCGTGAAACATACCCGTGAAACTTACCCGTGAAACTTACCCGTGAAACCTTGACCCGTGAAACTTACCAGTGAAACCTAGACCCGTGAAACGTCACCCGTGAAACATACCCGTGAAACTTACCAGTGAAACCTAGACCCGTGAAACGTCACACGTGAAACTTACCCGTGAAACTTACCCGTGAAACCTTGACCCGTGAAACTTACCAGTAAAACCTAGACCCGTGAAACATCACCCATGAAACATACCCGTGAAACTTACCCGTGAAACTTACCCGTGAAACCTTGACCCGTGAAACTTACCAGTGAAACCTAGACCCGTGAAACGTCACCTGTAAAACATACCCGTAAAACTTACCCGTGAAACTTACCCGTGAAACTTACCCGTGAAACCTTGATCCGTGAAACTTACCAGTGAAACCTAGACCCGTGAAACGTCACCCGTGAAACATACCCGTGAAACTTACCCGTGAAACTTACCCGTGAAACCTTGACCCGTGAAACTTACCAGTGAAACCTAGACCTGTGAAACTTACCAGTGAAACCTAGACCCGTGAAACGTCACCCGTGAAACTTACCCGTAAAACTTACCCGTGAAACTTACCCGTGAAACCTTGACCCGTGAAACTTACCAGTGAAACCTAGACCCGTGAAACGTCACCCGTGAAACTTACGCGTAAAACTTACCCGTGAAACTTACCCGTAAAACCTTGACCCGTGAAACTTACCAGTGAAACCTAGACCCGTGAAACGTCACCCGTGAAACATACCCGTGAAACTTACCCGTGAAACTTACCCGTAAAACTTACCCATGAAACCTTGACCCGTGAAACTTACCAGTGAAACCTAGACCCGTGAAACGTCACCCGTGAAACATACCCGTGAAACTTACCCGTGAAACTTACCCGTAAAACCTTGACCCGTAAAACTTACCAGTGAAACCTAGACCCGTGAAACGTCACCCGTGAAACATACCCGTGAAACTTACCCGTGAAACTTACCCGTGAAACCTTGACCCGTGAAACTTACCAGTGAAACCTAGACCCGTGAAACGTCACCCGTGAAACATACCCGTGAAACTTACCCGTAAAACTTACCCGTGAAACCTTGACCCGTGAAACTTACCAGTGAAACCTAGACCCGTGAAACGTCACCCGTGAAACATACCCGTGAAACTTACCCGTGAAACTTACCCGTGAAACCTTGACCCGTGAAACTTACTAGTGAAACCTAGACCCGTGAAACGTCACCCGTGAAACATACCCGTGAAACTTACCCGTGAAACTTACCCGTGAAACCTTGACCCGTGAAACTTACCAGTGAAACCTAGACCCGTGAAACGTCACCCGTGAAACATACCCGTGAAACTTACCCGTAAAACCTTGACCCGTGAAACTTACCAGTGAAACCTAGACCCGTGAAACATCACCCATGAAACATACCCGTGAAACTTACCCGTGAATCTTACCCGTGAAACCTTGACCCGTGAAACTTACCAGTGAAACCTAGACCCGTGAAACGTCACCTGTAAAACATACCCGTAAAACTTACCCGTGAAACTTACCCGTGAAACCTTGATCCGTGAAACTTTCCAGTGAAACCTAGACCCGTGAAACGTCACCCGTGAAACATACCCGTGAAACTTACCCGTGAAACTTACCCGTGAAACCTTGACCCGTGAAACTTACCAGTGAAACCTAGACCCGTGAAACGTCACCCGTGAAACTTACCCGTAAAACTTACCCGTGAAACTTACCCGTAAAACTTACCCGTGAAACTTACCCGTGAAACCTTGACCCGTGAAACTTACCAGTGAAACCTAGACCCGTGAAACGTCACCCGTGAAACATACCCGTGAAACTTACCCGTGAAACCTTGACCCGTGAAACTTACTAGTGAAACCAAGACCCGTGAAACGTCACCCGTGAAACATACCCGTGAAACTTACCCGTGAAACTTACCCGTGAATCCTTGACCCGTGAAACTTACCAGTGAAACCTAGACCCGTGAAACGTCACCCGTGAAACATACCCGTGAAACTTACCCGTGAAACTTACCCGTGAAACCTTGACCCGTGAAACTTACCAGTGAAACCTAGACCCGTGAAACGTCACCCGTGAAACTTACCCGTAAAACTTACCCGTGAAACTTACCCGTGAAACCTTGACCCGTGAAACTTACCAGTGAAACCTAGACCCGTGAAACGTCACCCGTGAAACTTACGCGTAAAACTTACCCGTGAAACTTACCCGTAAAACCTTGACCCGTGAAACTTACCAGTGAAACCTAGACCCGTGAAACGTCACCCGTGAAACATACCCGTGAAACTTACCCGTAAAACCTTGACCCGTGAAACTTACCAGTGAAACCTAGACCCGTGAAACGTCACCCGTGAAACTTACCCGTGAAACTTACCCGTGAAACGTCACCTGTAAAACATACCCGTAAAACTTACCCGTGAAACTTACCCGTGAAACTTACCAGTGAAACCAAGACCCGTGAAACGTCATCCGTGAAACATACCCGTGAAACTTACCCGTGAAACTTACCCGTGAAACCTTGACCCGTGAAACTTACCAGTGAAACCTAGACCCGTGAAATGTCACCCGTGAAACATACCCGTGAAACTTACCAGTGAAACCTAGACCCGTGAAACGTCACCCGTGAAACTTACCCGTGAAACTTACCCGTGAAACGTCACCTGTAAAACATACCCGTAAAACTTACCAGTGAAACTTACCCGTGAAACCTTGACCCGTGAAACTTACCAGTGAAACCAAGACCCGTGAAACGTCACCCGTGAAACTTACCCGTGAAACTTACCCGTGAAACCTTGACCCGTGAAACTTACCAGTGAAACCTAGACCCGTGAAACGTCACCCGAGAAACTTACCCGTGAAACTTACCTGTGAAACTTACCCGTGAAACCTTGACCCGTGAAACTTACCAGGGAAACCTACACCCGTAAAACGTCACCCGTGAAACTTACCTGTGAAACTTACCCGTAAAACTTACCCGTGAAACCTTGACCCGTGAAACTTACCAGTGAAACCTAGACCCGTGAAACGTCACCCGTGAAACATACCCGTGAAACTTACCAGTGAAACCTAGACCCGTGAAACGTCACCCGTGAAACTTACCCGTGAAACTTACCCGTGAAACCTTGACCCGTGAAACTTACCAGTAAAACCTAGACCCGTGAAACATCACCCATGAAACATACCCGTGAAACTTACCCGTGAAACTTACCCGTGAAACCTTGACCCGTGAAACTTACCAGTGAAACCTAGACCCGTGAAACGTCACCTGTAAAACATACCCGTAAAACTTACCCGTGAAACTTACCCGTGAAACCTTGATCCGTGAAACTTTCCAGTGAAACCTAGACCCGTGAAACGTCACCCGTGAAACATACCCGTGAAACTTACCCGTGAAACCTTGACCCGTGAAACTTACCAGTGAAACCTAGACCCGTGAAACGTCACCCGTGAAATTTACCCGTAAAACTTACCCGTGAAACTTACCTGTGAAACCTTGACCCGTGAAACTTACCAGTGAAACCTAGACCCGTGAAACGTCACCCGTGAAACTTACCCGTAAAACTTACCCGTAAAACTTACCCGTGAAACTTACCTGTGAAACTTACCCGTGAAACCTTGACCCGTGAAACTTACCAGTAAAACCTAGACCCGTGAAACATCACCCATGAAACATACCCGTGAAACTTACCCGTGAAACTTACCCGTGAAACCTTGACCCGTGAAACTTACCAGTGAAACCTAGACCCGTGAAACGTCACCTGTAAAACATACCCGTAAAACTTACCCGTGAAACTTACCCGTGAAACCTTGATCCGTGAAACTTTCCAGTGAAACCTAGACCCGTGAAACGTCACCCGTGAAACATACCCGTGAAACTTACCCGTGAAACTTACCCGTGAAACCTTGACCCGTGAAACTTACCAGTGAAACCTAGACCCGTGAAACTTACCCGTAAAACTTACCCGTGAAACTTACCCGTGAAACCTTGACCCGTGAAACTTACCAGTGAAACCTAGACCCGTGAAACGTCACCCGTGAAACATACCCGTGAAACTTACCCGTGAAACCTTGACCCGTGAAACTTACCAGTGAAACCAAGACCCGTGAAACGTCACCCGTGAAACATACCCGTGAAACTTACCCGTGAAACTTACCCGTGAAACGTCACCTGTAAAACATACCCGTAAAACTTACCCGTGAAACTTACCCGTGAAACCTTGACCCGTGAAACTTACCAGTGAAACCAAGACCCGTGAAACGTCATCCGTGAAACATACCCGTGAAACTTACCCGTGAAACTTACCCGTGAAACTTACCCGTGAAACCTTGACCCGTGAAACTTACCAGTGAAACCTAGACCCGTGAAACGTCACCCGTGAAACATACCCGTGAAACTTACCAGTGAAACCTAGACCCGTGAAACGTCACACGTGAAACTTACCCGTGAAACTTACCCGTGAAACCTTGACCCGTGAAACTTACCAGTAAAACCTAGACCCGTGAAACATCACCCATGAAACATACCCGTGAAACTTACCCGTGAAACTTACCCGTGAAACCTTGACCCGTGAAACTTACCAGTGAAACCTAGACCCGTGAAACGTCACCTGTAAAACATACCCGTAAAACTTACCCGTGAAACTTACCCGTGAAACTTACCCGTGAAACCTTGATCCGTGAAACTTACCAGTGAAACCTAGACCCGTGAAACGTCACCCGTGAAACATACCCGTAAAACTTACCCGTGAAACTTACCCGTGAAACCTTGACCCGTGGAACTTACCAGTGAAACCTAGACCTGTGAAACTTACCAGTGAAACCTAGACCCGTGAAACGTCACCCGTGAAACTTACCCGTAAAACTTACCCGTGAAACTTACCCGTGAAACCTTGACCCGTGAAACTTACCAGTGAAACCTAGACCCGTGAAACGTCACCCGTGAAACTTACGCGTAAAACTTACGCGTAAAACTTACCCGTGAAACTTACCCGTAAAACCTTGACCCGTGAAACTTACCAGTGAAACCTAGACCCGTGAAACGTCACCCGTGAAACATACCCGTGAAACTTACCCGTGAAACTTACCCGTAAAACTTACCCGTGAAACCTTGACCCGTGAAACTTACCAGTGAAACCTAGACCCGTGAAACGTCACCCGTGAAACATACCCGTGAAACTTACCCGTGAAACTTACCCGTAAAACCTTGACCCGTGAAACTTACCAGTGAAACCTAGACCCGTGAAACGTCACCCGTGAAACATACCCGTGAAACTTACCCGTGAAACTTACCCGTGAAACCTTGACCCGTGAAACTTACCAGTGAAACCTAGACCCGTGAAACGTCACCCGTGAAACATACCCGTGAAACTTACCCGTAAAACTTACCCGTGAAACCTTGACCCGTGAAACTTACCAGTGAAACCTAGACCCGTGAAACGTCACCCGTGAAACATACCCGTGAAACTTACCCGTGAAACTTACCCGTGAAACCTTGACCCGTGAAACTTACTAGTGAAACCTAGACCCGTGAAACGTCACCCGTGAAACATACCCGTGAAACTTACCCGTGAAACTTACCCGTGAAACCTTGACCCGTGAAACTTACCAGTGAAACCTAGACCCGTGAAACGTCACCCGTGAAACATACCCGTGAAACTTACCCGTAAAACCTTGACCCGTGAAACTTACCAGTGAAACCTAGACCCGTGAAACATCACCCATGAAACATACCCGTGAAACTTACCCGTGAATCTTACCCGTGAAACCTTGACCCGTGAAACTTACCAGTGAAACCTAGACCCGTGAAACGTCACCTGTAAAACATACCCGTAAAACTTACCCGTGAAACTTACCTGTGAATCCTTGACCCGTGAAACTTTCCAGTGAAACATAGACCCGTGAAACGTCACCCGTGAAACTTACCCGTAAAACTTACCCGTGAAACTTACCCGTGAAACCTTGACCCGTGAAACTTACCAGTGAAACCTAGACCCGTGAAACGTCACCCGTGAAACATACCCGTGAAACTTACCCGTGAAACTTACCCGTGAAACGTCACCTGTAAAACATACCCGTAAAACTTACCCGTGAAACTTACCCGTGAAACCTTGACCCGTGAAACTTACCAGTGAAACCAAGACCCGTGAAACGTCATCCGTGAAACATACCCGTGAAACTTACCCGTGAAACTTACCCGTGAAACCTTGACCCGTGAAACTTACCAGTGAAACCTAGACCCGTGAAACGTCACCCGTGAAACATACCCGTGAAACTTACCAGTGAAACCTAGACCCGTGAAACGTCACCCGTGAAACTTACCCGTGAAACTTACCCGTGAAACCTTGACCCGTGAAACTTACCAGTAAAACCTAGACCCGTGAAACATCACCCATGAAACATACCCGTGAAACTTACCCGTGAAACTTACCCGTGAAACCTTGACCCGTGAAACTTACCAGTGAAACCTAGACCCGTGAAACGTCACCTGTAAAACATACCCGTAAAACTTACCCGTGAAACTTACCCGTGAAACCTTGATCCGTGAAACTTTCCAGTGAAACCTAGACCCGTGAAACGTCACCCGTGAAACATACCCGTGAAACTTACCCGTGAAACTTACCCGTGAAACCTTGACCCGTGAAACTTACCAGTGAAACCTAGACCCGTTAAACTTACCCGTAAAACTTACCCGTGAAACTTACCCGTGAAACCTTGACCCGTGAAACTTACCAGTGAAACCTAGACCCGTGAAACGTCACCCGTGAAACATACCCGTGAAACTTACCCGTGAAACCTTGACCCGTGAAACTTACCAGTGAAACCAAGACCCGTGAAACGTCACCCGTGAAACATACCCGTGAAACTTACCCGTGAAACTTACCCGTGAAACGTCACCTGTAAAACATACCCGTAAAACTTACCCGTGAAACTTACCCGTGAAACCTTGACCCGTGAAACTTACCAGTGAAACCAAGACCCGTGAAACGTCATCCGTGAAACATACCCGTGAAACTTACCCGTGAAACTTACCCGTGAAACCTTGACCCGTGAAACTTACCAGTGAAACCTAGACCCGTGAAACGTCACCCGTGAAACATACCCGTGAAACTTACCAGTGAAACCTAGACCCGTGAAACGTCACCCGTGAAACTTACCCGTGAAACTTACCCGTGAAACCTTGACCCGTGAAACTTACCAGTAAAACCTAGACCCGTGAAACATCACCCATGAAACATACCCGTGAAACTTACCCGTGAAACTTACCCGTAAAACCTTGACCCGTGAAACTTACCAGTGAAACCTAGACCCGTGAAACGTCACCTGTAAAACTTACCCGTAAAACTTACCCGTGAAACTTACCCGTGAAACTTACCCGTGAAACCTTGATCCGTGAAACTTTCCAGTGAAACCTAGACCCGTGAAACGTCACCCGTGAAACATACCCGTGAAACTTACCCGTGAAACTTACCCGTGAAACCTTGACCCGTGAAACTTACCAGTGAAACCTAGACCCGTGAAACTTACCAGTGAAACCTGGACCCGTGAAACGTCACCCGTGAAACTTACCCGTAAAACTTACCCGTGAAACTTACCCGTGAAACCTTGACCCGTGAAACTTACCAGTGAAACCTAGACCCGTGAAACGTCACCCGTGAAACTTACGCGTAAAACTTACCCGTGAAACTTACCCGTAAAACCTTGACCCGTGAAACTTACCAGTGAAACCTAGACCCGTGAAACGTCACCCGTGAAACATACCCGTGAAACTTACCCGTGAAACTTACCCGTAAAACTTACCCGTGAAACCTTGACCCGTGAAACTTACCAGTGAAACCTAGACCCGTGAAACGTCACCCGTGAAACATACCCGTGAAACTTACCCGTGAAACTTACCCGTAAAACCTTGACCCGTGAAACTTACCAGTGAAACCTAGACCCGTGAAACGTCACCCGTGAAACATACCCGTGAAACTTACCCGTAAAACTTACCCGTGAAACCTTGACCCGTGAAACTTACCAGTGAAACCTAGACCCGTGAAACGTCACCCGTGAAACATACCCGTGAAACTTACCCGTGAAACTTACCCGTGAAACCTTGACCCGTGAAACTTACTAGTGAAACCTAGACCCGTGAAACGTCACCCGTGAAACATACCCGTGAAACTTACCCGTGAAACTTACCCGTGAAACCTTGACCCGTGAAACTTACCAGTGAAACCTAGACCCGTGAAACGTCACCCGTGAAACATACCCGTAAAACTTACCCGTAAAACCTTGACCCGTGAAACTTACCAGTGAAACCTAGACCCGTGAAACATCACCCATGAAACATACCCGTGAAACTTACCCGTGAATCTTACCCGTGAAACCTTGACCCGTGAAACTTACCAGTGAAACCTAGACCCGTGAAACGTCACCTGTAAAACATACCCGTAAAACTTACCCGTGAAACTTACCTGTGAATCCTTGACCCGTGAAACTTTCCAGTGAAACCTAGACCCGTGAAACGTCACCCGTGAAACTTACCCGTAAAACTTACCCGTGAAACTTACCCGTGAAACCTTGACCCGTGAAACTTACCAGTGAAACCTAGACCCGTGAAACGTCACCCGTGAAACATACCCGTGAAACTTACCCGTGAAACTTACCCGTGAAACGTCACCTGTAAAACATACCCGTAAAACTTACCCGTGAAACTTACCCGTGAAACCTTGACCCGTGAAACTTACCAGTGAAACCTAGACCCGTGAAACGTCACCCGTGAAACATACCCGTGAAACTTACCCGTGAAACCTTGACCCGTGAAACTTACCAGTGAAACCAAGACCCGTGAAACGTCACCCGTGAAACATACCCGTGAAACTTACCCGTGAAACTTACCCGTGAAACTTACCCGTGAAACGTCACCTGTAAAACATACCCGTAAAACTTACCCGTGAAACTTACCCGTGAAACCTTGACCCGTGAAACTTACCAGTGAAACCAAGACCCGTGAAACGTCATCCGTGAAACATACCCGTGAAACTTACCCGTGAAACTTACCCGTGAAACCTTGACCCGTGAAACCTACCAGTGAAACCTAGACCCGTGAAACGTCACCCGTGAAACATACCCGTGAAACTTACCAGTGAAACCTAGACCCGTGAAACGTCACACGTGAAACTTACCCGTGAAACTTACCCGTGAAACCTTGACCCGTGAAACTTACCAGTAAAACCTAGACCCGTGAAACATCACCCATGAAACATACCCGTGAAACTTACCCGTGAAACCTTGACCCGTGAAACTTACCAGTGAAACCTAGACCCGTGAAACGTCACCTGTAAAACATACCCGTAAAACTTACCCGTGAAACTTACCCGTGAAACTTACCCGTGAAACCTTGATCCGTGAAACTTACCAGTGAAACCTAGACCCGTGAAACGTCACCCGTGAAACATACCCGTGAAACTTACCCGTGAAACTTACCCGTGAAACCTTGACCCGTGAAACTTACCAGTGAAACCTAGACCTGTGAAACTTACCAGTGAAACCTAGACCCGTGAAACGTCACCCGTGAAACTTACCCGTAAAACTTACCCGTGAAACTTACCCGTGAAACCTTGACCCGTGAAACTTACCAGTGAAACCTAGACCCGTGAAACGTCACCCGTGAAACTTACGCGTAAAACTTACCCGTGAAACTTACCCGTAAAACCTTGACCCGTGAAACTTACCAGTGAAACCTAGACCCGTGAAACGTCACCCGTGAAACATACCCGTGAAACTTACCCGTGAAACTTACCCGTAAAACTTACCCGTGAAACCTTGACCCGTGAAACTTACCAGTGAAACCTAGACCCGTGAAACGTCACCCGTGAAACATACCCGTGAAACTTACCCGTGAAACTTACCCGTAAAACCTTGACCCGTGAAACTTACCAGTGAAACCTAGACCCGTGAAACGTCACCCGTGAAACATACCCGTGAAACTTACCCGTGAAACTTACCCGTGAAACCTTGACCCGTGAAACTTACCAGTGAAACCTAGACCCGTGAAACGTCACCCGTGAAACATACCCGTGAAACTTACCCGTAAAACTTACCCGTGAAACCTTGACCCGTGAAACTTACCAGTGAAACCTAGACCCGTGAAACGTCACCCGTGAAACATACCCGTGAAACTTACCCGTGAAACTTACCCGTGAAACCTTGACCCGTGAAACTTACTAGTGAAACCTAGACCCGTGAAACGTCACCCGTGAAACATACCCGTGAAACTTACCCGTGAAACTTACCCGTGAAACCTTGACCCGTGAAACTTACCAGTGAAACCTAGACCCGTGAAACGTCACCCGTGAAACATACCCGTGAAACTTACCCGTAAAACCTTGACCCGTGAAACTTACCAGTGAAACCTAGACCCGTGAAACATCACCCATGAAACATACCCGTGAAACTTACCCGTGAATCTTACCCGTGAAACCTTGACCCGTGAAACTTACCAGTGAAACCTAGACCCGTGAAACGTCACCTGTAAAACATACCCGTAAAACTTACCCGTGAAACTTACCCGTGAAACCTTGATCCGTGAAACTTTCCAGTGAAACCTAGACCCGTGAAACGTCACCCGTGAAACATACCCGTGAAACTTACCCGTGAAACTTACCCGTGAAACCTTGACCCGTGAAACTTACCAGTGAAACCTAGACCCGTGAAACGTCACCCGTGAAACTTACCCGTAAAACTTACCCGTGAAACTTACCCGTAAAACTTACCCGTGAAACTTACCCGTGAAACCTTGACCCGTGAAACTTACCAGTGAAACCTAGACCCGTGAAACGTCACCCGTGAAACATACCCGTGAAACTTACCCGTGAAACCTTGACCCGTGAAACTTACTAGTGAAACCAAGACCCGTGAAACGTCACCCGTGAAACATACCCGTGAAACTTACCCGTGAAACTTACCCGTGAATCCTTGACCCGTGAAACTTACCAGTGAAACCTAGACCCGTGAAACGTCACCCGTGAAACATACCCGTGAAACTTACCCGTGAAACTTACCCGTGAAACCTTGACCCGTGAAACTTACCAGTGAAACCTAGACCCGTGAAACGTCACCCGTGAAACTTACCCGTAAAACTTACCCGTGAAACTTACCCGTGAAACCTTGACCCGTGAAACTTACCAGTGAAACCTAGACCCGTGAAACGTCACCCGTGAAACTTACGCGTAAAACTTACCCGTGAAACTTACCCGTAAAACCTTGACCCGTGAAACTTACCAGTGAAACCTAGACCCGTGAAACGTCACCCGTGAAACATACCCGTGAAACTTACCCGTAAAACCTTGACCCGTGAAACTTACCAGTGAAACCTAGACCCGTGAAACGTCACCCGTGAAACTTACCCGTGAAACTTGCCCGTGAAACGTCACCTGTAAAACATACCCGTAAAACTTACCCGTGAAACTTACCCGTGAAACTTACCAGTGAAACCAAGACCCGTGAAACGTCATCCGTGAAACATACCCGTGAAACTTACCCGTGAAACTTACCCGTGAAACCTTGACCCGTGAAACTTACCAGTGAAACCTAGACCCGTGAAATGTCACCCGTGAAACATACCCGTGAAACTTACCAGTGAAACCTAGACCCGTGAAACGTCACCCGTGAAACTTACCCGTGAAACTTACCCGTGAAACGTCACCTGTAAAACATACCCGTAAAACTTACCAGTGAAACTTACCCGTGAAACCTTGACCCGTGAAACTTACCAGTGAAACCAAGACCCGTGAAACGTCACCCGTGAAACTTACCCGTGAAACTTACCCGTGAAACCTTGACCCGTGAAACTTACCAGTGAAACCTAGACCCGTGAAACGTCACCCGAGAAACTTACCCGTGAAACTTACCTGTGAAACTTACCCGTGAAACCTTGACCCGTGAAACTTACCAGGGAAACCTACACCCGTAAAACGTCACCCGTGAAACTTACCTGTGAAACTTACCCGTAAAACTTACCCGTGAAACCTTGACCCGTGAAACTTACCAGTGAAACCTAGACCCGTGAAACGTCACCCGTGAAACATACCCGTGAAACTTACCAGTGAAACCTAGACCCGTGAAACGTCACCCGTGAAACTTACCCGTGAAACTTACCCGTGAAACCTTGACCCGTGAAACTTACCAGTAAAACCTAGACCCGTGAAACATCACCCATGAAACATACCCGTGAAACTTACCCGTGAAACTTACCCGTGAAACCTTGACCCGTGAAACTTACCAGTGAAACCTAGACCCGTGAAACGTCACCTGTAAAACATACCCGTAAAACTTACCCGTGAAACTTACCCGTGAAACCTTGATCCGTGAAACTTTCCAGTGAAACCTAGACCCGTGAAACGTCACCCGTGAAACATACCCGTGAAACTTACCCGTGAAACTTACCCGTGAAACCTTGACCCGTGAAACTTACCAGTGAAACCTAGACCCGTGAAACGTCACCCGTGAAATTTACCCGTAAAACTTACCCGTGAAACTTACCTGTGAAACCTTGACCCGTGAAACTTACCAGTGAAACCTAGACCCGTGAAACGTCACCCGTGAAACTTACCCATAAAACTTACCCGTAAAACTTACCCGTGAAACTTACCTGTGAAACTTACCCGTGAAACCTTGACCCGTGAAACTTACCAGTAAAACCTAGACCCGTGAAACATCACCCATGAAACATACCCGTGAAACTTACCCGTGAAACTTACCCGTGAAACCTTGACCCGTGAAACTTACCAGTGAAACCTAGACCCGTGAAACGTCACCTGTAAAACATACCCGTAAAACTTACCCGTGAAACTTACCCGTGAAACCTTGATCCGTGAAACTTTCCAGTGAAACCTAGACCCGTGAAACGTCACCCGTGAAACATACCCGTGAAACTTACCCGTGAAACTTACCCGTGAAACCTTGACCCGTGAAACTTACCAGTGAAACCTAGACCCGTGAAACTTACCCGTAAAACTTACCCGTGAAACTTACCCGTGAAACCTTGACCCGTGAAACTTACCAGTGAAACCTAGACCCGTGAAACGTCACCCGTAAAACATACCCGTGAAACTTACCCGTGAAACCTTGACCCGTGAAACTTACCAGTGAAACCAAGACCCGTGAAACGTCACCCGTGAAACATACCCGTGAAACTTACCCGTGAAACTTACCCGTGAAACGTCACCTGTAAAACATACCCGTAAAACTTACCCGTGAAACTTACCCGTGAAACCTTGACCCGTGAAACTTACCAGTGAAACCAAGACCCGTGAAACGTCATCCGTGAAACATACCCGTGAAACTTACCCGTGAAACTTACCCGTGAAACCTTGACCCGTGAAACTTACCAGTGAAACCTAGACCCGTGAAACGTCACCCGTTAAACATACCCGTGAAACTTACCAGTGAAACCTAGACCCGTGAAACGTCACACGTGAAACTTACCCGTGAAACTTACCCGTGAAACCTTGACCCGTGAAACTTACCAGTAAAACCTAGACCCGTGAAACATCACCCATGAAACATACCCGTGAAACTTACCCGTGAAACTTACCCGTGAAACCTTGACCCGTGAAACTTACCAGTGAAACCTAGACCCGTGAAACGTCACCTGTAAAACATACCCGTAAATCTTACCCGTGAAACTTACCCGTGAAACTTACCCGTGAAACCTTGATCCGTGAAACTTACCAGTGAAACCTAGACCCGTGAAACGTCACCCGTGAAACATACCCGTGAAACTTACCCGTGAAACTTACCCGTGAAACCTTGACCCGTGAAACTTACCAGTGAAACCTAGACCTGTGAAACTTACCAGTGAAACCTAGACCCGTGAAACGTCACCCGTGAAACTTACCCGTAAAACTTACCCGTGAAACTTACCCGTGAAACCTTGACCCGTGAAACTTACCAGTGAAACCTAGACCCGTGAAACGTCACCCGTGAAACTTACGCGTAAAACTTACGCGTAAAACTTACCCGTGAAACTTACCCGTAAAACCTTGACCCGTGAAACTTACCAGTGAAACCTAGACCCGTGAAACGTCACCCGTGAAACATACCCGTGAAACTTACCCGTGAAACTTACCCGTAAAACTTACCCGTGAAACCTTGACCCGTGAAACTTACCAGTGAAACCTAGACCCGTGAAACGTCACCCGTGAAACATACCCGTGAAACTTACCCGTGAAACTTACCCGTAAAACCTTGACCCGTGAAACTTACCAGTGAAACCTAGACCCGTGAAACGTCACCCGTGAAACATACCCGTGAAACTTACCCGTGAAACTTACCCGTGAAACCCGTGAAACCTTGACCCGTGAAACTTACCAGTGAAACCTAGACCCGTGAAACGTCACCCGTGAAACATACCCGTGAAACTTACCCGTAAAACTTACCCGTGAAACCTTGACCCGTGAAACTTACCAGTGAAACCTAGACCCGTGAAACGTCACCCGTGAAACATACCCGTGAAACTTACCCGTGAAACTTACCCGTGAAACCTTGACCCGTGAAACTTACTAGTGAAACCTAGACCCGTGAAACGTCACCCGTGAAACATACCCGTGAAACTTACCCGTGAAACTTACCCGTGAAACCTTGACCCGTGAAACTTACCAGTGAAACCTAGACCCGTGAAACGTCACCCGTGAAACATACCCGTGAAACTTACCCGTAAAACCTTGACCCGTGAAACTTACCAGTGAAACCTAGACCCGTGAAACATCACCCATGAAACATACCCGTGAAACTTACCCGTGAATCTTACCCGTGAAACCTTGACCCGTGAAACTTACCAGTGAAACCTAGACCCGTGAAACGTCACCTGTAAAACATACCCGTAAAACTTACCCGTGAAACTTACCTGTGAATCCTTGACCCGTGAAACTTTCCAGTGAAACATAGACCCGTGAAACGTCACCCGTGAAACTTACCCGTAAAACTTACCCGTGAAACTTACCCGTGAAACCTTGACCCGTGAAACTTACCAGTGAAACCTAGACCCGTGAAACGTCACCCGTGAAACATACCCGTGAAACTTACCCGTGAAACTTACCCGTGAAACGTCACCTGTAAAACATACCCGTAAAACTTACCCGTGAAACTTACCCGTGAAACCTTGACCCGTGAAACTTACCAGTGAAACCAAGACCCGTGAAACGTCATCCGTGAAACATACCCGTGAAACTTACCCGTGAAACTTACCCGTGAAACCTTGACCCGTGAAACTTACCAGTGAAACCTAGACCCGTGAAACGTCACCCGTGAAACATACCCGTGAAACTTACCAGTGAAACCTAGACCCGTGAAACGTCACCCGTGAAACTTACCCGTGAAACTTACCCGTGAAACCTTGACCCGTGAAACTTACCAGTAAAACCTAGACCCGTGAAACATCACCCATGAAACATACCCGTGAAACTTACCCGTGAAACTTACCCGTGAAACCTTGACCCGTGAAACTTACCAGTGAAACCTAGACCCGTGAAACGTCACCTGTAAAACATACCCGTAAAACTTACCCGTGAAACTTACCCGTGAAACCTTGATCCGTGAAACTTTCCAGTGAAACCTAGACCCGTGAAACGTCACCCGTGAAACATACCCGTGAAACTTACCCGTGAAACTTACCCGTGAAACCTTGACCCGTGAAACTTACCAGTGAAACCTAGACCCGTGAAACTTACCCGTAAAACTTACCCGTGAAACTTACCCGTGAAACCTTGACCCGTGAAACTTACCAGTGAAACCTAGACCCGTGAAACGTCACCCGTGAAACATACCCGTGAAACTTACCCGTGAAACCTTGACCCGTGAAACTTACCAGTGAAACCAAGACCCGTGAAACGTCACCCGTGAAACATACCCGTGAAACTTACCCGTGAAACGTCACCTGTAAAACATACCCGTAAAACTTACCCGTGAAACTTACCCGTGAAACCTTGACCCGTGAAACTTACCAGTGAAACCAAGACCCGTGAAACGTCATCCGTGAAACATACCCGTGAAACTTACCCGTGAAACTTACCCGTGAAACCTTGACCCGTGAAACTTACCAGTGAAACCTAGACCCGTGAAACGTCACCCGTGAAACATACCCGTGAAACTTACCCGTGAAACTTACCCGTGAAACGTCACCTGTAAAACATACCCGTAAAACTTACCCGTGAAACTTACCCGTGAAACCTTGACCCGTGAAACTTACCAGTGAAACCAAGACCCGTGAAACGTCATCCGTGAAACATACCCGTGAAACTTACCCGTGAAACTTACCCGTGAAACCTTGACCCGTGAAACTTACCAGTGAAACCTAGACCCGTGAAACGTCACCCGTGAAACATACCCGTGAAACTTACCAGTGAAACCTAGACCCGTGAAACGTCACCCGTGAAACTTACCCGTGAAACTTACCCGTGAAACCTTGACCCGTGAAACTTACCAGTAAAACCTAGACCCGTGAAACATCACCCATGAAACATACCCGTGAAACTTACCCGTGAAACTTACCCGTGAAACCTTGACCCGTGAAACTTACCAGTGAAACCTAGACCCGTGAAACGTCACCTGTAAAACATACCCGTAAAACTTACCCGTGAAACTTACCCGTGAAACCTTGATCCGTGAAACTTTCCAGTGAAACCTAGACCCGTGAAACGTCACCCGTGAAACATACCCGTGAAACTTACCCGTGAAACTTACCCGTGAAACCTTGACCCGTGAAACTTACCAGTGAAACCTAGACCCGTTAAACTTACCCGTAAAACTTACCCGTGAAACTTACCCGTGAAACCTTGACCCGTGAAACTTACCAGTGAAACCTAGACCCGTGAAACGTCACCCGTGAAACATACCCGTGAAACTTACCCGTGAAACCTTGACCCGTGAAACTTACCAGTGAAACCAAGACCCGTGAAACGTCACCCGTGAAACATACCCGTGAAACTTACCCGTGAAACTTACCCGTGAAACGTCACCTGTAAAACATACCCGTAAAACTTACCCGTGAAACTTACCCGTGAAACCTTGACCCGTGAAACTTACCAGTGAAACCAAGACCCGTGAAACGTCATCCGTGAAACATACCCGTGAAACTTACCCGTGAAACTTACCCGTGAAACCTTGACCCGTGAAACTTACCAGTGAAACCTAGACCCGTGAAACGTCACCCGTGAAACATACCCGTGAAACTTACCAGTGAAACCTAGACCCGTGAAACGTCACCCGTGAAACTTACCCGTGAAACTTACCCGTGAAACCTTGACCCGTGAAACTTACCAGTAAAACCTAGACCCGTGAAACATCACCCATGAAACATACCCGTGAAACTTACCCGTGAAACTTACCCGTAAAACCTTGACCCGTGAAACTTACCAGTGAAACCTAGACCCGTGAAACGTCACCTGTAAAACTTACCCGTAAAACTTACCCGTGAAACTTACCCGTGAAACTTACCCGTGAAACCTTGATCCGTGAAACTTTCCAGTGAAACCTAGACCCGTGAAACGTCACCCGTGAAACATACCCGTGAAACTTACCCGTGAAACTTACCCGTGAAACCTTGACCCGTGAAACTTACCAGTGAAACCTAGACCCGTGAAACTTACCAGTGAAACCTGGACCCGTGAAACGTCACCCGTGAAACTTACCCGTAAAACTTACCCGTGAAACTTACCCGTGAAACCTTGACCCGTGAAACTTACCAGTGAAACCTAGACCCGTGAAACGTCACCCGTGAAACTTACGCGTAAAACTTACCCGTGAAACTTACCCGTAAAACCTTGACCCGTGAAACTTACCAGTGAAACCTAGACCCGTGAAACGTCACCCGTGAAACATACCCGTGAAACTTACCCGTGAAACTTACCCGTAAAACTTACCCGTGAAACCTTGACCCGTGAAACTTACCAGTGAAACCTAGACCCGTGAAACGTCACCCGTGAAACATACCCGTGAAACTTACCCGTGAAACTTACCCGTAAAACCTTGACCCGTGAAACTTACCAGTGAAACCTAGACCCGTGAAACGTCACCCGTGAAACATACCCGTGAAACTTACCCGTAAAACTTACCCGTGAAACCTTGACCCGTGAAACTTACCAGTGAAACCTAGACCCGTGAAACGTCACCCGTGAAACATACCCGTGAAACTTACCCGTGAAACTTACCCGTGAAACCTTGACCCGTGAAACTTACTAGTGAAACCTAGACCCGTGAAACGTCACCCGTGAAACATACCCGTGAAACTTACCCGTGAAACTTACCCGTGAAACCTTGACCCGTGAAACTTACCAGTGAAACCTAGACCCGTGAAACGTCACCCGTGAAACATACCCGTAAAACTTACCCGTAAAACCTTGACCCGTGAAACTTACCAGTGAAACCTAGACCCGTGAAACATCACCCATGAAACATACCCGTGAAACTTACCCGTGAATCTTACCCGTGAAACCTTGACCCGTGAAACTTACCAGTGAAACCTAGACCCGTGAAACGTCACCTGTAAAACATACCCGTAAAACTTACCCGTGAAACTTACCTGTGAATCCTTGACCCGTGAAACTTTCCAGTGAAACCTAGACCCGTGAAACGTCACCCGTGAAACTTACCCGTAAAACTTACCCGTGAAACTTACCCGTGAAACCTTGACCCGTGAAACTTACCAGTGAAACCTAGACCCGTGAAACGTCACCCGTGAAACATACCCGTGAAACTTACCCGTGAAACTTACCCGTGAAACGTCACCTGTAAAACATACCCGTAAAACTTACCCGTGAAACTTACCCGTGAAACCTTGACCCGTGAAACTTACCAGTGAAACCTAGACCCGTGAAACGTCACCCGTGAAACATACCCGTGAAACTTACCCGTGAAACCTTGACCCGTGAAACTTACCAGTGAAACCAAGACCCGTGAAACGTCACCCGTGAAACATACCCGTGAAACTTACCCGTGAAACTTACCCGTGAAACTTACCCGTGAAACGTCACCTGTAAAACATACCCGTAAAACTTACCCGTGAAACTTACCCGTGAAACCTTGACCCGTGAAACTTACCAGTGAAACCAAGACCCGTGAAACGTCATCCGTGAAACATACCCGTGAAACTTACCCGTGAAACTTACCCGTGAAACCTTGACCCGTGAAACCTACCAGTGAAACCTAGACCCGTGAAACGTCACCCGTGAAACATACCCGTGAAACTTACCAGTGAAACCTAGACCCGTGAAACGTCACACGTGAAACTTACCCGTGAAACTTACCCGTGAAACCTTGACCCGTGAAACTTACCAGTAAAACCTAGACCCGTGAAACATCACCCATGAAACATACCCGTGAAACTTACCCGTGAAACTTACCCGTGAAACCTTGACCCGTGAAACTTACCAGTGAAACCTAGACCCGTGAAACGTCACCTGTAAAACATACCCGTAAAACTTACCCGTGAAACTTACCCGTGAAACTTACCCGTGAAACCTTGATCCGTGAAACTTACCAGTGAAACCTAGACCCGTGAAACGTCACCCGTGAAACATACCCGTGAAACTTACCCGTGAAACTTACCCGTGAAACCTTGACCCGTGAAACTTACCAGTGAAACCTAGACCTGTGAAACTTACCAGTGAAACCTAGACCCGTGAAACGTCACCCGTGAAACTTACCCGTAAAACTTACCCGTGAAACTTACCCGTGAAACCTTGACCCGTGAAACTTACCAGTGAAACCTAGACCCGTGAAACGTCACCCGTGAAACTTACGCGTAAAACTTACCCGTGAAACTTACCCGTAAAACCTTGACCCGTGAAACTTACCAGTGAAACCTAGACCCGTGAAACGTCACCCGTGAAACATACCCGTGAAACTTACCCGTGAAACTTACCCGTAAAACTTACCCGTGAAACCTTGACCCGTGAAACTTACCAGTGAAACCTAGACCCGTGAAACGTCACCCGTGAAACATACCCGTGAAACTTACCCGTGAAACTTACCCGTAAAACCTTGACCCGTGAAACTTACCAGTGAAACCTAGACCCGTTAAACGTCACCCGTGAAACATACCCGTGAAACTTACCCGTGAAACTTACCCGTGAAACCTTGACCCGTGAAACTTACCAGTGAAACCTAGACCCGTGAAACGTCACCCGTGAAACATACCCGTGAAACTTACCCGTAAAACTTACCCGTGAAACCTTGACCCGTGAAACTTACCAGTGAAACCTAGACCCGTGAAACGTCACCCGTGAAACATACCCGTGAAACTTACCCGTGAAACTTACCCGTGAAACCTTGACCCGTGAAACTTACTAGTGAAACCTAGACCCGTGAAACGTCACCCGTGAAACATACCCGTGAAACTTACCCGTGAAACTTACCCGTGAAACCTTGACCCGTGAAACTTACCAGTGAAACCTAGACCCGTGAAACGTCACCCGTGAAACATACCCGTGAAACTTACCCGTAAAACCTTGACCCGTGAAACTTACCAGTGAAACCTAGACCCGTGAAACATCACCCATGAAACATACCCGTGAAACTTACCCGTGAATCTTACCCGTGAAACCTTGACCCGTGAAACTTACCAGTGAAACCTAGACCCGTGAAACGTCACCTGTAAAACATACCCGTAAAACTTACCCGTGAAACTTACCCGTGAAACCTTGATCCGTGAAACTTTCCAGTGAAACCTAGACCCGTGAAACGTCACCCGTGTAACATACCCGTGAAACTTACCCGTGAAACTTACCCGTGAAACCTTGACCCGTGAAACTTACCAGTGAAACCTAGACCCGTGAAACGTCACCCGTGAAACTTACCCGTAAAACTTACCCGTGAAACTTACCCGTAAAACTTACCCGTGAAACTTACCCGTGAAACCTTGACCCGTGAAACTTACCAGTGAAACCTAGACCCGTGAAACGTCACCCGTGAAACATACCCGTGAAACTTACCCGTGAAACCTTGACCCGTGAAACTTACTAGTGAAACCAAGACCCGTGAAACGTCACCCGTGAAACATACCCGTGAAACTTACCTGTGAAACTTACCCGTGAATCCTTGACCCGTGAAACTTACCAGTGAAACCTAGACCCGTGAAACGTCACCCGTGAAACATACCCGTGAAACTTACCCGTGAAACTTACCCGTGAAACCTTGACCCGTGAAACTTACCAGTGAAACCTAGACCCGTGAAACGTCACCCGTGAAACTTACCCGTAAAACTTACCCGTGAAACTTACCCGTGAAACCTTGACCCGTGAAACTTACCAGTGAAACCTAGACCCGTGAAACGTCACCCGTGAAACTTACGCGTAAAACTTACCCGTGAAACTTACCCGTAAAACCTTGACCCGTGAAACTTACCAGTGAAACCTAGACCCGTGAAACGTCACCCGTGAAACATACCCGTGAAACTTACCCGTAAAACCTTGACCCGTGAAACTTACCAGTGAAACCTAGACCCGTGAAACGTCACCCGTGAAACTTACCCGTGAAACTTGCCCGTGAAACTTACCAGTGAAACCTAGACCCGTGAAACGTCACCCGTGAAACATACCCGTGAAACTTACCCGTGAAACTTACCCGTGAAACCTTGACCCGTGAAACTTACCAGTGAAACCTAGACCTGTGAAACTTACCAGTGAAACCTAGACCCGTGAAACGTCACCCGTGAAACTTACCCGTAAAACTTACCCGTGAAACTTACCCGTGAAACCTTGACCCGTGAAACTTACCAGTGAAACCTAGACCCGTGAAACGTCACCCGTGAAACTTACGCGTAAAACTTACCCGTGAAACTTACCCGTAAAACCTTGACCCGTGAAACTTACCAGTGAAACCTAGACCCGTGAAACGTCACCCGTGAAACATACCCGTGAAACTTACCCGTGAAACTTACCCGTAAAACTTACCCGTGAAACCTTGACCCGTGAAACTTACCAGTGAAACCTAGACCCGTGAAACGTCACCCGTGAAACATACCCGTGAAACTTACCCGTGAAACTTACCCGTAAAACCTTGACCCGTGAAACTTACCAGTGAAACCTAGACCCGTGAAACGTCACCCGTGAAACATACCCGTGAAACTTACCCGTGAAACTTACCCGTGAAACCTTGACCCGTGAAACTTACCAGTGAAACCTAGACCCGTGAAACGTCACCCGTGAAACATACCCGTGAAACTTACCCGTAAAACTTACCCGTGAAACCTTGACCCGTGAAACTTACCAGTGAAACCTAGACCCGTGAAACGTCACCCGTGAAACATACCCGTGAAACTTACCCGTGAAACTTACCCGTGAAACCTTGACCCGTGAAACTTACTAGTGAAACCTAGACCCGTGAAACGTCACCCGTGAAACATACCCGTGAAACTTACCCGTGAAACTTACCCGTGAAACCTTGACCCGTGAAACTTACCAGTGAAACCTAGACCCGTGAAACGTCACCCGTGAAACATACCCGTGAAACTTACCCGTAAAACCTTGACCCGTGAAACTTACCAGTGAAACCTAGACCCGTGAAACATCACCCATGAAACATACCCGTGAAACTTACCCGTGAATCTTACCCGTGAAACCTTGACCCGTGAAACTTACCAGTGAAACCTAGACCCGTGAAACGTCACCTGTAAAACATACCCGTAAAACTTACCCGTGAAACTTACCCGTGAAACCTTGATCCGTGAAACTTTCCAGTGAAACCTAGACCCGTGAAACGTCACCCGTGAAACATACCCGTGAAACTTACCCGTGAAACTTACCCGTGAAACCTTGACCCGTGAAACTTACCAGTGAAACCTAGACCCGTGAAACGTCACCCGTGAAACTTACCCGTAAAACTTACCCGTGAAACTTACCCGTAAAACTTACCCGTGAAACTTACCCGTGAAACCTTGACCCGTGAAACTTACCAGTGAAACCTAGACCCGTGAAACGTCACCCGTGAAACATACCCGTGAAACTTACCCGTGAAACCTTGACCCGTGAAACTTACTAGTGAAACCAAGACCCGTGAAACGTCACCCGTGAAACATACCCGTGAAACTTACCTGTGAAACTTACCCGTGAATCCTTGACCCGTGAAACTTACCAGTGAAACCTAGACCCGTGAAACGTCACCCGTGAAACATACCCGTGAAACTTACCCGTGAAACTTACCCGTGAAACCTTGACCCGTGAAACTTACCAGTGAAACCTAGACCCGTGAAACGTCACCCGTGAAACTTACCCGTAAAACTTACCCGTGAAACTTACCCGTGAAACCTTGACCCGTGAAACTTACCAGTGAAACCTAGACCCGTGAAACGTCACCCGTGAAACTTACGCGTAAAACTTACCCGTGAAACTTACCCGTAAAACCTTGACCCGTGAAACTTACCAGTGAAACCTAGACCCGTGAAACGTCACCCGTGAAACATACCCGTGAAACTTACCCGTAAAACCTTGACCCGTGAAACTTACCAGTGAAACCTAGACCCGTGAAACGTCACCCGTGAAACTTACCCGTGAAACTTGCCCGTGAAACGTCACCTGTAAAACATACCCGTAAAACTTACCCGTGAAACTTACCCGTGAAACTTACCAGTGAAACCAAGACCCGTGAAACGTCATCCGTGAAACATACCCGTGAAACTTACCCGTGAAACTTACCCGTGAAACCTTGACCCGTGAAACTTACCAGTGAAACCTAGACCCGTGAAATGTCACCCGTGAAACATACCCGTGAAACTTACCAGTGAAACCTAGACCCGTGAAACGTCACCCGTGAAACTTACCCGTGAAACTTACCCGTGAAACGTCACCTGTAAAACATACCCGTAAAACTTACCAGTGAAACTTACCCGTGAAACCTTGACCCGTGAAACTTACCAGTGAAACCAAGACCCGTGAAACGTCACCCGTGAAACTTACCCGTGAAACTTACCCGTGAAACCTTGACCCGTGAAACTTACCAGTGAAACCTAGACCTGTGAAACGTCACCCGAGAAACTTACCCGTGAAACTTACCTGTGAAACTTACCCGTGAAACCTTGACCCGTGAAACTTACCAGGGAAACCTACACCCGTAAAACGTCACCCGTGAAACTTACCTGTGAAACTTACCCGTAAAACTTACCCGTGAAACCTTGACCCGTGAAACTTACCAGTGAAACCTAGACCCGTGAAACGTCACCCGTGAAACATACCCGTGAAACTTACCAGTGAAACCTAGACCCGTGAAACGTCACCCGTGAAACTTACCCGTGAAACTTACCCGTGAAACCTTGACCCGTGAAACTTACCAGTAAAAGCTAGACCCGTGAAACATCACCCATGAAACATACCCGTGAAACTTACCCGTGAAACTTACCCGTGAAACCTTGACCCGTGAAACTTACCAGTGAAACCTAGACCCGTGAAACGTCACCTGTAAAACATACCCGTAAAACTTACCCGTGAAACTTACCCGTGAAACCTTGATCCGTGAAACTTTCCAGTGAAACCTAGACCCGTGAAACGTCACCCGTGAAACATACCCGTGAAACTTACCCGTGAAACTTACCCGTGAAACCTTGACCCGTGAAACTTACCAGTGAAACCTAGACCCGTGAAACGTCACCCGTGAAATTTACCCGTAAAACTTACCCGTGAAACTTACCTGTGAAACCTTGACCCGTGAAACTTACCAGTGAAACCTAGACCCGTGAAACGTCACCCGTGAAACTTACCCATAAAACTTACCCGTAAAACTTACCCGTGAAACTTACCTGTGAAACTTACCCGTGAAACCTTGACCCGTGAAACTTACCAGTAAAACCTAGACCCGTGAAACATCACCCATGAAACATACCCGTGAAACTTACCCGTGAAACTTACCCGTGAAACCTTGACCCGTGAAACTTACCAGTGAAACCTAGACCCGTGAAACGTCACCTGTAAAACATACCCGTAAAACTTACCCGTGAAACTTACCCGTGAAACCTTGATCCGTGAAACTTTCCAGTGAAACCTAGACCCGTGAAACGTCACCCGTGAAACATACCCGTGAAACTTACCCGTGAAACTTACCCGTGAAACCTTGACCCGTGAAACTTACCAGTGAAACCTAGACCCGTGAAACTTACCCGTAAAACTTACCCGTGAAACTTACCCGTGAAACCTTGACCCGTGAAACTTACCAGTGAAACCTAGACCCGTGAAACGTCACCCGTAAAACATACCCGTGAAACTTACCCGTGAAACCTTGACCCGTGAAACTTACCAGTGAAACCAAGACCCGTGAAACGTCACCCGTGAAACATACCCGTGAAACTTACCCGTGAAACTTACCCGTGAAACGTCACCTGTAAAACATACCCGTAAAACTTACTCGTGAAACTTACCCGTGAAACCTTGACCCGTGAAACTTACCAGTGAAACCAAGACCCGTGAAACGTCATCCGTGAAACATACCCGTGAAACTTACCCGTGAAACTTACCCGTGAAACCTTGACCCGTGAAACTTACCAGTGAAACCTAGACCCGTGAAACGTCACCCGTTAAACATACCCGTGAAACTTACCAGTGAAACCTAGACCCGTGAAACGTCACACGTGAAACTTACCCGTGAAACTTACCCGTGAAACCTTGACCCGTGAAACTTACCAGTAAAACCTAGACCCGTGAAACATCACCCATGAAACATACCCGTGAAACTTACCCGTGAAACTTACCCGTGAAACCTTGACCCGTGAAACTTACCAGTGAAACCTAGACCCGTGAAACGTCACCTGTAAAACATACCCGTAAAACTTACCCGTGAAACTTACCCGTGAAACTTACCCGTGAAACCTTGATCCGTGAAACTTACCAGTGAAACCTAGACCCGTGAAACGTCACCCGTGAAACATACCCGTGAAACTTACCCGTGAAACTTACCCGTGAAACCTTGACCCGTGAAACTTACCAGTGAAACCTAGACCTGTGAAACTTACCAGTGAAACCTAGACCCGTGAAACGTCACCCGTGAAACTTACCCGTAAAACTTACCCGTGAAACTTACCCGTGAAACCTTGACCCGTGAAACTTACCAGTGAAACCTAGACCCGTGAAACGTCACCCGTGAAACTTACGCGTAAAACTTACGCGTAAAACTTACCCGTGAAACTTACCCGTAAAACCTTGACCCGTGAAACTTACCAGTGAAACCTAGACCCGTGAAACGTCACCCGTGAAACATACCCGTGAAACTTACCCGTGAAACTTACCCGTAAAACTTACCCGTGAAACCTTGACCCGTGAAACTTACCAGTGAAACCTAGACCCGTGAAACGTCACCCGTGAAACATACCCGTGAAACTTACCCGTGAAACTTACCCGTAAAACCTTGACCCGTGAAACTTACCAGTGAAACCTAGACCCGTGAAACGTCACCCGTGAAACATACCCGTGAAACTTACCCGTGAAACTTACCCGTGAAACCTTGACCCGTGAAACTTACCAGTGAAACCTAGACCCGTGAAACGTCACCCGTGAAACATACCCGTGAAACTTACCCGTAAAACTTACCCGTGAAACCTTGACCCGTGAAACTTACCAGTGAAACCTAGACCCGTGAAACGTCACCCGTGAAACATACCCGTGAAACTTACCCGTGAAACTTACCCGTGAAACCTTGACCCGTGAAACTTACTAGTGAAACCTAGACCCGTGAAACGTCACCCGTGAAACATACCCGTGAAACTTACCCGTGAAACTTACCCGTGAAACCTTGACCCGTGAAACTTACCAGTGAAACCTAGACCCGTGAAACGTCACCCGTGAAACATACCCGTGAAACTTACCCGTAAAACCTTGACCCGTGAAACTTACCAGTGAAACCTAGACCCGTGAAACATCACCCATGAAACATACCCGTGAAACTTACCCGTGAATCTTACCCGTGAAACCTTGACCCGTGAAACTTACCAGTGAAACCTAGACCCGTGAAACGTCACCTGTAAAACATACCCGTAAAACTTACCCGTGAAACTTACCTGTGAATCCTTGACCCGTGAAACTTTCCAGTGAAACATAGACCCGTGAAACGTCACCCGTGAAACTTACCCGTAAAACTTACCCGTGAAACTTACCCGTGAAACCTTGACCCGTGAAACTTACCAGTGAAACCTAGACCCGTGAAACGTCACCCGTGAAACATACCCGTGAAACTTACCCGTGAAACTTACCCGTGAAACGTCACCTGTAAAACATACCCGTAAAACTTACCCGTGAAACTTACCCGTGAAACCTTGACCCGTGAAACTTACCAGTGAAACCAAGACCCGTGAAACGTCACCCGTGAAACTTACCCGTGAAACTTACCCGTGAAACCTTGACCCGTGAAACTTACCAGTGAAACCTAGACCTGTGAAACGTCACCCGAGAAACTTACCCGTGAAACTTACCTGTGAAACTTACCCGTGAAACCTTGACCCGTGAAACTTACCAGGGAAACCTACACCCGTAAAACGTCACCCGTGAAACTTACCTGTGAAACTTACCCGTAAAACTTACCCGTGAAACCTTGACCCGTGAAACTTACCAGTGAAACCTAGACCCGTGAAACGTCACCCGTGAAACATACCCGTGAAACTTACCAGTGAAACCTAGACCCGTGAAACGTCACCCGTGAAACTTACCCGTGAAACTTACCCGTGAAACCTTGACCCGTGAAACTTACCAGTAAAAGCTAGACCCGTGAAACATCACCCATGAAACATACCCGTGAAACTTACCCGTGAAACTTACCCGTGAAACCTTGACCCGTGAAACTTACCAGTGAAACCTAGACCCGTGAAACGTCACCTGTAAAACATACCCGTAAAACTTACCCGTGAAACTTACCCGTGAAACCTTGATCCGTGAAACTTTCCAGTGAAACCTAGACCCGTGAAACGTCACCCGTGAAACATACCCGTGAAACTTACCCGTGAAACTTACCCGTGAAACCTTGACCCGTGAAACTTACCAGTGAAACCTAGACCCGTGAAACGTCACCCGTGAAATTTACCCGTAAAACTTACCCGTGAAACTTACCTGTGAAACCTTGACCCGTGAAACTTACCAGTGAAACCTAGACCCGTGAAACGTCACCCGTGAAACTTACCCATAAAACTTACCCGTAAAACTTACCCGTGAAACTTACCTGTGAAACTTACCCGTGAAACCTTGACCCGTGAAACTTACCAGTAAAACCTAGACCCGTGAAACATCACCCATGAAACATACCCGTGAAACTTACCCGTGAAACTTACCCGTGAAACCTTGACCCGTGAAACTTACCAGTGAAACCTAGACCCGTGAAACGTCACCTGTAAAACATACCCGTAAAACTTACCCGTGAAACTTACCCGTGAAACCTTGATCCGTGAAACTTTCCAGTGAAACCTAGACCCGTGAAACGTCACCCGTGAAACATACCCGTGAAATTTACCCGTGAAACTTACCCGTGAAACCTTGACCCGTGAAACTTACCAGTGAAACCTAGACCCGTGAAACTTACCCGTAAAACTTACCCGTGAAACTTACCCGTGAAACCTTGACCCGTGAAACTTACCAGTGAAACCTAGACCCGTGAAACGTCACCCGTAAAACATACCCGTGAAACTTACCCGTGAAACCTTGACCCGTGAAACTTACCAGTGAAACCAAGACCCGTGAAACGTCACCCGTGAAACATACCCGTGAAACTTACCCGTGAAACTTACCCGTAAAACGTCACCTGTAAAACATACCCGTAAAACTTACCCGTGAAACTTACCCGTGAAACCTTGACCCGTGAAACTTACCAGTGAAACCAAGACCCGTGAAACGTCATCCGTGAAACATACCCGTGAAACTTACCCGTGAAACTTACCCGTGAAACCTTGACCCGTGAAACTTACCAGTGAAACCTAGACCCGTGAAACGTCACCCGTTAAACATACCCGTGAAACTTACCAGTGAAACCTAGACCCGTGAAACGTCACACGTGAAACTTACCCGTGAAACTTACCCGTGAAACCTTGACCCGTGAAACTTACCAGTAAAACCTAGACCCGTGAAACATCACCCATGAAACATACACGTGAAACTTACCCGTGAAACTTACCCGTGAAACCTTGACCCGTGAAACTTACCAGTGAAACCTAGACCCGTGAAACGTCACCTGTAAAACATACCCGTAAAACTTACCCGTGAAACTTACCCGTGAAACTTACCCGTGAAACCTTGATCCGTGAAACTTACCAGTGAAACCTAGACCCGTGAAACGTCACCCGTGAAACATACCCGTGAAACTTACCCGTGAAACTTACCCGTGAAACCTTGACCCGTGAAACTTACCAGTGAAACCTAGACCTGTGAAACTTACCAGTGAAACCTAGACCCGTGAAACGTCACCCGTGAAACTTACCCGTAAAACTTACCCGTGAAACTTACCCGTGAAACCTTGACCCGTGAAACTTACCAGTGAAACCTAGACCCGTGAAACGTCACCCGTGAAACTTACGCGTAAAACTTACGCGTAAAACTTACCCGTGAAACTTACCCGTAAAACCTTGACCCGTGAAACTTACCAGTGAAACCTAGACCCGTGAAACGTCACCCGTGAAACATACCCGTGAAACTTACCCGTGAAACTTACCCGTAAAACTTACCCGTGAAACCTTGACCCGTGAAACTTACCAGTGAAACCTAGACCCGTGAAACGTCACCCGTGAAACATACCCGTGAAACTTACCCGTGAAACTTACCCGTAAAACCTTGACCCGTGAAACTTACCAGTGAAACCTAGACCCGTGAAACGTCACCCGTGAAACATACCCGTGAAACTTACCCGTGAAACTTACCCGTGAAACCTTGACCCGTGAAACTTACCAGTGAAACCTAGACCCGTGAAACGTCACCCGTGAAACATACCCGTGAAACTTACCCGTAAAACTTACCCGTGAAACCTTGACCCGTGAAACTTACCAGTGAAACCTAGACCCGTGAAACGTCACCCGTGAAACATACCCGTGAAACTTACCCGTGAAACTTACCCGTGAAACCTTGACCCGTGAAACTTACTAGTGAAACCTAGACCCGTGAAACGTCACCCGTGAAACATACCCGTGAAACTTACCCGTGAAACTTACCCGTGAAACCTTGACCCGTGAAACTTACCAGTGAAACCTAGACCCGTGAAACGTCACCCGTGAAACATACCCGTGAAACTTACCCGTAAAACCTTGACCCGTGAAACTTACCAGTGAAACCTAGACCCGTGAAACATCACCCATGAAACATACCCGTGAAACTTACCCGTGAATCTTACCCGTGAAACCTTGACCCGTGAAACTTACCAGTGAAACCTAGACCCGTGAAACGTCACCTGTAAAACATACCCGTAAAACTTACCCGTGAAACTTACCTGTGAATCCTTGACCCGTGAAACTTTCCAGTGAAACATAGACCCGTGAAACGTCACCCGTGAAACTTACCCGTAAAACTTACCCGTGAAACTTACCCGTGAAACCTTGACCCGTGAAACTTACCAGTGAAACCTAGACCCGTGAAACGTCACCCGTGAAACATACCCGTGAAACTTACCCGTGAAACTTACCCGTGAAACGTCACCTGTAAAACATACCCGTAAAACTTACCCGTGAAACTTACCCGTGAAACCTTGACCCGTGAAACTTACCAGTGAAACCAAGACCCGTGAAACGTCATCCGTGAAACATACCCGTGAAACTTACCCGTGAAACTTACCCGTGAAACCTTGACCCGTGAAACTTACCAGTGAAACCTAGACCCGTGAAACGTCACCCGTGAAACATACCCGTGAAACTTACCAGTGAAACCTAGACCCGTGAAACGTCACCCGTGAAACTTACCCGTGAAACTCACCCGTGAAACCTTGACCCGTGAAACTTACCAGTAAAACCTAGACCCGTGAAACATCACCCATGAAACATACCCGTGAAACTTACCCGTGAAACTTACCCGTGAAACCTTGACCCGTGAAACTTACCAGTGAAACCTAGACCCGTGAAACGTCACCTGTAAAACATACCCGTAAAACTTACCCCGTGAAACCTTGATCCGTGAAACTTTCCAGTGAAACCTAGACCGTGAAACGTCACCCGTGAAACATACCCGTGAAACTTACCCGTGAAACTTACCCGTGAAACCTTGACCCGTGAAACTTACCAGTGAAACCTAGACCCGTGAAACTTACCCGTAAAACTTACCCGTGAAACTTACCCGTGAAACCTTGACCCGTGAAACTTACCAGTGAAACCTAGACCCGTGAAACGTCACCCGTGAAACATACCCGTGAAACTTACCCGTGAAACCTTGACCCGTGAAACTTACCAGTGAAACCAAGACCCGTGAAACGTCACCCGTGAAACATACCCGTGAAACTTACCCGTGAAACTTACCCGTGAAACGTCACCTGTAAAACATACCCGTAAAACTTACCCGTGAAACTTACCCGTGAAACCTTGACCCGTGAAACTTACCAGTGAAACCAAGACCCGTGAAACGTCATCCGTGAAACATACCCGTGAAACTTACCCGTGAAACTTACCCGTGAAACCTTGACCCGTGAAACTTACCAGTGAAACCTAGACCCGTGAAACGTCACCCGTGAAACATACCCGTGAAACTTACCAGTGAAACCTAGACCCGTGAAACGTCACCCGTGAAACTTACCCGTGAAACTTACCCGTGAAACCTTGACCCGTGAAACTTACCAGTAAAACCTAGACCCGTGAAACATCACCCATGAAACATACCCGTGAAACTTACCCGTGAAACTTACCCGTAAAACCTTGACCCGTGAAACTTACCAGTGAAACCTAGACCCGTGAAACGTCACCTGTAAAACTTACCCGTAAAACTTACCCGTGAAACTTACCCGTGAAACTTACCCGTGAAACCTTGATCCGTGAAACTTTCCAGTGAAACCTAGACCCGTGAAACGTCACCCGTGAAACATACCCGTGAAACTTACCCGTGAAACTTACCCGTGAAACCTTGACCCGTGAAACTTACCAGTGAAACCTAGACCCGTGAAACTTACCAGTGAAACCTGGACCCGTGAAACGTCACCCGTGAAACTTACCCGTAAAACTTACCCGTTAAACTTACCCGTGAAACCTTGACCCGTGAAACTTACCAGTGAAACCTAGACCCGTGAAACGTCACCCGTGAAACTTACGCGTAAAACTTACCCGTGAAACTTACCCGTAAAACCTTGACCCGTGAAACTTACCAGTGAAACCTAGACCCGTGAAACGTCACCCGTGAAACATACCCGTGAAACTTACCCGTGAAACTTACCCGTAAAACTTACCCGTGAAACCTTGACCCGTGAAACTTACCAGTGAAACCTAGACCCGTGAAACGTCACCCGTGAAACATACCCGTGAAACTTACCCGTGAAACTTACCCGTAAAACCTTGACCCGTGAAACTTACCAGTGAAACCTAGACCCGTGAAACGTCACCCGTGAAACATACCCGTGAAACTTACCCGTAAAACTTACCCGTGAAACCTTGACCCGTGAAACTTACCAGTGAAACCTAGACCCGTGAAACGTCACCCATGAAACATACCCGTGAAACTTACCCGTGAAACTTACCCGTGAAACCTTGACCCGTGAAACTTACTAGTGAAACCTAGACCCGTGAAACGTCACCCGTGAAACATACCCGTGAAACTTACCCGTGAAACTTACCCGTGAAACCTTGACCCGTGAAACTTACCAGTGAAACCTAGACCCGTGAAACGTCACCCGTGAAACATACCCGTAAAACTTACCCGTAAAACCTTGACCCGTGAAACTTACCAGTGAAACCTAGACCCGTGAAACATCACCCATGAAACATACCCGTGAAACTTACCCGTGAATCTTACCCGTGAAACCTTGACCCGTGAAACTTACCAGTGAAACCTAGACCCGTGAAACGTCACCTGTAAAACATACCCGTAAAACTTACCCGTGAAACTTACCTGTGAATCCTTGACCCGTGAAACTTTCCAGTGAAACCTAGACCCGTGAAACGTCACCCGTGAAACTTACCCGTAAAACTTACCCGTGAAACTTACCCGTGAAACCTTGACCCGTGAAACTTACCAGTGAAACCTAGACCCGTGAAACGTCACCCGTGAAACATACCCGTGAAACTTACCCGTGAAACTTACCCGTGAAACGTCACCTGTAAAACATACCCGTAAAACTTACCCGTGAAACTTACCCGTGAAACCTTGACCCGTGAAACTTACCAGTGAAACCAAGACCCGTGAAACGTCATCCGTGAAACATACCCGTGAAACTTACCCGTGAAACTTACCCGTGAAACCTTGACCCGTGAAACTTACCAGTGAAACCTAGACCCGTGAAACGTCACCCGTGAAACATACCCGTGAAACTTACCAGTGAAACCTAGACCCGTGAAACGTCACCCGTGAAACTTACCCGTGAAACTTACCCGTGAAACTTACCCGTGAAACCTTGACCCGTGAAACTTACCAGTAAAACCTAGACCCGTGAAACATCACCCATGAAACATACCCGTGAAACTTACCCGTGAAACTTACCCGTGAAACCTTGACCCGTGAAACTTACCAGTGAAACCTAGACCCGTGAAACGTCACCTGTAAAACATACCCGTAAAACTTACCCGTGAAACTTACCCGTGAAACCTTGATCCGTGAAACTTTCCAGTGAAACCTAGACCCGTGAAACGTCACCCGTGAAACATACCCGTGAAACTTACCCGTGAAACTTACCCGTGAAACCTTGACCCGTGAAACTTACCAGTGAAACCTAGACCCGTGAAACTTACCCGTAAAACTTACCCGTGAAACTTACCCGTGAAACCTTGACCCGTGAAACTTACCAGTGAAACCTAGACCCGTGAAACGTCACCTGTGAAACATACCCGTGAAACTTACCCGTGAAACCTTGACCCGTGAAACTTACCAGTGAAACCGAGACCCGTGAATCGTCACCCGTGAAACATACCCGTGAAACTTACCCGTGAAACTTACCCGTGAAACTTCACCTGTAAAACATACCCGTAAAACTTACCCGTGAAACTTACCCGTGAAACCTTGACCCGTGAAACTTACCAGTGAAACCAAGACCCGTGAAACGTCATCCGTGAAACATACCCGTGAAACTTACCCGTGAAACTTACCCGTGAAACCTTGACCCGTGAAACTTACCAGTGAAACCTAGACCCGTGAAACGTCACCCGTGAAACATACCCGTGAAACTTACCAGTGAAACCTAGACCCGTGAAACGTCACCCGTGAAACTTACAAGTGAAACTTACCCGTGAAACCTTGACCCGTGAAACTTACCAGTAAAACCTAGACCCGTGAAACATCACCCATGAAACATACCCGTGAAACTTACCCGTGAAACTTACCCGTGAAACCTTGACCCGTGAAACTTACCAGTGAAACCTAGACCCGTGAAACGTCACCTGTAAAACATACCCGTAAAACTTACCCGTGAAACTTACCCGTGAAACCTTGACCCGTGAAACTTACCAGTGAAACCTAGACCCGTGAAACGTCACCCGTGAAACTTACGCGTAAAACTTACCCGTGAAACTTACCCGTAAAACCTTGACCCGTGAAACTTACCAGTGAAACCTAGACCCGTGAAACGTCACCCGTGAAACATACCCGTGAAACTTACCCGTGAAACTTACCCGTAAAACTTACCCGTGAAACCTTGACCCGTGAAACTTACCAGTCAAACCTAGACCCGTGAAACGTCACCCGTGAAACATACCCGTGAAACTTACCCGTGAAACTTACCCGTAAAACCTTGACACGTGAAACTTACCAGTGAAACCTAGACCCGTGAAACGTCACCCGTGAAACATACCCGTGAAACTTACCCGTGAAACTTACCCGTGAAACCTTGACCCGTGAAACTTACCAGTGAAACCTAGACCCGTGAAACGTCACCCGTGAAACATACCCGTGAAACTTACCCGTGAAACTTACCCGTGAAACCTTGACCCGTGAAACTTACTAGTGAAACCTAGACCCGTGAAACGTCACCCGTGAAACATACCCGTGAAACTTACCCGTGAAACTTACCCGTGAAACCTTGACCCGTGAAACTTACCAGTGAAACCTAGACCCGTGAAACGTCACCCGTGAAACATACCCGTGAAACTTACCAGTGAAACCTAGACCCGTGAAACGTCACCCGTGAAACTTACCCGTGAAACTTACCCGTAAAACTTACCCGTGAAACCTTGACCCGTGAAACTTACCAGTGAAACCTAGACCCGTGAAACATCACCCATGAAACATACCCGTGAAACTTACCCGTGAATCTTACCCGTGAAACCTTGACCCGTGAAACTTACCAGTGAAACCTAGACCCGTGAAACGTCACCTGTAAAACATACCCGTAAAACTTACCCGTGAAACTTACCCGTGAAACCTTGATCCGTGAAACTTTCCAGTGAAACCTAGACCCGTGAAACGTCACCCGTGAAACATACCCGTGAAACTTACCCGTGAAACTTACCCGTGAAACCTTGACCCGTGAAACTTACCAGTGAAACCTAGACCCGTGAAACGTCACCCGTGAAACTTACCCGTAAAACTTACCCGTGAAACTTACCCGTAAAACTTACCCGTGAAACTTACCCGTGAAACCTTGACCCGTGAAACTTACCAGTGAAACCTAGACCCGTGAAACGTCACCCGTGAAACATACCCGTGAAACTTACCCGTGAAACCTTGACCCGTGAAACTTACCAGTGAAACCAAGACCCGTGAAACGTCACCCGTGAAACATACCCGTGAAACTTACCCGTGAAACTTACCCGTGAATCCTTGACCCGTGAAACTTACCAGTGAAACCTAGACCCGTGAAACGTCACCCGTGAAACATACCCGTGAAACTTACCCGTGAAACTTACCCGTGAAACCTTGACCCGTGAAACTTACCAGTGAAACCTAGACCCGTGAAACGTCACCCGTGAAACTTACCCGTAAAACTTACCCGTGAAACTTACCCGTGAAACCTTGACCCGTGAAACTTACCAGTGAAACCTAGATCCGTGAAACGTCACCCGTGAAACTTACGCGTAAAACTTACCCGTGAAACTTACCCGTAAAACCTTGACCCGTGAAACTTACCAGTGAAACCTAGACCCGTGAAACGTCACCCGTGAAACATACCCGTGAAACTTACCCGTAAAACCTTGACCCGTGAAACTTACCAGTGAAACCTAGACCCGTGAAACGTCACCCGTGAAACTTACCCGTGAAACTTACCCGTGAAACGTCACCTGTAAAACATACCCGTAAAACTTACCCGTGAAACTTACCCGTGAAACTTACCAGTGAAACCAAGACCCGTGAAACGTCATCCGTGAAACATACCCGTGAAACTTACCCGTGAAACTTACCCGTGAAACCTTGACCCGTGAAACTTACCAGTGAAACCTAGACCCGTGAAATGTCACCCGTGAAACATACCCGTGAAACTTACCAGTGAAACCTAGACCCGTGAAACGTCACCCGTGAAACTTACCCGTGAAACTTACCCGTGAAACGTCACCTGTAAAACATACCCGTAAAACTTACCAGTGAAACTTACCCGTGAAACCTTGACCCGTGAAACTTACCAGTGAAACCAAGACCCGTGAAACGTCACCCGTGAAACTTACCCGTGAAACTTACCCGTGAAACCTTGACCCGTGAAACTTACCAGTGAAACCTAGACCCGTGAAACGTCACCCGAGAAACTTACCCGTGAAACTTACCTGTGAAACTTACCCGTGAAACCTTGACCCGTGAAACTTACCAGGGAAACCTAGACCCGTAAAACGTCACCCGTGAAACTTACCTGTGAAACTTACCCGTAAAACTTACCCGTGAAACCTTGACCCGTGAAACTTACCAGTGAAACCTAGACCCGTGAAACGTCACCCGTGAAACATACCCGTGAAACTTACCAGTGAAACCTAGACCCGTGAAACGTCACCCGTGAAACTTACCCGTGAAACTTACCCGTGAAACCTTGACCCGTGAAACTTACCAGTAAAACCTAGACCCGTGAAACATCACCCATGAAACATACCCGTGAAACTTACCCGTGAAACTTACCCGTGAAACCTTGACCCGTGAAACTTACCAGTGAAACCTAGACCCGTGAAACGTCACCTGTATAACATACCCGTAAAACTTACCCGTGAAACTTACCCGTGAAACCTTGATCCGTGAAACTTTCCAGTGAAACCTAGACCCGTGAAACGTCACCCGTGAAACATACCCGTGAAACTTACCCGTGAAACTTACCCGTGAAACTTACCCGTGAAACCTTGACCCGTGAAACTTACCAGTGAAACCTAGACCCGTGAAACGTCACCCGTGAAATTTACCCGTAAAACTTACCCGTGAAACTTACCTGTGAAACCTTGACCCGTGAAACTTACCAGTGAAACCTAGACCCGTGAAACGTCACCCGTGAAACTTACCCGTAAAACTTACCCGTAAAACTTACCCGTGAAACTTACCTGTGAAACTTACCCGTGAAACCTTGACCCGTGAAAGTTACCAGTAAAACCTAGACCCGTGAAACATCACCCATGAAACATACCCGTGAAACTTACCCGTGAAACTTACCCGTGAAACCTTGACCCGTGAAACTTACCAGTGAAACCTAGACCCGTGAAACGTCACCTGTAAAACATACCCGTAAAACTTACCCGTGAAACTTACCCGTGAAACCTTGATCCGTGAAACTTTCCTGTGAAACCTAGACCCGTGAAACGTCACCCGTGAAACATACCCGTGAAACTTACCCGTGAAACTTACCCGTGAAACCTTGACCCGTGAAACTTACCAGTGAAACCTAGACCCGTGAAACTTACCCGTAAAACTTACCCGTGAAACTTACCCGTGAAACCTTGACCCGTGAAACTTACCAGTGAAACCTAGACCCGTGAAACGTCACCCGTGAAACATACCCGTGAAACTTACCCGTGAAACCTTGACCCGTGAAACTTACCAGTGAAACCAAGACCCGTGAAACGTCACCCGTGAAACATACCCATGAAACTTACCCGTGAAACTTACCCGTGAAACGTCACCTGTAAAACATACCCGTAAAACTTACCCGTGAAACTTACCCGTGAAACCTTGACCCGTGAAACTTACCAGTGAAACCAAGACCCGTGAAACGTCATCCGTGAAACATACCCGTGAAACTTACCCGTGAAACTTACCCGTGAAACCTTGACCCGTGAAACTTACCAGTGAAACCTAGACCCGTGAAACGTCACCCGTGAAACATACCCGTGAAACTTACCAGTGAAACCTAGACCCGTGAAACGTCACACGTGAAACTTACCCGTGAAACTTACCCGTGAAACCTTGACCCGTGAAACTTACCAGTAAAACCTAGACCCGTGAAACATCACCCATGAAACATACCCGTGAAACTTACCCGTGAAACTTACCCGTGAAACCTTGACCCGTGAAACTTACCAGTGAAACCTAGACGTGTGAAACGTCACCTGTAAAACATACCCGTAAAACTTACGCGTGAAACTTACCCGTGAAACTTACCCGTGAAACCTTGATCCGTGAAACTTACCAGTGAAACCTAGACCCGTGAAACGTCACCCGTGAAACATACCCGTGAAACTTACCCGTGAAACTTACCCGTGAAACCTTGACCCGTGAAACTTACCAGTGAAACCTAGACCTGTGAAACTTACCAGTGAAACCTAGACCCGTGAAACGTCACCCGTGAAACTTACCCGTAAAACTTACCCGTGAAACTTACCCGTGAAACCTTGACCCGTGAAACTTACCAGTGAAACCTAGACCCGTGAAACGTCACCCGTGAAACTTACGCGTAAAACTTACCCGTGAAACTTACCCGTAAAACCTTGACCCGTGAAACTTACCAGTGAAACCTAGACCCGTGAAACGTCACCCGTGAAACATACCCGTGAAACTTACCCGTGAAACTTACCCGTAAAACTTACCCGTGAAACCTTGACCCGTGAAACTTACCAGTGAAACCTAGACCCGTGAAACGTCACCCGTGAAACATACCCGTGAAACTTACCCGTGAAACTTACCCGTAAAACATTGACCCGTGAAACTTACCAGTGAAACCTAGACCCGTGAAACGTCACCCGTGAAACATACCCGTGAAACTTACCCGTGAAACTTACCCGTGAAACCTTGACCCGTGAAACTTACCAGTGAAACCTAGACCCGTGAAACCTAGACCCGTGAAACGTCACCCGTGAAACATACCCGTGAAACTTACCCGTGAAACTTACCCGTGAAACCTTGACCCGTGAAACTTACTAGTGAAACCTAGACCCGTGAAACGTCACCCGTGAAACATACCCGTGAAACTTACCCGTGAAACTTACCCGTGAAACCTTGACCCGTGAAACTTACCAGTGAAACCTAGACCCGTGAAACGTCACCCGTGAAACATACCCGTGAAACTTACCCGTAAAACCTTGACCCGTGAAACTTACCAGTGAAACCTAGACCCGTGAAACATCACCCATGAAACATACCCGTGAAACTTACCCGTGAATCTTACCCGTGAAACCTTGACCCGTGAAACTTACCAGTGAAACCTAGACCCGTGAAACGTCACCTGTAAAACATACCCGTAAAACTTACCCGTGAAACTTACCTGTGAATCCTTGACCCGTGAAACTTTCCAGTGAAACATAGACCCGTGAAACGTCACCCGTGAAACTTACCCGTAAAACTTACCCGTGAAACTTACCCGTGAAACCTTGACCCGTGAAACTTACCAGTGAAACCTAGACCCGTGAAACGTCACCCGTGAAACATACCCGTGAAACTTACCCGTGAAACTTACCCGTGAAACGTCACCTGTAAAACATACCCGTAAAACTTACCCGTGAAACTTACCCGTGAAACCTTGACCCGTGAAACTTACCAGTGAAACCAAGACCCGTGAAACGTCATCCGTGAAACATACCCGTGAAACTTACCCGTGAAACTTACCCGTGAAACCTTGACCCGTGAAACTTACCAGTGAAACCTAGACCCGTGAAACGTCACCCGTGAAACATACCCGTGAAACTTACCAGTGAAACCTAGACCCGTGAAACGTCACCCGTGAAACTTACCCGTGAAACTCACCCGTGAAACCTTGACCCGTGAAACTTACCAGTAAAACCTAGACCCGTGAAACATCACCCATGAAACATACCCGTGAAACTTACCCGTGAAACTTACCCGTGAAACCTTGACCCGTGAAACTTACCAGTGAAACCTAGACCCGTGAAACGTCACCTGTAAAACATACCCGTAAAACTTACCCGTGAAACTTACCCGTGAAACCTTGATCCGTGAAACTTTCCAGTGAAACCTAGACCCGTGAAACGTCACCCGTGAAACATACCCGTGAAACTTACCCGTGAAACTTACCCGTGAAACCTTGACCCGTGAAACTTACCAGTGAAACCTAGACCCGTGAAACTTACCCGTAAAACTTACCCGTGAAACTTACCCGTGAAACCTTGACCCGTGAAACTTACCAGTGAAACCTAGACCCGTGAAACGTCACCCGTGAAACATACCCGTGAAACTTACCCGTGAAACCTTGACCCGTGAAACTTACCAGTGAAACCAAGACCCGTGAAACGTCACCCGTGAAACATACCCGTGAAACTTACCCGTGAAACTTACCCGTGAAACGTCACCTGTAAAACATACCCGTAAAACTTACCCGTGAAACTTACCCGTGAAACCTTGACCCGTGAAACTTACCAGTGAAACCAAGACCCGTGAAACGTCATCCGTGAAACATACCCGTGAAACTTACCCGTGAAACTTACCCGTGAAACCTTGACCCGTGAAACTTACCAGTGAAACCTAGACCCGTGAAACGTCACCCGTGAAACATACCCGTGAAACTTACCAGTGAAACCTAGACCCGTGAAACGTCACCCGTGAAACTTACCCGTGAAACTTACCCGTGAAACCTTGACCCGTGAAACTTACCAGTAAAACCTAGACCCGTGAAACATCACCCATGAAACATACCCGTGAAACTTACCCGTGAAACTTACCCGTAAAACCTTGACCCGTGAAACTTACCAGTGAAACCTAGACCCGTGAAACGTCACCTGTAAAACTTACCCGTAAAACTTACCCGTGAAACTTACCCGTGAAACTTACCCGTGAAACCTTGATCCGTGAAACTTTCCAGTGAAACCTAGACCCGTGAAACGTCACCCGTGAAACATACCCGTGAAACTTACCCGTGAAACTTACCCGTGAAACCTTGACCCGTGAAACTTACCAGTGAAACCTAGACCCGTGAAACTTACCAGTGAAACCTGGACCCGTGAAACGTCACCCGTGAAACTTACCCGTAAAACTTACCCGTTAAACTTACCCGTGAAACCTTGACCCGTGAAACTTACCAGTGAAACCTAGACCCGTGAAACGTCACCCGTGAAACTTACGCGTAAAACTTACCCGTGAAACTTACCCGTAAAACCTTGACCCGTGAAACTTACCAGTGAAACCTAGACCCGTGAAACGTCACCCGTGAAACATACCCGTGAAACTTACCCGTGAAACTTACCCGTAAAACTTACCCGTGAAACCTTGACCCGTGAAACTTACCAGTGAAACCTAGACCCGTGAAACGTCACCCGTGAAACATACCCGTGAAACTTACCCGTGAAACTTACCCGTAAAACCTTGACCCGTGAAACTTACCAGTGAAACCTAGACCCGTGAAACGTCACCCGTGAAACATACCCGTGAAACTTACCCGTAAAACTTACCCGTGAAACCTTGACCCGTGAAACTTACCAGTGAAACCTAGACCCGTGAAACGTCACCCGTGAAACATACCCGTGAAACTTACCCGTGAAACTTACCCGTGAAACCTTGACCCGTGAAACTTACTAGTGAAACCTAGACCCGTGAAACGTCACCCGTGAAACATACCCGTGAAACTTACCCGTGAAACTTACCCGTGAAACCTTGACCCGTGAAACTTACCAGTGAAACCTAGACCCGTGAAACGTCACCCGTGAAACATACCCGTAAAACTTACCCGTAAAACCTTGACCCGTGAAACTTACCAGTGAAACCTAGACCCGTGAAACATCACCCATGAAACATACCCGTGAAACTTACCCGTGAATCTTACCCGTGAAACCTTGACCCGTGAAACTTACCAGTGAAACCTAGACCCGTGAAACGTCACCTGTAAAACATACCCGTAAAACTTACCCGTGAAACTTACCTGTGAATCCTTGACCCGTGAAACTTTCCAGTGAAACCTAGACCCGTGAAACGTCACCCGTGAAACTTACCCGTAAAACTTACCCGTGAAACTTACCCGTGAAACCTTGACCCGTGAAACTTACCAGTGAAACCTAGACCCGTGAAACGTCACCCGTGAAACATACCCGTGAAACTTACCCGTGAAACTTACCCGTGAAACGTCACCTGTAAAACATACCCGTAAAACTTACCCGTGAAACTTACCCGTGAAACCTTGACCCGTGAAACTTACCAGTGAAACCAAGACCCGTGAAACGTCATCCGTGAAACATACCCGTGAAACTTACCCGTGAAACTTACCCGTGAAACCTTGACCCGTGAAACTTACCAGTGAAACCTAGACCCGTGAAACGTCACCCGTGAAACATACCCGTGAAACTTACCAGTGAAACCTAGACCCGTGAAACGTCACCCGTGAAACTTACCCGTGAAACTTACCCGTGAAACTTACCCGTGAAACATTGACCCGTGAAACTTACCAGTAAAACCTAGACCCGTGAAACATCACCCATGAAACATACCCGTGAAACTTACCCGTGAAACTTACACGTGAAACCTTGACCCGTGAAACTTACCAGTGAAACCTAGACCCGTGAAACGTCACCTGTAAAACATACCCGTAAAACTTACCCGTGAAACTTACCCGTGAAACCTTGATCCGTGAAACTTTCCAGTGAAACCTAGACCCGTGAAACGTCACCCGTGAAACATACCCGTGAAACTTACCCGTGAAACTTACCCGTGAAACCTTGACCCGTGAAACTTACCAGTGAAACCTAGACCCGTGAAACTTACCCGTAAAACTTACCCGTGAAACTTACCCGTGAAACCTTGACCCGTGAAACTTACCAGTGAAACCTAGACCCGTGAAACGTCACCCGTGAAACATACCCGTGAAACTTACCCGTGAAACCTTGACCCGTGAAACTTACCAGTGAAACCAAGACCCGTGAATCGTCACCCGTGAAACATACCCGTGAAACTTACCCGTGAAACTTACCCGTGAAACTTCACCTGTAAAACATACCCGTAAAACTTACCCGTGAAACTTACCCGTGAAACCTTGACCCGTGAAACTTACCAGTGAAACCAAGACCCGTGAAACGTCATCCGTGAAACATACCCGTGAAACTTACCCGTGAAACTTACCCGTGAAACCTTGACCCGTGAAACTTACCAGTGAAACCTAGACCCGTGAAACGTCACCCGTGAAACATACCCGTGAAACTTACCAGTGAAACCTAGACCCGTGAAACGTCACCCGTGAAACTTACAAGTGAAACTTACCCGTGAAACCTTGACCCGTGAAACTTACCAGTAAAACCTAGACCCGTGAAACATCACCCATGAAACATACCCGTGAAACTTACCCGTGAAACTTACCCGTGAAACCTTGACCCGTGAAACTTACCAGTAAAACCTAGACCCGTGAAACGTCACCTGTAAAACATACCCGTAAAACTTACCCGTGAAACTTACCCGTGAAACCTTGACCCGTGAAACTTACCAGTGAAACCTAGACCCGTGAAACGTCACCCGTGAAACTTACGCGTAAAACTTACCCGTGAAACTTACCCGTAAAACCTTGACCCGTGAAACTTACCAGTGAAACCTAGACCCGTGAAACGTCACCCGTGAAACATACCCGTGAAACTTACTCGTGAAACTTACCCGTAAAACTTACCCGTGAAACCTTGACCCGTGAAACTTACCAGTCAAACCTAGACCCGTGAAACGTCACCCGTGAAACATACCCGTGAAACTTACCCGTGAAACTTACCCGTAAAACCTTGACACGTGAAACTTACCAGTGAAACCTAGACCCGTGAAACGTCACCCGTGAAACATACCCGTGAAACTTACCCGTGAAACTTACCCGTGAAACCTTGACCCGTGAAACTTACCAGTGAAACCTAGACCCGTGAAACGTCACCCGTGAAACATACCCGTGAAACTTACCCGTGAAACTTACCCGTGAAACCTTGACCCGTGAAACTTACTAGTGAAACCTAGACCCGTGAAACGTCACCCGTGAAACATACCCGTGAAACTTACCCGTGAAACTTACCCGTGAAACCTTGACCCGTGAAACTTACCAGTGAAACCTAGACCCGTGAAACGTCACCCGTGAAACATACCCGTGAAACTTACCAGTGAAACCTAGACCCGTGAAACGTCACCCGTGAAACTTACCCGTGAAACTTACCCGTAAAACTTACCCGTGAAACCTTGACCCGTGAAACTTACCAGTGAAACCTAGACCCGTGAAACATCACCCATGAAACATACCCGTGAAACTTACCCGTGAATCTTACCCGTGAAACCTTGACCCGTGAAACTTACCAGTGAAACCTAGACCCGTGAAACGTCACCTGTAAAACATACCCGTAAAACTTACCCGTGAAACTTACCCGTGAAACCTTGATCCGTGAAACTTTCCAGTGAAACCTAGACCCGTGAAACGTCACCCGTGAAACATACCCGTGAAACTTACCCGTGAAACTTACCCGTGAAACCTTGACCCGTGAAACTTACCAGTGAAACCTAGACCCGTGAAACGTCACCCGTGAAACTTACCCGTAAAACTTACCCGTGAAACTTACCCGTAAAACTTACCCGTGAAACTTACCCGTGAAACCTTGACCCGTGAAACTTACCAGTGAAACCTAGACCCGTGAAACGTCACCCGTGAAACATACCCGTGAAACTTACCCGTGAAACCTTGACCCGTGAAACTTACCAGTGAAACCAAGACCCGTGAAACGTCACCCGTGAAACATACCCGTGAAACTTACCCGTGAAACTTACCCGTGAATCCTTGACCCGTGAAACTTACCAGTGAAACCTAGACCCGTGAAACGTCACCCGTGAAACATACCCGTGAAACTTACCCGTGAAACTTACCCGTGAAACCTTGACCCGTGAAACTTACCAGTGAAACCTAGACCCGTGAAACGTCACCCGTGAAACTTACCCGTAAAACTTACCCGTGAAACTTACCCGTGAAACCTTGACCCGTGAAACTTACCAGTGAAACCTAGACCCGTGAAACGTCACCCGTGAAACTTACGCGTAAAACTTACCCGTGAAACTTACCCGTAAAACCTTGACCCGTGAAACTTACCAGTGAAACCTAGACCCGTGAAACGTCACCCGTGAAACATACCCGTGAAACTTACCCGTAAAACCTTGACCCGTGAAACTTACCAGTGAAACCTAGACCCGTGAAACGTCACCCGTGAAACTTACCCGTGAAACTTACCCGTGAAACGTCACCTGTAAAACATACCCGTAAAACTTACCCGTGAAACTTACCCGTGAAACTTACCAGTGAAACCAAGACCCGTGAAACGTCATCCGTGAAACATACCCGTGAAACTTACCCGTGAAACTTACCCGTGAAACCTTGACCCGTGAAACTTACCAGTGAAACCTAGACCCGTGAAATGTCACCCGTGAAACATACCCGTGAAACTTACCAGTGAAACCTAGACCCGTGAAACGTCACCCGTGAAACTTACCCGTGAAACTTACCCGTGAAACGTCACCTGTAAAACATACCCGTAAAACTTACCAGTGAAACTTACCCGTGAAACCTTGACCCGTGAAACTTACCAGTGAAACCAAGACCCGTGAAACGTCACCCGTGAAACTTACCCGTGAAACTTACCCGTGAAACCTTGACCCGTGAAACTTACCAGTGAAACCTAGACCCGTAAAACGTCACCCGAGAAACTTACCCGTGAAACTTACCTGTGAAACTTACCCGTGAAACCTTGACCCGTGAAACTTACCAGGGAAACCTAGACCCGTAAAACGTCACCCGTGAAACTTACCTGTGAAACTTACCCGTAAAACTTACCCGTGAAACCTTGACCCGTGAAACTTACCAGTGAAACCTAGACCCGTGAAACGTCACCCGTGAAACATACCCGTGAAACTTACCAGTGAAACCTAGACCCGTGAAACGTCACCCGTGAAACTTACCCGTGAAACTTACCCGTGAAACCTTGACCCGTGAAACTTACCAGTAAAACCTAGACCCGTGAAACATCACCCATGAAACATACCCGTGAAACTTACCCGTGAAACTTACCCGTGAAACCTTGACCCGTGAAACTTACCAGTGAAACCTAGACCCGTGAAACGTCACCTGTAAAACATACCCGTAAAACTTACCCGTGAAACTTACCCGTGAAACCTTGATCCGTGAAACTTTCCAGTGAAACCTAGACCCGTGAAACGTCACCCGTGAAACATACCCGTGAAACTTACCCGTGAAACTTACCCGTGAAACTTACCCGTGAAACCTTGACCCGTGAAACTTACCAGTGAAACCTAGACCCGTGAAACGTCACCCGTGAAATTTACCCGTAAAACTTACCCGTGAAACTTACCTGTGAAACCTTGACCCGTGAAACTTACCAGTGAAACCTAGACCCGTGAAACGTCACCCGTGAAACTTACCCGTAAAACTTACCCGTAAAACTTACCCGTGAAACTTACCTGTGAAACTTACCCGTGAAACCTTGACCCGTGAAACTTACCAGTAAAACCTAGACCCGTGAAACATCACCCATGAAACATACCCGTGAAACTTACCCGTGAAACTTACCCGTGAAACCTTGACCCGTGAAACTTACCAGTGAAACCTAGACCCGTGAAACGTCACCTGTAAAACATACCCGTAAAACTTACCCGTGAAACTTACCCGTGAAACCTTGATCCGTGAAACTTTCCTGTGAAACCTAGACCCGTGAAACGTCACCCGTGAAACATACCCGTGAAACTTACCCGTGAAACTTACCCGTGAAACCTTGACCCGTGAAACTTACCAGTGAAACCTAGACCCGTGAAACTTACCCGTAAAACTTACCCGTGAAACTTACCCGTGAAACCTTGACCCGTGAAACTTACCAGTGAAACCTAGACCCGTGAAACGTCACCCGTGAAACATACCCGTGAAACTTACCCGTGAAACCTTGACCCGTGAAACTTACCAGTGAAACCAAGACCCGTGAAACGTCACCCGTGAAACATACCCATGAAACTTACCCGTGAAACTTACCCGTGAAACGTCACCTGTAAAACATACCCGTAAAACTTACCCGTGAAACTTACCCGTGAAACCTTGACCCGTGAAACTTACCAGTGAAACCAAGACCCGTGAAACGTCATCCGTGAAACATACCCGTGAAACTTACCCGTGAAACTTACCCGTGAAACCTTGACCCGTGAAACTTACCAGTGAAACCTAGACCCGTGAAACGTCACCCGTGAAACATACCCGTGAAACTTACCAGTGAAACCTAGACCCGTGAAACGTCACACGTGAAACTTACCCGTGAAACTTACCCGTGAAACCTTGACCCGTGAAACTTACCAGTAAAACCTAGACCCGTGAAACATCACCCATGAAACATACCCGTGAAACTTACCCGTGAAACTTACCCGTGAAACCTTGACCCGTGAAACTTACCAGTGAAACCTAGACGTGTGAAACGTCACCTGTAAAACATACCCGTAAAACTTACGCGTGAAACTTACCCGTGAAACTTACCCGTGAAACCTTGATCCGTGAAACTTACCAGTGAAACCTAGACCCGTGAAACGTCACCCGTGAAACATACCCGTGAAACTTACCCGTGAAACTTACCCGTGAAACCTTGACCCGTGAAACTTACCAGTGAAACCTAGACCTGTGAAACTTACCAGTGAAACCTAGACCCGTGAAACGTCACCCGTGAAACTTACCCGTAAAACTTACCCGTGAAACTTACCCGTGAAACCTTGACCCGTGAAACTTACCAGTGAAACCTAGACCCGTGAAACGTCACCCGTGAAACTTACGCGTAAAACTTACCCGTGAAACTTACCCGTAAAACCTTGACCCGTGAAACTTACCAGTGAAACCTAGACCCGTGAAACGTCACCCGTGAAACATACCCGTGAAACTTACCCGTGAAACTTACCCGTAAAACTTACCCGTGAAACCTTGACCCGTGAAACTTACCAGTGAAACCTAGACCCGTGAAACGTCACCCGTGAAACATACCCGTGAAACTTACCCGTGAAACTTACCCGTAAAACATTGACCCGTGAAACTTACCAGTGAAACCTAGACCCGTGAAACGTCACCCGTGAAACATACCCGTGAAACTTACCCGTGAAACTTACCCGTGAAACCTTGACCCGTGAAACTTACCAGTGAAACCTAGACCCGTGAAACCTAGACCCGTGAAACGTCACCCGTGAAACTTACCCGTGAAACTTACCCGTGAAACCTTGACCCGTGAAACTTACCAGTAAAACCTAGACCCGTGAAACATCACCCATGAAACATACCCGTGAAACTTACCCGTGAAACTTACCCGTAAAACCTTGACCCGTGAAACTTACCAGTGAAACCTAGACCCGTGAAACGTCACCTGTAAAACTTACCCGTAAAACTTACCCGTGAAACTTACCCGTGCAACTTACCCGTGAAACCTTGATCCGTGAAACTTTCCAGTGAAACCTAGACCCGTGAAACGTCACCCGTGAAACATACCCGTGATACTTACCCGTTAAACTTACCCGTGAAACCTTGACCCGTGAAACTTACCAGTGAAACCTAGACCCGTGAAACTTACCAGTGAAACCTGGACCCGTGAAACGTCACCCGTGAAACTTACCCGTAAAACTTACCCGTGAAACTTACCCGTGAAACCTTGACCCGTGAAACTTACCAGTGAAACCTAGACCCGTGAAACGTCACCCGTGAAACTTACGCGTAAAACTTACCCGTGAAACTTACCCGTAAAACCTTGACCCGTGAAACTTACCAGTGAAACCTAGACCCGTGAAACCTTACCCGTGAAACATACCCGTGAAACTTACCCGTGAAACTTACCCGTAAAACTTACCCGTGAAACCTTGACCCGTGAAACTTACCAGTGAAACCTAGACCCGTGAAACGTCACCCGTGAAACATACCCGTGAAACTTACCCGTGAAACTTACCCGTAAAACCTTGACCCGTGAAACTTACCAGTGAAACCTAGACCCGTGAAACGTCACCCGTGAAACATACCCGTGAAACTTACCCGTAAAACTTACCCGTGAAACCTTGACCCGTGAAACTTACCAGTGAAACCTAGACCCGTGAAACGTCACCCGTGAAACATACCCGTGAAACTTACCCGTGAAACTTACCCGTGAAACCTTGACCCGTGAAACTTACTAGTGAAACCTAGACCCGTGAAACGTCACCCGTGAAACATACCCGTGAAACTTACCCGTGAAACTTACCCGTGAAACCTTGACCCGTGAAACTTACCAGTGAAACCTAGACCCGTGAAACGTCACCCGTGAAACATACCCGTAAAACTTACCCGTAAAACCTTGACCCGTGAAACTTACCAGTGAAACCTAGACCCGTGAAACATCACCCATGAAACATACCCGTGAAACTTACCCGTGAATCTTACCCGTGAAACCTTGACCCGTGAAACTTACCAGTGAAACCTAGACCCGTGAAACGTCACCTGTAAAACATACCCGTAAAACTTACCCGTGAAACTTACCTGTGAATCCTTGACCCGTGAAACTTTCCAGTGAAACCTAGACCCGTGAAACGTCACCCGTGAAACTTACCCGTAAAACTTACCCGTGAAACTTACCCGTGAAACCTTGACCCGTGAAACTTACCAGTGAAACCTAGACCCGTGAAACGTCACCCGTGAAACATACCCGTGAAACTTACCCGTGAAACTTACCCGTGAAACGTCACCTGTAAAACATACCCGTAAAACTTACCCGTGAAACTTACCCGTGAAACCTTGACCCGTGAAACTTACCAGTGAAACCAAGACCCGTGAAACGTCATCCGTGAAACATACCCGTGAAACTTACCCGTGAAACTTACCCGTGAAACCTTGACCCGTGAAACTTACCAGTGAAACCTAGACCCGTGAAACGTCACCCGTGAAACATACCCGTAAAACTTACCAGTGAAACCTAGACCCGTGAAACGTCACCCGTGAAACTTACCCGTGAAACTTACCCGTGAAACCTTGACCCGTGAAACTTACCAGTAAAACCTAGACCCGTGAAACATCACCCATGAAACATACCCGTGAAACTTACCCGTGAAACTTACCCGTGAAACCTTGACCCGTGAAACTTACCAGTGAAACCTAGACCCGTGAAACGTCACCTGTAAAACATACCCGTAAAACTTACCCGTGAAACTTACCCGTGAAACCTTGATCCGTGAAACTTTCCAGTGAAACCTAGACCCGTGAAACGTCACCCGTGAAACATACCCGTGAAACTTACCCGTGAAACTTACCCGTGAAACCTTGACCCGTGAAACTTACCAGTGAAACCTAGACCCGTGAAACTTACCCGTAAAACTTACCCGTGAAACTTACCCGTGAAACCTTGACCCGTGAAACTTACCAGTGAAACCTAGACCCGTGAAACGTCACCCGTGAAACATACCCGTGAAACTCACCCGTGAAACCTTGACCCGTGAAACTTACCAGTGAAACCAAGACCCGTGAATCGTCACCCGTGAAACATACCCGTGAAACTTACCCGTGAAACTTACCCGTGAAACTTCACCTGTAAAACATACCCGTAAAACTTACCCGTGAAACTTACCCGTGAAACCTTGACCCGTGAAACTTACCAGTGAAACCTAGACCCGTGAAACGTCACCCGTGAAACATACCCGTGAAACTTACCAGTGAAACCTAGACCCGTGAAACGTCACCCGTGAAACTTACAAGTGAAACTTACCCGTGAAACCTTGACCCGTGAAACTTACCAGTAAAACCTAGACCCGTGAAACATCACCCATGAAACATACCCGTGAAACTTACCCGTGAAACTTACCCGTGAAACCTTGACCCGTGAAACTTACCAGTGAAACCTAGACCCGTGAAACGTCACCTGTAAAACATACCCGTAAAACTTACCCGTGAAACTTACCCGTGAAACCTTGACCCGTGAAACTTACCAGTGAAACCTAGACCCGTGAAACGTCACCCGTGAAACATACCCGTGAAACTTACCAGTGAAACCTAGACCCGTGAAACGTCACCCGTGAAACTTACAAGTGAAACTTACCCGTGAAACCTTGACCCGTGAAACTTACCAGTAAAACCTAGACCCGTGAAACATCACCCATGAAACATACCCGTGAAACTTACCCGTGAAACTTACCCGTGAAACCTTGACCCGTGAAACTTACCAGTGAAACCTAGACCCGTGAAACGTCACCTGTAAAACATACCCGTAAAACTTACCCGTGAAACTTACCCGTGAAACCTTGACCCGTGAAACTTACCAGTGAAACCTAGACCCGTGAAACGTCACCCGTGAAACTTACGCGTAAAACTTACCCGTGAAACTTACCCGTAAAACCTTGACCCGTGAAACTTACCAGTGAAACCTAGACCCGTGAAACGTCACCCGTGAAACATACCCGTGAAACTTACCCGTGAAACTTACCCGTAAAACTTACCCGTGAAACCTTGACCCGTGAAACTTACCAGTGAAACCTAGACCCGTGAAACGTCACCCGTGAAACATACCCGTGAAACTTACCCGTGAAACTTACCCGTAAAACCTTGACCCGTGAAACTTACCAGTGAAACCTAGACCCGTGAAACGTCACCCGTGAAACATACCCGTGAAACTTACCCGTGAAACTTACCCGTGAAACCTTGACCCGTGAAACTTACCAGTGAAACCTAGACCCGTGAAACGTCACCCGTGAAACATACCCGTGAAACTTACCCGTGAAACTTACCCGTGAAACCTTGACCCGTGAAACTTACTAGTGAAACCTAGACCCGTGAAACGTCACCCGTGAAACATACCCGTGAAACTTACCCGTGAAACTTACCCGTGAAACCTTGACCCGTGAAACTTACCAGTGAAACCTAGACCCGTGAAACGTCACCCGTGAAACATACCCGTGAAACCTAGACCCGTGAAACGTCACCCGTGAAACTTACCCGTGAAACTTACCCGTAAAACTTACCCGTGAAACCTTGACCCGTGAAACTTACCAGTGAAACCTAGACCCGTGAAACATCACCCATGAAACATACCCGTGAAACTTACCCGTGAATCTTACCCGTGAAACCTTGACCCGTGAAACTTACCAGTGAAACCTAGACCCGTGAAACGTCACCTGTAAAACATACCCGTAAAACTTACCCGTGAAACTTACCCGTGAAACCTTGATCCGTGAAACTTTCCAGTGAAACCTAGACCCGTGAAACGTCACCCGTGAAACATACCCGTGAAACTTACCCGTGAAACTTACCCGTGAAACCTTGACCCGTGAAACTTACCAGTGAAACCTAGACCCGTGAAACGTCACCCGTGAAACTTACCCGTAAAACTTACCCGTGAAACTTACCCGTAAAACTTACCCGTGAAACTTACCCGTGAAACCTTGACCCGTGAAACTTACCAGTGAAACCTAGACCCGTGAAACGTCACCCGTGAAACATACCCGTGAAACTTACCCGTGAAACCTTGACCCGTGAAACTTACCAGTGAAACCAAGACCCGTGAAACGTCACCCGTGAAACATACCCGTGAAACTTACCCGTGAAACTTACCCGTGAATCCTTGACCCGTGAAACTTACCAGTGAAACCTAGACCCGTGAAACGTCACCCGTGAAACATACCCGTGAAACTTACCCGTGAAACTTACCCGTGAAACCTTGACCCGTGAAACTTACCAGTGAAACCTAGACCCGTGAAACGTCACCCGTGAAACTTACCCGTAAAACTTACCCGTGAAACTTACCCGTGAAACCTTGACCCGTGAAACTTACCAGTGAAACCTAGACCCGTGAAACGTCACCCGTGAAACTTACGCGTAAAACTTACCCGTGAAACTTACCCGTAAAACCTTGACCCGTGAAACTTACCAGTGAAACCTAGACCCGTGAAACGTCACCCGTGAAACATACCCGTGAAACTTACCCGTAAAACCTTGACCCGTGAAACTTACAAGTGAAACCTAGACCCGTGAAACGTCACCCGTGAAACTTACCCGTGAAACGTCACCTGTAAAACATACCCGTAAAACTTACCCGTGAAACTTACCCGTGAAACTTACCAGTGAAACCAAGACCCGTGAAACGTCATCCGTGAAACATACCCGTGAAACTTACCCGTGAAACGTCATCCGTGAAACATACCCGTGAAACTTACCCGTGAAACTTACCCGTGAAACCTTGACCCGTGAAACTTACCAGTGAAACCTAGACCCGTGAAATGTCACCCGTGAAACGTCACCCGTGAAACTTACCCGTGAAACTTACCCGTGAAACGTCACCTGTAAAACATACCCGTAAAACTTACCAGTGAAACTTACCCGTGAAACCTTGACCCGTGAAACTTACCAGTGAAACCAAGACCCGTGAAACGTCACCCGTGAAACTTACCCGTGAAACTTACCCGTGAAACCTTGACCCGTGAAACTTACCAGTGAAACCTAGACCCGTGAAACGTCACCCGAGAAACTTACCCGTGAAACTTACCTGTGAAACTTACCCGTGAAACCTTGACCCGTGAAACTTACCAGGGAAACCTAGACCCGTAAAACGTCACCCGTGAAACTTACCTGTGAAACTTACCCGTAAAACTTACCCGTGAAACCTTGACCCGTGAAACTTACCAGTGAAACCTAGACCCGTGAAACGTCACCCGTGAAACATACCCGTGAAACTTACCAGTGAAACCTAGACCCGTGAAACGTCACCCGTGAAACTTACCCGTGAAACTTACCCGTGAAACCTTGACCCGTGAAACTTACCAGTAAAACCTAGACCCGTGAAACATCACCCATGAAACATACCCGTGAAACTTACCCGTGAAACTTACCCGTGAAACCTTGACCCGTGAAACTTACCAGTGAAACCTAGACCCGTGAAACGTCACCTGTAAAACATACCCGTAAAACTTACCCGTGAAACTTACCCGTGAAACCTTGATCCGTGAAACTTTCCAGTGAAACCTAGACCCGTGAAACGTCACCCGTGAAACATACCCGTGAAACTTACCCGTGAAACTTACCCGTGAAACCTTGACCCGTGAAACTTACCAGTGAAACCTAGACCCGTGAAACGTCACCCGTGAAATTTACCCGTAAAACTTACCCGTGAAACTTACCTGTGAAACCTTGACCCGTGAAACTTACCAGTGAAACCTAGACCCGTGAAACGTCACCCGTGAAACTTACCCGTAAAACTTACCCGTAAAACTTACCCGTGAAACTTACCTGTGAAACTTACCCGTGAAACCTTGACCCGTGAAACTTACCAGTAAAACCTAGACCCGTGAAACATCACCCATGAAACATACCCGTGAAACTTACCCGTGAAACTTACCCGTGAAACCTTGACCCGTGAAACTTACCAGTGAAACCTAGACCCGTGAAACGTCACCTGTAAAACATACCCGTAAAACTTACCCGTGAAACTTACCCGTGAAACCTTGATCCGTGAAACTTTCCTGTGAAACCTAGACCCGTGAAACGTCACCCGTGAAACATACCCGTGAAACTTACCCGTGAAACTTACCCGTGAAACCTTGACCCGTGAAACTTACCAGTGAAACCTAGACCCGTGAAACTTACCCGTAAAACTTACCCGTGAAACTTACCCGTGAAACCTTGACCCGTGAAACTTACCAGTGAAACCTAGACCCGTGAAACGTCACCCGTGAAACATACCCGTGAAACTTACCCGTGAAACCTTGACCCGTGAAACCTTGACCCGTGAAACTTACCAGTGAAACCAAGACCCGTGAAACGTCACCCGTGAAACATACCCGTGAAACTTACCCGTGAAACGTCACCTGTAAAACATACCCGTAAAACTTACCCGTGAAACTTACCCGTGAAACCTTGACCCGTGAAACTTACCAGTGAAACCAAGACCCGTGAAACGTCATCCGTGAAACATACCCGTGAAACTTACCCGTGAAACTTACCCGTGAAACCTTGACCCGTGAAACTTACCAGTGAAACCTAGACCCGTGAAACGTCACCCGTGAAACATACCCGTGAAACTTACCAGTGAAACCTAGACCCGTGAAACGTCACACGTGAAACTTACCCGTGAAACTTACCCGTGAAACCTTGACCCGTGAAACTTACCAGTAAAACCTAGACCCGTGAAACATCACCCATGAAACATACCCGTGAAACTTACCCGTGAAACTTACCCGTGAAACCTTGACCCGTGAAACTTACCAGTGAAACCTAGACGTGTGAAACGTCACCTGTAAAACATACCCGTAAAACTTACCCGTGAAACTTACCCGTGAAACTTACCCGTGAAACCTTGATCCGTGAAACTTACCAGTGAAACCTAGACCCGTGAAACGTCACCCGTGAAACATACCCGTGAAACTTACCCGTGAAACTTACCCGTGAAACCTTGACCCGTGAAACTTACCAGTGAAACCTAGACCTGTGAAACTTACCAGTGAAACCTAGACCCGTGAAACGTCACCCGTGAAACTTACCCGTAAAACTTACCCGTGAAACTTACCCGTGAAACCTTGACCCGTGAAACTTACCAGTGAAACCTAGACCCGTGAAACGTCACCCGTGAAACTTACGCGTAAAACTTACCCGTGAAACTTACCCGTAAAACCTTGACCCGTGAAACTTACCAGTGAAACCTAGACCCGTGAAACGTCACCCGTGAAACATACCCGTGAAACTTACCCGTGAAACTTACCCGTGAAACCTTGACCCGTGAAACTTACCAGTGAAACCTAGACCCGTGAAACGTCACCCGTGAAACATACCCGTGAAACTTACCCGTGAAACTTACCCGTGAAACCTTGACCCGTGAAACTTACCAGTGAAACCTAGACCCGTGAAACGTCACCCGTGAAACATACCCGTGAAACTTACCCGTGAAACTTACCCGTAAAACTTACCCGTGAAACCTTGACCCGTGAAACTTACCAGTGAAACCTAGACCCGTGAAACGTCACCCGTGAAACTTACGCGTAAAACTTACCCGTGAAACTTACCCGTAAAACCTTGACCCGTGAAACTTACCAGTGAAACCTAGACCCGTGAAACGTCACCCGTGAAACATACCCGTGAAACTTACCCGTGAAACTTACCCGTGAAACCTTGACCCGTGAAACTTACCAGTGAAACCTAGACCCGTGAAACGTCACCCGTGAAACTTACGCGTAAAACTTACCCGTGAAACTTACCCGTAAAACCTTGACCCGTGAAACTTACCAGTGAAACCTAGACCCGTGAAACGTCACCCGTGAAACATACCCGTGAAACTTACCCGTGAAACTTACCCGTAAAACTTACCCGTGAAACCTTGACCCGTGAAACTTACCAGTGAAACCTAGACCCGTGAAACGTCACCCGTGAAACATACCCGTGAAACTTACCCGTGAAACTTACCCGTAAAACCTTGACCCGTGAAACTTACCAGTGAAACCTAGACCCGTGAAACGTCACCCGTGAAACATACCCGTGAAACTTACCCGTGAAACTTACCCGTGAAACCTTGACCCGTGAAACTTACCAGTGAAACCTAGACCCGTGAAACGTCACCCGTGAAACATACCCGTGAAACTTACCCGTGAAACTTACCCGTGAAACCTTGACCCGTGAAACTTACTAGTGAAACCTAGACCCGTGAAACGTCACCCGTGAAACATACCCGTGAAACTTACCCGTGAAACTTACCCGTGAAACCTTGACCCGTGAAACTTACCAGTGAAACCTAGACCCGTGAAACGTCACCCGTGAAACATACCCGTGAAACCTAGACCCGTGAAACGTCACCCGTGAAACTTACCCGTGAAACTTACCCGTAAAACTTACCCGTGAAACCTTGACCCGTGAAACTTACCAGTGAAACCTAGACCCGTGAAACATCACCCATGAAACATACCCGTGAAACTTACCCGTGAATCTTACCCGTGAAACCTTGACCCGTGAAACTTACCAGTGAAACCTAGACCCGTGAAACGTCACCTGTAAAACATACCCGTAAAACTTACCCGTGAAACTTACCCGTGAAACCTTGATCCGTGAAACTTTCCAGTGAAACCTAGACCCGTGAAACGTCACCCGTGAAACATACCCGTGAAACTTACCCGTGAAACTTACCCGTGAAACCTTGACCCGTGAAACTTACCAGTGAAACCTAGACCCGTGAAACGTCACCCGTGAAACTTACCCGTAAAACTTACCCGTGAAACTTACCCGTAAAACTTACCCGTGAAACTTACCCGTGAAACCTTGACCCGTGAAACTTACCAGTGAAACCTAGACCCGTGAAACGTCACCCGTGAAACATACCCGTGAAACTTACCCGTGAAACCTTGACCCGTGAAACTTACCAGTGAAACCAAGACCCGTGAAACGTCACCCGTGAAACATACCCGTGAAACTTACCCGTGAAACTTACCCGTGAATCCTTGACCCGTGAAACTTACCAGTGAAACCTAGACCCGTGAAACGTCACCCGTGAAACATACCCGTGAAACTTACCCGTGAAACTTACCCGTGAAACCTTGACCCGTGAAACTTACCAGTGAAACCTAGACCCGTGAAACGTCACCCGTGAAACTTACCCGTAAAACTTACCCGTGAAACTTACCCGTGAAACCTTGACCCGTGAAACTTACCAGTGAAACCTAGACCCGTGAAACGTCACCCGTGAAACTTACGCGTAAAACTTACCCGTGAAACTTACCCGTAAAACCTTGACCCGTGAAACTTACCAGTGAAACCTAGACCCGTGAAACGTCACCCGTGAAACATACCCGTGAAACTTACCCGTAAAACCTTGACCCGTGAAACTTACAAGTGAAACCTAGACCCGTGAAACGTCACCCGTGAAACTTACCCGTGAAACTTACCCGTGAAACGTCACCTGTAAAACATACCCGTAAAACTTACCCGTGAAACTTACCCGTGAAACTTACCAGTGAAACCAAGACCCGTGAAACGTCATCCGTGAAACATACCCGTGAAACTTACCCGTGAAACTTACCCGTGAAACCTTGACCCGTGAAACTTACCAGTGAAACCTAGACCCGTGAAATGTCACCCGTGAAACATACCCGTGAAACTTACCAGTGAAACCTAGACCCGTGAAACGTCACCCGTGAAACTTACCCGTGAAACTTACCCGTGAAACGTCACCTGTAAAACATACCCGTAAAACTTACCAGTGAAACTTACCCGTGAAACCTTGACCCGTGAAACTTACCAGTGAAACCAAGACCCGTGAAACGTCACCCGTGAAACTTACCCGTGAAACTTACCTGTGAAACCTTGACCCGTGAAACTTACCAGTGAAACCTAGACCCGTGAAACGTCACCCGAGAAACTTACCCGTGAAACTTACCTGTGAAACTTACCCGTGAAACCTTGACCCGTGAAACTTACCAGGGAAACCTAGACCCGTAAAACGTCACCCGTGAAACTTACCTGTGAAACTTACCCGTAAAACTTACCCGTGAAACCTTGACCCGTGAAACTTACCAGTGAAACCTAGACCCGTGAAACGTCACCCGTGAAACATACCCGTGAAACTTACCAGTGAAACCTAGACCCGTGAAACGTCACCCGTGAAACTTACCCGTGAAACTTACCCGTGAAACCTTGACCCGTGAAACTTACCAGTAAAACCTAGACCCGTGAAACATCACCCATGAAACATACCCGTGAAACTTACCCGTGAAACTTACCCGTGAAACCTTGACCCGTGAAACTTACCAGTGAAACCTAGACCCGTGAAACGTCACCTGTAAAACATACCCGTAAAACTTACCCGTGAAACTTACCCGTGAAACCTTGATCCGTGAAACTTTCCAGTGAAACCTAGACCCGTGAAACGTCACCCGTGAAACATACCCGTGAAACTTACCCGTGAAACTTACCCGTGAAACCTTGACCCGTGAAACTTACCAGTGAAACCTAGACCCGTGAAACGTCACCCGTGAAATTTACCCGTAAAACTTACCCGTGAAACTTACCTGTGAAACCTTGACCCGTGAAACTTACCAGTGAAACCTAGACCCGTGAAACGTCACCCGTGAAACTTACCCGTAAAACTTACCCGTAAAACTTACCCGTGAAACTTACCTGTGAAACTTACCCGTGAAACCTTGACCCGTGAAACTTACCAGTAAAACCTAGACCCGTGAAACATCACCCATGAAACATACCCGTGAAACTTACCCGTGAAACTTACCCGTGAAACCTTGACCCGTGAAACTTACCAGTGAAACCTAGACCCGTGAAACGTCACCTGTAAAACATACCCGTAAAACTTACCCGTGAAACTTACCCGTGAAACCTTGATCCGTGAAACTTTCCTGTGAAACCTAGACCCGTGAAACGTCACCCGTGAAACATACCCGTGAAACTTACCCGTGAAACTTACCCGTGAAACCTTGACCCGTGAAACTTACCAGTGAAACCTAGACCCGTGAAACTTACCCGTAAAACTTACCCGTGAAACTTACCCGTGAAACCTTGACCCGTGAAACTTACCAGTGAAACCTAGACCCGTGAAACGTCACCCGTGAAACATACCCGTGAAACTTACCCGTGAAACCTTGACCCGTGAAACCTTGACCCGTGAAACTTACCAGTGAAACCAAGACCCGTGAAACGTCACCCGTGAAACATACCCGTGAAACTTACCCGTGAAACGTCACCTGTAAAACATACCCGTAAAACTTACCCGTGAAACTTACCCGTGAAACCTTGACCCGTGAAACTTACCAGTGAAACCAAGACCCGTGAAACGTCATCCGTGAAACATACCCGTGAAACTTACCCGTGAAACTTACCCGTGAAACCTTGACCCGTGAAACTTACCAGTGAAACCTAGACCCGTGAAACGTCACCCGTGAAACATACCCGTGAAACTTACCAGTGAAACCTAGACCCGTGAAACGTCACACGTGAAACTTACCCGTGAAACTTACCCGTGAAACCTTGACCCGTGAAACTTACCAGTAAAACCTAGACCCGTGAAACATCACCCATGAAACATACCCGTGAAACTTACCCGTGAAACTTACCCGTGAAACCTTGACCCGTGAAACTTACCAGTGAAACCTAGACGTGTGAAACGTCACCTGTAAAACATACCCGTAAAACTTACCCGTGAAACTTACCCGTGAAACTTACCCGTGAAACCTTGATCCGTGAAACTTACCAGTGAAACCTAGACCCGTGAAACGTCACCCGTGAAACATACCCGTGAAACTTACCCGTGAAACTTACCCGTGAAACCTTGACCCGTGAAACTTACCAGTGAAACCTAGACCTGTGAAACTTACCAGTGAAACCTAGACCCGTGAAACGTCACCCGTGAAACTTACCCGTAAAACTTACCCGTGAAACTTACCCGTGAAACCTTGACCCGTGAAACTTACCAGTGAAACCTAGACCCGTGAAACGTCACCCGTGAAACTTACGCGTAAAACTTACCCGTGAAACTTACCCGTAAAACCTTGACCCGTGAAACTTACCAGTGAAACCTAGACCCGTGAAACGTCACCCGTGAAACATACCCGTGAAACTTACCCGTGAAACTTACCCGTGAAACCTTGACCCGTGAAACTTACCAGTGAAACCTAGACCCGTGAAACGTCACCCGTGAAACATACCCGTGAAACTTACCCGTGAAACTTACCCGTGAAACCTTGACCCGTGAAACTTACCAGTGAAACCTAGACCCGTGAAACGTCACCCGTGAAACATACCCGTGAAACTTACCCGTGAAACTTACCCGTAAAACTTACCCGTGAAACCTTGACCCGTGAAACTTACCAGTGAAACCTAGACCCGTGAAACGTCACCCGTGAAACTTACGCGTAAAACTTACCCGTGAAACTTACCCGTAAAACCTTGACCCGTGAAACTTACCAGTGAAACCTAGACCCGTGAAACGTCACCCGTGAAACATACCCGTGAAACTTACCCGTGAAACTTACCCGTGAAACCTTGACCCGTGAAACTTACCAGTGAAACCTAGACCCGTGAAACGTCACCCGTGAAACTTACGCGTAAAACTTACCCGTGAAACTTACCCGTAAAACCTTGACCCGTGAAACTTACCAGTGAAACCTAGACCCGTGAAACGTCACCCGTGAAACATACCCGTGAAACTTACCCGTGAAACTTACCCGTAAAACTTACCCGTGAAACCTTGACCCGTGAAACTTACCAGTGAAACCTAGACCCGTGAAACGTCACCCGTGAAACATACCCGTGAAACTTACCCGTGAAACTTACCCGTAAAACCTTGACCCGTGAAACTTACCAGTGAAACCTAGACCCGTGAAACGTCACCCGTGAAACATACCCGTGAAACTTACCCGTGAAACTTACCCGTGAAACCTTGACCCGTGAAACTTACCAGTGAAACCTAGACCCGTGAAACGTCACCCGTGAAACATACCCGTGAAACTTACCCGTGAAACTTACCCGTGAAACCTTGACCCGTGAAACTTACTAGTGAAACCTAGACCCGTGAAACGTCACCCGTGAAACATACCCGTGAAACTTACCCGTGAAACTTACCCGTGAAACCTTGACCCGTGAAACTTACCAGTGAAACCTAGACCCGTGAAACGTCACCCGTGAAACATACCCGTGAAACCTAGACCCGTGAAACGTCACCCGTGAAACTTACCCGTGAAACTTACCCGTAAAACTTACCCGTGAAACCTTGACCCGTGAAACTTACCAGTGAAACCTAGACCCGTGAAACATCACCCATGAAACATACCCGTGAAACTTACCCGTGAATCTTACCCGTGAAACCTTGACCCGTGAAACTTACCAGTGAAACCTAGACCCGTGAAACGTCACCTGTAAAACATACCCGTAAAACTTACCCGTGAAACTTACCCGTGAAACCTTGATCCGTGAAACTTTCCAGTGAAACCTAGACCCGTGAAACGTCACCCGTGAAACATACCCGTGAAACTTACCCGTGAAACTTACCCGTGAAACCTTGACCCGTGAAACTTACCAGTGAAACCTAGACCCGTGAAACGTCACCCGTGAAACTTACCCGTAAAACTTACCCGTGAAACTTACCCGTAAAACTTACCCGTGAAACTTACCCGTGAAACCTTGACCCGTGAAACTTACCAGTGAAACCTAGACCCGTGAAACGTCACCCGTGAAACATACCCGTGAAACTTACCCGTGAAACCTTGACCCGTGAAACTTACCAGTGAAACCAAGACCCGTGAAACGTCACCCGTGAAACATACCCGTGAAACTTACCCGTGAAACTTACCCGTGAATCCTTGACCCGTGAAACTTACCAGTGAAACCTAGACCCGTGAAACGTCACCCGTGAAACATACCCGTGAAACTTACCCGTGAAACTTACCCGTGAAACCTTGACCCGTGAAACTTACCAGTGAAACCTAGACCCGTGAAACGTCACCCGTGAAACTTACCCGTAAAACTTACCCGTGAAACTTACCCGTGAAACCTTGACCCGTGAAACTTACCAGTGAAACCTAGACCCGTGAAACGTCACCCGTGAAACTTACGCGTAAAACTTACCCGTGAAACTTACCCGTAAAACCTTGACCCGTGAAACTTACCAGTGAAACCTAGACCCGTGAAACGTCACCCGTGAAACATACCCGTGAAACTTACCCGTAAAACCTTGACCCGTGAAACTTACAAGTGAAACCTAGACCCGTGAAACGTCACCCGTGAAACTTACCCGTGAAACTTACCCGTGAAACGTCACCTGTAAAACATACCCGTAAAACTTACCCGTGAAACTTACCCGTGAAACTTACCAGTGAAACCAAGACCCGTGAAACGTCATCCGTGAAACATACCCGTGAAACTTACCCGTGAAACTTACCCGTGAAACCTTGACCCGTGAAACTTACCAGTGAAACCTAGACCCGTGAAATGTCACCCGTGAAACATACCCGTGAAACTTACCAGTGAAACCTAGACCCGTGAAACGTCACCCGTGAAACTTACCCGTGAAACTTACCCGTGAAACGTCACCTGTAAAACATACCCGTAAAACTTACCAGTGAAACTTACCCGTGAAACCTTGACCCGTGAAACTTACCAGTGAAACCAAGACCCGTGAAACGTCACCCGTGAAACTTACCCGTGAAACTTACCCGTGAAACCTTGACCCGTGAAACTTACCAGTGAAACCTAGACCCGTGAAACGTCACCCGAGAAACTTACCCGTGAAACTTACCTGTGAAACTTACCCGTGAAACCTTGACCCGTGAAACTTACCAGGGAAACCTAGACCCGTAAAACGTCACCCGTGAAACTTACCTGTGAAACTTACCCGTAAAACTTACCCGTGAAACCTTGACCCGTGAAACTTACCAGTGAAACCTAGACCCGTGAAACGTCACCCGTGAAACATACCCGTGAAACTTACCAGTGAAACCTAGACCCGTGAAACGTCACCCGTGAAACTTACCCGTGAAACTTACCCGTGAAACCTTGACCCGTGAAACTTACCAGTAAAACCTAGACCCGTGAAACATCACCCATGAAACATACCCGTGAAACTTACCCGTGAAACTTACCCGTGAAACCTTGACCCGTGAAACTTACCAGTGAAACCTAGACCCGTGAAACGTCACCTGTAAAACATACCCGTAAAACTTACCCGTGAAACTTACCCGTGAAACCTTGATCCGTGAAACTTTCCAGTGAAACCTAGACCCGTGAAACGTCACCCGTGAAACATACCCGTGAAACTTACCCGTGAAACTTACCCGTGAAACCTTGACCCGTGAAACTTACCAGTGAAACCTAGACCCGTGAAACGTCACCCGTGAAATTTACCCGTAAAACTTACCCGTGAAACTTACCTGTGAAACCTTGACCCGTGAAACTTACCAGTGAAACCTAGACCCGTGAAACGTCACCCGTGAAACTTACCCGTAAAACTTACCCGTAAAACTTACCCGTGAAACTTACCTGTGAAACTTACCCGTGAAACCTTGACCCGTGAAACTTACCAGTAAAACCTAGACCCGTGAAACATCACCCATGAAACATACCCGTGAAACTTACCCGTGAAACTTACCCGTGAAACCTTGACCCGTGAAACTTACCAGTGAAACCTAGACCCGTGAAACGTCACCTGTAAAACATACCCGTAAAACTTACCCGTGAAACTTACCCGTGAAACCTTGATCCGTGAAACTTTCCTGTGAAACCTAGACCCGTGAAACGTCACCCGTGAAACATACCCGTGAAACTTACCCGTGAAACTTACCCGTGAAACCTTGACCCGTGAAACTTACCAGTGAAACCTAGACCCGTGAAACTTACCCGTAAAACTTACCCGTGAAACTTACCCGTGAAACCTTGACCCGTGAAACTTACCAGTGAAACCTAGACCCGTGAAACGTCACCCGTGAAACATACCCGTGAAACTTACCCGTGAAACCTTGACCCGTGAAACCTTGACCCGTGAAACTTACCAGTGAAACCAAGACCCGTGAAACGTCACCCGTGAAACATACCCGTGAAACTTACCCGTGAAACGTCACCTGTAAAACATACCCGTAAAACTTACCCGTGAAACTTACCCGTGAAACCTTGACCCGTGAAACTTACCAGTGAAACCAAGACCCGTGAAACGTCATCCGTGAAACATACCCGTGAAACTTACCCGTGAAACTTACCCGTGAAACCTTGACCCGTGAAACTTACCAGTGAAACCTAGACCCGTGAAACGTCACCCGTGAAACATACCCGTGAAACTTACCAGTGAAACCTAGACCCGTGAAACGTCACACGTGAAACTTACCCGTGAAACTTACCCGTGAAACCTTGACCCGTGAAACTTACCAGTAAAACCTAGACCCGTGAAACATCACCCATGAAACATACCCGTGAAACTTACCCGTGAAACTTACCCGTGAAACCTTGACCCGTGAAACTTACCAGTGAAACCTAGACGTGTGAAACGTCACCTGTAAAACATACCCGTAAAACTTACCCGTGAAACTTACCCGTGAAACTTACCCGTGAAACCTTGATCCGTGAAACTTACCAGTGAAACCTAGACCCGTGAAACGTCACCCGTGAAACATACCCGTGAAACTTACCCGTGAAACCTTGACCCGTGAAACTTACCAGTGAAACCTAGACCTGTGAAACTTACCAGTGAAACCTAGACCCGTGAAACGTCACCCGTGAAACTTACCCGTAAAACTTACCCGTGAAACTTACCCGTGAAACCTTGACCCGTGAAACTTACCAGTGAAACCTAGACCCGTGAAACGTCACCCGTGAAACTTACGCGTAAAACTTACCCGTGAAACTTACCCGTAAAACCTTGACCCGTGAAACTTACCAGTGAAACCTAGACCCGTGAAACGTCACCCGTGAAACATACCCGTGAAACTTACCCGTGAAACTTACCCGTAAAACTTACCCGTGAAACTTACCCGTGAAACCTTGACCCGTGAAACTTACCAGTGAAACCTAGACCCGTGAAACGTCACCCGTGAAACTTACGCGTAAAACTTACCCGTGAAACTTACCCGTAAAACCTTGACCCGTGAAACTTACCAGTGAAACCTAGACCCGTGAAACGTCACCCGTGAAACATACCCGTGAAACTTACCCGTGAAACTTACCCGTAAAACTTACCCGTGAAACCTTGACCCGTGAAACTTACCAGTGAAACCTAGACCCGTGAAACGTCACCCGTGAAACATACCCGTGAAACTTACCCGTGAAACTTACCCGTAAAACATTGACCCGTGAAACTTACCAGTGAAACCTAGACCCGTGAAACGTCACCCGTGAAACATACCCGTGAAACTTACCCGTGAAACTTACCCGTGAAACCTTGACCCGTGAAACTTACCAGTGAAACCTAGACCCGTGAAACCTAGACCCGTGAAAAGTCACCCGTGAAACTTACCCGTGAAACTTACCCGTGAAACCTTGACCCGTGAAACTTACCAGTAAAACCTAGACCCGTGAAACATCACCCATGAAACATACCCGTAAAACTTACCCGTGAAACTTACCCGTAAAACCTTGACCCGTGAAACTTACCAGTGAAACCTAGACCCGTGAAACGTCACCTGTAAAACTTACCCGTAAAACTTACCCGTGAAACTTACCCGTGCAACTTACCCGTGAAACCTTGATCCGTGAAACTTTCCAGTGAAACCTAGACCCGTGAAACGTCACCCGTGAAACATACCCGTGAAACTTACCCGTGAAACTTACCCGTGAAACCTTGACCCGTGAAACTTACCAGTGAAACCTAGACCCGTGAAACTTACCAGTGAAACCTGGACCCGTGAAACGTCACCCGTGAAACTTACCCGTAAAACTTACCCGTGAAACTTACCCGTGAAACCTTGACCCGTGAAACTTACCAGTGAAACCTAGACCCGTGAAACGTCACCCGTGAAACTTACGCGTAAAACTTACCCGTGAAACTTACCCGTAAAACCTTGACCCGTGAAACTTACCAGTGAAACCTAGACCCGTGAAACGTTACCCGTGAAACATACCCGTGAAACTTACCCGTGAAACTTACCCGTAAAACTTACCCGTGAAACCTTGACCCGTGAAACTTACCAGTGAAACCTAGACCCGTGAAACGTCACCCGTGAAACATACCCGTGAAACTTACCCGTGAAACTTACCCGTAAAACCTTGACCCGTGAAACTTACCAGTGAAACCTAGACCCGTGAAACGTCACCCGTGAAACATACCCGTGAAACTTACCCGTAAAACTTACCCGTGAAACCTTGACCCGTGAAACTTACCAGTGAAACCTAGACCCGTGAAACGTCACCCGTGAAACATACCCGTGAAACTTACCCGTGAAACTTACCCGTGAAACCTTGACCCGTGAAACTTACTAGTGAAACCTAGACCCGTGAAACGTCACCCGTGAAACATACCCGTGAAACTTACCCGTGAAACTTACCCGTGAAACCTTGACCCGTGAAACTTACCAGTGAAACCTAGACCCGTGAAACGTCACCCGTGAAACATACCCGTAAAACTTACCCGTAAAACCTTGACCCGTGAAACTTACCAGTGAAACCTAGACCCGTGAAACATCACCCATGAAACATACCCGTGAAACTTACCCGTGAATCTTACCCGTGAAACCTTGACCCGTGAAACTTACCAGTGAAACCTAGACCCGTGAAACGTTACCTGTAAAACATACCCGTAAAACTTACCCGTGAAACTTACCTGTGAATCCTTGACCCGTGAAACTTTCCAGTGAAACCTAGACCCGTGAAACGTCACCCGTGAAACTTACCCGTAAAACTTACCCGTGAAACTTACCCGTGAAACCTTGACCCGTGAAACTTACCAGTGAAACCTAGACCCGTGAAACGTCACCCGTGAAACATACCCGTGAAACTTACCCGTGAAACTTACCCGTGAAACGTCACCTGTAAAACATACCCGTAAAACTTACCCGTGAAACTTACCCGTGAAACCTTGACCCGTGAAACTTACCAGTGAAACCAAGACCCGTGAAACGTCATCCGTGAAACATACCCGTGAAACTTACCCGTGAAACTTACCCGTGAAACCTTGACCCGTGAAACTTACCAGTGAAACCTAGACCCGTGAAACGTCACCCGTGAAACATACCCGTGAAACTTACCAGTGAAACCTAGACCCGTGAAACGTCACCCGTGAAACTTACCCGTGAAACTTACCCGTGAAACCTTGACCCGTGAAACTTACCAGTAAAACCTAGACCCGTGAAACATCACCCATGAAACATACCCGTGAAACTTACCCGTGAAACTTACCCGTGAAACCTTGACCCGTGAAACTTACCAGTGAAACCTAGACCCGTGAAACGTCACCTGTAAAACATACCCGTAAAACTTACCCGTGAAACTTACCCGTGAAACCTTGATCCGTGAAACTTTCCAGTGAAACCTAGACCCGTGAAACGTCACCCGTGAAACATACCCGTGAAACTTACCCGTGAAACTTACCCGTGAAACCTTGACCCGTGAAACTTACCAGTGAAACCTAGACCCGTGAAACTTACCCGTAAAACTTACCCGTGAAACTTACCCGTGAAACCTTGACCCGTGAAACTTACCAGTGAAACCTAGACCCGTGAAACGTCACCCGTGAAACATACCCGTGAAACTTACCCGTGAAACCTTGACCCGTGAAACTTACCAGTGAAACCAAGACCCGTGAATCGTCACCCGTGAAACATACCCGTGAAACTTACCCGTGAAACTTACCCGTGAAACTTCACCTGTAAAACATACCCGTAAAACTTACCCGTGAAACTTACCCGTGAAACCTTGACCCGTGAAACTTACCAGTGAAACCAAGACCCGTGAAACGTCATCCGTGAAACATACCCGTGAAACTTACCCGTGAAACTTACCCGTGAAACCTTGACCCGTGAAACTTACCAGTGAAACCTAGACCTGTGAAACGTCACCCGTGAAACATACCCGTGAAACTTACCAGTGAAACCTAGACCCGTGAAACGTCACCCGTGAAACTTACAAGTGAAACTTACCCGTGAAACCTTGACCCGTGAAACTTACCAGTAAAACCTAGACCCGTGAAACATCACCCATGAAACATACCCGTGAAACTTACCCGTGAAACTTACCCGTGAAACCTTGACCCGTGAAACTTACCAGTGAAACCTAGACCCGTGAAACGTCACCTGTAAAACATACCCGTAAAACTTACCCGTGAAACTTACCCGTGAAACCTTGACCCGTGAAACTTACCAGTGAAACCTAGACCCGTGAAACGTCACCCGTGAAACGTACGCGTAAAACTTACCCGTGAAACTTACCCGTAAAACCTTGACCCGTGAAACTTACCAGTGAAACCTAGACCCGTGAAACGTCACCCGTGAAACATACCCGTGAAACTTACCCGTGAAACTTACCCGTAAAACTTACCCGTGAAACCTTGACCCGTGAAACTTACCAGTGAAACCTAGACCCGTGAAACGTCACCCGTGAAACATACCCGTGAAACTTACCCGTGAAACTTACCCGTAAAACCTTGACCCGTGAAACTTACCAGTGAAACCTAGACCCGTGAAACGTCACCCGTGAAACATACCCGTGAAACTTACCCGTGAAACTTACCCGTGAAACCTTGACCCGTAAAACTTACCAGTGAAACCTAGACCCGTGAAACGTCACCCGTGAAACATACCCGTGAAACTTACCCGTGAAACTTACCCGTGAAACCTTGACCCGTGAAACTTACTAGTGAAACCTAGACCCGTGAAACGTCACCCGTGAAACATACCCGTGAAACTTACCCGTGAAACTTACCCGTGAAACCTTGACCCGTGAAACTTACCAGTGAAACCTAGACCCGTGAAACGTCACCCGTGAAACATACCCGTGAAACTTACCAGTGAAACCTAGACCCGTGAAACGTCACCCGTGAAACTTACCCGTGAAACTTACCCGTAAAACTTACCCGTGAAACCTTGACCCGTGAAACTTACCAGTGAAACCTAGACCCGTGAAACATCACCCATGAAACATACCTGTGAAACTTACCCGTGAATCTTACCCGTGAAACCTTGACCCGTGAAACTTACCAGTGAAACCTAGACCCGTGAAACGTCACCTGTAAAACATACCCGTAAAACTTACCCGTGAAACTTACCCGTGAAACCTTGATCCGTGAAACTTTCCAGTGAAACCTAGACCCGTGAAACGTCACCCGTGAAACATACCCGTGAAACTTACCCGTGAAACTTACCCGTGAAACCTTGACCCGTGAAACTTACCAGTGAAACCTAGACCCGTGAAACGTCACCCGTGAAACTTACCCGTAAAACTTACCCGTGAAACTTACCCGTAAAACTTACCCGTGAAACTTACCCGTGAAACCTGGACCCGTGAAACTTACCAGTGAAACCTAGACCCGTGAAACGTCACCCGTGAAACATACCCGTGAAACTTACCCGTGAAACCTTGACCCGTGAAACTTACCAGTGAAACCAAGACCCGTGAAACGTCACCCGTGAAACATACCCGTGAAACTTACCCGTGAAACTTACCCGTGAATCCTTGACCCGTGAAACTTACCAGTGAAACCTAGACCCGTGAAACGTCACCCGTGAAACATATCCGTGAAACTTACCCGTGAAACTTCCCCGTGAAACCTTGACCCGTGAAACTTACCAGTGAAACCTAGACCCGTGAAACGTCACCCGTGAAACTTACCCGTAAAACTTACCCGTGAAACTTACCCGTGAAACCTTGACCCGTGAAACTTACCAGTGAAACCTAGACCCGTGAAACGTCACCCGTGAAACTTACGCGTAAAACTTACCCGTGAAACTTACCCGTAAAACCTTGACCCGTGAAACTTACCAGTGAAACCTAGACCCGTGAAACGTCACCCGTGAAACATACCCGTGAAACTTACCCGTAAAACTTACCCGTAAAACCTTGACCCGTGAAACTTACCAGTGAAACCTAGACCCGTGAAACGTCACCCGTGAAACTTACCCGTGAAACTTACCCGTAAACGTCACCTGTAAAACATACCCGTAAAACTTACCCGTGAAACTTACCCGTGAAACTTACCAGTGAAACCAAGACCCGTGAAACGTCATCCGTGAAACATACCCGTGAAACTTACCCGTGAAACTTACCCGTGAAACCTTGACCCGTGAAACTTACCAGTGAAACCTAGACCCGTGAAATGTCACCCGTGAAACATACCCGTGAAACTTACCAGTGAAACCTAGACCCGTGAAACGTCACCCGTGAAACTTACCCGTGAAACTTACCCGTGAAACGTCACCTGTAAAACATACCCGTAAAACTTACCAGTGAAACTTACCCGTGAAACCTTGACCCGTGAAACTTACCAGTGAAACCAAGACCCGTGAAACGTCACCCGTGAAACTTACCCGTGAAACTTACCCGTGAAACCTTGACCCGTGAAACTTACCAGTGAAACCTAGACCCGTGAAACGTCACCCGAGAAACTTACCCGTGAAACTTACCTGTGAAACTTACCCGTGAAACCTTGACCCGTGAAACTTACCAGGGAAACCTAGACCCGTAAAACGTCACCCGTGAAACTTACCTGTGAAACTTACCCGTAAAACTTACCCGTGAAACCTTGACCCGTGAAACTTACCAGTGAAACCTAGACCCGTGAAACGTCACCCGTGAAACATACCCGTGAAACTTACCAGTGAAACCTAGACCCGTGAAACGTCACCCGTGAAACTTACCCGTGAAACTTACCCGTGAAACCTTGACCCGTGAAACTTACCAGTAAAACCTAGACCCGTGAAACATCACCCATGAAACATACCCGTGAAACTTACCCGTGAAACTTACCCGTGAAACCTTGACCCGTGAAACTTACCAGTGAAACCTAGACCCGTGAAACGTCACCTGTAAAACATACCCGTAAAACTTACCCGTGAAACTTACCCGTGAAACCTTGATCCGTGAAACTTTCCAGTGAAACCTAGACCCGTGAAACGTCACCCGTGAAACATACCCGTGAAACTTACCCGTGAAACTTACCCGTGAAACCTTGACCCGTGAAACTTACCAGTGAAACCTAGACCCGTGAAACGTCACCCGTGAAATTTACCCGTAAAACTTACCCGTGAAACTTACCTGTGAAACCTTGACCCGTGAAACTTACCAGTGAAACCTAGACCCGTGAAACGTCACCCGTGAAACTTACCCGTAAAACTTACCCGTAAAACTTACCCGTGAAACTTACCTGTGAAACTTACCCGTGAAACCTTGACCCGTGAAACTTACCAGTAAAACCTAGACCCGTGAAACATCACCCATGAAACATACCCGTGAAACTTACCCGTGAAACTTACCCGTGAAACCTTGACCCGTGAAACTTACCAGTGAAACCTAGACCCGTGAAACGTCACCTGTAAAACATACCCGTAAAACTTACCCGTGAAACTTACCCGTGAAACCTTGATCCGTGAAACTTTCCTGTGAAACCTAGACCCGTGAAACGTCACCCGTGAAACATACCCGTGAAACTTACCCGTGAAACTTACCCGTGAAACCTTGACCCGTGAAACTTACCAGTGAAACCTAGACCCGTGAAACTTACCCGTAAAACTTACCCGTGAAACTTACCCGTGAAACCTTGACCCGTGAAACTTACCAGTGAAACCTAGACCCGTGAAACGTCACCCGTGAAACATACCCGTGAAACTTACCCGTGAAACCTTGACCCGTGAAACCTTGACCCGTGAAACTTACCAGTGAAACCAAGACCCGTGAAACGTCACCCGTGAAACATACCCGTGAAACTTACCCGTGAAACGTCACCTGTAAAACATACCCGTAAAACTTACCCGTGAAACTTACCCGTGAAACCTTGACCCGTGAAACTTACCAGTGAAACCAAGACCCGTGAAACGTCATCCGTGAAACATACCCGTGAAACTTACCCGTGAAACTTACCCGTGAAACCTTGACCCGTGAAACTTACCAGTGAAACCTAGACCCGTGAAACGTCACCCGTGAAACATACCCGTGAAACTTACCAGTGAAACCTAGACCCGTGAAACGTCACACGTGAAACTTACCCGTGAAACTTACCCGTGAAACCTTGACCCGTGAAACTTACCAGTAAAACCTAGACCCGTGAAACATCACCCATGAAACATACCCGTGAAACTTACCCGTGAAACTTACCCGTGAAACCTTGACCCGTGAAACTTACCAGTGAAACCTAGACGTGTGAAACGTCACCTGTAAAACATACCCGTAAAACTTACCCGTGAAACTTACCCGTGAAACTTACCCGTGAAACCTTGATCCGTGAAACTTACCAGTGAAACCTAGACCCGTGAAACGTCACCCGTGAAACATACCCGTGAAACTTACCCGTGAAACTTACCCGTGAAACCTTGACCCGTGAAACTTACCAGTGAAACCTAGACCTGTGAAACTTACCAGTGAAACCTAGACCCGTGAAACGTCACCCGTGAAACTTACCCGTAAAACTTACCCGTGAAACTTACCCGTGAAACCTTGACCCGTGAAACTTACCAGTGAAACCTAGACCCGTGAAACGTCACCCGTGAAACTTACGCGTAAAACTTACCCGTGAAACTTACCCGTAAAACCTTGACCCGTGAAACTTACCAGTGAAACCTAGACCCGTGAAACGTCACCCGTGAAACATACCCGTGAAACTTACCCGTGAAACTTACCCGTAAAACTTACCCGTGAAACTTACCCGTGAAACCTTGACCCGTGAAACTTACCAGTGAAACCTAGACCCGTGAAACGTCACCCGTGAAACTTACGCGTAAAACTTACCCGTGAAACTTACCCGTAAAACCTTGACCCGTGAAACTTACCAGTGAAACCTAGACCCGTGAAACGTCACCCGTGAAACATACCCGTGAAACTTACCCGTGAAACTTACCCGTAAAACTTACCCGTGAAACCTTGACCCGTGAAACTTACCAGTGAAACCTAGACCCGTGAAACGTCACCCGTGAAACATACCCGTGAAACTTACCCGTGAAACTTACCCGTAAAACATTGACCCGTGAAACTTACCAGTGAAACCTAGACCCGTGAAACGTCACCCGTGAAACATACCCGTGAAACTTACCCGTGAAACTTACCCGTGAAACCTTGACCCGTGAAACTTACCAGTGAAACCTAGACCCGTGAAACCTAGACCCGTGAAACGTCACCCGTGAAACTTACCCGTGAAACTTACCCGTGAAACCTTGACCCGTGAAACTTACCAGTAAAACCTAGACCCGTGAAACATCACCCATGAAACATACCCGTGAAACTTACCCGTGAAACTTACCCGTAAAACCTTGACCCGTGAAACTTACCAGTGAAACCTAGACCCGTGAAACGTCACCTGTAAAACTTACCCGTAAAACTTACCCGTGAAACTTACCCGTGCAACTTACCCGTGAAACCTTGATCCGTGAAACTTTCCAGTGAAACCTAGACCCGTGAAACGTCACCCGTGAAACATACCCGTGAAACTTACCCGTGAAACTTACCCGTGAAACCTTGACCCGTGAAACTTACCAGTGAAACCTAGACCCGTGAAACTTACCAGTGAAACCTGGACCCGTGAAACGTCACCCGTGAAACTTACCCGTAAAACTTACCCGTGAAACTTACCCGTGAAACCTTGACCCGTGAAACTTACCAGTGAAACCTAGACCCGTGAAACGTCACCCGTGAAACTTACGCGTAAAACTTACCCGTGAAACTTACCCGTAAAACCTTGACCCGTGAAACTTACCAGTGAAACCTAGACCCGTGAAACGTTACCCGTGAAACATACCCGTGAAACTTACCAGTGAAACTTACCCGTAAAACTTACCCGTGAAACCTTGACCCGTGAAACTTACCAGTGAAACCTAGACCCGTGAAACGTCACCCGTGAAACATACCCGTGAAACTTACCCGTGAAACTTACCCGTAAAACCTTGACCCGTGAAACTTACCAGTGAAACCTAGACCCGTGAAACGTCACCCGTGAAACATACCCGTGAAACTTACCCGTAAAACTTACCCGTGAAACCTTGACCCGTGAAACTTACCAGTGAAACCTAGACCCGTGAAACGTCACCCGTGAAACATACCCGTGAAACTTACCCGTGAAACTTACCCGTGAAACCTTGACCCGTGAAACTTACTAGTGAAACCTAGACCCGTGAAACGTCACCCGTGAAACATACCCGTGAAACTTACCCGTGAAACTTACCCGTGAAACCTTGACCCGTGAAACTTACCAGTGAAACCTAGACCCGTGAAACGTCACCCGTGAAACATACCCGTAAAACTTACCCGTAAAACCTTGACCCGTGAAACTTACCAGTGAAACCTAGACCCGTGAAACATCACCCATAAAACATACCCGTGAAACTTACCCGTGAATCTTACCCGTGAAACCTTGACCCGTGAAACTTACCAGTGAAACCTAGACCCGTGAAACGTCACCTGTAAAACATACCCGTAAAACTTACCCGTGAAACTTACCTGTGAATCCTTGACCCGTGAAACTTTCCAGTGAAACCTAGACCCGTGAAACGTCACCCGTGAAACTTACCCGTAAAACTTACCCGTGAAACTTACCCGTGAAACCTTGACCCGTGAAACTTACCAGTGAAACCTAGACCCGTGAAACGTCACCCGTGAAACATACCCGTGAAACTTACCCGTGAAACTTACCCGTGAAACGTCACCTGTAAAACATACCCGTAAAACTTACCCGTGAAACTTACCCGTGAAACCTTGACCCGTGAAACTTACCAGTGAAACCAAGACCCGTGAAACGTCATCCGTGAAACATACCCGTGAAACTTACCCGTGAAACTTACCCGTGAAACCTTGACCCGTGAAACTTACCAGTGAAACCTAGACCCGTGAAACGTCACCCGTGAAACATACCCGTGAAACTTACCAGTGAAACCTAGACCCGTGAAACGTCACCCGTGAAACTTACCCGTGAAACTTACCCGTGAAACCTTGACCCGTGAAACTTACCAGTAAAACCTAGACCCGTGAAACATCACCCATGAAACATACCCGTGAAACTTACCCGTGAAACTTACCCGTGAAACCTTGACCCGTGAAACTTACCAGTGAAACCTAGACCCGTGAAACGTCACCTGTAAAACATACCCGTAAAACTTACCCGTGAAACTTACCCGTGAAACCTTGATCCGTGAAACTTTCCAGTGAAACCTAGACCCGTGAAACGTCACCCGTGAAACATACCCGTGAAACTTACCCGTGAAACTTACCCGTGAAACCTTGACCCGTGAAACTTACCAGTGAAACCTAGACCCGTGAAACTTACCCGTAAAACTTACCCGTGAAACTTACCCGTGAAACCTTGACCCGTGAAACTTACCAGTGAAACCTAGACCCGTGAAACGTCACCCGTGAAACATACCCGTGAAACTTACCCGTGAAACCTTGACCCGTGAAACTTACCAGTGAAACCAAGACCCGTGAATCGTCACCCGTGAAACATACCCGTGAAACTTACCCGTAAAACTTACCCGTGAAACTTCACCTGTAAAACATACCCGTAAAACTTACCCGTGAAACTTACCCGTGAAACCTTGACCCGTGAAACTTACCAGTGAAACCAAGACCCGTGAAACGTCATCCGTGAAACATACCCGTGAAACTTACCCGTGAAACTTACCCGTGAAACCTTGACCCGTGAAACTTACCAGTGAAACCTAGACCCGTGAAACGTCACCCGTGAAACATACCCGTGAAACTTACCAGTGAAACCTAGACCCGTGAAACGTCACCCGTGAAACTTACAAGTGAAACTTACCCGTGAAATCTTGACCCGTGAAACTTACCAGTAAAACCTAGACCCGTGAAACATCACCCATGAAACATACCCGTGAAACTTACCCGTGAAACTTACCCGTGAAACCTTGACCCGTGAAACTTACCAGTGAAACCTAGACCCGTGAAACGTCACCTGTAAAACATACCCGTAAAACTTACCCGTGAAACTTACCCGTGAAACCTTGACCCGTGAAACTTACCAGTGAAACCTAGACCCGTGAAACGTCACCCGTGAAACTTACGCGTAAAACTTACCCGTGAAACTTACCCGTAAAACCTTGACCCGTGAAACTTACCAGTGAAACCTAGACCCGTGAAACGTCACCCGTGAAACATACCCGTGAAACTTACCCGTGAAACTTACCCGTAAAACTTACCCGTGAAACCTTGACCCGTGAAACTTACCAGTGAAACCTAGACCCGTGAAACGTCACCCGTGAAACATACCCGTGAAACTTACCCGTGAAACTTACCCGTAAAACCTTGACCCGTGAAACTTACCAGTGAAACCTAGACCCGTGAAACGTCACCCGTGAAACATACCCGTGAAACTTACCCGTGAAACTTACCCGTGAAACCTTGACCCGTGAAACTTACCAGTGAAACCTAGACCCGTGAAACGTCACCCGTGAAACATACCCGTGAAACTTACCCGTGAAACTTACCCGTAAAACCTTGACCCGTGAAACTTACTAGTGAAACCTAGACCCGTGAAACGTCACCCGTGAAACATACCCGTGAAACTTACCCGTGAAACTTACCCGTGAAACCTTGACCCGTGAAACTTACCAGTGAAACCTAGACCCGTGAAACGTCACCCGTGAAACATACCCGTGAAACTTACCAGTGAAACCTAGACCCGTGAAACGTCACCCGTGAAACTTACCCGTGAAACTTACCCGTAAAACTTACCCGTGAAACCTTGACCCGTGAAACTTACCAGTGAAACCTAGACCCGTGAAACATCACCCATGAAACATACCCGTGAAACTTACCCGTGAATCTTACCCGTGAAACCTTGACCCGTGAAACTTACCAGTGAAACCTAGACCCGTGAAACGTCACCTGTAAAACATACCCGTAAAACTTACCCGTGAAACTTACCCGTGAAACCTTGATCCGTGAAACTTTCCAGTGAAACCTAGACCCGTGAAACGTCACCCGTGAAACATACCCGTGAAACTTACCCGTGAAACTTACCCGTGAAACCTTGACCCGTGAAACTTACCAGTGAAACCTAGACCCGTGAAACGTCACCCGTGAAACTTACCCGTAAAACTTACCCGTGAAACTTGCCCGTAAAACTTACCCGTGAAACTTACCCGTGAAACCTTGACCCGTGAAACTTACCAGTGAAACCTAGACCCGTGAAACGTCACCCGTGAAACTTACCCGTGAAACTTACCCGTGAAACTTACCCGTGAATCCTTGACCCGTGAAACTTACCAGTGAAACCTAGACCCGTGAAACGTCACCCGTGAAACATACCCGTGAAACTTACCCGTAAAACTTACCCGTGAAACCTTGACCCGTGAAACTTACCAGTGAAACCTAGACCCGTGAAACGTCACCCGTGAAACATACCCGTGAAACTTACCCGTGAAACTTACCCGTGAAACCTTGACCCGTGAAACTTACTAGTGAAACCTAGACCCGTGAAACGTCACCCGTGAAACATACCCGTGAAACTTACCCGTAAAACCTTGACCCGTGAAACTTACCAGTGAAACCTAGACCCGTGAAACGTCACCCGTGAAACATACCCGTGAAACTTACCCGTAAAACCTTGACCCGTGAAACTTACCAGTGAAACCTAGACCCGTGAAACGTCACCCGTGAAACTTACCCGTGAAACTTACCCGTGAAACGTCACCTGTAAAACATACCCGTAAAACTTACCCGTGAAACTTACCCGTGAAACTTACCAGTGAAACCAAGACCCGTGAAACGTCATCCGTGAAACATACCCGTGAAACTTACCCGTGAAACTTACCCGTGAAACCTTGACCCGTGAAACTTACCAGTGAAACCTAGACCCGTGAAATGTCACCCGTGAAACATACCCGTAAAACTTACCAGTGAAACCTAGACCCGTGAAACGTCACCCGTGAAACTTACCCGTGAAACTTACCCGTGAAACGTCACCTGTAAAACATACCCGTAAAACTTACCAGTGAAACTTACCCGTGAAACCTTGACCCGTGAAACTTACCAGTGAAACCAAGACCCGTGAAACGTCACCCGTGAAACTTACCCGTGAAACTTACCCGTGAAACCTTGACCCGTGAAACTTACCAGTGAAACCTAGACCCGTGAAACGTCACCCGAGAAACTTACCCGTGAAACTTACCTGTGAAACTTACCCGTGAAACCTTGACCCGTGAAACTTACCAGGGAAACCTAGACCCGTAAAACGTCACCCGTGAAACTTACCTGTGAAACTTACCCGTAAAACTTACCCGTGAAACCTTGACCCGTGAAACTTACCAGTGAAACCTAGACCCGTGAAACGTCACCCGTGAAACATACCCGTGAAACTTACCAGTGAAACCTAGACCCGTGAAACGTCACCCGTGAAACTTACCCGTGAAACTTACCCGTGAAACCTTGACCCGTGAAACTTACCAGTAAAACCTAGACCCGTGAAACATCACCCATGAAACATACCCGTGAAACTTACCCGTGAAACTTACCCGTGAAACCTTGACCCGTGAAACTTACCAGTGAAACCTAGACCCGTGAAACGTCACCTGTAAAACATACCCGTAAAACTTACCCGTGAAACTTACCCGTGAAACCTTGATCCGTGAAACTTTCCAGTGAAACCTAGACCCGTGAAACGTCACCCGTGAAACATACCCGTGAAACTTACCCGTGAAACTTACCCGTGAAACCTTGACCCGTGAAACTTACCAGTGAAACCTAGACCCGTGAAACGTCACCCGTGAAATTTACCCGTAAAACTTACCCGTGAAACTTACCTGTGAAACCTTGACCCGTGAAACTTACCAGTGAAACCTAGACCCGTGAAACGTCACCCGTGAAACTTACCCGTAAAACTTACCCGTAAAACTTACCCGTGAAACTTACCTGTGAAACTTACCCGTGAAACCTTGACCCGTGAAACTTACCAGTAAAACCTAGACCCGTGAAACATCACCCATGAAACATACCCGTGAAACTTACCCGTGAAACTTACCCGTGAAACCTTGACCCGTGAAACTTACCAGTGAAACCTAGACCCGTGAAACGTCACCTGTAAAACATACCCGTAAAACTTACCCGTGAAACTTACCCGTGAAACCTTGATCCGTGAAACTTTCCTGTGAAACCTAGACCCGTGAAACGTCACCCGTGAAACATACCCGTGAAACTTACCCGTGAAACTTACCCGTGAAACCTTGACCCGTGAAACTTACCAGTGAAACCTAGACCCGTGAAACTTACCCGTAAAACTTACCCGTGAAACTTACCCGTGAAACCTTGACCCGTGAAACTTACCAGTGAAACCTAGACCCGTGAAACGTCACCCGTGAAACATACCCGTGAAACTTACCCGTGAAACCTTGACCCGTGAAACCTTGACCCGTGAAACTTACCAGTGAAACCAAGACCCGTGAAACGTCACCCGTGAAACATACCCGTGAAACTTACCCGTGAAACGTCACCTGTAAAACATACCCGTAAAACTTACCCGTGAAACTTACCCGTGAAACCTTGACCCGTGAAACTTACCAGTGAAACCAAGACCCGTGAAACGTCATCCGTGAAACATACCCGTGAAACTTACCCGTGAAACTTACCCGTGAAACCTTGACCCGTGAAACTTACCAGTTAAACCTAGACCCGTGAAACGTCACCCGTGAAACATACCCGTGAAACTTACCAGTGAAACCTAGACCCGTGAAACGTCACACGTGAAACTTACCCGTGAAACTTACCCGTGAAACCTTGACCCGTGAAACTTACCAGTAAAACCTAGACCCGTGAAACATCACCCATGAAACATACCCGTGAAACTTACCCGTGAAACTTACCCGTGAAACCTTGACCCGTGAAACTTACCAGTGAAACCTAGACGTGTGAAACGTCACCTGTAAAACATACCCGTAAAACTTACCCGTGAAACTTACCCGTGAAACTTACCCGTGAAACCTTGATCCGTGAAACTTACCAGTGAAACCTAGACCCGTGAAACGTCACCCGTGAAACATACCCGTGAAACTTACCCGTGAAACTTACCCGTGAAACCTTGACCCGTGAAACTTACCAGTGAAACCTAGACCTGTGAAACTTACCAGTGAAACCTAGACCCGTGAAACGTCACCCGTGAAACTTACCCGTAAAACTTACCCGTGAAACTTACCCGTGAAACCTTGACCCGTGAAACTTACCAGTGAAACCTAGACCCGTGAAACGTCACCCGTGAAACTTACGCGTAAAACTTACCCGTGAAACTTACCCGTAAAACCTTGACCCGTGAAACTTACCAGTGAAACCTAGACCCGTGAAACGTCACCCGTGAAACATACCCGTGAAACTTACCCGTGAAACTTACCCGTAAAACTTACCCGTGAAACCTTGACCCGTGAAACTTACCAGTGAAACCTAGACCCGTGAAACGTCACCCGTGAAACATACCCGTGAAACTTACCCGTAAAACTTACCCGTAAAACATTGACCCGTGAAACTTACCAGTGAAACCTAGACCCGTGAAACGTCACCCGTGAAACATACCCGTGAAACTTACCCGTGAAACTTACCCGTGAAACCTTGACCCGTGAAACTTACCAGTGAAACCTAGACCCGTGAAACGTCACCCGTGAAACATACCCGTGAAACTTACCCGTAAAACTTACCCGTGAAACCTTGACCCGTGAAACTTACCAGTGAAACCTAGACCCGTGAAACGTCACCCGTGAAACATACCCGTGAAACTTACCCGTGAAACTTACCCGTGAAACCTTGACCCGTGAAACTTACTAGTGAAACCTAGACCCGTGAAACGTCACCCGTGAAACATACCCGTGAAACTTACCCGTGAAACTTACCCGTGAAACCTTGACCCGTGAAACTTACCAGTGAAACCTAGACCCGTGAAACGTCACCCGTGAAACATACCCGTGAAACTTACCCGTAAAACCTTGACCCGTGAAACTTACCAGTGAAACCTAGACCCGTGAAACATCACCCATGAAACATACCCGTGAAACTTACCCGTGAATCTTACCCGTGAAACCTTGACCCGTGAAACTTACCAGTGAAACCTAGACCCGTGAAACGTCACCTGTAAAACATACCCGTAAAACTTACCCGTGAAACTTACCTGTGAATCCTTGACCCGTGAAACTTTCCAGTGAAACATAGACCCGTGAAACGTCACCCGTGAAACTTACCCGTAAAACTTACCCGTGAAACTTACCCGTGAAACCTTGACCCGTGAAACTTACCAGTGAAACCTAGACCCGTGAAACGTCACCCGTGAAACATACCCGTGAAACTTACCCGTGAAACTTACCCGTGAAACGTCACCTGTAAAACATACCCGTAAAACTTACCCGTGAAACTTACCCGTGAAACCTTGACCCGTGAAACTTACCAGTGAAACCAAGACCCGTGAAACGTCATCCGTGAAACATACCCGTGAAACTTACCCGTGAAACTTACCCGTGAAACCTTGACCCGTGAAACTTACAAGTGAAACCTAGACCCGTGAAACGTCACCCGTGAAACATACCCGTGAAACTTACCAGTGAAACCTAGACCCGTGAAACGTCACCCGTGAAACTTACCCGTGAAACTTACCCGTGAAACCTTGACCCGTGAAACTTACCAGTAAAACCTAGACCCGTGAAACATCACCCATGAAACATACCCGTGAAACTTACCCGTGAAACTTACCCGTGAAACCTTGACCCGTGAAACTTACCAGTGAAACCTAGACCCGTGAAACGTCACCTGTAAAACATACCCGTAAAACTTACCCGTGAAACTTACCCGTGAAACCTTGATCCGTGAAACTTTCCAGTGAAACCTAGACCCGTGAAACGTCACCCGTGAAACATACCCGTGAAACTTACCCGTGAAACTTACCCGTGAAACCTTGACCCGTGAAACTTACCAGTGAAACCTAGACCCGTGAAACTTACCCGTAAAACTTACCCGTGAAACTTACCCGTGAAACCTTGACCCGTGAAACTTACCAGTGAAACCTAGACCCGTGAAACGTCACCCGTGAAACATACCCGTGAAACTTACCCGTGAAACCTTGACCCGTGAAACTTACCAGTGAAACCAAGACCCGTGAAACGTCACCCGTGAAACATACCCGTGAAACTTACCCGTGAAACTTACCCGTGAAACGTCACCTGTAAAACATACCCGTAAAACTTACCCGTGAAACTTACCCGTGAAACCTTGACCCGTGAAACTTACCAGTGAAACCAAGACCCGTGAAACGTCATCCGTGAAACATACCCGTGAAACTTACCCGTGAAACTTACCCGTGAAACCTTGACCCGTGAAACTTACCAGTGAAACCTAGACCCGTGAAACGTCACCCGTGAAACATACCCGTGAAACTTACCAGTGAAACCTAGACCCGTGAAACGTCACCCGTGAAACTTACCCGTGAAACTTACCCGTGAAACTTACCCGTGAAACCTTGACCCGTGAAACTTACCAGTAAAACCTAGACCCGTGAAACATCACCCATGAAACATACCCGTGAAACTTACCCGTGAAACTTACCCGTAAAACCTTGACCCGTGAAACTTACCAGTGAAACCTAGACCCGTGAAACGTCACCTGTAAAACATACCCGTAAAACTTACCCGTGAAACTTACCCGTGAAACTTACCCGTGAAACCTTGATCCGTGAAACTTTCCAGTGAAACCTAGACCCGTGAAACGTCACCCGTGAAACATACCCGTGAAACTTACCCGTGAAACTTACCCGTGAAACCTTGACCCGTGAAACTTACCAGTGAAACCTAGACCCGTGAAACTTACCAGTGAAACCTGGACCCGTGAAACGTCACCCGTGAAACTTACCCGTAAAACTTACCCGTGAAACTTACCCGTGAAACCTTGACCCGTGAAACTTACCAGTGAAACCTAGACCCGTGAAACGTCACCCGTGAAACTTACGCGTAAAACTTACCCGTGAAACTTACCCGTAAAACCTTGACCCGTGAAACTTACCAGTGAAACCTAGACCCGTGAAACGTCACCCGTGAAACATACCCGTGAAACTTACCCGTGAAACTTACCCGTAAAACTTACCCGTGAAACCTTGACCCGTGAAACTTACCAGTGAAACCTAGACCCGTGAAACGTCACCCGTGAAACATACCCGTGAAACTTACCCGTAAAACCTTGACCCGTGAAACTTACCAGTGAAACCTAGACCCGTGAAACGTCACCCGTGAAACATACCCGTGAAACTTACCCGTGAAACTTACCCGTGAAACCTTGACCCGTGAAACTTACCAGTGAAACCTAGACCCGTGAAACGTCACCCGTGAAACATACCCGTGAAACTTACCCGTGAAACTTACCCGTGAAACCTTGACCCGTGAAACTTACTAGTGAAACCTAGACCCGTGAAACGTCACCCGTGAAACATACCCGTGAAACTTACCCGTGAAACTTACCCGTGGAACCTTGACCCGTGAAACTTACCAGTGAAACCTAGACCCGTGAAACGTCACCCGTGAAACATACCCGTGAAACTTACCAGTGAAACCTAGACCCGTGAAACGTCACCCGTGAAACTTACCCGTGAAACTTACCCGTAAAACTTACCCGTGAAACCTTGACCCGTGAAACTTACCAGTGAAACCTAGACCCGTGAAACATCACCCATGAAACATACCCGTGAAACTTACCCGTGAATCTTACCCGTGAAACCTTGACCCGTGAAACTTACCAGTGAAACCTAGACCCGTGAAACGTCACCTGTAAAACATACCCGTAAAACTTACCCGTGAAACTTACCCGTGAAACCTTGATCCGTGAAACTTTCCAGTGAAACCTAGACCCGTGAAACGTCACCCGTGAAACATACCCGTGAAACTTACCCGTGAAACTTACCCGTGAAACCTTGACCCGTGAAACTTACCAGTGAAACCTAGACCCGTGAAACGTCACCCGTGAAACTTACCCGTAAAACTTACCCGTGAAACTTGCCCGTAAAACTTACCCGTGAAACTTACCCGTGAAACCTTGACCCGTGAAACTTACCAGTGAAACCTAGACCCGTGAAACGTCACCCGTGAAACATACCCGTGAAACTTACCCGTGAAACCTTGACCCGTGAAACTTACCAGTGAAACCAAGACCCGTGAAACGTCACCCGTGAAACATACCCGTGAAACTTACCCGTGAAACTTACCCGTGAATCCTTGACCCGTGAAACTTACCAGTGAAACCTAGACCCGTGAAACGTCACCCGTGAAACATACCCGTGAAACTTACCCGTGAAACTTACCCGTGAAACCTTGACCCGTGAAACTTACCAGTGAAACCTAGACCCGTGAAACGTCACCCGTGAAACTTACCCGTAAAACTTACCCGTGAAACTTACCCGTGAAACCTTGACCCGTGAAACTTACCAGTGAAACCTAGACCCGTGAAACGTCACCCGTGAAACTTACGCGTAAAACTTACCCGTGAAACTTACCCGTAAAACCTTGACCCGTGAAACTTACCAGTGAAACCTAGACCCGTGAAACGTCACCCGTGAAACATACCCGTGAAACTTACCCGTAAAACCTTGACCCGTGAAACTTACCAGTAAAACCTAGACCCGTGAAACGTCACCCGTGAAACTTACCCGTGAAACTTACCCGTGAAACGTCACCTGTAAAACATACCCGTAAAACTTACCCGTGAAACTTACCCGTGAAACTTACCAGTGAAACCAAGACCCGTGAAACGTCATCCGTGAAACATACCCGTGAAACTTACCCGTGAAACTTACCCGTGAAACCTTGACCCGTGAAACTTACCAGTGAAACCTAGACCCGTGAAATGTCACCCGTGAAACATACCCGTAAAACTTACCAGTGAAACCTAGACCCGTGAAACGTCACCCGTGAAACTTACCCGTGAAACTTACCCGTGAAACGTCACCTGTAAAACATACCCGTAAAACTTACCAGTGAAACTTACCCGTGAAACCTTGACCCGTGAAACTTACCAGTGAAACCAAGACCCGTGAAACGTCACCCGTGAAACTTACCCGTGAAACTTACCCGTGAAACCTTGACCCGTGAAACTTACCAGTGAAACCTAGACCCGTGAAACGTCACCCGAGAAACTTACCCGTGAAACTTACCTGTGAAACTTACCCGTGAAACCTTGACCCGTGAAACTTACCAGGGAAACCTAGACCCGTAAAACGTCACCCGTGAAACTTACCTGTGAAACTTACCCGTAAAACTTACCCGTGAAACCTTGACCCGTGAAACTTACCAGTGAAACCTAGACCCGTGAAACGTCACCCGTGAAACATACCCGTGAAACTTACCAGTGAAACCTAGACCCGTGAAACGTCACCCGTGAAACTTACCCGTGAAACTTACCCGTGAAACTTACCCGTGAAACCTTGACCCGTGAAACTTACCAGTGAAACCTAGACCCGTGAAACGTCACCTGTAAAACATACCCGTAAAACTTACCCGTGAAACTTACCCGTGAAACCTTGATCCGTGAAACTTTCCAGTGAAACCTAGACCCGTGAAACGTCACCCGTGAAACATACCCGTGAAACTTACCCGTGAAACTTACCCGTGAAACCTTGACCCGTGAAACTTACCAGTGAAACCTAGACCCGTGAAACGTCACCCGTGAAATTTACCCGTAAAACTTACCCGTGAAACTTACCTGTGAAACCTTGACCCGTGAAACTTACCAGTGAAACCTAGACCCGTGAAACGTCACCCGTGAAACTTACCCGTAAAACTTACCCGTAAAACTTACCCGTGAAACTTACCTGTGAAACTTACCCGTGAAACCTTGACCCGTGAAACTTACCAGTAAAACCTAGACCCGTGAAACATCACCCATGAAACATACCCGTGAAACTTACCCGTGAAACTTACCCGTGAAACCTTGACCCGTGAAACTTACCAGTGAAACCTAGACCCGTGAAACGTCACCTGTAAAACATACCCGTGAAACTTACCCGTGAAACGTCACCTGTAAAACATACCCGTAAAACTTACCCGTGAAACTTACCCGTGAAACCTTGACCCGTGAAACTTACCAGTGAAACCAAGACCCGTGAAACGTCATCCGTGAAACATACCCGTGAAACTTACCCGTGAAACTTACCCGTGAAACCTTGACCCGTGAAACTTACCAGTGAAACCTAGACCCGTGAAACGTCACCCGTGAAACATACCCGTGAAACTTACCAGTGAAACCTAGACCCGTGAAACGTCACACGTGAAACTTACCCGTGAAACTTACCCGTGAAACCTTGACCCGTGAAACTTACCAGTAAAACCTAGACCCGTGAAACATCACCCATGAAACATACCCGTGAAACTTACCCGTGAAACTTACCCGTGAAACCTTGACCCGTGAAACTTACCAGTGAAACCTAGACGTGTGAAACGTCACCTGTAAAACATACCCGTAAAACTTACCCGTGAAACTTACCCGTGAAACTTACCCGTGAAACCTTGATCCGTGAAACTTACCAGTGAAACCTAGACCCGTGAAACGTCACCCGTGAAACATACCCGTGAAACTTACCCGTGAAACTTACCCGTGAAACCTTGACCCGTGAAACTTACCAGTGAAACCTAGACCTGTGAAACTTACCAGTGAAACCTAGACCCGTGAAACGTCACCCGTGAAACTTACCCGTAAAACTTACCCGTGAAACTTACCCGTGAAACCTTGACCCGTGAAACTTACCAGTGAAACCTAGACCCGTGAAACGTCACCCGTGAAACTTACGCGTAAAACTTACCCGTGAAACTTACCCGTAAAACCTTGACCCGTGAAACTTACCAGTGAAACCTAGACCCGTGAAACGTCACCCGTGAAACATACCCGTGAAACTTACCCGTGAAACTTACCCGTAAAACTTACCCGTGAAACCTTGACCCGTGAAACTTACCAGTGAAACCTAGACCCGTGAAACGTCACCCGTGAAACATACCCGTGAAACTTACCCGTAAAACTTACCCGTAAAACATTGACCCGTGAAACTTACCAGTGAAACCTAGACCCGTGAAACGTCACCCGTGAAACATACCCGTGAAACTTACCCGTGAAACTTACCCGTGAAACCTTGACCCGTGAAACTTACCAGTGAAACCTAGACCCGTGAAACGTCACCCGTGAAACATACCCGTGAAACTTACCCGTAAAACTTACCCGTGAAACCTTGACCCGTGAAACTTACCAGTGAAACCTAGACCCGTGAAACGTCACCCGTGAAACATACCCGTGAAACTTACCCGTGAAACTTACCCGTGAAACCTTGACCCGTGAAACTTACTAGTGAAACCTAGACCCGTGAAACGTCACCCGTGAAACATACCCGTGAAACTTACCCGTGAAACTTACCCGTGAAACCTTGACCCGTGAAACTTACCAGTGAAACCTAGACCCGTGAAACGTCACCCGTGAAACATACCCGTGAAACTTACCCGTAAAACCTTGACCCGTGAAACTTACCAGTGAAACCTAGACCCGTGAAACATCACCCATGAAACATACCCGTGAAACTTACCCGTGAATCTTACCCGTGAAACCTTGACCCGTGAAACTTACCAGTGAAACCTAGACCCGTGAAACGTCACCTGTAAAACATACCCGTAAAACTTACCCGTGAAACTTACCTGTGAATCCTTGACCCGTGAAACTTTCCAGTGAAACATAGACCCGTGAAACGTCACCCGTGAAACTTACCCGTAAAACTTACCCGTGAAACTTACCCGTGAAACCTTGACCCGTGAAACTTACCAGTGAAACCTAGACCCGTGAAACGTCACCCGTGAAACATACCCGTGAAACTTACCCGTGAAACTTACCCGTGAAACGTCACCTGTAAAACATACCCGTAAAACTTACCCGTGAAACTTACCCGTGAAACCTTGACCCGTGAAACTTACCAGTGAAACCAAGACCCGTGAAACGTCATCCGTGAAACATACCCGTGAAACTTACCCGTGAAACTTACCCGTGAAACCTTGACCCGTGAAACTTACAAGTGAAACCTAGACCCGTGAAACGTCACCCGTGAAACATACCCGTGAAACTTACCAGTGAAACCTAGACCCGTGAAACGTCACCCGTGAAACTTACCCGTGAAACTTACCCGTGAAACCTTGACCCGTGAAACTTACCAGTAAAACCTAGACCCGTGAAACATCACCCATGAAACATACCCGTGAAACTTACCCGTGAAACTTACCCGTGAAACCTTGACCCGTGAAACTTACCAGTGAAACCTAGACCCGTGAAACGTCACCTGTAAAACATACCCGTAAAACTTACCCGTGAAACTTACCCGTGAAACCTTGATCCGTGAAACTTTCCAGTGAAACCTAGACCCGTGAAACGTCACCCGTGAAACATACCCGTGAAACTTACCCGTGAAACTTACCCGTGAAACCTTGACCCGTGAAACTTACCAGTGAAACCTAGACCCGTGAAACTTACCCGTAAAACTTACCCGTGAAACTTACCCGTGAAACCTTGACCCGTGAAACTTACCAGTGAAACCTAGACCCGTGAAACGTCACCCGTGAAACATACCCGTGAAACTTACCCGTGAAACCTTGACCCGTGAAACTTACCAGTGAAACCAAGACCCGTGAAACGTCACCCGTGAAACATACCCGTGAAACTTACCCGTGAAACTTACCCGTGAAACGTCACCTGTAAAACATACCCGTAAAACTTACCCGTGAAACTTACCCGTGAAACCTTGACCCGTGAAACTTACCAGTGAAACCAAGACCCGTGAAACGTCATCCGTGAAACATACCCGTGAAACTTACCCGTGAAACTTACCCGTGAAACCTTGACCCGTGAAACTTACCAGTGAAACCTAGACCCGTGAAACGTCACCCGTGAAACATACCCGTGAAACTTACCAGTGAAACCTAGACCCGTGAAACGTCACCCGTGAAACTTACCCGTGAAACTTACCCGTGAAACCTTGACCCGTGAAACTTACCAGTAAAACCTAGACCCGTGAAACATCACCCATGAAACATACCCGTGAAACTTACCCGTGAAACTTACCCGTAAAACCTTGACCCGTGAAACTTACCAGTGAAACCTAGACCCGTGAAACGTCACCTGTAAAACATACCCGTAAAACTTACCCGTGAAACTTACCCGTGAAACTTACCCGTGAAACCTTGATCCGTGAAACTTTCCAGTGAAACCTAGACCCGTGAAACGTCACCCGTGAAACATACCCGTGAAACTTACCCGTGAAACTTACCCGTGAAACCTTGACCCGTGAAACTTACCAGTGAAACCTAGACCCGTGAAACTTACCAGTGAAACCTGGACCCGTGAAACGTCACCCGTGAAACTTACCCGTAAAACTTACCCGTGAAACTTACCCGTGAAACCTTGACCCGTGAAACTTACCAGTGAAACCTAGACCCGTGAAACGTCACCCGTGAAACTTACGCGTAAAACTTACCCGTGAAACTTACCCGTAAAACCTTGACCCGTGAAACTTACCAGTGAAACCTAGACCCGTGAAACGTCACCCGTGAAACATACCCGTGAAACTTACCCGTGAAACTTACCCGTAAAACTTACCCGTGAAACCTTGACCCGTGAAACTTACCAGTGAAACCTAGACCCGTGAAACGTCACCCGTGAAACATACCCGTGAAACTTACCCGTGAAACTTACCCGTAAAACCTTGACCCGTGAAACTTACCAGTGAAACCTAGACCCGTGAAACGTCACCCGTGAAACATACCCGTGAAACTTACCCGTAAAACTTACCCGTGAAACCTTGACCCGTGAAACTTACCAGTGAAACCTAGACCCGTGAAACGTCACCCGTGAAACATACCCGTGAAACTTACCCGTGAAACTTACCCGTGAAACCTTGACCCGTGAAACTTACTAGTGAAACCTAGACCCGTGAAACGTCACCCGTGAAACATACCCGTGAAACTTACCCGTGAAACTTACCCGTGAAACCTTGACTCGTGAAACTTACCAGTGAAACCTAGACCCGTGAAACGTCACCCGTGAAACATACCCGTAAAACTTACCCGTAAAACCTTGACCCGTGAAACTTACCAGTGAAACCTAGACCCGTGAAACATCACCCATGAAACATACCCGTGAAACTTACTCGTGAATCTTACCCGTGAAACCTTGACCCGTGAAACTTACCAGTGAAACCTAGACCCGTGAAACGTCACCTGTAAAACATACCCGTAAAACTTACCCGTGAAACTTACCTGTGAATCCTTGACCCGTGAAACTTTCCAGTGAAACCTAGACCCGTGAAACGTCACCCGTGAAACTTACCCGTAAAACTTACCCGTGAAACTTACCCGTGAAACCTTGACCCGTGAAACTTACCAGTGAAACCTAGACCCGTGAAACGTCACCCGTGAAACATACCCGTGAAACTTACCCGTGAAACTTACCCGTGAAACGTCACCTGTAAAACATACCCGTAAAACTTACCCGTGAAACTTACCCGTGAAACCTTGACCCGTGAAACTTACCAGTGAAACCAAGACCCGTGAAACGTCATCCGTGAAACATACCCGTGAAACTTACCCGTGAAACTTACCCGTGAAACCTTGACCCGTGAAACTTACCAGTGAAACCTAGACCCGTGAAACGTCACCCGTGAAACATACCCGTGAAACTTACCAGTGAAACCTAGACCCGTGAAACGTCACCCGTGAAACTTACCCGTGAAACTTACCCGTGAAACCTTGACCCGTGAAACTTACCAGTAAAACCAAGACCCGTGAAACATCACCCATGAAACATACCCGTGAAACTTACCCGTGAAACTTACCCGTGAAACCTTGACCCGTGAAACTTACCAGTGAAACCTAGACCCGTGAAACGTCACCTGTAAAACATACCCGTAAAACTTACCCGTGAAACTTACCCGTGAAACCTTGATCCGTGAAACTTTCCAGTGAAACCTAGACCCGTGAAACGTCACCCGTGAAACATACCCGTGAAACTTACCCGTGAAACTTACCCGTGAAATCTTGACCCGTGAAACTTACCAGTGAAACCTAGACCCGTGAAACTTACCCGTAAAACTTACCCGTAAAACTTACCCGTGAAACCTTGACCCGTGAAACTTACCAGTGAAACCTAGACCCGTGAAACGTCACCCGTGAAACATACCCGTGAAACTTACCCTTGAAACCTTGACCCGTGAAACTTACCAGTGAAACCAAGACCCGTGAATCGTCACCCGTAAAACATACCCGTGAAACTTACCCGTGAAACTTACCCGTGAAACGTCACCTGTAAAACATACCCGTAAAACTTACCCGTGAAACTTACCCGTGAAACCTTGACCCGTGAAACTTACCAGTGAAACCAAGACCCGTGAAACGTCATCCGTGAAACATACCCGTGAAACTTACCCGTGAAACTTACCCGTGAAACCTTGACCCGTGAAACTTACCAGTGAAACCTAGACCCGTGAAACGTCACCCGTGAAACATACCCGTGAAACTTACCAGTGAAACCTAGACCCGTGAAACGTCACCCGTGAAACTTACAAGTGAAACTTACCCGTGAAACCTTGACCCGTGAAACTTACCAGTAAAACCTAGACCCGTGAAACATCACCCATGAAACATACCCGTGAAACTTACCCGTGAAACTTACCCGTGAAACCTTGACCCGTGAAACTTACCAGTGAAACCTAGACCCGTGAAACGTCACCTGTAAAACATACCCGTAAAACTTACCCGTGAAACTTACCCGTGAAACCTTGACCCGTGAAACTTACCAGTGAAACCTAGACCCGTGAAACGTCACCCGTGAAACTTACGCGTAAAACTTACCCGTGAAACTTACCCGTAAAACCTTGACCCGTGAAACTTACCAGTGAAACCTAGACCCGTGAAACGTCACCCGTGAAACATACCCGTGAAACTTACCCGTGAAACTTACCCGTAAAACTTACCCGTGAAACCTTGACCCGTGAAACTTACCAGTGAAACCTAGACCCGTGAAACGTCACCCGTGAAACATACCCGTGAAACTTACCCGTGAAACTTACCCGTAAAACCTTGACCCGTGAAACTTACCAGTGAAACCTAGACCCGTGAAACGTCACCCGTGAAACATACCCGTGAAACTTACCCGTGAAACTTACCCGTGAAACCTTGACCCGTGAAACTTACCAGTGAAACCTAGACCCGTGAAACGTCACCCGTGAAACATACCCGTGAAACTTACCCGTGAAACTTACCCGTGAAACCTTGACCCGTGAAACTTACTAGTGAAACCTAGACCCGTGAAACGTCACCCTTGAAACATACCCGTGAAACTTACCCGTGAAACTTACCCGTGAAACCTTGACCCGTGAAACTTACCAGTGAAACCTTGACCCGTGAAACGTCACCCGTGAAACATACCCGTGAAACTTACCCGTGAAACTTACCCGTAAAACCTTGACCCGTGAAACTTACCAGTGAAACCTAGACCCGTGAAACATCACCCATGAAACATACCCGTGAAACTTACCCGTGAATCTTACCCGTGAAACCTTGACCCGTGAAACTTACCAGTGAAACCTAGACCCGTGAAACGTCACCTGTAAAACATACCCGTAAAATTTACCCGTGAAACTTACCCGTGAATCCTTGACCCGTGAAACTTTCCAGTGAAACCTAGACCCGTGAAACGTCACCCGTGAAACTTACCCGTAAAACTTACCCGTGAAACTTACCCGTGAAACCTTGACCCGTGAAACTTACCAGTGAAACCTAGACCCGTGAAACGTCACCCGTGAAACATACCCGTGAAACTTACCCGTGAAACTTACCCGTGAAACGTCACCTGTAAAACATACCCGTAAAACTTACCCGTGAAACTTACCCGTGAAACCTTGACCCGTGAAACTTACCAGTGAAACCAAGACCCGTGAAACGTCATCCGTGAAACATACCCGTGAAACTTACCCGTGAAACTTACCCGTGAAACCTTGACCCGTGAAACTTACCAGTGAAACCTAGACCCGTGAAACGTCACCCGTGAAACATACCCGTAAAACTTACCAGTGAAACCTAGACCCGTGAAACGTCACCCGTGAAACTTACCCGTGAAACTTACCCGTGAAACCTTGACCCGTGAAACTTACCAGTAAAACCTAGACCCGTGAAACATCACCCATGAAACATACCCGTGAAACTTACCCGTGAAACTTACCCGTGAAACCTTGACCCGTGAAACTTACCAGTGAAACCTAGACCCGTGAAACGTCACCTGTAAAACATACCCGTAAAACTTACCCGTGAAACTTACCCGTGAAACCTTGATCCGTGAAACTTTCCAGTGAAACCTAGACCCGTGAAACGTCACCCGTGAAACATACCCGTGAAACTTATCCGTGAAACTTACCCGTGAAACCTTGACCCGTGAAACTTACCAGTGAAACCTAGACCCGTGAAACGTCACCCGTGAAACTTACCCGTAAAACTTACCCGTGAAACTTACCCGTAAAACTTACCCGTGAAACTTACCCGTGAAACCTTGACCCGTGAAACTTACCAGTGAAACCTAGACCCGTGAAACGTCACCCGTGAAACATACCCGTGAAACTTACCCGTGAAACCTTGACCCGTGAAACTTACCAGTGAAACCAAGACCCGTGAAACGTCACCCGTGAAACATACCCGTGAAACTTACCCGTGAAACTTACCCGTGAATCCTTGACCCGTGAAACTTACCAGTGAAACCTAGACCCGTGAAACGTCACCCGTGAAACATACCCGTGAAACTTACCCGTGAAACTTACCCGTGAAACCTTGACCCGTGAAACTTACCAGTGAAACCTAGACCCGTGAAACGTCACCCGTGAAACTTACCCGTAAAACTTACCCGTGAAACTTACCCGTGAAACCTTGACCCGTGAAACTTACCAGTGAAACCTAGACCCGTGAAACGTCACCCGTGAAACTTACGCGTAAAACTTACCCGTGAAACTTACCCGTAAAACCTTGACCCGTGAAACTTACCAGTGAAACCTAGACCCGTGAAACGTCACCCGTGAAACATACCCGTGAAACTTACCCGTAAAACCTTGACCCGTGAAACTTACCAGTGAAACCTAGACCCGTGAAACGTCACCCGTGAAACTTACCCGTGAAACTTACCCGTGAAACGTCACCTGTAAAACAAACCCGTAAAACTTACCCGTGAAACTTACCCGTGAAACTTACCAGTGAAACCAAGACCCGTGAAACGTCATCCGTGAAACATACCCGTGAAACTTACCCGTGAAACTTACCCGTGAAACCTTGACCCGTGAAACTTACCAGTGAAACCTAGACCCGTGAAATGTCACCCGTGAAACATACCCGTGAAACTTACCAGTGAAACCTAGACCCGTGAAACGTCACCCGTGAAACTTACCCGTGAAACTTACCCGTGAAACGTCACCTGTAAAACATACCCGTAAAACTTACCAGTGAAACTTACCCGTGAAACCTTGACCCGTGAAACTTACCAGTGAAACCAAGACCCGTGAAACGTCACCCGTGAAACTTACCCGTGAAACTTACCCGTGAAACCTTGACCCGTGAAACTTACCAGTGAAACCTAGACCCGTGAAACGTCACCCGAGAAACTTACCCGTGAAACTTACCTGTGAAACTTACCCGTGAAACCTTGACCCGTGAAACTTACCAGGGAAACCTAGACCCGTAAAACGTCACCCGTGAAACTTACCTGTGAAACTTACCCGTAAAACTTACCCGTGAAACCTTGACCCGTGAAACTTACCAGTGAAACCTAGACCCGTGAAACGTCACCCGTGAAACATACCCGTGAAACTTACCAGTGAAACCTAGACCCGTGAAACGTCACCCGTGAAACTTACCCGTGAAACTTACCCGTGAAACCTTGACCCGTGAAACTTACCAGTAAAACCTAGACCCGTGAAACATCACCCATGAAACATACCCGTGAAACTTACCCGTGAAACTTATCCGTGAAACCTTGACCCGTGAAACTTACCAGTGAAACCTAGACCCGTGAAACGTCACCTGTAAAACATACCCGTAAAACTTACCCGTGAAACTTACCCGTGAAACCTTGATCCGTGAAACTTTCCAGTGAAACCTAGACCCGTGAAACGTCACCCGTGAAACATACCCGTGAAACTTACCCGTGAAACTTACCCGTGAAACCTTGACCCGTGAAACTTACCAGTGAAACCTAGACCCGTGAAACGTCACCCGTGAAATTTACCCGTAAAACTTACCCGTAAAACTTACCCGTGAAACTTACCTGTGAAACCTTGACCCGTGAAACTTACCAGTGAAACCTAGACCCGTGAAACGTCACCCGTGAAACTTACCCGTAAAACTTACCCGTAAAACTTACCCGTGAAACTTACCTGTGAAACTTACCCGTGAAACCTTGACCCGTGAAACTTACCAGTAAAACCTAGACCCGTGAAACATCACCCATGAAACATACCCGTGAAACTTACCCGTGAAACTTACCCGTGAAACCTTGACCCGTGAAACTTACCAGTGAAACCTAGACCCGTGAAACGTCACCTGTAAAACATACCCGTAAAACTTACCCGTGAAACTTACCCGTGAAACCTTGATCCGTGAAACTTTCCAGTGAAACCTAGACCCGTGAAACGTCACCCGTGAAACATACCCGTGAAACTTACCCGTGAAACTTACCCGTAAAACCTTGACCCGTGAAACTTACCAGTGAAACCTAGACCCGTGAAACTTACCCGTAAAACTTACCCGTGAAACTTACCCGTGAAACCTTGACCCGTGAAACTTACCAGTGAAACCTAGACCCGTGAAACGTCACCCGTGAAACATACCCGTGAAACTTACCCGTGAAACCTTGACCCGTGAAACTTACCAGTGAAACCAAGACCCGTGAAACGTCACCCGTGAAACATACCCGTGAAACTTACCCGTGAAACTTACCCGTGAAACGTCACCTGTAAAACATACCCGTAAAACTTACCCGTGAAACTTACCCGTGAAACCTTGACCCGTGAAACTTACCAGTGAAACCAAGACCCGTGAAACGTCATCCGTGAAACATACCCGTGAAACTTACCCGTGAAACTTACCCGTGAAACCTTGACCCGTGAAACTTACCAGTGAAACCTAGACCCGTGAAACGTCACCCGTGAAACATACCCGTGAAACTTACCAGTGAAACCTAGACCCGTGAAACGTCACACGTGAAACTTACCCGTGAAACTTACCCGTGAAACCTTGACCCGTGAAACTTACCAGTAAAACCTAGACCCGTGAAACATCACCCATGAAACATACCCGTGAAACTTACCCGTGAAACTTACCCGTGAAACCTTGACCCGTGAAACTTACCAGTGAAACCTAGACCCGTGAAACGTCACCTGTAAAACATACCCGTAAAACTTACCCGTGAAACTTACCCGTGAAACTTACCCGTGAAACCTTGATCCGTGAAACTTACCAGTGAAACCTAGACCCGTGAAACGTCACCCGTGAAACATACCCGTGAAACTTACCCGTGAAACTTACCCGTGAAACCTTGACCCGTGAAACTTACCAGTGAAACCTAGACCTGTGAAACTTACCAGTGAAACCTAGACCCGTGAAACGTCACCCGTGAAACTTACCCGTAAAACTTACCCGTGAAACTTACCCGTGAAACCTTGACCCGTGAAACTTACCAGTGAAACCTAGACCCGTGAAACGTCACCCGTGAAACTTACGCGTAAAACTTACCCGTGAAACTTACCCGTAAAACCTTGACCCGTGAAACTTACCAGTGAAACCTAGACCCGTGAAACGTCACCCGTGAAACATACCCGTGAAACTTACCCGTGAAACTTACCCGTAAAACTTACCCGTGAAACCTTGACCCGTGAAACTTACCAGTGAAACCTAGACCCGTGAAACGTCACCCGTGAAACATACCCGTGAAACTTACCCGTGAAACTTACCCGTAAAAACTTGACCCGTGAAACTTACCAGTGAAACCTAGACCCGTGAAACGTCACCCGTGAAACATACCCGTGAAACTTACCCGTGAAACTTACCCGTGAAACCTTGACCCGTGAAACTTACCAGTGAAACCTAGACCCGTGAAACGTCACCCGTGAAACATACCCGTGAAACTTACCCGTAAAACTTACCCGTGAAACCTTGACCCGTGAAACTTACCAGTGAAACCTAGACCCGTGAAACGTCACCCGTGAAACATACCCGTGAAACTTACCCGTGAAACTTACCCGTGAAACCTTGACCCGTGAAACTTACTAGTGAAACCTAGATCCGTGAAACGTCACCCGTGAAACATACCCGTGAAACTTACCCGTAAAACCTTGACCCGTGAAACTTACCAGTGAAACCTAGACCCGTGAAACATCACCCATGAAACATACCCGTGAAACTTACCCGTGAATCTTACCCGTGAAACCTTGACCCGTGAAACTTACCAGTGAAACCTAGACCCGTGAAACGTCACCTGTAAAACATACCCGTAAAACTTACCCGTGAAACTTACCTGTGAATCCTTGACCCGTGAAACTTTCCAGTGAAACATAGACCCGTGAAACGTCACCCGTGAAACTTACCCGTAAAACTTACCCGTGAAACTTACCCGTGAAACCTTGACCCGTGAAACTTACCAGTGAAACCTAGACCCGTGAAACGTCACCCGTGAAACATACCCGTGAAACTTACCCGTGAAACTTACCCGTGAAACGTCACCTGTAAAACATACCCGTAAAACTTACCCGTGAAACTTACCCGTGAAACCTTGACCCGTGAAACTTACCAGTGAAACCAAGACCCGTGAAACGTCATCCGTGAAACATACCCGTGAAACTTACCCGTGAAACTTACCCGTGAAACCTTGACCCGTGAAACTTACCAGTGAAACCTAGACCCGTGAAACGTCACCCGTGAAACATACCCGTGAAACTTACCAGTGAAACCTAGACCCGTGAAACGTCACCCGTGAAACTTACCCGTGAAACTTACCCGTGAAACCTTGACCCGTGAAACTTACCAGTAAAACCTAGACCCGTGAAACATCACCCATGAAACATACCCGTGAAACTTACCCGTGAAACTTACCCGTGAAACCTTGACCCGTGAAACTTACCAGTGAAACCTAGACCCGTGAAACGTCACCTGTAAAACATACCCGTAAAACTTACCCGTGAAACTTACCCGTGAAACCTTGATCCGTGAAACTTTCCAGTGAAACCTAGACCCGTGAAACGTCACCCGTGAAACATACCCGTGAAACTTACCCGTGAAACTTACCCGTGAAACCTTGACCCGTGAAACTTACCAGTGAAACCTAGACCCGTGAAACGTCACCCGTGAAACATACCCGTGAAACTTACCCGTAAAACTTACCCGTGAAACCTTGACCCGTGAAACTTACCAGTGAAACCTAGACCCGTGAAACGTCACCCGTGAAACATACCCGTGAAACTTACCCGTGAAACTTACCCGTGAAACCTTGACCCGTGAAACTTACTAGTGAAACCTAGACCCGTGAAACGTCACCCGTGAAACATACCCGTGAAACTTACCCGTAAAACCTTGACCCGTGAAACTTACCAGTGAAACCTAGACCCGTGAAACATCACCCATGAAACATACCCGTGAAACTTACCCGTGAATCTTACCCGTGAAACCTTGACCCGTGAAACTTACCAGTGAAACCTAGACCCGTGAAACGTCACCTGTAAAACATACCCGTAAAACTTACCCGTGAAACTTACCTGTGAATCCTTGACCCGTGAAACTTTCCAGTGAAACATAGACCCGTGAAACGTCACCCGTGAAACTTACCCGTAAAACTTACCCGTGAAACTTACCCGTGAAACCTTGACCCGTGAAACTTACCAGTGAAACCTAGACCCGTGAAACGTCACCCGTGAAACATACCCGTGAAACTTACCCGTGAAACTTACCCGTGAAACGTCACCTGTAAAACATACCCGTAAAACTTACCCGTGAAACTTACCCGTGAAACCTTGACCCGTGAAACTTACCAGTGAAACCAAGACCCGTGAAACGTCATCCGTGAAACATACCCGTGAAACTTACCCGTGAAACTTACCCGTAAAACCTTGACCCGTGAAACTTACCAGTGAAACCTAGACCCGTGAAACGTCACCCGTGAAACATACCCGTGAAACTTACCAGTGAAACCTAGACCCGTGAAACGTCACCCGTGAAACTTACCCGTGAAACTTACCCGTGAAACCTTGACCCGTGAAACTTACCAGTAAAACCTAGACCCGTGAAACATCACCCATGAAACATACCCGTGAAACTTACCCGTGAAACTTACCCGTGAAACCTTGACCCGTGAAACTTACCAGTGAAACCTAGACCCGTGAAACGTCACCTGTAAAACATACCCGTAAAACTTACCCGTGAAACTTACCCGTGAAACCTTGATCCGTGAAACTTTCCAGTGAAACCTAGACCCGTGAAACGTCACCCGTGAAACATACCCGTGAAACTTACCCGTGAAACTTACCCGTGAAACCTTGACCCGTGAAACTTACCAGTGAAACCTAGACCCGTGAAACTTACCCGTAAAACTTACCCGTGAAACTTACCCGTGAAACCTTGACCCGTGAAACTTACCAGTGAAACCTAGACCCGTGAAACGTCACCCGTGAAACATACCCGTGAAACTTACCCGTGAAACCTTGACCCGTGAAACTTACCAGTGAAACCAAGACCCGTGAAACGTCACCCGTGAAACATACCCGTGAAACTTACCTGTGAAACTTACCCGTGAAACGTCACCTGTAAAACATACCCGTAAAACTTATCCGTGAAACTTACCCGTGAAACCTTGACCCGTGAAACTTACCAGTGAAACCAAGACCCGTGAAACGTCATCCGTGAAACATACCCGTGAAACTTACCCGTGAAACTTACCCGTGAAACCTTGACCCGTGAAACTTACCAGTGAAACCTAGACCCGTGAAACGTCACCCGTGAAACATACCCGTGAAACTTACCAGTGAAACCTAGACCCGTGAAACGTCACCCGTGAAACTTACCCGTGAAACTTACCCGTGAAACCTTGACCCGTGAAACTTACCAGTAAAACCTAGACCCGTGAAACATCACCCATGAAACATACCCGTGAAACTTACCCGTGAAACTTACCCGTAAAACCTTGACCCGTGAAACTTACCAGTGAAACCTAGACCCGTGAAACGTCACCTGTAAAACATACCCGTAAAACTTACCCGTGAAACTTACCCGTGAAACCTTGATCCGTGAAACTTTCCAGTGAAACCTAGACCCGTGAAACGTCACCCGTGAAACATACCCGTGAAACTTACCCGTGAAACTTACCCGTGAAACCTTGACCCGTGAAACTTACCAGTGAAACCTAGACCCGTGAAACTTACCAGTGAAACCTGGACCCGTGAAACGTCACCCGTGAAACTTACCCGTAAAACTTACCCGTGAAACTTACCCGTGAAACCTTGACCCGTGAAACTTACCAGTGAAACCTAGACCCGTGAAACGTCACCCGTGAAACTTACGCGTAAAACTTACCCGTGAAACTTACCCGTAAAACCTTGACCCGTGAAACTTACCAGTGAAACCTAGACCCGTGAAACGTCACCCGTGAAACATACCCGTGAAACTTACCCGTGAAACTTACCCGTAAAACTTACCCGTGAAACCTTGACCCGTGAAACTTACCAGTGAAACCTAGACCCGTGAAACGTCACCCGTGAAACATACCCGTGAAACTTACCCGTGAAACTTACCCGTGAAACCTTGACCCGTGAAACTTACCAGTGAAACCTAGACCCGTGAAACGTCACCTGTAAAACATACCCGTAAAACTTACCCGTGAAACTTACCCGTGAAACCTTGACCCGTGAAACTTACCAGTGAAACCTAGACCCGTGAAACGTCACCCGTGAAACATACCCGTGAAACTTACCAGTGAAACCTAGACCCGTGAAACGTCACCCGTGAAACTTACCCGTGAAACTTACCCGTGAAACCTTGACCCGTGAAACTTACCAGTAAAACCTAGACCCGTGAAACATCACCCATGAAACATACCCGTGAAACTTACCCGTGAAACTTACCCGTGAAACCTTGACCCGTGAAACTTACCAGTGAAACCTAGACCCGTGAAACGTCACCTGTAAAACATACCCGTAAAACTTACCCGTGAAACTTACCCGTGAAACCTTGATCCGTGAAACTTTCCAGTGAAACCTAGACCCGTGAAACGTCACCCGTGAAACATACCCGTGAAACTTACCCGTGAAACTTACCCGTGAAACCTTGACCCGTGAAACTTACCAGTGAAACCTAGACCCGTGAAACTTACCCGTAAAACTTACCCGTGAAACTTACCCGTGAAACCTTGACCCGTGAAACTTACCAGTGAAACCTAGACCCGTGAAACGTCACCCGTGAAACATACCCGTGAAACTTACCCGTGAAACCTTGACCCGTGAAACTTACCAGTGAAACCAAGACCCGTAAAACGTCACCCGTGAAACATACCCGTGAAACTTACCCGTGAAACTTACCCGTGAAACGTCACCTGTAAAACATACCCGTAAAACTTACCCGTGAAACTTACCCGTGAAACCTTGACCCGTGAAACTTACCAGTGAAACCAAGACCCGTGAAACGTCATCCGTGAAACATACCCGTGAAACTTACCCGTGAAACCTTGACCCGTGAAACTTACCAGTGAAACCTAGACCCGTGAAACGTCACCCGTGAAACATACCCGTGAAACTTACCAGTGAAACCTAGACCCGTGAAACGTCACCCGTGAAACTTACCCGTGAAACTTACCCGTGAAACCTTGACCCGTGAAACTTACCAGTAAAACCTAGACCCGTGAAACATCACCCATGAAACATACCCGTGAAACTTACCCGTGAAACTTACCCGTAAAACCTTGACCCGTGAAACTTACCAGTGAAACCTAGACCCGTGAAACGTCACCTGTAAAACATACCCGTAAAACTTACCCGTGAAACTTACCCGTGAAACTTACCCGTGAAACCTTGATCCGTGAAACTTTCCAGTGAAACCTAGACCCGTGAAACGTCACCCGTGAAACATACCCGTGAAACTTACCCGTGAAACTTACCCGTGAAACCTTGACCCGTGAAACTTACCAGTGAAACCTAGACCCGTGAAACTTACCAGTGAAACCTGGACCCGTGAAACGTCACCCGTGAAACTTACCCGTAAAACTTACCCGTGAAACTTACCCGTGAAACCTTGACCCGTGAAACTTACCAGTGAAACCTAGACCCGTGAAACGTCACCCGTGAAACTTACGCGTAAAACTTACCCGTGAAACTTACCCGTAAAACCTTGACCCGTGAAACTTACCAGTGAAACCTAGACCCGTGAAACGTCACCCGTGAAACATACCCGTGAAACTTACCCGTGAAACTTACCCGTAAAACTTACCCGTGAAACCTTGACCCGTGAAACTTACCAGTGAAACCTAGACCCGTGAAACGTCACCCGTGAAACATACCCGTGAAACTTACCCGTGAAACTTACCCGTAAAACCTTGACCCGTGAAACTTACCAGTGAAACCTAGACCCGTGAAACGTCACCCGTGAAACATACCCGTGAAACTTACCCGTAAAACTTACCCGTGAAACCTTGACCCGTGAAACTTACCAGTGAAACCTAGACCCGTGAAACGTCACCCGTGAAACATACCCGTGAAACTTACCCGTGAAACTTACCCGTGAAACCTTGACCCGTGAAACTTACTAGTGAAACCTAGACCCGTGAAACGTCACCCGTGAAACATACCCGTGAAACTTACCCGTGAAACTTACCCGTGAAACTTACCCGTGAAACCTTGACTCGTGAAACTTACCAGTGAAACCTAGACCCGTGAAACGTCACCCGTGAAACATACCCGTAAAACTTACCCGTAAAACCTTGACCCGTGAAACTTACCAGTGAAACCTAGACCCGTGAAACATCACCCATGAAACATACCCGTGAAACTTACCCGTGAATCTTACCCGTGAAACCTTGACCCGTGAAACTTACCAGTGAAACCTAGACCCGTGAAACGTCACCTGTAAAACATACCCGTAAAACTTACCCGTGAAACTTACCTGTGAATCCTTGACCCGTGAAACTTTCCAGTGAAACCTAGACCCGTGAAACGTCACCCGTGAAACTTACCCGTAAAACTTACCCGTGAAACTTACCCGTGAAACCTTGACCCGTAAAACTTACCAGTGAAACCTAGACCCGTGAAACGTCACCCGTGAAACATACCCGTGAAACTTACCCGTGAAACTTACCCGTGAAACGTCACCTGTAAAACATACCCGTAAAACTTACCCGTGAAACTTACCCGTGAAACCTTGACCCGTGAAACTTACCAGTGAAACCAAGACCCGTGAAACGTCATCCGTGAAACATACCCGTGAAACTTACCCGTGAAACTTACCCGTGAAACCTTGACCCGTGAAACTTACCAGTGAAACCTAGACCCGTGAAACGTCACCCGTGAAACATAACCGTGAAACTTACCAGTGAAACCTAGACCCGTGAAACGTCACCCGTGAAACTTACCCGTGAAACTTACCCGTGAAACCTTGACCCGTGAAACTTACCAGTAAAACCTAGACCCGTGAAACATCACCCATGAAACATACCCGTGAAACTTACCCGTGAAACTTACCCGTGAAACCTTGACCCGTGAAACTTACCAGTGAAACCTAGACCCGTGAAACGTCACCTGTAAAACATACCCGTAAAACTTACCCGTGAAACTTACCCGTGAAACCTTGATCCGTGAAACTTTCCAGTGAAACCTAGACCCGTGAAACGTCACCCGTGAAACATACCCGTAAAACTTACCCGTGAAACTTACCCGTGAAACCTTGACCCGTGAAACTTACCAGTGAAACCTAGACCCGTGAAACTTACCCGTAAAACTTACCCGTAAAACTTACCCGTGAAACCTTGACCCGTGAAACTTACCAGTGAAACCTAGACCCGTGAAACGTCACCCGTGAAACATACCCGTGAAACTTACCCGTGAAACCTTGACCCGTGAAACTTACCAGTGAAACCAAGACCCGTGAATCGTCACCCGTGAAACATACCCGTGAAACTTACCCGTGAAACTTACCCGTGAAACGTCACCTGTAAAACATACCCGTAAAACTTACCCGTGAAACTTACCCGTGAAACCTTGACCCGTGAAACTTACCAGTGAAACCAAGACCCGTGAAACGTCATCCGTGAAACATACCCGTGAAACTTACCCGTGAAACTTACCCGTGAAACCTTGACCCGTGAAACTTACCAGTGAAACCTAGACCCGTGAAACGTCACCCGTGAAACATACCCGTGAAACTTACCAGTGAAACCTAGACCCGTGAAACGTCACCCGTGAAACTTACAAGTGAAACTTACCCGTGAAACCTTGACCCGTGAAACTTACCAGTAAAACCTAGACCCGTGAAACATCACCCATGAAACATACCCGTGAAACTTACCCGTGAAACTTACCCGTGAAACCTTGACCCGTGAAACTTACCAGTGAAACCTAGACCCGTGAAACGTCACCTGTAAAACATACCCGTAAAACTTACCCGTGAAACTTACCCGTGAAACCTTGACCCGTGAAACTTACCAGTGAAACCTAGACCCGTGAAACGTCACCCGTGAAACTTACGCGTAAAACTTACCCGTGAAACTTACCCGTAAAACCTTGACCCGTGAAACTTACCAGTGAAACCTAGACCCGTGAAACGTCACCCGTGAAACATACCCGTGAAACTTACCCGTGAAACTTACCCGTAAAACTTACCCGTGAAACCTTGACCCGTGAAACTTACCAGTGAAACCTAGACCCGTGAAACGTCACCCGTGAAACATACCCGTGAAACTTACCCGTGAAACTTACCCGTAAAACCTTGACCCGTGAAACTTACCAGTGAAACCTAGACCCGTGAAACGTCACCCGTGAAACATACCCGTGAAACTTATTCGTGAAACTTACCCGTGAAACCTTGACCCGTGAAACTTACCAGTGAAACCTAGACCCGTGAAACGTCACCCGTGAAACATACCCGTGAAACTTACCCGTGAAACTTACCCGTGAAACCTTGACCCGTGAAACTTACTAGTGAAACCTAGACCCGTGAAACGTCACCCGTGAAACATACCCGTGAAACTTACCCGTGAAACCTTGACCCGTGAAACTTACCAGTAAAACCTAGACCCGTGAAACATCACCCATGAAACATACCCGTGAAACTTACCCGTGAAACTTACCCGTGAAACCTTGACCCGTGAAACTTACCAGTGAAACCTAGACCCGTGAAACGTCACCTGTAAAACATACCCGTAAAACTTACCCGTGAAACTTACCCGTGAAACCTTGATCCGTGAAACTTTCCTGTGAAACCTAGACCCGTGAAACGTCACCCGTGAAACATACCCGTGAAACTTACCCGTGAAACTTACCCGTGAAACCTTGACCCGTGAAACTTACCAGTGAAACCTAGACCCGTGAAACTTACCCGTAAAACTTACCCGTGAAACTTACCCGTGAAACCTTGACCCGTGAAACTTACCAGTGAAACCTAGACCCGTGAAACGTCACCCGTGAAACATACCCGTGAAACTTACCCGTGAAACCTTGACCCGTGAAACCTTGACCCGTGAAACTTACCAGTGAAACCAAGACCCGTGAAACGTCACCCGTGAAACATACCCGTGAAACTTACCCGTGAAACGTCACCTGTAAAACATACCCGTAAAACTTACCCGTGAAACTTACCCGTGAAACCTTGACCCGTGAAACTTACCAGTGAAACCAAGACCCGTGAAACGTCATCCGTGAAACATACCCGTGAAACTTACCCGTGAAACTTACCCGTGAAACCTTGACCCGTGAAACTTACCAGTGAAACCTAGACCCGTGAAACGTCACCCGTGAAACATACCCGTGAAACTTACCAGTGAAACCTAGACCCGTGAAACGTCACACGTGAAACTTACCCGTGAAACCTTGACCCGTGAAACTTACCAGTAAAACCTAGACCCGTGAAACATCACCCATGGAACATACCCGTGAAACTTACCCGTGAAACTTACCCGTGAAACCTTGACCCGTGAAACTTACCAGTGAAACCTAGACGTGTGAAACGTCACCTGTAAAACATACCCGTAAAACTTACCCGTGAAACTTACCCGTGAAACTTACCCGTGAAACCTTGATCCGTGAAACTTACCAGTGAAACCTAGACCCGTGAAACGTCACCCGTGAAACATACCCGTGAAACTTACCCGTGAAACTTACCCGTGAAACCTTGACCCGTGAAACTTACCAGTAAAACCTAGACCTGTGAAACTTACCAGTGAAACCTAGACCCGTGAAACGTCACCCGTGAAACTTACCCGTAAAACTTACCCGTGAAACTTACCCGTGAAACCTTGACCCGTGAAACTTACCAGTGAAACCTAGACCCGTGAAACGTCACCCGTGAAACTTACGCGTAAAACTTACCCGTGAAACTTACCCGTTAAACCTTGACCCGTGAAACTTACCAGTGAAACCTAGACCCGTGAAACGTCACCCGTGAAACATACCCGTGAAACTTACCCGTGAAACTTACCCGTAAAACTTACCCGTGAAACCTTGACCCGTGAAACTTACCAGTGAAACCTAGACCCGTGAAACGTCACCCGTGAAACATACCCGTGAAACTTACCCGTAAAACTTACCCGTAAAACATTGACCCGTGAAACTTACCAGTGAAACCTAGACCCGTGAAACGTCACCCGTGAAACATACCCGTGAAACTTACCCGTGAAACTTACCCGTGAAACCTTGACCCGTGAAACTTACCAGTGAAACCTAGACCCGTGAAACGTCACCCGTGAAACATACCCGTGAAACTTACCCGTAAAACTTACCCGTGAAACCTTGACCCGTGAAACTTACCAGTGAAACCTAGACCCGTGAAACGTCACCCGTGAAACATACCCGTGAAACTTACCCGTGAAACTTACCCGTGAAACCTTGACCCGTGAAACTTACTAGTGAAACCTAGACCCGTGAAACGTCACCCGTGAAACATACCCGTGAAACTTACCCGTGAAACTTACCCGTGAAACCTTGACCCGTGAAACTTACCAGTGAAACCTAGACCCGTGAAACGTCACCCGTGAAACATACCCGTGAAACTTACCCGTAAAACCTTGACCCGTGAAACTTACCAGTGAAACCTAGACCCGTGAAACATCACCCATGAAACATACCCGTGAAACTTACCCGTGAATCTTACCCGTGAAACCTTGACCCGTGAAACTTACCAGTGAAACCTAGACCCGTGAAACGTCACCTGTAAAACATACCCGTAAAACTTACCCGTGAAACTTACCTGTGAATCCTTGACCCGTGAAACTTTCCAGTGAAACATAGACCCGTGAAACGTCACCCGTGAAACTTACCCGTAAAACTTACCCGTGAAACTTACCCGTGAAACCTTGACCCGTGAAACTTACCAGTGAAACCTAGACCCGTGAAACGTCACCCGTGAAACATACCCGTGAAACTTACCCGTGAAACTTACCCGTGAAACGTCACCTGTAAAACATACCCGTAAAACTTACCCGTGAAACTTACCCGTGAAACCTTGACCCGTGAAACTTACCAGTGAAACCAAGACCCGTGAAACGTCATCCGTGAAACATACCCGTGAAACTTACCCGTGAAACTTACCCGTGAAACCTTGACCCGTGAAACTTACAAGTGAAACCTAGACCCGTGAAACGTCACCCGTGAAACATACCCGTGAAACTTACCAGTGAAACCTAGACCCGTGAAACGTCACCCGTGAAACTTACCCGTGAAACTTACCCGTGAAACCTTGACCCGTGAAACTTACCAGTAAAACCTAGACCCGTGAAACATCACCCATGAAACATACCCGTGAAACTTACCCGTGAAACTTACCCGTGAAACCTTGACCCGTGAAACTTACCAGTGAAACCTAGACCCGTGAAACGTCACCTGTAAAACATACCCGTAAAACTTACCCGTGAAACTTACCCGTGAAACCTTGATCCGTAAAACTTTCCAGTGAAACCTAGACCCGTGAAACGTCACCCGTGAAACATACCCGTGAAACTTACCCGTGAAACTTACCCGTGAAACCTTGACCCGTGAAACTTACCAGTGAAACCTAGACCCGTGAAACTTACCCGTAAAACTTACCCGTGAAACTTACCCGTGAAACCTTGACCCGTGAAACTTACCAGTGAAACCTAGACCCGTGAAACGTCACCCGTGAAACATACCCGTGAAACTTACCCGTGAAACCTTGACCCGTGAAACTTACCAGTGAAACCAAGACCCGTGAAACGTCACCCGTGAAACATACCCGTGAAACTTACCCGTGAAACTTACCCGTGAAACGTCACCTGTAAAACATACCCGTAAAACTTACCCGTGAAACTTACCCGTGAAACCTTGACCCGTGAAACTTACCAGTGAAACCAAGACCCGTGAAACGTCATCCGTGAAACATACCCGTGAAACTTACCCGTGAAACTTACCCGTGAAACCTTGACCCGTGAAACTTACCAGTGAAACCTAGACCCGTGAAACGTCACCCGTGAAACATACCCGTGAAACTTACCAGTGAAACCTAGACCCGTGAAACGTCACCCGTGAAACTTACCCGTGAAACTTACCCGTGAAACCTTGACCCGTGAAACTTACCAGTAAAACCTAGACCCGTGAAACATCACCCATGAAACATACCCGTGAAACTTACCCGTGAAACTTACCCGTAAAACCTTGACCCGTGAAACTTACCAGTGAAACCTAGACCCGTGAAACGTCACCTGTAAAACATACCCGTAAAACTTACCCGTGAAACTTACCCGTGAAACCTTGATCCGTGAAACTTTCCAGTGAAACCTAGACCCGTGAAACGTCACCCGTGAAACATACCCGTGAAACTTACCCGTGAAACTTACCCGTGAAACCTTGACCCGTGAAACTTACCAGTGAAACCTAGACCCGTGAAACTTACCAGTGAAACCTGGACCCGTGAAACGTCACCCGTGAAACTTACCCGTAAAACTTACCCGTGAAACTTACCCGTGAAACCTTGACCCGTGAAACTTACCAGTGAAACCTAGACCCGTGAAACGTCACCCGTGAAACTTACGCGTAAAACTTACCCGTGAAACTTACCCGTAAAACCTTGACCCGTGAAACTTACCAGTGAAACCTAGACCCGTGAAACGTCACCCGTGAAACATACCCGTGAAACTTACCCGTGAAACTTACCCGTAAAACTTACCCGTGAAACCTTGACCCGTGAAACTTACCAGTGAAACCTAGACCCGTGAAACGTCACCCGTGAAACATACCCGTGAAACTTACCCGTGAAACTTACCCGTAAAACCTTGACCCGTGAAACTTACCAGTGAAACCTAGACCCGTGAAACGTCACCCGTGAAACATACCCGTGAAACTTACCCGTAAAACTTACCCGTGAAACCTTGACCCGTGAAACTTACCAGTGAAACCTAGACCCGTGAAACGTCACCCGTGAAACATACCCGTGAAACTTACCCGTGAAACTTACCCGTGAAACCTTGACCCGTGAAACTTACTAGTGAAACCTAGACCCGTGAAACGTCACCCGTGAAACATACCCGTGAAACTTACCCGTGAAACTTACCCGTGAAACCTTGACTCGTGAAACTTACCAGTGAAACCTAGACCCGTGAAACGTCACCCGTGAAACATACCCGTAAAACTTACCCGTAAAACCTTGACCCGTGAAACTTACCAGTGAAACCTAGACCCGTGAAACATCACCCATGAAACATACCCGTGAAACTTACCCGTGAATCTTACCCGTGAAACCTTGACCCGTGAAACTTACCAGTGAAACCTAGACCCGTGAAACGTCACCTGTAAAACATACCCGTAAAACTTACCCGTGAAACTTACCTGTGAATCCTTGACCCGTGAAACTTTCCAGTGAAACCTAGACCCGTGAAACGTCACCCGTGAAACTTACCCGTAAAACTTACCCGTGAAACTTACCCGTGAAACCTTGACCCGTGAAACTTACCAGTGAAACCTAGACCCGTGAAACGTCACCCGTGAAACATACCCGTGAAACTTACCCGTGAAACTTACCCGTGAAACGTCACCTGTAAAACATACCCGTAAAACTTACCCGTGAAACTTACCCGTGAAACCTTGACCCGTGAAACTTACCAGTGAAACCAAGACCCGTGAAACGTCATCCGTGAAACATACCCGTGAAACTTACCCGTGAAACTTACCCGTGAAACCTTGACCCGTGAAACTTACCAGTGAAACCTAGACCCGTGAAACGTCACCCGTGAAACATACCCGTGAAACTTACCAGTGAAACCTAGACCCGTGAAACGTCACCCGTGAAACTTACCCGTGAAACTTACCCGTGAAACCTTGACCCGTGAAACTTACCAGTAAAACCTAGACCCGTGAAACATCACCCATGAAACATACCCGTGAAACTTACCCGTGAAACTTACCCGTGAAACCTTGACCCGTGAAACTTACCAGTGAAACCTAGACCCGTGAAACGTCACCTGTAAAACATACCCGTAAAACTTACCCGTGAAACTTACCCGTGAAACCTTGATCCGTGAAACTTTCCAGTGAAACCTAGACCCGTGAAACGTCACCCGTGAAACATACCCGTGAAACTTACCCGTGAAACTTACCCGTGAAACCTTGACCCGTGAAACTTACCAGTGAAACCTAGACCCGTGAAACTTACCCGTAAAACTTACCCGTAAAACTTACCCGTGAAACCTTGACCCGTGAAACTTACCAGTGAAACCTAGACCCGTGAAACGTCACCCGTGAAACATACCCGTGAAACTTACCCTTGAAACCTTGACCCGTGAAACTTACCAGTGAAACCAAGACCCGTGAATCGTCACCCGTGAAACATACCCGTGAAACTTACCCGTGAAACTTACCCGTGAAACGTCACCTGTAAAACATACCCGTAAAACTTACCCGTGAAACTTACCCGTGAAACCTTGACCCGTGAAACTTACCAGTGAAACCAAGACCCGTGAAACGTCATCCGTGAAACATACCCGTGAAACTTACCCGTGAAACTTACCCGTGAAACCTTGACCCGTGAAACTTACCAGTGAAACCTAGACCCGTGAAACGTCACCCGTGAAACATACCCGTGAAACTTACCAGTGAAACCTAGACCCGTGAAACGTCACCCGTGAAACTTACAAGTGAAACTTACCCGTGAAACCTTGACCCGTGAAACTTACCAGTAAAACCTAGACCCGTGAAACATCACCCATGAAACATACCCGTGAAACTTACCCGTGAAACTTACCCGTGAAACCTTGACCCGTGAAACTTACCAGTGAAACCTAGACCCGTGAAACGTCACCTGTAAAACATACCCGTAAAACTTACCCGTGAAACTTACCCGTGAAACCTTGACCCGTGAAACTTACCAGTGAAACCTAGACCCGTGAAACGTCACCCGTGAAACTTACGCGTAAAACTTACCCGTGAAACTTACCCGTAAAACCTTGACCCGTGAAACTTACCAGTGAAACCTAGACCCGTGAAACGTCACCCGTGAAACATACCCGTGAAACTTACCCGTGAAACTTACCCGTAAAACTTACCCGTGAAACCTTGACCCGTGAAACTTACCAGTGAAACCTAGACCCGTGAAACGTCACCCGTGAAACATACCCGTGAAACTTACCCGTGAAACTTATCCGTAAAACCTTGACCCGTGAAACTTACCAGTGAAACCTAGACCCGTGAAACGTCACCCGTGAAACATACCCGTGAAACTTACCCGTAAAACTTACCCGTGAAACCTTGACCCGTGAAACTTACCAGTGAAACCTAGACCCGTGAAACGTCACCCGTAAAACATACCCGTGAAACTTACCCGTGAAACTTACCCGTGAAACCTTGACCCGTGAAACTTACTAGTGAAACCTAGACCCGTGAAACGTCACCCGTGAAACATACCCGTGAAACTTACCCGTGAAACTTACCCGTCAAACCTTGACCCGTGAAACTTACCAGTGAAACCTAGACCCGTGAAACGTCACCCGTGAAACATACCCGTGAAACTTACCCGTGAAACTTACCCGTAAAACCTTGACCCGTGAAACTTACCAGTGAAACCTAGACCCGTGAAACATCACCCATGAAACATACCCGTGAAACTTACCCGTGAATCTTACCCGTGAAACCTTGACCCGTGAAACTTACCAGTGAAACCTAGACCCGTGAAACGTCACCTGTAAAACATACCCGTAAAATTTACCCGTGAAACTTACCCGTGAATCCTTGACCCGTGAAACTTTCCAGTGAAACCTAGACCCGTGAAACGTCACCCGTGAAACTTACCCGTAAAACTTACCCGTGAAACTTACCCGTGAAACCTTGACCCGTGAAACTTACCAGTGAAACCTAGACCCGTGAAACGTCACCCGTGAAACATACCCGTGAAACTTACCCGTGAAACTTACCCGTGAAACGTCACCTGTAAAACATACCCGTAAAACTTACCCGTGAAACTTACCCGTGAAACCTTGACCCGTGAAACTTACCAGTGAAACCAAGACCCGTGAAACGTCATCCGTGAAACATACCCGTGAAACTTACCCGTGAAACTTACCCGTGAAACCTTGACCCGTGAAACTTACCAGTGAAACCTAGACCCGTGAAACGTCACCCGTGAAACATACCCGTAAAACTTACCAGTGAAACCTAGACCCGTGAAACGTCACCCGTGAAACTTACCCGTGAAACTTACCCGTGAAACCTTGACCCGTGAAACTTACCAGTAAAACCTAGACCCGTGAAACATCACCCATGAAACATACCCGTGAAACTTACCCGTGAAACTTACCCGTGAAACCTTGACCCGTGAAACTTACCAGTGAAACCTAGACCCGTGAAACGTCACCTGTAAAACATACCCGTAAAACTTACCCGTGAAACTTACCCGTGAAACCTTGATCCGTGAAACTTTCCAGTGAAACCTAGACCCGTGAAACGTCACCCGTGAAACATACCCGTGAAACTTACCCGTGAAACTTACCCGTGAAACCTTGACCCGTGAAACTTACCAGTGAAACCTAGACCCGTGAAACGTCACCCGTGAAACTTACCCGTAAAACTTACCCGTGAAACTTACCCGTAAAACTTACCCGTGAAACTTACCCGTGAAACCTTGACCCGTGAAACTTACCAGTGAAACCTAGACCCGTGAAACGTCACCCGTGAAACATACCCGTGAAACTTACCCGTGAAACTTACCCGTGAAACCTTGACCCGTGAAACTTACCAGTGAAACCAAGACCCGTGAAACGTCACCCGTGAAACATACCCGTGAAACTTACCCGTGAAACTTACCCGTGAATCCTTGACCCGTGAAACTTACCAGTGAAACCTAGACCCGTGAAACGTCACCCGTGAAACATACCCGTGAAACTTACCCGTGAAACTTACCCGTGAAACCTTGACCCGTGAAACTTACCAGTGAAACCTAGACCCGTGAAACGTCACCCGTGAAACTTACCCGTAAAACTTACCCGTGAAACTTACCCGTGAAACCTTGACCCGTGAAACTTACCAGTGAAACCTAGACCCGTGAAACGTCACCCGTGAAACTTACGCGTAAAACTTACCCGTGAAACTTACCCGTAAAACCTTGACCCGTGAAACTTACCAGTGAAACCTAGACCCGTGAAACGTCACCCGTGAAACATACCCGTGAAACTTACCCGTAAAACCTTGACCCGTGAAACTTACCAGTGAAACCTAGACCCGTGAAACGTCACCCGTGAAACTTACCCGTGAAACTTACCCGTGAAACGTCACCTGTAAAACATACCCGTAAAACTTACCCGTGAAACTTACCCGTGAAACTTACCAGTGAAACCAAGACCCGTGAAACGTCATCCGTGAAACATACCCGTGAAACTTACCCGTGAAACTTACCCGTGAAACCTTGACCCGTGAAACTTACCAGTGAAACCTAGACCCGTGAAATGTCACCCGTGAAACATACCCGTGAAACTTACCAGTGAAACCTAGACCCGTGAAACGTCACCCGTGAAACTTACCCGTGAAACTTACCCGTGAAACGTCACCTGTAAAACATACCCGTAAAACTTACCAGTGAAACTTACCCGTGAAACCTTGACCCGTGAAACTTACCAGTGAAACCAAGACCCGTGAAACGTCACCCGTGAAACTTACCCGTGAAACTTACCCGTGAAACCTTGACCCGTGAAACTTACCAGTGAAACCTAGACCCGTGAAACGTCACCCGAGAAACTTACCCGTGAAACTTACCTGTGAAACTTACCCGTGAAACCTTGACCCGTGAAACTTACCAGGGAAACCTAGACCCGTAAAACGTCACCCGTGAAACTTACCTGTGAAACTTACCCGTAAAACTTACCCGTGAAACCTTGACCCGTGAAACTTACCAGTGAAACCTAGACCCGTGAAACGTCACCTGTAAAACATACCCGTAAAACTTACCCGTGAAACTTACCCGTGAAACCTTGATCCGTGAAACTTTCCAGTGAAACCTAGACCCGTGAAACGTCACCCGTGAAACATACCCGTGAAACTTACCCGTGAAACTTACCCGTGAAACCTTGACCCGTGAAACTTACCAGTGAAACCTAGACCCGTGAAACGTCACCCGTGAAACTTACCCGTAAAACTTACCCGTGAAACTTACCCGTAAAACTTACCCGTGAAACTTACCCGTGAAACCTTGACCCGTGAAACTTACCAGTGAAACCTAGACCCGTGAAACGTCACCCGTGAAACATACCCGTGAAACTTACCCGTGAAACCTTGACCCGTGAAACTTACCAGTAAAACCTAGACCCGTGAAACATCACCCATGAAACATACCCGTGAAACTTACCCGTGAAACTTATCCGTGAAACCTTGACCCGTGAAACTTACCAGTGAAACCTAGACCCGTGAAACGTCACCCGTGAAACATACCCGTGAAACTTACCCGTGAAACTTACCCGTGAAACCTTGACCCGTGAAACTTACCAGTGAAACCTAGACCCGTGAAACGTCACCCGTGAAACTTACCCGTAAAACTTACCTGTGAAACTTACCCGTGAAACCTTGACCCGTGAAACTTACCAGTGAAACCTAGACCCGTGAAACGTCACCCGTGAAACTTACGCGTAAAACTTACCCGTGAAACTTACCCGTAAAACCTTGACCCGTGAAACTTACCAGTGAAACCTAGACCCGTGAAACGTCACCCGTGAAACATACCCGTGAAACTTACCCGTAAAACCTTGACCCGTGAAACTTACCAGTGAAACCTAGACCCGTGAAACGTCACCCGTGAAACTTACCCGTGAAACTTACCCGTGAAACTTACCCGTGAAACGTCACCTGTAAAACATACCCGTAAAACTTACCCGTGAAACTTACCCGTGAAACTTACCAGTGAAACCAAGACCCGTGAAACGTCATCCGTGAAACATACCCGTGAAACTTACCCGTGAAACTTACCCGTGAAACCTTGACCCGTGAAACTTACCAGTGAAACCTAGACCCGTGAAATGTCACCCGTGAAACATACCCGTGAAACTTACCAGTGAAACCTAGACCCGTGAAACGTCACCCGTGAAACTTACCCGTGAAACTTACCCGTGAAACGTCACCTGTAAAACATACCCGTAAAACTTACCAGTGAAACTTACCCGTGAAACCTTGACCCGTGAAACTTACCAGTGAAACCAAGACCCGTGAAACGTCACCCGTGAAACTTACCCGTGAAACTTACCCGTGAAACCTTGACCCGTGAAACTTACCAGTGAAACCTAGACCCGTGAAACGTCACCCGAGAAACTTACCCGTGAAACTTACCTGTGAAACTTACCCGTGAAACCTTGACCCGTGAAACTTACCAGGGAAACCTAGACCCGTAAAACGTCACCCGTGAAACTTACCTGTGAAACTTACCCGTAAAACTTACCCGTGAAACCTTGACCCGTGAAACTTACCAGTGAAACCTAGACCCGTGAAACGTCACCCGTGAAACATACCCGTGAAACTTACCAGTGAAACCTAGACCCGTGAAACGTCACCCGTGAAACTTACCCGTGAAACTTACCCGTGAAACCTTGACCCGTGAAACTTACCAGTAAAACCTAGACCCGTGAAACATCACCCATGAAACATACCCGTGAAACTTACCCGTGAAACTTATCCGTGAAACCTTGACCCGTGAAACTTACCAGTGAAACCTAGACCCGTGAAACGTCACCTGTAAAACATACCCGTAAAACTTACCCGTGAAACTTACCCGTGAAATCTTGATCCGTGAAACTTTCCAGTGAAACCTAGACCCGTGAAACGTCACCCGTGAAACATACCCGTGAAACTTACCCGTGAAACTTACCCGTGAAACCTTGACCCGTGAAACTTACCAGTGAAACCTAGACCCGTGAAACGTCACCCGTGAAATTTACCCGTAAAACTTACCCGTGAAACTTACCTGTGAAACCTTGACCCGTGAAACTTACCAGTGAAACCTAGACCCGTGAAACGTCACCCGTGAAACTTACCCGTAAAACTTACCCGTAAAACTTACCCGTGAAACTTACCTGTGAAACTTACCCGTGAAACCTTGACCCGTGAAACTTACCAGTAAAACCTAGACCCGTGAAACATCACCCATGAAACATACCCGTGAAACTTACCCGTGAAACTTACCCGTGAAACCTTGACCCGTGAAACTTACCAGTGAAACCTAGACCCGTGAAACGTCACCTGTAAAACATACCCGTAAAACTTACCCGTGAAACTTACCCGTGAAACCTTGATCTGTGAAACTTTCCAGTGAAACCTAGACCCGTGAAACGTCACCCGTGAAACATACCCGTGAAACTTACCCGTAAAACCTTGACCCGTGAAACTTACCAGTGAAACCTAGACCCGTGAAACTTACCCGTAAAACTTACCCGTGAAACTTACCCGTGAAACCTTGACCCGTGAAACTTACCAGTGAAACCTAGACCCGTGAAACGTCACCCGTGAATCGTCACCCGTGAAACATACCCGTGAAACTTACCCGTGAAACCTTGACCCGTGAAACTTACCAGTGAAACCAAGACCCGTGAAACGTCACCCGTGAAACATACCCGTGAAACTTACCCGTGAAACTTACCCGTGAAACGTCACCTGTAAAACATACCCGTAAAACTTACCCGTGAAACTTACCCGTGAAACCTTGACCCGTGAAACTTACCAGTGAAACCAAGACCCGTGAAACGTCATCCGTGAAACATACCCGTGAAACTTACCCGTGAAACTTACCCGTGAAACCTTGACCCGTGAAACTTACCAGTGAAACCTAGACCCGTGAAACGTCACCCGTGAAACATACCCGTGAAACTTACCAGTGAAACCTAGACCCGTGAAACGTCACACGTGAAACTTACCCGTGAAACTTACCCGTGAAACCTTGACCCGTGAAACTTACCAGTAAAACCTAGACCCGTGAAACATCACCCATGAAACATACCCGTGAAACTTACCCGTGAAACTTACCCGTGAAACCTTGACCCGTGAAACTTACCAGTGAAACCTAGACCCGTGAAACGTCACCTGTAAAACATACCCGTAAAACTTACCCGTGAAACTTACCCGTGAAACTTACCCGTGAAACCTTGATCCGTGAAACTTACCAGTGAAACCTAGACCCGTGAAACGTCACCCGTGAAACATACCCGTGAAACTTACCCGTGAAACTTACCCGTGAAACCTTGACCCGTGAAACTTACCAGTGAAACCTAGACCTGTGAAACTTACCAGTGAAACCTAGACCCGTGAAACGTCACCCGTGAAACTTACCCGTAAAACCTTGACCCGTGAAACTTACCAGTGAAACCTAGACCCGTGAAACGTCACCCGTGAAACTTACCCGTGAAACTTACCCGTGAAACTTACCCGTGAAACGTCACCTGTAAAACATACCCGTAAAACTTACCCGTGAAACTTACTCGTGAAACTTACCAGTGAAACCAAGACCCGTGAAACGTCATCCGTGAAACATACCCGTGAAACTTACCCGTGAAACTTACCCGTGAAACCTTGACCCGTGAAACTTACCAGTGAAACCTAGACCCGTGAAATGTCACCCGTGAAACATACCCGTGAAACTTACCAGTGAAACCTAGACCCGTGAAACGTCACCCGTGAAACTTACCCGTGAAACTTACCCGTGAAACGTCACCTGTAAAACATACCCGTAAAACTTACCAGTGAAACTTACCCGTGAAACCTTGACCCGTGAAACTTACCAGTGAAACCAAGACCCGTGAAACGTCACCCGTGAAACTTACCCGTGAAACTTACCCGTGAAACTTACCCGTGAAACCTTGACCCGTGAAACTTACCAGTGAAACCTAGACCCGTGAAACGTCACCCGAGAAACTTACCCGTGAAACTTACCTGTGAAACTTACCCGTGAAACCTTGACCCGTGAAACTTACCAGGGAAACCTAGACCCGTAAAACGTCACCCGTGAAACTTACCTGTGAAACTTACCCGTAAAACTTACCCGTGAAACCTTGACCCGTGAAACTTACCAGTGAAACCTAGACCCGTGAAACGTCACCCGTGAAACATACCCGTGAAACTTACCAGTGAAACCTAGACCCGTGAAACGTCACCCGTGAAACTTACCCGTGAAACTTACCCGTGAAACCTTGACCCGTGAAACTTACCAGTAAAACCTAGACCCGTGAAACATCACCCATGAAACATACCCGTGAAACTTACCCGTGAAACTTATCCGTGAAACCTTGACCCGTGAAACTTACCAGTGAAACCTAGACCCGTGAAACGTCACCTGTAAAACATACCCGTAAAACTTACCCGTGAAACTTACCCGTGAAACCTTGATCCGTGAAACTTTCCAGTGAAACCTAGACCCGTGAAACGTCACCCGTGAAACATACCCGTGAAACTTACCCGTGAAACTTACCCGTGAAACCTTGACCCGTGAAACTTACCAGTGAAACCTAGACCCGTGAAACGTCACCCGTGAAATTTACCCGTAAAACTTACCCGTGAAACTTACCTGTGAAACCTTGACCCGTGAAACTTACCAGTGAAACCTAGACCCGTGAAACGTCACCCGTGAAACTTACCCGTAAAACTTACCCGTAAAACTTACCCGTGAAACTTACCTGTGAAACTTACCCGTGAAACCTTGACCCGTGAAACTTACCAGTAAAACCTAGACCCGTGAAACATCACCCATGAAACATACCCGTGAAACTTACCCGTGAAACTTACCCGTGAAACCTTGACCCGTGAAACTTACCAGTGAAACCTAGACCCGTGAAACGTCACCTGTAAAACATACCCGTAAAACTTACCCGTGAAACTTACCCGTGAAACCTTGATCTGTGAAACTTTCCAGTGAAACCAAGACCCGTGAAACGTCACCCGTGAAACATACCCGTGAAACTTACCCGTAAAACCTTGACCCGTGAAACTTACCAGTGAAACCTAGACCCGTGAAACTTACCCGTAAAACTTACCCGTGAAACTTACCCGTGAAACCTTGACCCGTGAAACTTACCAGTGAAACCTAGACCCGTGAAACGTCACCCGTGAATCGTCACCCGTGAAACATACCCGTGAAACTTACCCGTGAAACCTTGACCCGTGAAACTTACCAGTGAAACCAAGACCCGTGAAACGTCACCCGTGAAACATACCCGTGAAACTTACCCGTGAAACTTACCCGTGAAACGTCACCTGTAAAACATACCCGTAAAACTTACCCGTGAAACTTACCCGTGAAACCTTGACCCGTGAAACTTACCAGTGAAACCAAGACCCGTGAAACGTCATCCGTGAAACATACCCGTGAAACTTACCCGTGAAACTTACCCGTGAAACCTTGACCCGTGAAACTTACCAGTGAAACCTAGACCCGTGAAACGTCACCCGTGAAACATACCCGTGAAACTTACCAGTGAAACCTAGACCCGTGAAACGTCACACGTGAAACTTACCCGTGAAACTTACCCGTGAAACCTTGACCCGTGAAACTTACCAGTAAAACCTAGACCCGTGAAACATCACCCATGAAACATACCCGTGAAACTTACCCGTGAAACTTACCCGTGAAACCTTGACCCGTGAAACTTACCAGTGAAACCTAGACCCGTGAAACGTCACCTGTAAAACATACCCGTAAAACTTACCCGTGAAACTTACCCGTGAAACTTACCCGTGAAACCTTGATCCGTGAAACTTACCAGTGAAACCTAGACCCGTGAAACGTCACCCGTGAAACATACCCGTGAAACTTACCCGTGAAACTTACCCGTGAAACCTTGACCCGTGAAACTTACCAGTGAAACCTAGACCTGTGAAACTTACCAGTGAAACCTAGACCCGTGAAACGTCACCCGTGAAACTTACCCGTAAAACTTACCCGTGAAACTTACCCGTGAAACCTTGACCCGTGAAACTTACCAGTGAAACCTAGACCCGTGAAACGTCACCCGTGAAACTTACGCGTAAAACTTACCCGTGAAACTTACCCGTAAAACCTTGACCCGTGAAACTTACCAGTGAAACCTAGACCCGTGAAACGTCACCCGTGAAACATACCCGTGAAACTTACCCGTGAAACTTACCCGTAAAACTTACCCGTGAAACCTTGACCCGTGAAACTTACCAGTGAAACCTAGACCCGTGAAACGTCACCCGTGAAACATACCCGTGAAACTTACCCGTGAAACTTACCCGTAAAAACTTGACCCGTGAAACTTACCAGTGAAACCTAGACCCGTGAAACGTCACCCGTGAAACATACCCGTGAAACTTACCCGTGAAACTTACCCGTGAAACCTTGACCCGTGAAACTTACCAGTGAAACCTAGACCCGTGAAACGTCACCCGTGAAACATACCCGTGAAACTTACCCGTAAAACTTACCCGTGAAACCTTGACCCGTGAAACTTACCAGTGAAACCTAGACCCGTGAAACGTCACCCGTGAAACATACCCGTGAAACTTACCCGTGAAACTTACCCGTGAAACCTTGACCCGTGAAACTTACTAGTGAAACCTAGACCCGTGAAACGTCACCCGTGAAACATACCCGTGAAACTTACCCGTAAAACCTTGACCCGTGAAACTTACCAGTGAAACCTAGACCCGTGAAACATCACCCATGAAACATACCCGTGAAACTTACCCGTGAATCTTACCCGTGAAACCTTGACCCGTGAAACTTACCAGTGAAACCTAGACCCGTGAAACGTCACCTGTAAAACATACCCGTAAAACTTACCCGTGAAACTTACCTGTGAATCCTTGACCCGTGAAACTTTCCAGTGAAACATAGACCCGTGAAACGTCACCCGTGAAACTTACCCGTAAAACTTACCCGTGAAACTTACCCGTGAAACCTTGACCCGTGAAACTTACCAGTGAAACCTAGACCCGTGAAACGTCACCCGTGAAACATACCCGTGAAACTTACCCGTGAAACTTACCCGTGAAACGTCACCTGTAAAACATACCCGTAAAACTTACCCGTGAAACTTACCCGTGAAACCTTGACCCGTGAAACTTACCAGTGAAACCAAGACCCGTGAAACGTCATCCGTGAAACATACCCGTGAAACTTACCCGTGAAACTTACCCGTGAAACCTTGACCCGTGAAACTTACCAGTGAAACCTAGACCCGTGAAACGTCACCCGTGAAACATACCCGTGAAACTTACCAGTGAAACCTAGACCCGTGAAACGTCACCCGTGAAACTTACCCGTGAAACTTACCCGTGAAACCTTGACCCGTGAAACTTACCAGTAAAACCTAGACCCGTGAAACATCACCCATGAAACATACCCGTGAAACTTACCCGTGAAACTTACCCGTGAAACCTTGACCCGTGAAACTTACCAGTGAAACCTAGACCCGTGAAACGTCACCTGTAAAACATACCCGTAAAACTTACCCGTGAAACTTACCCGTGAAACCTTGATCCGTGAAACTTTCCAGTGAAACCTAGACCCGTGAAACGTCACCCGTGAAACATACCCGTGAAACTTACCCGTGAAACTTACCCGTGAAACCTTGACCCGTGAAACTTACCAGTGAAACCTAGACCCGTGAAACGTCACCCGTGAAACATACCCGTGAAACTTACCCGTGAAACTTACCCGTGAAACCTTGACCCGTGAAACTTACTAGTGAAACCTAGACCCGTGAAACGTCACCCGTGAAACATACCCGTGAAACTTACCCGTAAAACCTTGACCCGTGAAACTTACCAGTGAAACCTAGACCCGTGAAACATCACCCATGAAACATACCCGTGAAACTTACCCGTGAATCTTACCCGTGAAACCTTGACCCGTGAAACTTACCAGTGAAACCTAGACCCGTGAAACGTCACCTGTAAAACATACCCGTAAAACTTACCCGTGAAACTTACCTGTGAATCCTTGACCCGTGAAACTTTCCAGTGAAACATAGACCCGTGAAACGTCACCCGTGAAACTTACCCGTAAAACTTACCCGTGAAACTTACCCGTGAAACCTTGACCCGTGAAACTTACCAGTGAAACCTAGACCCGTGAAACGTCACCCGTGAAACATACCCGTGAAACTTACCCGTGAAACTTACCCGTGAAACGTCACCTGTAAAACATACCCGTAAAACTTACCCGTGAAACTTACCCGTGAAACCTTGACCCGTGAAACTTACCAGTGAAACCAAGACCCGTGAAACGTCATCCGTGAAACATACCCGTGAAACTTACCCGTGAAACTTACCCGTGAAACCTTGACCCGTGAAACTTACCAGTGAAACCTAGACCCGTGAAACGTCACCCGTGAAACATACCCGTGAAACTTACCCGTAAAACCTTGACCCGTGAAACTTACCAGTGAAACCTAGACCCGTGAAACATCACCCATGAAACATACCCGTGAAACTTACCCGTGAATCTTACCCGTGAAACCTTGACCCGTGAAACTTACCAGTGAAACCTAGACCCGTGAAACGTCACCTGTAAAACATACCCGTAAAACTTACCCGTGAAACTTACCCGTGAAACATACCCGTGAAACTTACCCGTGAAACTTACCCGTGAAACCTTGACCCGTGAAACTTACCAGTGAAACCTAGACCTGTGAAACTTACCAGTGAAACCTAGACCCGTGAAACGTCACCCGTGAAACTTACCCGTAAAACTTACCCGTGAAACTTACCCGTGAAACCTTGACCCGTGAAACTTACCAGTGAAACCTAGACCCGTGAAACGTCACCCGTGAAACTTACGCGTAAAACTTACCCGTGAAACTTACCCGTAAAACCTTGACCCGTGAAACTTACCAGTGAAACCTAGACCCGTGAAACGTCACCCGTGAAACATACCCGTGAAACTTACCCGTGAAACTTACCCGTAAAACTTACCCGTGAAACCTTGACCCGTGAAACTTACCAGTGAAACCTAGACCCGTGAAACGTCACCCGTGAAACATACCCGTGAAACTTACCCGTGAAACTTACCCGTAAAAACTTGACCCGTGAAACTTACCAGTGAAACCTAGACCCGTGAAACGTCACCCGTGAAACATACCCGTGAAACTTACCCGTGAAACTTACCCGTGAAACCTTGACCCGTGAAACTTACCAGTGAAACCTAGACCCGTGAAACGTCACCCGTGAAACATACCCGTGAAACTTACCCGTAAAACTTACCCGTGAAACCTTGACCCGTGAAACTTACCAGTGAAACCTAGACCCGTGAAACGTCACCCGTGAAACATACCCGTGAAACTTACCCGTGAAACTTACCCGTGAAACCTTGACCCGTGAAACTTACTAGTGAAACCTAGACCCGTGAAACGTCACCCGTGAAACATACCCGTGAAACTTACCCGTAAAACCTTGACCCGTGAAACTTACCAGTGAAACCTAGACCCGTGAAACATCACCCATGAAACATACCCGTGAAACTTACCCGTGAATCTTACCCGTGAAACCTTGACCCGTGAAACTTACCAGTGAAACCTAGACCCGTGAAACGTCACCTGTAAAACATACCCGTAAAACTTACCCGTGAAACTTACCTGTGAATCCTTGACCCGTGAAACTTTCCAGTGAAACATAGACCCGTGAAACGTCACCCGTGAAACTTACCCGTAAAACTTACCCGTGAAACTTACCCGTGAAACCTTGACCCGTGAAACTTACCAGTGAAACCTAGACCCGTGAAACGTCACCCGTGAAACATACCCGTGAAACTTACCCGTGAAACTTACCCGTGAAACGTCACCTGTAAAACATACCCGTAAAACTTACCCGTGAAACTTACCCGTGAAACCTTGACCCGTGAAACTTACCAGTGAAACCAAGACCCGTGAAACGTCATCCGTGAAACATACCCGTGAAACTTACCCGTGAAACTTACCCGTGAAACCTTGACCCGTGAAACTTACCAGTGAAACCTAGACCCGTGAAACGTCACCCGTGAAACATACCCGTGAAACTTACCAGTGAAACCTAGACCCGTGAAACGTCACCCGTGAAACTTACCCGTGAAACTTACCCGTGAAACCTTGACCCGTGAAACTTACCAGTAAAACCTAGACCCGTGAAACATCACCCATGAAACATACCCGTGAAACTTACCCGTGAAACTTACCCGTGAAACCTTGACCCGTGAAACTTACCAGTGAAACCTAGACCCGTGAAACGTCACCTGTAAAACATACCCGTAAAACTTACCCGTGAAACTTACCCGTGAAACCTTGATCCGTGAAACTTTCCAGTGAAACCTAGACCCGTGAAACGTCACCCGTGAAACATACCCGTGAAACTTACCCGTGAAACTTACCCGTGAAACCTTGACCCGTGAAACTTACCAGTGAAACCTAGACCCGTGAAACGTCACCCGTGAAACATACCCGTGAAACTTACCCGTGAAACTTACCCGTGAAACCTTGACCCGTGAAACTTACTAGTGAAACCTAGACCCGTGAAACGTCACCCGTGAAACATACCCGTGAAACTTACCCGTAAAACCTTGACCCGTGAAACTTACCAGTGAAACCTAGACCCGTGAAACATCACCCATGAAACATACCCGTGAAACTTACCCGTGAATCTTACCCGTGAAACCTTGACCCGTGAAACTTACCAGTGAAACCTAGACCCGTGAAACGTCACCTGTAAAACATACCCGTAAAACTTACCCGTGAAACTTACCTGTGAATCCTTGACCCGTGAAACTTTCCAGTGAAACATAGACCCGTGAAACGTCACCCGTGAAACTTACCCGTAAAACTTACCCGTGAAACTTACCCGTGAAACCTTGACCCGTGAAACTTACCAGTGAAACCTAGACCCGTGAAACGTCACCCGTGAAACATACCCGTGAAACTTACCCGTGAAACTTACCCGTGAAACGTCACCTGTAAAACATACCCGTAAAACTTACCCGTGAAACTTACCCGTGAAACCTTGACCCGTGAAACTTACCAGTGAAACCAAGACCCGTGAAACGTCATCCGTGAAACATACCCGTGAAACTTACCCGTGAAACTTACCCGTGAAACCTTGACCCGTGAAACTTACCAGTGAAACCTAGACCCGTGAAACGTCACCCGTGAAACATACCCGTGAAACTTACCAGTGAAACCTAGACCCGTGAAACGTCACCCGTGAAACTTACCCGTGAAACTTACCCGTGAAACCTTGACCCGTGAAACTTACCAGTAAAACCTAGACCCGTGAAACATCACCCATGAAACATACCCGTGAAACTTACCCGTGAAACTTACCCGTGAAACCTTGACCCGTGAAACTTACCAGTGAAACCTAGACCCGTGAAACGTCACCTGTAAAACATACCCGTAAAACTTACCCGTGAAACTTACCCGTGAAACCTTGATCCGTGAAACTTTCCAGTGAAACCTAGACCCGTGAAACGTCACCCGTGAAACATACCCGTGAAACTTACCCGTGAAACTTACCCGTGAAACCTTGACCCGTGAAACTTACCAGTGAAACCTAGACCCGTGAAACGTCACCCGTGAAACATACCCGTGAAACTTACCCGTAAAACTTACCCGTGAAACCTTGACCCGTGAAACTTACCAGTGAAACCTAGACCCGTGAAACGTCACCCGTGAAACATACCCGTGAAACTTACCCGTGAAACTTACCCGTGAAACCTTGACCCGTGAAACTTACTTGTGAAACCTAGACCCGTGAAACGTCACCCGTGAAACATACCCGTGAAACTTACCCGTAAAACCTTGACCCGTGAAACTTACCAGTGAAACCTAGACCCGTGAAACATCACCCATGAAACATACCCGTGAAACTTACCCGTGAATCTTACCCGTGAAACCTTGACCCGTGAAACTTACCAGTGAAACCTAGACCCGTGAAACGTCACCTGTAAAACATACCCGTAAAACTTACCCGTGAAACTTACCTGTGAATCCTTGACCCGTGAAACTTTCCAGTGAAACATAGACCCGTGAAACGTCACCCGTGAAACTTACCCGTAAAACTTACCCGTGAAACTTACCCGTGAAACCTTGACCCGTGAAACTTACCAGTGAAACCTAGACCCGTGAAACGTCACCCGTGAAACATACCCGTGAAACTTACCCGTGAAACTTACCCGTGAAACGTCACCTGTAAAACATACCCGTAAAACTTACCCGTGAAACTTACCCGTGAAACCTTGACCCGTGAAACTTACCAGTGAAACCAAGACCCGTGAAACGTCATCCGTGAAACATACCCGTGAAACTTACCCGTGAAACTTACCCGTGAAACCTTGACCCGTGAAACTTACCAGTGAAACCTAGACCCGTGAAACGTCACCCGTGAAACATACCCGTGAAACTTACCAGTGAAACCTAGACCCGTGAAACGTCACCCGTGAAACTTACCCGTGAAACTTACCCGTGAAACCTTGACCCGTGAAACTTACCAGTAAAACCTAGACCCGTGAAACATCACCCATGAAACATACCCGTGAAACTTACCCGTGAAACTTACCCGTGAAACCTTGACCCGTGAAACTTACCAGTGAAACCTAGACCCGTGAAACGTCACCCGTGAAACATACCCGTGAAACTTACCCGTGAAACTTACCTGTGAAACCTTGACCCGTGAAACTTACCAGTGAAACCTAGACCCGTGAAACTTACCAGTAAAACCTGGACCCGTGAAACGTCACCCGTGAAACTTACCCGTAAAACTTACCCGTGAAACTTACCCGTGAAACCTTGACCCGTGAAACTTACCAGTGAAACCTAGACCCGTGAAACGTCACCCGTGAAACTTACGCGTAAAACTTACCCGTGAAACTTACCCGTAAAACCGTGACCCGTGAAACTTACCAGTGAAACCTAGACCCGTGAAACGTCACCCGTGAAACATACCCGTGAAACTTACCCGTGAAACTTACCCGTAAAACTTACCCGTGAAACCTTGACCCGTGAAACTTACCAGTGAAACCTAGACCCGTGAAACGTCACCCGTGAAACATACCCGTGAAACTTACCCGTGAAACTTACCCGTGAAACCTTGACCCGTGAAACTTACCAGTGAAACCTAGACCCGTGAAACGTCACCTGTAAAACATACCCGTAAAACTTACCCGTGAAACTTACCCGTGAAACCTTGACCCGTGAAACTTACCAGTGAAACCTAGACCCGTGAAACGTCACCCGTGAAACATACCCGTGAAACTTACCAGTGAAACCTAGACCCATGAAACGTCACCCGTGAAACTTACCCGTGAAACTTACCCGTGAAACCTTGACCCGTGAAACTTACCAGTAAAACCTAGACCCGTGAAACATCACCCATGAAACATACCCGTGAAACTTACCCGTGAAACTTACCCGTGAAACCTTGACCCGTGAAACTTACCAGTGAAACCTAGACCCGTGAAACGTCACCTGTAAAACATACCCGTAAAACTTACCCGTGAAACTTACCCGTGAAACCTTGATCCGTGAAACTTTCCAGTGAAACCTAGACCCGTGAAACGTCACCCGTGAAACATACCAGTGAAACTTACCCGTGAAACTTACCCGTGAAACCTTGACCCGTGAAACTTACCAGTGAAACCTAGACCCGTGAAACTTACCCGTAAAACTTACCCGTGAAACTTACCCGTGAAACCTTGACCCGTGAAACTTACCAGTGAAACCTAGACCCGTGAAACGTCACCCGTGAAACATACCCGTGAAACTTACCCGTGAAACCTTGACCCGTGAAACTTACCAGTGAAACCAAGACCCGTGAAACGTCACCCGTGAAACATACCCGTGAAACTTACCCGTGAAACTTACCCGTGAAACGTCACCTGTAAAACATACCCGTAAAACTTACCCGTGAAACTTACCCGTGAAACCTTGACCCGTGAAACTTACCAGTGAAACCAAGACCCGTGAAACGTCATCCGTGAAACATACCCGTGAAACTTACCCGTGAAACTTACCCGTGAAACCTTGACCCGTGAAACTTACCAGTGAAACCTAGACCCGTGAAACGTCACCCGTGAAACATACCCGTGAAACTTACCAGTGAAACCTAGACCCGTGAAACGTCACCCGTGAAACTTACCCGTGAAACTTACCCGTGAAACCTTGACCCGTGAAACTTACCAGTAAAACCTAGACCCGTGAAACATCACCCATGAAACATACCCGTGAAACTTACCCGTGAAACTTACCCGTAAAACCTTGACCCGTGAAACTTACCAGTGAAACCTAGACCCGTGAAACGTCACCTGTAAAACATACCCGTAAAACTTACCCGTGAAACTTACCCGTGAAACTTACCCGTGAAACCTTGATCCGTGAAACTTTCCAGTGAAACCTAGACCCGTGAAACGTCACCCGTGAAACATACCCGTGAAACTTACCCGTGAAACTTACCCGTGAAACCTTGACCCGTGAAACTTACCAGTGAAACCTAGACCCGTGAAACTTACCAGTGAAACCTGGACCCGTGAAACGTCACCCGTGAAACTTACCCGTAAAACTTACCCGTGAAACTTACCCGTGAAACCTTGACCCGTGAAACTTACCAGTGAAACCTAGACCCGTGAAACGTCACCCGTGAAACTTACGCGTAAAACTTACCCGTGAAACTTACCCGTAAAACCTTGACCCGTGAAACTTACCAGTGAAACCTAGACCCGTGAAACGTCACCCGTGAAACATACCCGTGAAACTTACCCGTGAAACTTACCCGTAAAACTTACCCGTGAAACCTTGACCCGTGAAACTTACCAGTGAAACCTAGACCCGTGAAACGTCACCCGTGAAACATACCCGTGAAACTTACCCGTGAAACTTACCCGTAAAACCTTGACCCGTGAAACTTACCAGTGAAACCTAGACCCGTGAAACGTCACCCGTGAAACATACCCGTGAAACTTACCCGTAAAACTTACCCGTGAAACCTTGACCCGTGAAACTTACCAGTGAAACCTAGACCCGTGAAACGTCACCCGTGAAACATACCCGTGAAACTTACCCGTGAAACTTACCCGTGAAACCTTGACCCGTGAAACTTACTAGTGAAACCTAGACCCGTGAAACGTCACCCGTGAAACATACCCGTGAAACTTACCCGTGAAACTTACCCGTGAAACCTTGACCCGTGAAACTTACCAGTGAAACCTAGACCCGTGAAACGTCACCCGTGAAACATACCCGTAAAACTTACCCGTAAAACCTTGACCCGTGAAACTTACCAGTGAAACCTAGACCCGTGAAACATCACCCATGAAACATACCCGTGAAACTTACCCGTGAATCTTACCCGTGAAACCTTGACCCGTGAAACTTACCAGTGAAACCTAGACCCGTGAAACGTCACCTGTAAAACATACCCGTAAAACTTACCCGTGAAACTTACCTGTGAATCCTTGACCCGTGAAACTTTCCAGTGAAACCTAGACCCGTGAAACGTCACCCGTGAAACTTACCCGTAAAACTTACCCGTGAAACTTACCCGTGAAACCTTGACCCGTGAAACTTACCAGTGAAACCTAGACCCGTGAAACGTCACCCGTGAAACTTACGCGTAAAACTTACCCGTGAAACTTACCCGTAAAACCTTGACCCGTGAAACTTACCAGTGAAACCTAGACCCGTGAAACGTCACCCGTGAAACATACCCGTGAAACTTACCCGTAAAACCTTGACCCGTGAAACTTACCAGTGAAACCTAGACCCGTGAAACGTCACCCGTGAAACTTACCCGTGAAACTTACCCGTGAAACGTCACCTGTAAAACATACCCGTAAAACTTACCCGTGAAACTTACCCGTGAAACTTACCAGTGAAACCAAGACCCGTGAAACGTCATCCGTGAAACATACCCGTGAAACTTACCCGTGAAACTTACCCGTGAAACCTTGACCCGTGAAACTTACCAGTGAAACCTAGACCCGTGAAATGTCACCCGTGAAACATACCCGTGAAACTTACCAGTGAAACCTAGACCCGTGAAACGTCACCCGTGAAACTTACCCGTGAAACTTACCCGTGAAACGTCACCTGTAAAACATACCCGTAAAACTTACCAGTGAAACTTACCCGTGAAACCTTGACCCGTGAAACTTACCAGTGAAACCAAGACCCGTGAAACGTCACCCGTGAAACTTACCCGTGAAACTTACCCGTGAAACCTTGACCCGTGAAACTTACCAGTGAAACCTAGACCCGTGAAACGTCACCCGAGAAACTTACCCGTGAAACTTACCTGTGAAACTTACCCGTGAAACCTTGACCCGTGAAACTTACCAGGGAAACCTAGACCCGTAAAACGTCACCCGTGAAACTTACCTGTGAAACTTACCCGTAAAACTTACCCGTGAAACCTTGACCCGTGAAACTTACCAGTGAAACCTAGACCCGTGAAACGTCACCCGTGAAACATACCCGTGAAACTTACCAGTGAAACCTAGACCCGTGAAACGTCACCCGTGAAACTTACCCGTGAAACTTACCCGTGAAACCTTGACCCGTGAAACTTACCAGTAAAACCTAGACCCGTGAAACATCACCCATGAAACATACCCGTGAAACTTACCCGTGAAACTTATCCGTGAAACCTTGACCCGTGAAACTTACCAGTGAAACCTAGACCCGTGAAACGTCACCTGTAAAACATACCCGTAAAACTTACCCGTGAAACTTACCCTGAAACCTTGATCCGTGAAACTTTCCAGTGAAACCTAGACCCGTGAAACGTCACCCGTGAAACATACCCGTGAAACTTACCCGTGAAACTTACCCGTGAAACCTTGACCCGTGAAACTTACCAGTGAAACCTAGACCCGTGAAACGTCACCCGTGAAATTTACCCGTAAAACTTACCCGTGAAACTTACCTGTGAAACCTTGACCCGTGAAACTTACCAGTGAAACCTAGACCCGTGAAACGTCACCCGTGAAACTTACCCGTAAAACTTACCCGTAAAACTTACCCGTGAAACTTACCTGTGAAACTTACCCGTGAAACCTTGACCCGTGAAACTTACCAGTAAAACCTAGACCCGTGAAACATCACCCATGAAACATACCCGTGAAACTTACCCGTGAAACTTACCCGTGAAACCTTGACCCGTGAAACTTACCAGTGAAACCTAGACCCGTGAAACGTCACCTGTAAAACATACCCGTAAAACTTACCCGTGAAACTTACCCGTGAAACCTTGATCCGTGAAACTTTCCAGTGAAACCTAGACCCGTGAAACGTCACCCGTGAAACATACCCGTGAAACTTACCCGTGAAACTTACCCGTAAAACCTTGACCCGTGAAACTTACCAGTGAAACCTAGACCCGTGAAACTTACCCGTAAAACTTACCCGTGAAACTTACCCGTGAAACCTTGACCCGTGAAACTTACCAGTGAAACCTAGACCCGTGAAACGTCACCCGTGAAACATACCCGTGAAACTTACCCGTGAAACCTTGACCCGTGAAACTTACCAGTGAAACCAAGACCCGTGAAACGTCACCCGTGAAACATACCCGTGAAACTTACCCGTGAAACTTACCCGTGAAACGTCACCTGTAAAACATACCCGTAAAACTTACCCGTGAAACTTACCCGTGAAACCTTGACCCGTGAAACTTACCAGTGAAACCAAGACCCGTGAAACGTCATCCGTGAAACATACCCGTGAAACTTACCCGTGAAACTTACCCGTGAAACCTTGACCCGTGAAACTTACCAGTGAAACCTAGACCCGTGAAACGTCACCCGTGAAACATACCCGTGAAACTTACCAGTGAAACCTAGACCCGTGAAACGTCACACGTGAAACTTACCCGTGAAACTTACCCGTGAAACCTTGACCCGTGAAACTTACCAGTAAAACCTAGACCCGTGAAACATCACCCATGAAACATACCCGTGAAACTTACCCGTGAAACTTACCCGTGAAACCTTGACCCGTGAAACTTACCAGTGAAACCTAGACCCGTGAAACGTCACCTGTAAAACATACCCGTAAAACTTACCCGTGAAACTTACCCGTGAAACTTACCCGTGAAACCTTGATCCGTGAAACTTACCAGTGAAACCTAGACCCGTGAAACGTCACCCGTGAAACATACCCGTGAAACTTACCCGTGAAACTTACCCGTGAAACCTTGACCCGTGAAACTTACCAGTGAAACCTAGACCTGTGAAACTTACCAGTGAAACCTAGACCCGTGAAACGTCACCCGTGAAACTTACCCGTAAAACTTACCCGTGAAACTTACCCGTGAAACCTTGACCCGTGAAACTTACCAGTGAAACCTAGACCCGTGAAACGTCACCTGTAAAACATACCCGTAAAACTTACCCGTGAAACTTACCCGTGAAACCTTGACCCGTGAAACTTACCAGTGAAACCTAGACCCGTGAAACGTCACCCGTGAAACATACCCGTGAAACTTACCAGTGAAACCTAGACCCGTGAAACGTCACCCGTGAAACTTACCCGTGAAACTTACCCGTGAAACCTTGACCCGTGAAACTTACCAGTAAAACCTAGACCCGTGAAACATCACCCATGAAACATACCCGTGAAACTTACCCGTGAAACTTACCCGTGAAACCTTGACCCGTGAAACTTACCAGTGAAACCTAGACCCGTGAAACGTCACCTGTAAAACATACCCGTAAAACTTACCCGTGAAACTTACCCGTGAAACCTTGATCCGTGAAACTTTCCAGTGAAACCTAGACCCGTGAAACGTCACCCGTGAAACATACCAGTGAAACTTACCCGTGAAACTTACCCGTGAAACCTTGACCCGTGAAACTTACCAGTGAAACCTAGACCCGTGAAACTTACCCGTAAAACTTACCCGTGAAACTTACCCGTGAAACCTTGACCCGTGAAACTTACCAGTGAAACCTAGACCCGTGAAACGTCACCCGTGAAACATACCCGTGAAACTTACCCGTGAAACCTTGACCCGTGAAACTTACCAGTGAAACCAAGACCCGTGAAACGTCACCCGTGAAACATACCCGTGAAACTTACCCGTGAAACTTACCCGTGAAACGTCACCTGTAAAACATACCCGTAAAACTTACCCGTGAAACTTACCCGTGAAACCTTGACCCGTGAAACTTACCAGTGAAACCAAGACCCGTGAAACGTCATCCGTGAAACATACCCGTGAAACTTACCCGTGAAACTTACCCGTGAAACCTTGACCCGTGAAACTTACCAGTGAAACCTAGACCCGTGAAACGTCACCCGTGAAACATACCCGTGAAACTTACCAGTGAAACCTAGACCCGTGAAACGTCACCCGTGAAACTTACCCGTGAAACTTACCCGTGAAACCTTGACCCGTGAAACTTACCAGTAAAACCTAGACCCGTGAAACATCACCCATGAAACATACCCGTGAAACTTACCCGTGAAACTTACCCGTAAAACCTTGACCCGTGAAACTTACCAGTGAAACCTAGACCCGTGAAACGTCACCTGTAAAACATACCCGTAAAACTTACCCGTGAAACTTACCCGTGAAACTTACCCGTGAAACCTTGATCCGTGAAACTTTCCAGTGAAACCTAGACCCGTGAAACGTCACCCGTGAAACATACCCGTGAAACTTACCCGTGAAACTTACCCGTGAAACCTTGACCCGTGAAACTTACCAGTGAAACCTAGACCCGTGAAACTTACCAGTGAAACCTGGACCCGTGAAACGTCACCCGTGAAACTTACCCGTAAAACTTACCCGTGAAACTTACCCGTGAAACCTTGACCCGTGAAACTTACCAGTGAAACCTAGACCCGTGAAACGTCACCCGTGAAACTTACGCGTAAAACTTACCCGTGAAACTTACCCGTAAAACCTTGACCCGTGAAACTTACCAGTGAAACCTAGACCCGTGAAACGTCACCCGTGAAACATACCCGTGAAACTTACCCGTGAAACTTACCCGTAAAACTTACCCGTGAAACCTTGACCCGTGAAACTTACCAGTGAAACCTAGACCCGTGAAACGTCACCCGTGAAACAAACCCGTGAAACTTACCCGTGAAACTTACCCGTAAAACCTTGACCCGTGAAACTTACCAGTGAAACCTAGACCCGTGAAACGTCACCCGTGAAACATACCCGTGAAACTTACCCGTAAAATTTACCCGTGAAACCTTGACCCGTGAAACTTACCAGTGAAACCTAGACCCGTGAAACGTCACCCGTGAAACATACCCGTGAAACTTACCCGTGAAACTTACCCGTGAAACCTTGACCCGTGAAACTTACTAGTGAAACCTAGACCCGTGAAACGTCACCCGTGAAACATACCCGTGAAACTTACCCGTGAAACTTACCCGTGAAACCTTGACCCGTGAAACTTACCAGTGAAACCTAGACCCGTGAAACGTCACCCGTGAAACATACCCGTAAAACTTACCCGTAAAACCTTGACCCGTGAAACTTACCAGTGAAACCTAGACCCGTGAAACATCACCCATGAAACATACCCGTGAAACTTACCCGTGAATCTTACCCGTGAAACCTTGACCCGTGAAACTTACCAGTGAAACCTAGACCCGTGAAACGTCACCTGTAAAACATACCCGTAAAACTTACCCGTGAAACTTACCTGTGAATCCTTGACCCGTGAAACTTTCCAGTGAAACCTAGACCCGTGAAACGTCACCCGTGAAACTTACCCGTAAAACTTACCCGTGAAACTTACCCGTGAAACCTTGACCCGTGAAACTTACCAGTGAAACCTAGACCCGTGAAACGTCACCCGTGAAACTTACGCGTAAAACTTACCCGTGAAACTTACCCGTAAAACCTTGACCCGTGAAACTTACCAGTGAAACCTAGACCCGTGAAACGTCACCCGTGAAACATACCCGTGAAACTTACCCGTAAAACCTTGACCCGTGAAACTTACCAGTGAAACCTAGACCCGTGAAACGTCACCCGTGAAACTTACCCGTGAAACTTACCCGTGAAACGTCACCTGTAAAACATACCCGTAAAATTAACCGGGAAACTTACCCGTGAAACTTACCAGTGAAACCAAGACCCGTGAAACGTCATCCGTGAAACATACCCGTGAAACTTACCCGTGAAACTTACCCGTGAAACCTTGACCCGTGAAACTTACCAGTGAAACCTAGACCCGTGAAATGTCACCCGTGAAACATACCCGTGAAACTTACCAGTGAAACCTAGACCCGTGAAACGTCACCCGTGAAACTTACCCGTGAAACTTACCCGTGAAACGTCACCTGTAAAACATACCCGTAAAACTTACCAGTGAAACTTACCCGTGAAACCTTGACCCGTGAAACTTACCAGTGAAACCAAGACCCGTGAAACGTCACCCGTGAAACTTACCCGTGAAACTTACCCGTGAAACCTTGACCCGTGAAACTTACCAGTGAAACCTAGACCCGTGAAACGTCACCCGAGAAACTTACCCGTGAAACTTACCTGTGAAACTTACCCGTGAAACCTTGACCCGTGAAACTTACCAGGGAAACCTTGACCCGTGAAACTTACCAGTAAAACCTAGACCCGTGAAACATCACCCATGAAACATACCCGTGAAACTTACCCGTGAAACTTACCCGTGAAACCTTGACCCGTGAAACTTACCAGTGAAACCTAGACCCGTGAAACGTCACCTGTAAAACATACCCGTAAAACTTACCCGTGAAACTTACCCGTGAAACCTTGATCCGTGAAACTTTCCAGTGAAACCTAGACCCGTGAAACGTCACCCGTGAAACATACCCGTGAAACTTACCCGTGAAACTTACCCGTAAAACCTTGACCCGTGAAACTTACCAGTGAAACCTAGACCCGTGAAACTTACCCGTAAAACTTACCCGTGAAACTTACCCGTGAAACCTTGACCCGTGAAACTTACCAGTGAAACCTAGACCCGTGAAACGTCACCCGTGAAACATACCCGTGAAACTTACCCGTGAAACCTTGACCCGTGAAACTTACCAGTGAAACCAAGACCCGTGAAACGTCACCCGTGAAACATACCCGTGAAACTTACCCGTGAAACTTACCCGTGAAACGTCACCTGTAAAACATACCCGTAAAACTTACCCGTGAAACTTACCCGTGAAACCTTGACCCGTGAAACTTACCAGTGAAACCAAGACCCGTGAAACGTCATCCGTGAAACATACCCGTGAAACTTACCCGTGAAACTTACCCGTGAAACCTTGACCCGTGAAACTTACCAGTGAAACCTAGACCCGTGAAACGTCACCCGTGAAACATACCCGTGAAACTTACCAGTGAAACCTAGACCCGTGAAACGTCACACGTGAAACTTACCCGTGAAACTTACCCGTGAAACCTTGACCCGTGAAACTTACCAGTAAAACCTAGACCCGTGAAACATCACCCATGAAACATACCCGTGAAACTTACCCGTGAAACTTACCCGTGAAACCTTGACCCGTGAAACTTACCAGTGAAACCTAGACCCGTGAAACGTCACCTGTAAAACATACCCGTAAAACTTACCCGTGAAACTTACCCGTGAAACTTACCCGTGAAACCTTGATCCGTGAAACTTACCAGTGAAACCTAGACCCGTGAAACGTCACCCGTGAAACATACCCGTGAAACTTACCCGTGAAACTTACCCGTGAAACCTTGACCCGTGAAACTTACCAGTGAAACCTAGACCTGTGAAACTTACCAGTGAAACCTAGACCCGTGAAACGTCACCCGTGAAACTTACCCGTAAAACTTACCCGTGAAACTTACCCGTGAAACCTTGACCCGTGAAACTTACCAGTGAAACCTAGACCCGTGAAACGTCACCCGTGAAACTTACGCGTAAAACTTACCCGTGAAACTTACCCGTAAAACCTTGACCCGTGAAACTTACCAGTGAAACCTAGACCCGTGAAACGTCACCCGTGAAACATACCCGTGAAACTTACCCGTGAAACTTACCCGTAAAACTTACCCGTGAAACCTTGACCCGTGAAACTTACCAGTGAAACCTAGACCCGTGAAACGTCACCCGTGAAACATACCCGTGAAACTTACCCGTGAAACTTACCCGTAAAAACTTGACCCGTGAAACTTACCAGTGAAACCTAGACCCGTGAAACGTCACCCGTGAAACATACCCGTGAAACTTACCCGTGAAACTTACCCGTGAAACCTTGACCCGTGAAACTTACCAGTGAAACCTAGACCCGTGAAACGTCACCCGTGAAACATACCCGTGAAACTTACCCGTAAAACTTACCCGTGAAACCTTGACCCGTGAAACTTACCAGTGAAACCTAGACCCGTGAAACGTCACCCGTGAAACATACCCGTGAAACTTACCCGTGAAACTTACCCGTGAAACCTTGACCCGTGAAACTTACTAGTGAAACCTAGACCCGTGAAACGTCACCCGTGAAACATACCCGTGAAACTTACCCGTAAAACCTTGACCCGTGAAACTTACCAGTGAAACCTAGACCCGTGAAACTTACCAGTGAAACCTAGACCCGTGAAACGTCACCCGTGAAACTTACGCGTGAAACCTTGACCCGTGAAACTTACCAGTGAAACCTAGACCCGTGAAACGTCACCTGTAAAACATACCCGTAAAACTTACCCGTGAAACTTACCTGTGAATCCTTGACCCGTGAAACTTTCCAGTGAAACATAGACCCGTGAAACGTCACCCGTGAAACTTACCCGTAAAACTTACCCGTGAAACTTACCCGTGAAACCTTTACCCGTGAAACTTACCAGTGAAACCTAGACCCGTGAAACGTCACCCGTGAAACATACCCGTGAAACTTACCCGTGAAACTTACCCGTGAAACGTCACCTGTAAAACATACCCGTAAAACTTACCCGTGAAACTTACCCGTGAAACCTTGACCCGTGAAACTTACCAGTGAAACCAAGACCCGTGAAACGTCATCCGTGAAACATACCCGTGAAACTTACCCGTGAAACTTACCCGTGAAACCTTGACCCGTGAAACTTACCAGTGAAACCTAGACCCGTGAAACGTCACCCGTGAAACATACCCGTGAAACTTACCAGTGAAACCTAGACCCGTGAAACGTCACCCGTGAAACTTACCCGTGAAACTTACCCGTGAAACCTTGACCCGTGAAACTTACCAGTAAAACCTAGACCCGTGAAACATCATCCATGAAACATACCCGTGAAACTTACCCGTGAAACTTACCCGTGAAACCTTGACCCGTGAAACTTACCAGTGAAACCTAGACCCGTGAAACGTCACCTGTAAAACATACCCGTAAAACTTACCCGTGAAACTTACCCGTGAAACCTTGATCCGTGAAACTTTCCAGTGAAACCTAGACCCGTGAAACGTCACCCGTGAAACATACCCGTGAAACTTACCCGTGAAACTTACCCGTGAAACCTTGACCCGTGAAACTTACCAGTGAAACCTAGACCCGTGAAACGTCACCCGTGAAACATACCCGTGAAACTTACCCGTAAAACTTACCCGTGAAACCTTGACCCGTGAAACTTACCAGTGAAACCTAGACCCGTGAAACGTCACCCGTGAAACATACCCGTGAAACTTACCCGTGAAACTTACCCGTGAAACCTTGACCCGTGAAACTTACTAGTGAAACCTAGACCCGTGAAACGTCACCCGTGAAACATACCCGTGAAACTTACCCGTAAAACCTTGACCCGTGAAACTTACCAGTGAAACCTAGACCCGTGAAACATCACCCATGAAACATACCCGTGAAACTTACCCGTGAATCTTACCCGTGAAACCTTGACCCGTGAAACTTACCAGTGAAACCTAGACCCGTGAAACGTCACCTGTAAAACATACCCGTAAAACTTACCCGTGAAACTTACCTGTGAATCCTTGACCCGTGAAACTTTCCAGTGAAACATAGACCCGTGAAACGTCACCCGTGAAACTTACCCGTAAAACTTACCCGTGAAACTTACCCGTGAAACCTTGACCCGTGAAACTTACCAGTGAAACCTAGACCCGTGAAACGTCACCCGTGAAACATACCCGTGAAACTTACCCGTGAAACTTACCCGTGAAACGTCACCTGTAAAACATACCCGTAAAACTTACCCGTGAAACTTACCCGTGAAACCTTGACCCGTGAAACTTACCAGTGAAACCAAGACCCGTGAAACGTCATCCGTGAAACATACCCGTGAAACTTACCCGTGAAACTTACCCGTGAAACCTTGACCCGTGAAACTTACCAGTGAAACCTAGACCCGTGAAACGTCACCCGTGAAACATACCCGTGAAACTTACCAGTGAAACCTAGACCCGTGAAACGTCACCCGTGAAACTTACCCGTGAAACTTACCCGTGAAACCTTGACCCGTGAAACTTACCAGTAAAACCTAGACCCGTGAAACATCACCCATGAAACATACCCGTGAAACTTACCCGTGAAACTTACCCGTGAAACCTTGACCCGTGAAACTTACCAGTGAAACCTAGACCCGTGAAACGTCACCTGTAAAACATACCCGTAAAACTTACCCGTGAAACTTACCCGTGAAACCTTGATCCGTGAAACTTTCCAGTGAAACCTAGACCCGTGAAACGTCACCCGTGAAACATACCCGTGAAACTTACCCGTGAAACTTACCCGTGAAACCTTGACCCGTGAAACTTACCAGTGAAACCTAGACCCGTGAAACTTACCCGTAAAACTTACCCGTGAAACTTACCCGTGAAACCTTGACCCGTGAAACTTACCAGTGAAACCTAGACCCGTGAAACGTCACCCGTGAAACATACCCGTGAAACTTACCCGTGAAACCTTGACCCGTGAAACTTACCAGTGAAACCAAGACCCGTGAAACGTCACCCGTGAAACATACCCGTGAAACTTACCCGTGAAACTTACCCGTGAAACGTCACCTGTAAAACATACCCGTAAAACTTATCCGTGAAACTTACCCGTGAAACCTTGACCCGTGAAACTTACCAGTGAAACCAAGACCCGTGAAACGTCATCCGTGAAACATACCCGTGAAACTTACCCGTGAAACTTACCCGTGAAACCTTGACCCGTGAAACTTACCAGTGAAACCTAGACCCGTGAAACGTCACCCGTGAAACATACCCGTGAAACTTACCAGTGAAACCTAGACCCGTGAAACGTCACCCGTGAAACTTACCCGTGAAACTTACCCGTGAAACCTTGACCCGTGAAACTTACCAGTAAAACCTAGACCCGTGAAACATCACCCATGAAACATACCCGTGAAACTTACCCGTGAAACTTACCCGTAAAACCTTGACCCGTGAAACTTACCAGTGAAACCTAGACCCGTGAAACGTCACCTGTAAAACATACCCGTAAAACTTACCCGTGAAACTTACCCGTGAAACCTTGATCCGTGAAACTTTCCAGTGAAACCTAGACCCGTGAAACGTCACCCGTGAAACATACCCGTGAAACTTACCCGTGAAACTTACCCGTGAAACCTTGACCCGTGAAACTTACCAGTGAAACCTAGACCCGTGAAACTTACCAGTGAAACCTGGACCCGTGAAACGTCACCCGTGAAACTTACCCGTAAAACTTACCCGTGAAACTTACCCGTGAAACCTTGACCCGTGAAACTTACCAGTGAAACCTAGACCCGTGAAACGTCACCCGTGAAACTTACGCGTAAAACTTACCCGTGAAACTTACCCGTAAAACCTTGACCCGTGAAACTTACCAGTGAAACCTAGACCCGTGAAACGTCACCCGTGAAACATACCCGTGAAACTTACCCGTGAAACTTACCCGTAAAACTTACCCGTGAAACCTTGACCCGTGAAACTTACCAGTGAAACCTAGACCCGTGAAACGTCACCCGTGAAACATACCCGTGAAACTTACCCGTGAAACTTACCCGTGAAACCTTGACCCGTGAAACTTACCAGTGAAACCTAGACCCGTGAAACGTCACCTGTAAAACATACCCGTAAAACTTACCCGTGAAACTTACCCGTGAAACCTTGACCCGTGAAACTTACCAGTGAAACCTAGACCCGTGAAACGTCACCCGTGAAACATACCCGTGAAACTTACCAGTGAAACCTAGACCCGTGAAACGTCACCCGTGAAACTTACCCGTGAAACCTTTACCCGTGAAACTTACCAGTAAAACCTAGACCCGTGAAACATCACCCATGAAACATACCCGTGAAACTTACCCGTGAAACTTACCCGTGAAACCTTGACCCGTGAAACTTACCAGTGAAACCTAGACCCGTGAAACGTCACCTGTAAAACATACCCGTAAAACTTACCCGTGAAACTTACCCGTGAAACCTTGATCCGTGAAACTTTCCAGTGAAACCTAGACCCGTGAAACGTCACCCGTGAAACATACCAGTGAAACTTACCCGTGAAACTTACCCGTGAAACCTTGACCCGTGAAACTTACCAGTGAAACCTAGACCCGTGAAACTTACCCGTAAAACTTACCCGTGAAACTTACCCGTGAAACCTTGACCCGTGAAACTTACCAGTGAAACCTAGACCCGTGAAACGTCACCCGTGAAACATACCCGTGAAACTTACCCGTGAAACCTTGACCCGTGAAACTTACCAGTGAAACCAAGACCCGTGAAACGTCACCCGTGAAACATACCCGTGAAACTTACCCGTGAAACTTACCCGTGAAACGTCACCTGTAAAACATACCCGTAAAACTTACCCGTGAAACTTACCCGTGAAACCTTGACCCGTGAAACTTACCAGTGAAACCAAGACCCGTGAAACGTCATCCGTGAAACATACCCGTGAAACTTACCCGTGAAACCTTGACCCGTGAAACTTACCAGTGAAACCTAGACCCGTGAAACGTCACCCGTGAAACATACCCGTGAAACTTACCAGTGAAACCTAGACCCGTGAAACGTCACCCGTGAAACTTACCCGTGAAACTTACCCGTGAAACCTTGACCCGTGAAACTTACCAGTAAAACCTAGACCCGTGAAACATCACCCATGAAACATACCCGTGAAACTTACCCGTGAAACTTACCCGTAAAACCTTGACCCGTGAAACTTACCAGTGAAACCTAGACCCGTGAAACGTCACCTGTAAAACATACCCGTAAAACTTACCCGTGAAACTTACCCGTGAAACTTACCCGTGAAACCTTGATCCGTGAAACTTTCCAGTGAAACCTAGACCCGTGAAACGTCACCCGTGAAACATACCCGTGAAACTTACCCGTGAAACTTACCCGTGAAACCTTGACCCGTGAAACTTACCAGTGAAACCTAGACCCGTGAAACTTACCAGTGAAACCTGGACCCGTGAAACGTCACCCGTGAAACTTACCCGTAAAACTTACCCGTGAAACTTACCCGTGAAACCTTGACCCGTGAAACTTACCAGTGAAACCTAGACCCGTGAAACGTCACCCGTGAAACTTACGCGTAAAACTTACCCGTGAAACTTACCCGTAAAACCTTGACCCGTGAAACTTACCAGTGAAACCTAGACCCGTGAAACGTCACCCGTGAAACATACCCGTGAAACTTACCCGTGAAACTTACCCGTAAAACTTACCCGTGAAACCTTGACCCGTGAAACTTACCAGTGAAACCTAGACCCGTGAAACGTCACCCGTGAAACATACCCGTGAAACTTACCCGTGAAACTTACCCGTAAAACCTTGACCCGTGAAACTTACCAGTGAAACCTAGACTTGTGAAACGTCACCCGTGAATCATACCCGTGAAACTTACCCGTAAAACTTACCCGTGAAACCTTGACCCGTGAAACTTACCAGTGAAACCTAGACCCGTGAAACGTCACCCGTGAAACATACCCGTGAAACTTACCCGTGAAACTTACCCGTGAAACCTTGACCCGTGAAACTTACTAGTGAAACCTAGACCCGTGAAACGTCACCCGTGAAACATACCCGTGAAACTTACCCGTGAAACTTACCCGTGAAACCTTGATTCGTGAAACTTACCAGTGAAACCTAGACCCGTGAAACGTCACCCGTGAAACATACCCGTAAAACTTACCCGTAAAACCTTGACCCGTGAAACTTACCAGTGAAACCTAGACCCGTGAAACATCACCCATGAAACATACCCGTGAAACTTACCCGTGAATCTTACCCGTGAAACCTTGACCCGTGAAACTTACCAGTGAAACCTAGACCCGTGAAACGTCACCTGTAAAACATACCCGTAAAACTTACCCGTGAAACTTACCTGTGAATCCTTGACCCGTGAAACTTTCCAGTGAAACCTAGACCCGTGAAACGTCACCCGTGAAACTTACCCGTAAAACTTACCCGTGAAACTTACCCGTGAAACCTTGACCCGTAAAACTTACCAGTGAAACCTAGACCCGTGAAACGTCACCCGTGAAACATACCCGTGAAACTTACCCGTGAAACTTACCCGTGAAACGTCACCTGTAAAACATACCCGTAAAACTTACCCGTGAAACTTACCCGTGAAACCTTGACCCGTGAAACTTACCAGTGAAACCAAGACCCGTGAAACGTCATCCGTGAAACATACCCGTGAAACTTACCCGTGAAACTTACCCGTGAAACCTTGACCCGTGAAACTTACCAGTGAAACCTAGACCCGTGAAACGTCACCCGTGAAACATACCCGTGAAACTTACCAGTGAAACCTAGACCCGTGAAACGTCACCCGTGAAACTTACCCGTGAAACTTACCCGTGAAACCTTGACCCGTGAAACTTACCAGTAAAACCTAGACCCGTGAAACATCACCCATGAAACATACCCGTGAAACTTACCCGTGAAACTTACCCGTGAAACCTTGACCCGTGAAACTTACCAGTGAAACCTAGACCCGTGAAACGTCACCTGTAAAACATACCCGTAAAACTTACCCGTGTAACTTACCCGTGAAACCTTGATCCGTGAAACTTTCCAGTGAAACCTAGACCCGTGAAACGTCACCCGTGAAACATACCCGTAAAACTTACCCGTGAAACTTACCCGTGAAACCTTGACCCGTGAAACTTACCAGTGAAACCTAGACCCGTGAAACTTACCCGTAAAACTTACCCGTAAAACTTACCCGTGAAACCTTGACCCGTGAAACTTACCAGTGAAACCTAGACCCGTGAAACGTCACCCGTGAAACATACCCGTGAAACTTACCCGTGAAACCTTGACCCGTGAAACTTACCAGTGAAACCAAGACCCGTGAATCGTCACCCGTGAAACATACCCGTGAAACTTACCCGTGAAACTTACCCGTGAAACGTCACCTGTAAAACATACCCGTAAAACTTACCCGTGAAACTTACCCGTGAAACCTTGACCCGTGAAACTTACCAGTGAAACCAAGACCCGTGAAACGTCATCCGTGAAACATACCTGTGAAACTTACCCGTGAAACTTACCCGTGAAACCTTGACCCGTGAAACTTACCAGTGAAACCTAGACCCGTGAAACGTCACCCGTGAATTATACCCGTGAAACTTACCAGTGAAACCTAGACCCGTGAAACGTCACCCGTGAAACTTACAAGTGAAACTTACCCGTGAAACCTTGACCCGTGAAACTTACCAGTAAAACCTAGACCCGTGAAACATCACCCATGAAACATACCCGTGAAACTTACCCGTGAAACTTACCCGTGAAACCTTGACCCGTGAAACTTACCAGTGAAACCTAGACCCGTGAAACGTCACCTGTAAAACATACCCGTAAAACTTACCCGTGAAACTTACCCGTGAAACCTTGACCCGTGAAACTTACCAGTGAAACCTAGACCCGTGAAACGTCACCCGTGAAACTTACGCGTAAAACTTACCCGTGAAACTTACCCGTAAAACCTTGACCCGTGAAACTTACCAGTGAAACCTAGACCCGTGAAACGTCACCCGTGAAACATACCCGTGAAACTTACCCGTGAAACTTACCCGTAAAACTTACCCGTGAAACCTTGACCCGTGAAACTTACCAGTGAAACCTAGACCCGTGAAACGTCACCCGTGAAACATACCCGTGAAACTTACCCGTGAAACTTACCCGTAAAACCTTGACCCGTGAAACTTACCAGTGAAACCTAGACCCGTGAAACGTCACCCGTGAAACATACCCGTGAAACTTATTCGTGAAACTTACCCGTGAAACCTTGACCCGTGAAACTTACCAGTGAAACCTAGACCCGTGAAACGTCACCCGTGAAACATACCCGTGAAACTTACCCGTGAAACTTACCCGTGAAACCTTGACCCGTGAAACTTACTAGTGAAACCTAGACCCGTGAAACGTCACCCGTGAAACATACCCGTGAAACTTACCCGTGAAACTTACCCGTGAAACCTTGACCCGTGAAACTTACCAGTGAAACCTAGACCCGTGAAACGTCACCCGTGAAACATACCCGTGAAACTTACCCGTGAAACTTACCCGTAAAACCTTGACCCGTGAAACTTACCAGTGAAACCTAGACCCGTGAAACATCACCCATGAAACATACCCGTGAAACTTACCCGTGAATCTTACCCGTGAAACCTTGACCCGTGAAACTTACCAGTGAAACCTAGACCCGTGAAACGTCACCTGTAAAACATACCCGTAAAATTTACCCGTGAAACTTACCCGTGAATCCTTGACCCGTGAAACTTTCCAGTGAAACCTAGACCCGTGAAACGTCACCCGTGAAACTTACCCGTAAAACTTACCCGTGAAACTTACCCGTGAAACCTTGACCCGTGAAACTTACCAGTGAAACCTAGACCCGTGAAACGTCACCCGTGAAACATACCCGTGAAACTTACCCGTGAAACTTACCCGTGAAACGTCACCTGTAAAACATACCCGTAAAACTTACCCGTGAAACTTACCCGTGAAACCTTGACCCGTGAAACTTACCAGTGAAACCAAGACCCGTGAAACGTCATCCGTGAAACATACCCGTAAAACTTACCCGTGAAACTTACCCGTGAAACCTTGACCCGTGAAACTTACCAGTGAAACCTAGACCCGTGAAACGTCACCCGTGAAACATACCCGTGAAACTTACCAGTGAAACCTAGACCCGTGAAACGTCACCCGTGAAACTTACCCGTGAAACTTACCCGTGAAACCTTGACCCGTGAAACTTACCAGTAAAACCTAGACCCGTGAAACATCACCCATAAAACATACCCGTGAAACTTACCCGTGAAACTTACCCGTGAAACCTTGACCCGTGAAACTTACCAGTGAAACCTAGACCCGTGAAACGTCACCTGTAAAACATACCCGTAAAACTTACCCGTGAAACTTACCCGTGAAACCTTGATCCGTGAAACTTTCCAGTGAAACCTAGACCCGTGAAACGTCACCCGTGAAACATACCCGTGAAACTTACCCGTGAAACCTTGACCCGTGAAACTTACCAGTGAAACCTAGACCCGTGAAACGTCACCCGTGAAACTTACCCGTAAAACTAACCCGTGAAACTTACCCGTAAAACTTACCCGTGAAACTTACCCGTGAAACCTTGACCCGTGAAACTTACCAGTGAAACCTAGACCCGTGAAACGTCACCCGTGAAACATACCCGTGAAACTTACCCGTGAAACCTTGACCCGTGAAACTTACCAGTGAAACCAAGACCCGTGAAACGTCACCCGTGAAACATACCCGTGAAACTTACCCGTGAAACTTACCCGTGAATCCTTGACCCGTGAAACTTACCAGTGAAACCTAGACCCGTGAAACGTCACCCGTGAAACATACCCGTGAAACTTACCCGTGAAACTTACCCGTGAAACCTTGACCCGTGAAACTTACCAGTGAAACCTAGACCCGTGAAACTTACCCGTGAAACCTTGACCCGTGAAACTTACCAGTGAAACCTAGACCCGTGAAACGTCACCCGTGAAACTTACGCGTAAAACTTACCCGTGAAACTTACCCGTAAAACCTTGACCCGTGAAACTTACCAGTGAAACCTAGACCCGTGAAACGTCACCCGTGAAACATACCCGTGAAACTTACCCGTAAAACCTTGACCCGTGAAACTTACCAGTGAAACCTAGACCCGTGAAACGTCACCCGTGAAACTTACCCGTGAAACTTACCCGTGAAACGTCACCTGTAAAACATACCCCTAAAACTTACCCGTGAAACTTACCCGTGAAACTTACCAGTGAAACCAAGACCCGTGAAACGTCATCCGTGAAACATACCCGTGAAACTTACCCGTGAAACTTACCCGTGAAACCTTGACCCGTGAAACTTACCAGTGAAACCTAGACCCGTGAAATGTCACCCGTGAAACATACCCGTGAAACTTACCAGTGAAACCTAGACCCGTGAAACGTCACCCGTGAAACTTACCCGTGAAACTTACCCGTGAAACTTACCCGTGAAACGTCACCTGTAAAACATACCCGTAAAACTTACCAGTGAAACTTACCCGTGAAACCTTGACCCGTGAAACTTACCAGTGAAACCAAGACCCGTGAAACGTCACCCGTGAAACTTACCCGTGAAACTTACCCGTGAAACCTTGACCCGTGAAACTTACCAGTGAAACCTAGACCCGTGAAACGTCACCCGAGAAACTTACCCGTGAAACTTACCTGTGAAACTTACCCGTGAAACCTTGACCCGTGAAACTTACCAGGGAAACCTAGACCCGTAAAACGTCACCCGTGAAACTTACCTGTGAAACTTACCCGTAAAACTTACCCGTGAAACCTTGACCCGTGAAACTTACCAGTGAAACCTAGACCCGTGAAACGTCACCCGTGAAACATACCCGTGAAACTTACCAGTGAAACCTAGACCCGTGAAACGTCACCCGTGAAACTTACCCGTGAAACTTACCCGTGAAACCTTGACCCGTGAAACTTACCAGTAAAACCTAGACCCGTGAAACATCACCCATGAAACATACCCGTGAAACTTACCCGTGAAACTTATCCGTGAAACCTTGACCCGTGAAACTTACCAGTGAAACCTAGACCCGTGAAACGTCACCTGTAAAACATACCCGTAAAACTTACCCGTGAAACTTACCCGTGAAACCTTGATCCGTGAAACTTTCCAGTGAAACCTAGACCCGTGAAACGTCACCCGTGAAACATACCCGTGAAACTTACCCGTGAAACTTACCCGTGAAACCTTGACCCGTGAAACTTACCAGTGAAACCTAGACCCGTGAAACGTCACCCGTGAAATTTACCCGTAAAACTTACCCGTGAAACTTACCTGTGAAACCTTGACCCGTGAAACTTACCAGTGAAACCTAGACCCGTGAAACGTCACCCGTGAAACTTACCCGTAAAACTTACCCGTAAAACTTACCCGTGAAACTTACCTGTGAAACTTACCCGTGAAACCTTGACCCGTGAAACTTACCAGTAAAACCTAGACCCGTGAAACATCACCCATGAAACATACCCGTGAAACTTACCCGTGAAACTTACCCGTGAAACCTTGACCCGTGAAACTTACCAGTGAAACCTAGACCCGTGAAACGTCACCTGTAAAACATACCCGTAAAACTTACCCGTGAAACTTACCCGTGAAACCTTGATCCGTGAAACTTTCCAGTGAAACCTAGACCCGTGAAACGTCACCCGTGAAACATACCCGTGAAACTTACCCGTGAAACTTACCCGTAAAACCTTGACCCGTGAAACTTACCAGTGAAACCTAGACCCGTGAAACTTACCCGTAAAACTTACCCGTGAAACTTACCCGTGAAACCTTGACCCGTGAAACTTACCAGTGAAACCTAGACCCGTGAAACGTCACCCGTGAAACATACCCGTGAAACTTACCCGTGAAACCTTGACCCGTGAAACTTACCAGTGAAACCAAGACCCGTGAAACGTCACCCGTGAAACATACCCGTGAAACTTACCCGTGAAACTTACCCGTGAAACGTCACCTGTAAAACATACCCGTAAAACTTACCCGTGAAACTTACCCGTGAAACCTTGACCCGTGAAACTTACCAGTGAAACCAAGACCCGTGAAACGTCATCCGTGAAACATACCCGTGAAACTTACCCGTGAAACTTACCCGTGAAACCTTGACCCGTGAAACTTACCAGTGAAACCTAGACCCGTGAAACGTCACCCGTGAAACATACCCGTGAAACTTACCAGTGAAACCTAGACCCGTGAAACGTCACACGTGAAACTTACCCGTGAAACTTACCCGTGAAACCTTGACCCGTGAAACTTACCAGTAAAACCTAGACCCGTGAAACATCACCCATGAAACATACCCGTGAAACTTACCCGTGAAACTTACCCGTGAAACCTTGACCCGTGAAACTTACCAGTGAAACCTAGACCCGTGAAACGTCACCTGTAAAACATACCCGTAAAACTTACCCGTGAAACTTACCCGTGAAACTTACCCGTGAAACCTTGATCCGTGAAACTTACCAGTGAAACCTAGACCCGTGAAACGTCACCCGTGAAACATACCCGTGAAACTTACCCGTGAAACTTACCCGTGAAACCTTGACCCGTGAAACTTACCAGTGAAACCTAGACCTGTGAAACTTACCAGTGAAACCTAGACCCGTGAAACGTCACCCGTGAAACTTACCCGTAAAACTTACCCGTGAAACTTACCCGTGAAACCTTGACCCGTGAAACTTACCAGTGAAACCTAGACCCGTGAAACGTCACCCGTGAAACTTACGCGTAAAACTTACCCGTGAAACTTACCCGTAAAACCTTGACCCGTGAAACTTACCAGTGAAACCTAGACCCGTGAAACGTCACCCGTGAAACATACCCGTGAAACTTACCCGTGAAACTTACCCGTAAAACTTACCCGTGAAACCTTGACCCGTGAAACTTACCAGTGAAACCTAGACCCGTGAAACGTCACCCGTGAAACATACCCGTGAAACTTACCCGTGAAACTTACCCGTAAAAACTTGACCCGTGAAACTTACCAGTGAAACCTAGACCCGTGAAACGTCACCCGTGAAACATACCCGTGAAACTTACCCGTGAAACTTACCCGTGAAACCTTGACCCGTGAAACTTACCAGTGAAACCTAGACCCGTGAAACGTCACCCGTGAAACATACCCGTGAAACTTACCCGTAAAACTTACCCGTGAAACCTTGACCCGTGAAACTTACCAGTAAAACCTAGACCCGTGAAACGTCACCCGTGAAACTTACCCGTAAAACTTACCTGTGAAACTTACCCGTGAAACCTTGACCCGTTAAACTTACCAGTGAAACCTAGACCCGTGAAACGTCACCCGTGAAACATACCCGTGAAACTTACCCGTGAAACTTACCCGTGAAACCTTGACCCGTGAAACTTACCAGTGAAACCTTGACCCGTGAAACTTACCAGTGAAACCTAGACCCGTGAAACGTCACCCGTGAAACATACCCGTGAAACTTACCCGTGAAACTTACCCGTGAAACCTTGACCCGTGAGACTTACCAGTGAAACCTAGACCCGTGAAACGTCACCCGTGAAACATACCCGTGAAACTTACCCGTGAAACTTACCCGTGAAACCTTGACCCGTGAAACTTACCAGTGAAACCTAGACCCGTGAAACGTCACCCGTGAAACATACCCGTGAAACTTACCCGTAAAACTTACCCGTGAAACCTTGACCCGTGAAACTTACCAGTGAAACCTAGACCCGTGAAACGTCACCCGTGAAACATACCCGTGAAACTTACCCGTGAAACTTACCCATGAAACCTTGACCCGTGAAACTTACTAGTGAAACCTAGACCCGTGAAACGTCACCCGTGAAACATACCCGTGAAACTTACCCGTAAAACCTTGACCCGTGAAACTTACCAGTGAAACCTAGACCCGTGAAACATCACCCATGAAACATACCCGTGAAACTTACCCGTGAATCTTACCCGTGAAACCTTGACCCGTGAAACTTACCAGTGAAACCTAGACCCGTGAAACGTCACCTGTAAAACATACCCGTAAAACTTACCCGTGAAACTTACCTGTGAATCCTTGACCCGTGAAACTTTCCAGTGAAACATAGACCCGTGAAACGTCACCCGTGAAACTTACCCGTAAAACTTACCCGTGAAACTTACCCGTAAAACCTTGACCCGTGAAACTTACCAGTAAAACCTATACCCGTGAAACGTCACCCGTGAAACATACCCGTGAAACTTACCCGTGAAACTTACCCGTGAAACGTCACCTGTAAAACATACCCGTAAAACTTACCCGTGAAACTTACCCGTGAAACCTTGACCCGTGAAACTTACCAGTGAAACCAAGACCCGTGAAACGTCATCCGTGAAACATACCCGTGAAACTTACCCGTGAAACTTACCCGTGAAACCTTGACCCGTGAAACTTACCAGTGAAACCTAGACCCGTGAAACGTCACCCGTGAAACATACCCGTGAAACTTACCAGTGAAACCTAGACCCGTGAAACGTCACCCGTGAAACTTACCCGTGAAACTTACCCGTGAAACCTTGACCCGTGAAACTTACCAGTAAAACCTAGACCCGTGAAACATCACCCATGAAACATACCCGTGAAACTTACCCGTGAAACTTACCCGTGAAACCTTGACCCGTGAAACTTACCAGTGAAACCTAGACCCGTGAAACGTCACCCGTGAAACATACCCGTGAAACTTACCCGTGAAACTTACCCGTGAAACGTCACCTGTAAAACATACCCGTAAAACATACCCGTGAAACTTACCCGTGAAACCTTGACCCGTGAAACTTACCAGTGAAACCAAGACCCGTGAAACGTCACCCGTGAAACATACCCGTGAAACTTACCCGTGAAACTTACCCGTGAAACGTCACCTGTAAAACATACCCGTAAAACTTACCCGTGAAACTTACCCGTGAAACCTTGACCCGTGAAACTTACCAGTGAAACCAAGACCCGTGAAACGTCATCCGTGAAACATACCCGTGAAACTTACCCGTGAAACTTACCCGTGAAACCTTGACCCGTGAAACTTACCAGTGAAACCTAGACCCGTGAAACGTCACCCGTGAAACATACCCGTGAAACTTACCAGTGAAACCTAGACCCGTGAAACGTCACACGTGAAACTTACCCGTGAAACTTACCCGTGAAACCTTGACCCGTGAAACTTACCAGTAAAACCTAGACCCGTGAAACATCACCCATGAAACATACCCGTGAAACTTACCCGTGAAACTTACCCGTGAAACCTTGACCCGTGAAACTTACCAGTGAAACCTAGACCCGTGAAACGTCACCTGTAAAACATACCCGTAAAACTTACCCGTGAAACTTACCCGTGAAACCTTGACCCGTGAAACTTACCAGTGAAACCAAGACCCGTGAAACGTCATCCGTGAAACATACCCGTGAAACTTACCCGTGAAACTTACCCGTGAAACCTTGATCCGTGAAACTTACCAGTGAAACCTAGACCCGTGAAACGTCACCCGTGAAACATACCCGTGAAACTTACCCGTGAAACTTACCCGTGAAACTTACCCGTGAAACCTTGACCCGTGAAACTTACCAGTGAAACCTAGACCTGTGAAACTTACCAGTGAAACCTAGACCCGTGAAACGTCACCCGTGAAACTTACCCGTAAAACTTACCCGTGAAACTTACCCGTGAAACCTTGACCCGTGAAACTTACCAGTGAAACCTAGACCCGTGAAACGTCACCCGTGAAACTTACGCGTAAAACTTACCCGTGAAACTTACCCGTAAAACCTTGACCCGTGAAACTTACCAGTGAAACCTAGACCCGTGAAACGTCACCCGTGAAACATACCCGTGAAACTTACCCGTGAAACTTACCCGTAAAACTTACCCGTGAAACCTTGACCCGTGAAACTTACCAGTGAAACCTAGACCCGTGAAACGTCACCCGTGAAACATACCCGTGAAACTTACCCGTGAAACTTACCCGTAAAAACTTGACCCGTGAAACTTACCAGTGAAACCTAGACCCGTGAAACGTCACCCGTGAAACATACCCGTGAAACTTACCCGTGAAACTTACCCGTGAAACCTTGACCCGTGAAACTTACTAGTGAAACCTAGACCCGTGAAACGTCACCCGTGAAACATACCCGTGAAACTTACCCGTAAAACTTACCCGTGAAACCTTGACCCGTGAAACTTACCAGTGAAACCTAGACCCGTGAAACGTCACCCGTGAAACATACCCGTGAAACTTACCCGTGAAACTTACCCGTGAAACCTTGACCCGTGAAACTTACTAGTGAAACCTAGACCCGTGAAACGTCACCCGTGAAACATACCCGTGAAACTTACCCGTAAAACCTTGACCCGTGAAACTTACCAGTGAAACCTAGACCCGTGAAACATCACCCATGAAACATACCCGTGAAACTTACCCGTGAATCTTACCCGTGAAACCTTGACCCGTGAAACTTACCAGTGAAACCTAGACCCGTGAAACGTCACCTGTAAAACATACCCGTAAAACTTACCCGTGAAACTTACCTGTGAATCCTTGACCCGTGAAACTTTCCAGTGAAACATAGACCCGTGAAACGTCACCCGTGAAACTTACCCGTAAAACTTACCCGTGAAACTTACCCGTGAAACCTTGACCCGTGAAACTTACCAGTAAATCCTAGACCCGTGAAACGTCACCCGTGAAACATACCCGTGAAACTTACCCGTGAAACTTACCCGTGAAACGTCACCTGTAAAACATACCCGTAAAACTTACCCGTGAAACTTACCCGTGAAACCTTGACCCGTGAAACTTACCAGTGAAACCAAGACCCGTGAAACGTCATCCGTGAAACATACCCGTGAAACTTACCCGTGAAACTTACCCGTGAAACCTTGACCCGTGAAACTTACTAGTGAAACCTAGACCCGTGAAACGTCACCCGTGAAACTTACCCGTGAAACTTACCCGTGAAACCTTGACCCGTGAAACTTACCAGTAAAACCTAGACCCGTGAAACATCACCCATGAAACATACCCGTGAAACTTACCCGTGAAACTTACCCGTGAAACTTACCTGTGAATCCTTGACCCGTGAAACTTTCCAGTGAAACATAGACCCGTGAAACGTCACCCGTGAAACTTACCCGTAAAACTTACCCGTGAAACTTACCCGTGAAACCTTGACCCGTGAAACTTACCAGTAAAACCTAGACCCGTGAAACGTCACCCGTGAAACATACCCGTGAAACTTACCCGTGAAACGTCACCTGTAAAACATACCCGTAAAACTTACCCGTGAAACTTACCCGTGAAACCTTGACCCGTGAAACTTACCAGTGAAACCAAGACCCGTGAAACGTCATCCGTGAAACATACCCGTGAAACTTACCCGTGAAACTTACCCGTGAAACCTTGACCCGTGAAACTTACTAGTGAAACCTAGACCCGTGAAACGTCACCCGTGAAACTTACCCGTGAAACTTACCCGTGAAACCTTGACCCGTGAAACTTACCAGTAAAACCTAGACCCGTGAAACATCACCCATGAAACATACCCGTGAAACTTACCCGTGAAACTTACCCGTGAAACCTTGACCCGTGAAACTTACCAGTGAAACCTAGACCCGTGAAACGTCACCTGTAAAACATACCCGTAAAACTTACCCGTGAAACTTACCCGTGAAACCTTGATCCGTGAAACTTTCCAGTGAAACCTAGACCCGTGAAACGTCACCCGTGAAACATACCCGTGAAACTTACCCGTGAAACTTACCCGTGAAACCTTGACCCGTGAAACTTACCAGTGAAACCTAGACCCGTGAAACTTACCCGTAAAACTTACCCGTGAAACTTACCCGTGAAACCTTGACCCGTGAAACTTACCAGTGAAACCTAGACCCGTGAAACGTCACCCGTGAAACATACCCGTGAAACTTACCCGTGAAACCTTGACCCGTGAAACTTACCAGTGAAACCAAGACCCGTGAAACGTCACCCGTGAAACATACCCGTGAAACTTACCCGTGAAACTTACCCGTGAAACGTCACCTGTAAAACATACCCGTAAAACTTATCCGTGAAACTTACCCGTGAAACCTTGACCCGTGAAACTTACCAGTGAAACCAAGACCCGTGAAACGTCATCCGTGAAACATACCCGTGAAACTTACCCGTGAAACTTACCCGTGAAACCTTGACCCGTGAAACTTACCAGTGAAACCTAGACCCGTGAAACGTCACCCGTGAAACATACCCGTGAAACTTACCCGTGAAACCTTGACCCGTGAAACTTACCAGTGAAACCAAGACCCGTGAAACGTCACCCGTGAAACATACCCGTGAAACTTACCCGTGAAACTTACCCGTGAAACGTCACCTGTAAAACATACCCGTAAAACTTATCCGTGAAACTTACCCGTGAAACCTTGACCCGTGAAACTTACCCGTGAAACTTACCCGTGAAACGTCACCTGTAAAACATACCCGTAAAACTTACCCGTGAAACTTACCCGTGAAACCTTGACCCGTGAAACTTACCAGTGAAACCAAGACCCGTGAAACGTCATCCGTGAAACATACCCGTGAAACTTACCCGTGAAACTTACCCGTGAAACCTTGACCCGTGAAACTTACCAGTGAAACCTAGACCCGTGAAACGTCACCCGTGAAACATACCCGTGAAACTTACCAGTGAAACCTAGACCCGTGAAACGTCACCCGTGAAACTTACCCGTGAAACTTACCCGTGAAACCTTGACCCGTGAAACTTACCAGTAAAACCTAGACCCGTGAAACATCACCCATGAAACATACCCGTGAAACTTACCCGTGAAACTTACCCGTGAAACCTTGACCCGTGAAACTTACCAGTGAAACCTAGACCCGTGAAACGTCACCTGTAAAACATACCCGTAAAACTTACCCGTGAAACTTACCCGTGAAACCTTGATCCGTGAAACTTTCCAGTGAAACCTAGACCCGTGAAACGTCACCCGTGAAACATACCCGTGAAACTTACCCGTGAAACTTACCCGTGAAACCTTGACCCGTGAAACTTACCAGTGAAACCTAGACCCGTGAAACTTACCCGTAAAACTTACCCGTGAAACTTACCCGTGAAACCTTGACCCGTGAAACTTACCAGTGAAACCTAGACCCGTGAAACGTCACCCGTGAAACATACCCGTGAAACTTACCCGTGAAACCTTGACCCGTGAAACTTACCAGTGAAACCAAGACCCGTGAAACGTCACCCGTGAAACATACCCGTGAAACTTACCCGTGAAACTTACCCGTGAAACGTCACCTGTAAAACATACCCGTAAAACTTATCCGTGAAACTTACCCGTGAAACCTTGACCCGTGAAACTTACCAGTGAAACCAAGACCCGTGAAACGTCATCCGTGAAACATACCCGTGAAACTTACCCGTGAAACTTACCCGTGAAACCTTGACCCGTGAAACTTACCAGTGAAACCTAGACCCGTGAAACGTCACCCGTGAAACATACCCGTGAAACTTACCCGTGAAACCTTGACCCGTGAAACTTACCAGTGAAACCAAGACCCGTGAAACGTCACCCGTGAAACATACCCGTGAAACTTACCCGTGAAACTTACCCGTGAAACGTCACCTGTAAAACATACCCGTAAAACTTATCCGTGAAACTTACCCGTGAAACCTTGACCCGTGAAACTTACCAGTGAAACCAAGACCCGTGAAACGTCATCCGTGAAACATACCCGTGAAACTTACCCGTGAAACTTACCCGTGAAACCTTGACCCGTGAAACTTACCAGTGAAACCTAGACCCGTGAAACGTCACCCGTGAAACTTACCCGTGAAACTTACCCGTGAAACCTTGACCCGTGAAACTTACCAGTAAAACCTAGACCCGTGAAACATCACCCATGAAACATACCCGTGAAACTTACCCGTGAAACTTACCCGTAAAACCTTGACCCGTGAAACTTACCAGTGAAACCTAGACCCGTGAAACGTCACCTGTAAAACATACCCGTAAAACTTACCCGTGAAACTTACCCGTGAAACCTTGATCCGTGAAACTTTCCAGTGAAACCTAGACCCGTGAAACGTCACCCGTGAAACATACCCGTGAAACTTACCCGTGAAACTTACCCGTGAAACCTTGACCCGTGAAACTTACCAGTGAAACCTAGACCCGTAAAACTTACCAGTGAAACCTGGACCCGTGAAACGTCACCCGTGAAACTTACCCGTAAAACTTACCCGTGAAACTTACCCGTGAAACCTTGACCCGTGAAACTTACCAGTGAAACCTAGACCCGTGAAACGTCACCCGTGAAACTTACGCGTAAAACTTACCCGTGAAACTTACCCGTAAAACCTTGACCCGTGAAACTTACCAGTGAAACCTAGACCCGTGAAACGTCACCCGTGAAACATACCCGTGAAACTTACCCGTGAAACTTACCCGTAAAACTTACCCGTGAAACCTTGACCCGTGAAACTTACCAGTGAAACCTAGACCCGTGAAACGTCACTCGTGAAACATACCCGTGAAACTTACCCGTGAAACTTACCCGTAAAACCTTGACCCGTGAAACTTACCAGTGAAACCTAGACCCGTGAAACGTCACCCGTGAAACATACCCGTGAAACTTACCCGTAAAACTTACCCGTGAAACCTTGACCCGTGAAACTTACCAGTGAAACCTAGACCCGTGAAACGTCACCCGTGAAACATACCCGTGAAACTTACCCGTGAAACTTACCCGTGAAACCTTGACCCGTGAAACTTACTAGTGAAACCTAGAACCGTGAAACGTCACCCGTGAAACATACCCGTGAAACTTACCCGTGAAACTTACCCGTGAAACCTTGACCCGTGAAACTTACCAGTGAAACCTAGACCCGTGAAACGTCACCCGTGAAACATACCCGTAAAACTTACCCGTAAAACCTTGACCCGTGAAACTTACCAGTGAAACCTAGACCCGTGAAACATCACCCATGAAACATACCCGTGAAACTTACCCGTGAATCTTACCCGTGAAACCTTGTCCCGTGAAACTTACCAGTGAAACCTAGACCCGTGAAACGTCACCTGTAAAACATACCCGTAAAACTTACCCGTGAAACTTACCTGTGAATCCTTGACCCGTGAAACTTTCCAGTGAAACCTAGACCCGTGAAACGTCACCCGTGAAACTTACCCGTAAAACTTACCCGTGAAACTTACCCGTGAAACCTTGACCCGTGAAACTTACCAGTGAAACCTAGACCCGTGAAACGTCACCCGTGAAACATACCCGTGAAACTTACCCGTGAAACTTACCCGTGAAACGTCACCTGTAAAACATACCCGTAAAACTTACCCGTGAAACTTACCCGTGAAACCTTGACCCGTGAAACTTACCAGTGAAACCAAGACCCGTGAAACGTCATCCGTGAAACATACCCGTGAAACTTACCCGTGAAACTTACCCGTGAAACCTTGACCCGTGAAACTTACCAGTGAAACCTAGACCCGTGAAACGTCACCCGTGAAACATACCCGTGAAACTTACCAGTGAAACCTAGACCCGTGAAACGTCACCCGTGAAACTTACCCGTGAAACTTACCCGTGAAACCTTGACCCGTGAAACTTACCAGTAAAACCTAGACCCGTGAAACATCACCCATGAAATATACCCGTGAAACTTACCCGTGAAACTTACCCGTGAAACCTTGACCCGTGAAACTTACCAGTGAAACCTAGACCCTTGAAACGTCACCTGTAAAACATACCCGTAAAACTTACCCGTGAAACTTACCCGTGAAACCTTGACCCGTGAAACTTACCAGTGAAACCAAGACCCGTGAAACGTCATCCGTGAAACATACCCGTGAAACTTACCCGTGAAACTTACCCGTGAAACCTTGACCCGTGAAACTTACCAGTGAAACCTAGACCCGTGAAACGTCACCCGTGAAACATACCCGTGAAACTTACCAGTGAAACCTAGACCCGTGAAACGTCACCCGTGAAACTTACCCGTGAAACTTACCCGTGAAACCTTGACCCGTGAAACTTACCAGTAAAACCTAGACCCGTGAAACATCACCCATGAAACATACCCGTGAAACTTACCCGTGAAACTTACCCGTGAAACCTTGACCCGTGAAACTTACCAGTGAAACCTAGACCCGTGAAACGTCACCTGTAAAACATACCCGTAAAACTTACCCGTGAAACTTACCCGTGAAACCTTGATCCGTGAAACTTTCCAGTGAAACCTAGACCCGTGAAACGTCACCCGTGAAACATACCCGTGAAACTTACCCGTGAAACTTACCCGTGAAACCTTGACCCGTGAAACTTACCAGTGAAACCTAGACCCGTGAAACTTACCCGTAAAACTTACCCGTGAAACTTACCCGTGAAACCTTGACCCGTGAAACTTACCAGTGAAACCTAGACCCGTGAAACGTCACCCGTGAAACATAACCGTGAAACTTACCCGTGAAACCTTGACCCGTGAAACTTACCAGTGAAACCAAGACCCGTGAAACGTCACCCGTGAAACATACCCGTGAAACTTACCCGTGAAACTTACCCGTGAAACGTCACCTGTAAAACATACCCGTAAAACTTATCCGTGAAACTTACCCGTGAAACCTTGACCCGTGAAACTTACCAGTGAAACCAAGACCCGTGAAACGTCATCCGTGAAACATACCCGTGAAACTTACCCGTGAAACTTACCCGTGAAACCTTGACCCGTGAAACTTACCAGTGAAACCTAGACTTGTGAAACGTCACCCGTGAAACATACCCGTGAAACTTACCAGTGAAACCTAGACCCGTGAAACGTCACCCGTGAAACTTACCCGTGAAACTTACCCGTGAAACCTTGACCCGTGAAACTTACCAGTAAAACCTAGACCCGTGAAACATCACCCATGAAACATACCCGTGAAACTTACCCGTGAAACTTACCCGTGAAACCTTGACCCGTGAAACTTACCAGTGAAACCTAGACCCGTGAAACGTCACCTGTAAAACATACCCGTAAAACTTACCCGTGAAACTTACCCGTGAAACCTTGATCCGTGAAACTTTCCAGTGAAACCTAGACCCGTGAAACGTCACCCGTGAAACATACCCGTGAAACTTACCCGTGAAACTTACCCGTGAAACCTTGACCCGTGAAACTTACCAGTGAAACCTAGACCCGTGAAACGTCACCCGTGAAACTTACCCGTAAAACTTACCCGTGAAACTTACCCGTAAAACTTACCCGTGAAACTTACCCGTGAAACCTAGACCCGTGAAACGTCACCCGTGAAACATACCCGTGAAACTTACCAGTGAAACCTAGACCCGTGAAACGTCACCCGTGAAACTTACCCGTGAAACTTACCCGTGAAACCTTGACCCGTGAAACTTACCAGTAAAACCTAGACCCGTGAAACATCACCCATGAAACATACCCGTGAAACTTACCCGTGAAACTTACCCGTGAAACCTTGACCCGTGAAACTTACCAGTGAAACCTAGACCCGTGAAACGTCACCTGTAAAACATACCCGTAAAACTTACCCGTGAAACTTACCCGTGAAACCTTGATCCGTGAAACTTTCCAGTGAAACCTAGACCCGTGAAACGTCACCCGTGAAACATACCCGTGAAACTTACCCGTGAAACTTACCCGTGAAACCTTGACCCGTGTAACTTACCAGTGAAACCTAGACCCGTGAAACGTCACCCGTGAAACTTACCCGTAAAACTTACCCGTGAAACTTACCCGTAAAACTTACCCGTGAAACTTACCCGTGAAACCTTGACCCGTGAAACTTACCAGTGAAACCTAGACCCGTGAAACGTCACCCGTGAAACATACCCGTGAAACTTACCCGTGAATCCTTGACCCGTGAAACTTACCAGTGAAACCAAGACCCGTGAAACGTCACCCGTGAAACATACCCGTGAAACTTACCCGTGAAACTTACCCGTGAATCCTTGACCCGTGAAACTTACCAGTGAAACCTAGACCCGTGAAACGTCACCCGTGAAACATACCCGTGAAACTTACCCGTGAAACTTACCCGTGAAACCTTGACCCGTGAAACTTACCAGTGAAACCTAGACCCGTGAAACGTCACCCGTGAAACTTACCCGTAAAACTTACCCGTGAAACTTACCCGTGAAACCTTGACCCGTGAAACTTACCAGTGAAACCTAGACCCGTGAAACGTCACCCGTGAAACTTACGCGTAAAACTTACCCGTGAAACTTACCCGTAAAACCTTGACCCGTGAAACTTACCAGTGAAACCTAGACCCGTGAAACGTCACCCGTGAAACATACCCGTGAAACTTACCCGTAAAACCTTGACCCGTGAAACTTACCAGTGAAACCTAGACCCGTGAAACGTCACCCGTGAAACTTACCCGTGAAACTTACCCGTGAAACGTCACCTGTAAAACATACCCGTAAAACTTACCCGTGAAACTTACCCGTGAAACTTACCAGTGAAACCAAGACCCGTGAAACGTCATCCGTGAAACATACCCGTGAAACTTACCCGTGAAACTTACCCGTGAAACCTTGACCCGTGAAACTTACCAGTGAAACCTAGACCCGTGAAATGTCACCCGTGAAACATACCCGTGAAACTTACCAGTGAAACCTAGACCCGTGAAACGTCACCCGTGAAACTTACCCGTGAAACTTACCCGTGAAATGTCACCTGTAAAACATACCCGTAAAACTTACCAGTGAAACTTACCCGTGAAACCTTGACCCGTGAAACTTACCAGTGAAACCAAGACCCGTGAAACGTCACCCGTGAAACTTACCCGTGAAACTTACCCGTGAAACTTACCCGTGAAACCTTGACCCGTGAAACTTACCAGTGAAACCTAGACCCGTGAAACGTCACCCGAGAAACTTACCCGTGAAACTTACCTGTGAAACTTACCCGTGAAACCTTGACCCGTGAAACTTACCAGGGAAACCTAGACCCGTAAAACGTCACCCGTGAAACTTACCTGTGAAACTTACCCGTAAAACTTACCCGTGAAACCTTGACCCGTGAAACTTACCAGTGAAACCTAGACCCGTGAAACGTCACCCGTGAAACATACCCGTGAAACTTACCAGTGAAACCTAGACCCGTGAAACGTCACCCGTGAAACTTACCCGTGAAACTTACCCGTGAAACCTTGACCCGTGAAACTTACCAGTAAAACCTAGACCCGTGAAACATCACCCATGAAACATACCCGTGAAACTTACCCGTGAAACTTATCCGTGAAACCTTGACCCGTGAAACTTACCAGTGAAACCTAGACCCGTGAAACGTCACCTGTAAAACATACCCGTAAAACTTACCCGTGAAACTTACCCGTGAAACCTTGATCCGTGAAACTTTCCAGTGAAACCTAGACCCGTGAAACGTCACCCGTGAAACATACCCGTGAAACTTACCCGTGAAACTTACCCGTGAAACCTTGACCCGTGAAACTTACCAGTGAAACCTAGACCCGTGAAACGTCACCCGTGAAATTTACCCGTAAAACTTACCCGTGAAACTTACCTGTGAAACCTTGACCCGTGAAACTTACCAGTGAAACCTAGACCCGTGAAACGTCACCCGTGAAACTTACCCGTGAAACTTACCCGTGAAACCTTGACCCGTGAAACTTACCAGTAAAACCTAGACCCGTGAAACATCACCCATGAAACATACCCGTGAAACTTACCCGTGAAACTTATCCGTGAAACCTTGACCCGTGAAACTTACCAGTGAAACCTAGACCCGTGAAACGTCACCTGTAAAACATACCCGTAAAACTTACCCGTGAAACTTACCCGTGAAACCTTGATCCGTGAAACTTTCCAGTGAAACCTAGACCCGTGAAACGTCACCCGTGAAACATACCCGTGAAACTTACCCGTGAAACTTACCCGTGAAACCTTGACCCGTGAAACTTACCAGTGAAACCTAGACCCGTGAAACGTCACCCGTGAAATTTACCCGTAAAACTTACCCGTGAAACTTACCTGTGAAACTTACCCGTGAAACCTTGACCCGTGAAACTTACCAGTAAAACCTAGACCCGTGAAACATCACCCATGAAACATACCCGTGAAACTTACCCGTGAAACTTACCCGTGAAACCTTGACCCGTGAAACTTACCAGTGAAACTTACCAGTGAAACCTAGACCCGTGAAACGTCACCTGTAAAACATACCCGTAAAACTTACCCGTGAAACTTACCCGTGAAACCTTGATCCGTGAAACTTTCCAGTGAAACCTAGACCCGTGAAACGTCACCCGTGAAACATACCCGTGAAACTTACCCGTGAAACTTACCCGTAAAACCTTGACCCGTGAAACTTACCAGTGAAACCTAGACCCGTGAAACTTACCCGTAAAACTTACCCGTGAAACTTACCCGTGAAACCTTGACCCGTGAAACTTACCAGTGAAACCTAGACCCGTGAAACTTCACCCGTGAAACATACCCGTGAAACTTACCCGTGAAACCTTGACCCGTGAAACTTACCAGTGAAACCAAGACCCGTGAAACGTCACCCGTGAAACATACCCGTGAAACTTACCCGTGAAACTTACCCGTGAAACGTCACCTGTAAAACATACCCGTAAAACTTACCCGTGAAACTTACCCGTGAAACCTTGACCCGTGAAACTTACCAGTGAAACCAAGACCCGTGAAACGTCATCCGTGAAACATACCCGTGAAACTTACCCGTGAAACTTACCCGTGAAACCTTGACCCGTGAAACTTACCAGTGAAACCTAGACCCGTGAAACGTCACCCGTGAAACATACCCGTGAAACTTACCAGTGAAACCTAGACCCGTGAAACGTCACACGTGAAACTTACCCGTGAAACTTACCCGTGAAACCTTGACCCGTGAAACTTACCAGTAAAACCTAGACCCGTGAAACATCACCCATGAAACATACCCGTGAAACTTACCCGTGAAACTTACCCGTGAAACTTTGACCCGTGAAACTTACCAGTGAAACCTAGACCCGTGAAACGTCACCTGTAAAACATACCCGTAAAACTTACCCGTGAAACTTACCCGTGAAACTTACCCGTGAAACCTTGATCCGTGAAACTTACCAGTGAAACCTAGACCCGTGAAACGTCACCCGTGAAACATACCCGTGAAACTTACCCGTGAAACTTACCCGTGAAACCTTGACCCGTGAAACTTACCAGTGAAACCTAGACCTGTGAAACTTACCAGTGAAACCTAGACCCGTGAAACGTCACCCGTGAAACTTACCCGTAAAACTTACCCGTGAAACTTACCCGTGAAACCTTGACCCGTGAAACTTACCAGTGAAACCTAGACCCGTGAAACGTCACCCGTGAAACTTACGCGTAAAACTTACCCGTGAAACTTACCCGTAAAACCTTGACCCGTGAAACTTACCAGTGAAACCTAGACCCGTGAAACGTCACCCGTGAAACATACCCGTGAAACTTACCCGTGAAACTTACCCGTAAAACTTACCCGTGAAACCTTGACCCGTGAAACTTACCAGTGAAACCTAGACCCGTGAAACGTCACCCGTGAAACATACCCGTGAAACTTACCCGTGAAACTTACCCGTAAAAACTTGACCCGTGAAACTTACCAGTGAAACCTAGACCCGTGAAACGTCACCCGTGAAACATACCCGTGAAACTTACCCGTGAAACTTACCCGTGAAACCTTGACCCGTGAAACTTACCAGTGAAACCTAGACCCGTGAAACGTCACCCGTGAAACATACCCGTGAAACTTACCCGTAAAACTTACCCGTGAAACCTTGACCCGTGAAACTTACCAGTGAAACCTAGACCCGTGAAACGTCACCCGTGAAACATACCCGTGAAACTTACCCGTGAAACTTACCCGTGAAACCTTGACCCGTGAAACTTACTAGTGAAACCTAGACCCGTGAAACGTCACCCGTGAAACATACCCGTGAAACTTACCCGTAAAACCTTGACCCGTGAAACTTACCAGTGAAACCTAGACCCGTGAAACATCACCCATGAAACATACCCGTGAAACTTACCCGTGAATCTTACCCGTGAAACCTTGACCCGTGAAACTTACCAGTGAAACCTAGACCCGTGAAACGTCACCTGTAAAACATACCCGTAAAACTTACCCGTGAAACTTACCTGTGAATCCTTGACCCGTGAAACTTTCCAGTGAAACATAGACCCGTGAAACGTCACCCGTGAAACTTACCCGTAAAACTTACCCGTGAAACTTACCCGTGAAACCTTGACCCGTGAAACTTACCAGTGAAACCTAGACCCGTGAAACGTCACCCGTGAAACATACCCGTGAAACTTACCCGTGAAACTTACCCGTGAAACGTCACCTGTAAAACATACCCGTAAAACTTACCCGTGAAACTTACCCGTGAAACCTTGACCCGTGAAACTTACCAGTGAAACCAAGACCCGTGAAACGTCATCCGTGAAACATACCCGTGAAACTTACCCGTGAAACTTACCCGTGAAACCTTGACCCGTGAAACTTACCAGTGAAACCTAGACCCGTGAAACGTCACCCGTGAAACATACCCTTGAAACTTACCAGTGAAACCTAGACCCGTGAAACGTCACCCGTGAAACTTACCCGTGAAACTTACCCGTGAAACCTTGACCCGTGAAACTTACCAGTAAAACCTAGACCCGTGAAACATCACCCATGAAACATACCCGTGAAACTTACTTGTGAAACTTACCCGTGAAACCTTGACCCGTGAAACTTACCAGTGAAACCTAGACCCGTGAAACGTCACCTGTAAAACATACCCGTAAAACCTACCCGTGAAACTTTCCAGTGAAACCTAGACCCGTGAAACGTCACCCGTGAAACATACCCGTGAAACTTACCCGTGAAACTTACCCGTGAAACCTTGACCCGTGAAACTTACCAGTGAAACCTAGACCCGTGAAACTTACCCGTAAAACTTACCCGTGAAACTTACCCGTGAAACCTTGACCCGTGAGACTTACCAGTGAAACCTAGACCCGGGAAACGTCACCCGTGAAACATACCCGTGAAACTTACCCGTGAAACCTTGACCCGTGAAACTTACCAGTGAAACCAAGACCCGTGAAACGTCACCCGTGAAACATACCCGTGAAACTTACCCGTGAAACTTACCCGTGAAACGTCACCTGTAAAACATACCCGTAAAACTTATCCGTGAAACTTACCCGTGAAACCTTGACCCGTGAAACTTACCAGTGAAACCAAGACCCGTGAAACGTCACCCGTGAAACATACCCGTGAAACTTACCCGTAAAACCTTGACCCGTGAAACTTACCAGTGAAACCTAGACCCGTGAAACATCACCCATGAAACATACCCGTGAAACTTACCCGTGAATCTTACCCGTGAAACCTTGACCCGTGAAACTTACCAGTGAAACCTAGACCCGTGAAACGTCACCTGTAAAACATACCCGTAAAACTTACCCGTGAAACTTACCTGTGAATCCTTGACCCGTGAAACTTTCCAGTGAAACATAGACCCGTGAAACGTCACCCGTGAAACTTACCCGTAAAACTTACCCGTGAAACTTACCCGTGAAACCTTGACCCGTGAAACTTACCAGTGAAACCTAGACCCGTGAAACGTCACCCGTGAAACATACCCGTGAAACTTACCCGTGAAACTTACCCGTGAAACGTCACCTGTAAAACATACCCGTAAAACTTACCCGTGAAACTTACCCGTGAAACCTTGACCCGTGAAACTTACCAGTGAAACCAAGACCCGTGAAACGTCATCCGTGAAACATACCCGTGAAACTTACCCGTGAAACTTACCCGTGAAACCTTGACCCGTGAAACTTACCAGTGAAACCTAGACCCGTGAAACGTCACCCGTGAAACATACCCTTGAAACTTACCAGTGAAACCTAGACCCGTGAAACGTCACCCGTGAAACTTACCCGTGAAACTTACCCGTGAAACCTTGACCCGTGAAACTTACCAGTAAAACCTAGACCCGTGAAACATCACCCATGAAACATACCCGTGAAACTTACTTGTGAAACTTACCCGTGAAACCTTGACCCGTAAAACTTACCAGTGAAACCTAGACCCGTGAAACGTCACCTGTAAAACATACCCGTAAAACTTACCCGTGAAACTTTCCAGTGAAACCTAGACCCGTGAAACGTCACCCGTGAAACATACCCGTGAAACTTACCCGTGAAACTTACCCGTGAAACCTTGACCCGTGAAACTTACCAGTGAAACCTAGACCCGTGAAACTTACCCGTAAAACTTACCCGTGAAACTTACCCGTGAAACCTTGACCCGTGAGACTTACCAGTGAAACCTAGACCCGGGAAACGTCACCCGTGAAACATACCCGTGAAACTTACCCGTGAAACCTTGACCCGTGAAACTTACCAGTGAAACCAAGACCCGTGAAACGTCACCCGTGAAACATACCCGTGAAACTTACCCGTGAAACTTACCCGTGAAACGTCACCTGTAAAACATACCCGTAAAACTTATCCGTGAAACTTACCCGTGAAACCTTGACCCGTGAAACTTACCAGTGAAACCAAGACCCGTGAAACGTCATCCGTGAAACATACCCGTGAAACTTACCCGTGAAACTTACCCGTGAAACCTTGACCCGTGAAACTTACCAGTGAAACCTAGACCCGTGAAACGTCACCCGTGAAACATACCCGTGAAACTTACCAGTGAAACCTAGACCCGTGAAACGTCACCCGTGAAACTTACCCGTGAAACTTACCCGTGAAACCTTGACCCGTGAAACTTACCAGTAAAACCTAGACCCGTGAAACATCACCCATGAAACATACCCGTGAAACTTACCCGTGAAACTTACCCGTAAAACCTTGACCCGTGAAACTTACCAGTGAAACCTAGACCCGTGAAACGTCACCTGTAAAACATACCCGTAAAACTTACCCGTGAAACTTACCCGTGAAACCTTGATCCGTGAAACTTTCCAGTGAAACCTAGACCCGTGAAACGTCACCCGTGAAACATACCCGTGAAACTTACCCGTGAAACTTACCCGTGAAACCTTGACCCGTGAAACTTACCAGTGAAACCTAGACCCGTGAAACTTACCAGTGAAACCTGGAACGGTGAAACGTCACCCGTGAAACTTACCCGTAAAACTTACCCGTGAAACTTACCCGTGAAACCTTGACCTGTGAAACTTACCAGTGAAACCTAGACCCGTGAAACGTCACCCGTGAAACTTACGCGTAAAACTTACCCGTGAAACTTACCCGTAAAACCTTGACCCGTGAAACTTACCAGTGAAACCTAGACCCGTGAAACGTCACCCGTGAAACATACCCGTGAAACTTACCCGTGAAACTTACCCGTAAAACTTACCCGTGAAACCTTGACCCGTGAAACTTACCAGTGAAACCTAGACCCGTGAAACGTCACCCGTGAAACATACCCGTGAAACTTACCCGTGAAACTTACCCGTAAAACCTTGACCCGTGAAACTTACCAGTGAAACCTAGACCCGTGAAACGTCACCCGTGAAACATACCCGTGAAACTTACCCGTAAAACTTACCCGTGAAACCTTGACCCGTGAAACTTACCAGTGAAACCTAGACCCGTAAAACGTCACCCGTGAAACATACCCGTGAAACTTACCCGTGAAACTTACCCGTGAAACCTTGACCCGTGAAACTTACTAGTGAAACCTAGACCCGTGAAACGTCACCCGTGAAACATACCCGTGAAACTTACCCGTGAAACTTACCCGTGAAACCTTGACCCGTGAAACTTACCAGTGAAACCTAGACCCGTGAAACGTCACCCGTGAAACATACCCGTAAAACTTACCCGTAAAACCTTGACCCGTGAAACTTACCAGTGAAACCTAGACCCGTGAAACATCACCCATGAAACATACCCGTGAAACTTACCCGTGAATCTTACCCGTGAAACCTTGACCCGTGAAACTTACCAGTGAAACCTAGACCCGTGAAACGTCACCTGTAAAACATACCCGTAAAACTTACCCGTGAAACTTACCTGTGAATCCTTGACCCGTGAAACTTTCCAGTGAAACCTAGACCCGTGAAACGTCACCCGTGAAACTTACCCGTAAAACTTACCCGTGAAACTTACCCGTGAAACCTTGACCCGTGAAACTTACCAGTGAAACCTAGACCCGTGAAACGTCACCCGTGAAACATACCCGTGAAACTTACCCGTGAAACTTACCCGTGAAACGTCACCTGTAAAACATACCCGTAAAACTTACCCGTGAAACTTACCCGTGAAACCTTGACCCGTGAAACTTACCAGTGAAACCAAGACCCGTGAAACGTCATCCGTGAAACATACCCGTGAAACTTACCCGTGAAACTTACCCGTGAAACCTTGACCCGTGAAACTTACCAGTGAAACCTAGACCCGTGAAACGTCACCCGTGAAACATACCCGTGAAACTTACCAGTGAAACCTAGACCCGTGAAACGTCACCCGTGAAACTTACCCGTGAAACTTACCCGTGAAACCTTGACCCGTGAAACTTACCAGTAAAACCTAGACCCGTGAAACATCACCCATGAAACATACCCGTGAAACTTACCCGTGAAACTTACCCGTGAAACCTTGACCCGTGAAACTTACCAGTGAAACCTAGACCCGTGAAACGTCACCTGTAAAACATACCCGTAAAACTTACCCGTGAAACTTACCCGTGAAACCTTGACCCGTGAAACTTACCAGTGAAACCAAGACCCGTGAAACGTCATCCGTGAAACATACCCGTGAAACTTACCCGTGAAACTTACCCGTGAAACCTTGACCCGTGAAACTTACCAGTGAAACCTAGACCCGTGAAACGTCACCCGTGAAACATACCCGTGAAACTTACCAGTGAAACCTAGACCCGTGAAACGTCACCCGTGAAACTTACCCGTGAAACTTACCCGTGAAACCTTGACCCGTGAAACTTACCAGTAAAACCTAGACCCGTGAAACATCACCCATGAAACATACCCGTGAAACTTACCCGTGAAACTTACCCGTGAAACCTTGACCCGTGAAACTTACCAGTGAAACCTAGACCCGTGAAACGTCACCTGTAAAACATACCCGTAAAACTTACCCGTGAAACTTACCCGTGAAACCTTGATCCGTGAAACTTTCCAGTGAAACCTAGACCCGTGAAACGTCACCCGTGAAACATACCCGTGAAACTTACCCGTGAAACTTACCCGTGAAACCTTGACCCGTGAAACTTACCAGTGAAACCTAGACCCGTGAAACTTACCCGTAAAACTTACCCGTGAAACTTACCCGTGAAACCTTGACCCGTGAAACTTACCAGTGAAACCTAGACCCGTGAAACGTCACCCGTGAAACATACCCGTGAAACTTACCCGTGAAACCTTGACCCGTGAAACTTACCAGTGAAACCAAGACCCGTGAAACGTCACCCGTGAAACATACCCGTGAAACTTACCCGTGAAACTTACCCGTGAAACGTCACCTGTAAAACATACCCTTAAAACTTATCCGTGAAATTTACCCGTGAAACCTTGACCCGTGAAACTTACCAGTGAAACCAAGACCCGTGAAACGTCATCCGTGAAACATACCCGTGAAACTTACCCGTGAAACTTACCCGTGAAACCTTGACCCGTGAAACTTACCAGTGAAACCTAGACCCGTGAAACGTCACCCGTGAAACATACCCGTGAAACTTACCAGTGAAACCTAGACCCGTGAAACGTCACCCGTGAAACTTACCCGTGAAACTTACCCGTGAAACCTTGACCCGTGAAACTTACCAGTAAAACCTAGACCCGTGAAACATCACCCATGAAACATACCCGTGAAACTTACCCGTGAAACTTACCCGTAAAACCTTGACCCGTGAAACTTACCAGTGAAACCTAGACCCGTGAAACGTCACCTGTAAAACATACCCGTAAAACTTACCCGTGAAACTTACCCGTGAAACCTTGATCCGTGAAACTTTCCAGTGAAACCTAGACCCGTGAAACGTCACCCGTGAAACATACCCGTGAAACTTACCCGTGAAACTTACCCGTGAAACCTTGACCCGTGAAACTTACCAGTGAAACCTAGACCCGTGAAACTTACCAGTGAAACCTGGACCCGTGAAACGTCACCCGTGAAACTTACCCGTAAAACTTACCCGTGAAACCTTGACCCGTGAAACCTTGACCCGTGAAACTTACCAGTGAAACCTAGACCCGTGAAACGTCACCCGTGAAACTTACGCGTAAAACTTACCCGTGAAACTTACCCGTAAAACCTTGACCCGTGAAACTTACCAGTGAAACCTAGACCCGTGAAACGTCACCCGTGAAACATACCCGTGAACTTACCCGTGAAACTTACCCGTAAAACTTACCCGTGAAACCTTGACCCGTGAAACTTACCAGTGAAACCTAGACCCGTGAAACGTCACCCGTGAAACATACCCGTGAAACTTACCCGTGAAACTTACCCGTAAAACCTTGACCCGTGAAACTTACCAGTGAAACCTAGACCCGTGAAACGTCACCCGTGAAACATACCCGTGAAACTTACCCGTGAAACTTACCCGTGAAACCTTGACCCGTGAAACTTACCAGTGAAACCTAGACCCGTGAAACGTCACCCGTGAAACATACCCGTGAAACTTACCCGTGAAACTTACCCGTGAAACCTTGACCCGTGAAACTTACTAGTGAAACCTAGACCCGTGAAACGTCACCCGTGAAACATACCCGTGAAACTTACCCGTGAAACTTACCCGTGAAACCTTGACACGTGAAACTTACCAGTGAAACCTAGACCCGTGAAACGTCACCCGTGAAACATACCCGTAAAACTTACCCGTGAAACTTACCCGTAAAACCTTGACCCGTGAAACTTACCAGTGAAACCTAGACCCGTGAAACATCACCCATGAAACATACCCGTGAAACTTACCCGTGAATCTTACCCGTGAAACCTTGACCCGTGAAACTTACCAGTGAAACCTAGACCCGTGAAACGTCACCCGTGAAACATACCCTTGAAACTTACCAGTGAAACCTAGACCCGTGAAACGTCACCCGTGAAACTTACCCGTGAAACTTACCCGTGAAACCTTGACCCGTGAAACTTACCAGTAAAACCTAGACCCGTGAAACATCACCCATGAAACATACCCGTGAAACTTACTTGTGAAACTTACCCGTGAAACCTTGACCCGTGAAACTTACCAGTGAAACCTAGACCCGTGAAACGTCACCTGTAAAACATACCCGTAAAACTTACCCGTGAAACTTTCCAGTGAAACCTAGACCCGTGAAACGTCACCCGTGAAACATACCCGTGAAACTTACCCGTGAAACTTACCCGTGAAACCTTGACCCGTGAAACTTACCAGTGAAACCTAGACCCGTGAAACTTACCCGTAAAACTTACCCGTGAAACTTACCCGTGAAACTTACCCGTGAAACCTTGACCCGTGAGACTTACCAGTGAAACCTAGACCCGGGAAACGTCACCCGTGAAACATACCCGTGAAACTTACCCGTGAAACCTTGACCCGTGAAACTTACCAGTGAAACCAAGACCCGTGAAACGTCACCCGTGAAACATACCCGTGAAACTTACCCGTGAAACTTACCCGTGAAACGTCACCTGTAAAACATACCCGTAAAACTTATCCGTGAAACTTACCCGTGAAACCTTGACCCGTGAAACTTACCAGTGAAACCAAGACCCGTGAAACGTCATCCGTGAAACATACCCGTGAAACTTACCCGTGAAACTTACCCGTGAAACCTTGACCCGTGAAACTTACCAGTGAAACCTAGACCCGTGAAACGTCACCCGTGAAACATACCCGTGAAACTTACCAGTGAAACCTAGACCCGTGAAACGTCACCCGTGAAACTTACCCGTGAAACTTACCCGTGAAACCTTGACCCGTGAAACTTACCAGTAAAACCTAGACCCGTGAAACATCACCCATGAAACATACCCGTGAAACTTACCCGTGAAACTTACCCGTAAAACCTTGACCCGTGAAACTTACCAGTGAAACCTAGACCCGTGAAACGTCACCTGTAAAACATACCCGTAAAACTTACCCGTGAAACTTACCCGTGAAACCTTGATCCGTGAAACTTTCCAGTGAAACCTAGACCCGTGAAACGTCACCCGTGAAACATACCCGTGAAACTTACCCGTGAAACTTACCCGTGAAACCTTGACCCGTGAAACTTACCAGTGAAACCTAGACCCGTGAAACTTACCAGTGAAACCTGGACCCGTGAAACGTCACCCGTGAAACTTACCCGTAAAACTTACCCGTGAAACTTACCCGTGAAACCTTGACCTGTGAAACTTACCAGTGAAACCTAGACCCGTGAAACGTCACCCGTGAAACTTACGCGTAAAACTTACCCGTGAAACTTACCCGTAAAACCTTGACCCGTGAAACTTACCAGTGAAACCTAGACCCGTGAAACGTCACCCGTGAAACATACCCGTGAAACTTACCCGTGAAACTTACCCGTAAAACTTACCCGTGAAACCTTGACCCGTGAAACTTACCAGTGAAACCTAGACCCGTGAAACGTCACCCGTGAAACATACCCGTGAAACTTACCCGTGAAACTTACCCGTAAAACCTTGACCCGTGAAACTTACCAGTGAAACCTAGACCCGTGAAACGTCACCCGTGAAACATACCCGTGAAACTTACCCGTAAAACTTACCCGTGAAACCTTGACCCGTGAAACTTACCAGTGAAACCTAGACCCGTAAAACGTCACCCGTGAAACATACCCGTGAAACTTACCCGTGAAACTTACCCGTGAAACCTTGACCCGTGAAACTTACTAGTGAAACCTAGACCCGTGAAACGTCACCCGTGAAACATACCCGTGAAACTTACCCGTGAAACTTACCCGTGAAACCTTGACCCGTGAAACTTACCAGTGAAACCTAGACCCGTGAAACGTCACCCGTGAAACATACCCGTAAAACTTACCCGTAAAACCTTGACCCGTGAAACTTACCAGTGAAACCTAGACCCGTGAAACATCACCCATGAAACATACCCGTGAAACTTACCCGTGAATCTTACCCGTGAAACCTTGACCCGTGAAACTTACCAGTGAAACCTAGACCCGTGAAACGTCACCTGTAAAACATACCCGTAAAACTTACCCGTGAAACTTACCTGTGAATCCTTGACCCGTGAAACTTTCCAGTGAAACCTAGACCCGTGAAACGTCACCCGTGAAACTTACCCGTAAAACTTACCCGTGAAACTTACCCGTGAAACCTTGACCCGTGAAACTTACCAGTGAAACCTAGACCCGTGAAACGTCACCCGTGAAACATACCCGTGAAACTTACCCGTGAAACTTACCCGTGAAACGTCACCTGTAAAACATACCCGTAAAACTTACCCGTGAAACTTACCCGTGAAACCTTGACCCGTGAAACTTACCAGTGAAACCAAGACCCGTGAAACGTCATCCGTGAAACATACCCGTGAAACTTACCCGTGAAACTTACCCGTGAAACCTTGACCCGTGAAACTTACCAGTGAAACCTAGACCCGTGAAACGTCACCCGTGAAACATACCCGTGAAACTTACCAGTGAAACCTAGACCCGTGAAACGTCACCCGTGAAACTTACCCGTGAAACTTACCCGTGAAACCTTGACCCGTGAAACTTACCAGTAAAACCTAGACCCGTGAAACATCACCCATGAAACATACCCGTGAAACTTACCCGTGAAACTTACCCGTGAAACCTTGACCCGTGAAACTTACCAGTGAAACCTAGACCCGTGAAACGTCACCTGTAAAACATACCCGTAAAACTTACCCGTGAAACTTACCCGTGAAACCTTGACCCGTGAAACTTACCAGTGAAACCAAGACCCGTGAAACGTCATCCGTGAAACATACCCGTGAAACTTACCCGTGAAACTTACCCGTGAAACCTTGACCCGTGAAACTTACCAGTGAAACCTAGACCCGTGAAACGTCACCCGTGAAACATACCCGTGAAACTTACCAGTGAAACCTAGACCCGTGAAACGTCACCCGTGAAACTTACCCGTGAAACTTACCCGTGAAACCTTGACCCGTGAAACTTACCAGTAAAACCTAGACCCGTGAAACATCACCCATGAAACATACCCGTGAAACTTACCCGTGAAACTTACCCGTGAAACCTTGACCCGTGAAACTTACCAGTGAAACCTAGACCCGTGAAACGTCACCTGTAAAACATACCCGTAAAACTTACCCGTGAAACTTACCCGTGAAACCTTGATCCGTGAAACTTTCCAGTGAAACCTAGACCCGTGAAACGTCACCCGTGAAACATACCCGTGAAACTTACCCGTGAAACTTACCCGTGAAACCTTGACCCGTGAAACTTACCAGTGAAACCTAGACCCGTGAAACTTACCCGTAAAACTTACCCGTGAAACTTACCCGTGAAACCTTGACCCGTGAAACTTACCAGTGAAACCTAGACCCGTGAAACGTCACCCGTGAAACATACCCGTGAAACTTACCCGTGAAACCTTGACCCGTGAAACTTACCAGTGAAACCAAGACCCGTGAAACGTCACCCGTGAAACATACCCGTGAAACTTACCCGTGAAACTTACCCGTGAAACGTCACCTGTAAAACATACCCGTAAAACTTATCCGTGAAATTTACCCGTGAAACCTTGACCCGTGAAACTTACCAGTGAAACCAAGACCCGTGAAACGTCATCCGTGAAACATACCCGTGAAACTTACCCGTGAAACTTACCCGTGAAACCTTGACCCGTGAAACTTACCAGTGAAACCTAGACCCGTGAAACGTCACCCGTGAAACATACCCGTGAAACTTACCAGTGAAACCTAGACCCGTGAAACGTCACCCGTGAAACTTACCCGTGAAACTTACCCGTGAAACCTTGACCCGTGAAACTTACCAGTAAAACCTAGACCCGTGAAACATCACCCATGAAACATACCCGTGAAACTTACCCGTGAAACTTACCCGTAAAACCTTGACCCGTGAAACTTACCAGTGAAACCTAGACCCGTGAAACGTCACCTGTAAAACATACCCGTAAAACTTACCCGTGAAACTTACCCGTGAAACCTTGATCCGTGAAACTTTCCAGTGAAACCTAGACCCGTGAAACGTCACCCGTGAAACATACCCGTGAAACTTACCCGTGAAACTTACCCGTGAAACCTTGACCCGTGAAACTTACCAGTGAAACCTAGACCCGTGAAACTTACCAGTGAAACCTGGACCCGTGAAACGTCACCCGTGAAACTTACCCGTAAAACTTACCCGTGAAACTTACCCGTGAAACCTTGACCCGTGAAACTTACCAGTGAAACCTAGACCCGTGAAACGTCACCCGTGAAACTTACGCGTAAAACTTACCCGTGAAACTTACCCGTAAAACCTTGACCCGTGAAACTTACCAGTGAAACCTAGACCCGTGAAACGTCACCCGTGAAACATACCCGTGAACTTACCCGTGAAACTTACCCGTAAAACTTACCCGTGAAACCTTGACCCGTGAAACTTACCAGTGAAACCTAGACCCGTGAAACGTCACCCGTGAAACATACCCGTGAAACTTACCCGTGAAACTTACCCGTAAAACCTTGACCCGTGAAACTTACCAGTGAAACCTAGACCCGTGAAACGTCACCCGTGAAACATACCCGTGAAACTTACCCGTGAAACTTACCCGTGAAACCTTGACCCGTGAAACTTACCAGTGAAACCTAGACCCGTGAAACGTCACCCGTGAAACATACCCGTGAAACTTACCCGTGAAACTTACCCGTGAAACCTTGACCCGTGAAACTTACTAGTGAAACCTAGACCCGTGAAACGTCACCCGTGAAACATACCCGTGAAACTTACCCGTGAAACTTACCCGTGAAACCTTGACACGTGAAACTTACCAGTGAAACCTAGACCCGTGAAACGTCACCCGTGAAACATACCCGTAAAACTTACCCGTGAAACTTACCCGTAAAACCTTGACCCGTGAAACTTACCAGTGAAACCTAGACCCGTGAAACATCACCCATGAAACATACCCGTGAAACTTACCCGTGAATCTTACCCGTGAAACCTTGACCCGTGAAACTTACCAGTGAAACCTAGACCCGTGAAACGTCACCTGTAAAACATACCCGTAAAACTTACCCGTGAATCCTTGACCCGTGAAACTTTCCAGTGAAACCTAGACCCGTGAAACGTCACCCGTGAAACTTACCCGTAAAACTTACCCGTGAAACCTTGACCTGTGAAACTTACCAGTGAAACCTAGACCCGTGAAACGTCACCCGTGAAACATACCCGTGAAACTTACCCGTGAAACGTCACCTGTAAAACATACCCGTAAAACTTACCCGTGAAACTTACCCGTGAAACCTTGACCCGTGAAACTTACCAGTGAAACCAAGACCCGTGAAACGTCATCCGTGAAACATACCCGTGAAACTTACCCGTGAAACTTACCCGTGCAACCTTGACCCGTGAAACTTACCAGTGAAACCTAGACCCGTGAAACGTCACCTGTAAAACATACCCGTAAAACTTACCCGTGAAACTTACCCGTGAAACTTACCCGTGAAACCTTGATCCGTGAAACTTACCAGTGAAACCTAGACCCGTGAAACGTCACCCGTGAAACATACCCGTGAAACTTACCCGTGAAACTTACCCGTGAAACTTACCCGTGAAACCTTGACCCGTGAAACTTACCAGTGAAACCTAGACCCGTGAAACGTCACCCGTGAAACATACCCGTGAAACTTACCTGTGAAACTTACCCGTGAAACCTTGACCCGTGAAACTTACCAGTGAAACCTAGACCCGTGAAACGTCACCCGTGAAACATACCCGTGAAATTTACCCGTGAAACTTACCCGTGAAACCTTGACCCGTGAAACTTACTAGTGAAACCAAGACCCGTGAAAGGTCACCCGTGAAACTTACCCGTGAAACTTACCCGTGAAACCTTGACCCGTGAAACTTACCAGTAAAACCTAGACCCGTGAAACGTCACCCGTGAAACTTACCCGTAAAACTTACCTGTGAAACTTACCCGTGAAACCTTGACCCGTTAAACTTACCAGTGAAACCTAGACCCGTGAAACGTCACCCGTGAAACATACCCGTGAAACTTACCCGTGAAACTTACCCGTGAAACCTTGACCCGTGAAACTTACCAGTGAAACCTTGACCCGTGAAACTTACCAGTGAAACCTAGACCCGTGAAACGTCACCCGTGAAACATACCCGTGAAACTTACCCGTGAAACTTACCCGTGAAACCTTGACCCGTGAGACTTACCAGTGAAACCTAGACCCGTGAAACGTCACCCGTGAAACATACCCGTGAAACTTACCCGTGAAACTTACCCGTGAAACCTTGACCCGTGAAACTTACCAGTGAAACCTAGACCCGTGAAACGTCACCCGTAAAATATACCCGTGAAACTTACCCGTGAAACCTTGACCCGTGAAACTTACCAGTGAAACCTAGACCCGTGAAACGTCACCCGTGAAACATACCCGTGAAACTTACCCGTGAAACTTACCCGTAAAACCTTGACCCGTGAAACTTACCAGTGAAACCTAGACCCGTGAAACGTCACCCGTGAAACATACCCGTGAAACTTACCCGTGAAACTTACCCGTGAAACTTACCCGTGAAACTTACCAGTGAAACCTAGACCCGTGAAACGTCAACCGTGAAACATACCCGTGAAACTTACCCGTGAAACTTACCCGTGAAACCTTGACCCGTGAAACTTACCAGTGAAACCTAGACCCGTGAAACGTCACCCGTGAAACATACCCGTGAAACTTACCCGTGAAACTTACCCGTGAAACCTTGACCCGTGAAACTTACTAGTGAAACCTAGACCCGTGAAACGTCACCCGTGAAACATACCCGTGAAACTTACCCGTGAAACTTACCCGTGAAACCTTGACCCGTGAAACTTACCAGTGAAACCTAGACCCGTGAAACGTCACCCGTGAAACATACCCGTGAAACTTACCCGTGAAACTTACCCGTGAAACCTTGACCCGTGAAACTTACTAGTGAAACCTAGACCCGTGAAACGTCACCCGTGAAACATACCCGTGAAACTTACCCGTGAAACTTACCCGTGAAACCTTGACCCGTGAAACTTACCAGTGAAACCTAGACCCGTGAAACGTCACCTGTAAAACATACCCGTAAAACTTACCCGTGAAACTTACCCGTGAAACCTTGACCCGTGAAACTTTCCAGTGAAACCTAGACCCGTGAAACGTCACCCGTGAAACTTACCCGTAAAACTTACCCGTGAAACTTACCCGTGAAACCTTGACCCGTGAAACTTACCAGTGAAACCTAGACCCGTGAAACGTCACCCGTTAAACATACCCGTGAAACTTACCCGTGAAACTTACCCGTGAAACGTCACCTGTAAAACATACCCGTAAAACTTACCCGTGAAACTTACCCGTGAAACCTTGACCCGTGAAATTTACCAGTGAAACCAAGACCCGTGAAACGTCATCCGTGAAACATACCCGTGAAACTTACCCGTAAAACTTACCCGTGAAACCTTGACCCGTGAAACCTTGACCCGTGAAACCTTGACCCGTGAAACTTACCAGTGAAACCTAGACCCGTGAAACGTCACCTGTAAAACATACCCGTAAAACTTACCCGTGAAACATACCCGTGAAACTTACCAGTGAAACCTAGACCCGTGAAACGTCACCCGTGAAACTTACCCGTGAAACCTTGACCCGTGAAACTTACCAGTAAAACCTAGACCCGTGAAACATCACCAATGAAACATACCCGTGAAACTTACCCGTGAAACTTACCCGTGAAACCTTGACCCGTGAAACTTACCAGTGAAACCTAGACCCGTGAAACGTCACCTGTAAAACATACCCGTAAAACTTACCCGTGAAACTTACCCGTGAAACTTACCCGTGAAACCTTGACCCGTGAAACTTTCCAGTGAAACCTAGACCCGTGAAACGTCACCCGTGAAACATACCCGTGAAACTTACCCGTGAAACTTACCCGTGAAACCTTGACCCGTGAAACTTACCAGTGAAACCTAGACCCGTGAAACGTCACCCGTGAAACTTACCCGTAAAACTTACCCGTGAAACTTACCCGTGAAACCTTGACCCGTAAAACTTACCAGTGAAACCTAGACCCGTGAAACGTCACCCGTGAAACATACCCGTGAAACTTACCCGTGAAACCTTGACCCGTGAAACTTACCAGTGAAACCTAGACCCGTGAAACGTCACCCGTGAAACTTACGCGTAAAACTTACCCGTGAAACGTCACCCGTGAAACATACCCGTGAAACTTACCCGTGAAACCTTGACCCGTGAAACTTACCAGTGAAACCTAGACCCGTGAAACATCACCCATGAAACATACCCGTGAAACTTACCCGTGAAACTTACCCGTAAAACCTTGACCCGTGAAACTTACCAGTGAAACCTAGACCCGTGAAACGTCACCTGTAAAACATAACCGTAAAACTTACCCGTGAAACTTACCCGTGAAACCTTGACCCGTGAAACTTTCCAGTGAAACCTAGACCCGTAAAACCTTGACCCGTAAAACTTACCAGTGAAACCTAGACCCGTGGAACGTCACCCGTGAAACATACCCGTGAAACTTACCCGTGAAACTTACCCGTAAAACCTTAACCCGTGAAACTTACCAGTGAAACCTAGACCCGTGAAACGTCACCCGTGAAACATACCCGTGAAACTTACCCGTGAAACTTACCCGTGAAACCTTGACCCGTGAAACTTACCAGTGAAACCTAGACCCGTGAAACGTCACCCGTGAAACTTACCCGTGAAACTTACCCGTGAAACCTTGACCCGTTAAACTTACCCGTGAAACTTTGACCCGTGAAACTTACCAGTGAAACCTAGACCCGTGAAACGTCACCCGTGAAACTTACCCGTAAAACTTACCCGTGAAACTTACCCGTGAAACCTTGACCCGTGAAACTTATCAGTGAAACCTAGACCCGTGAAACGTCACCCGTGAAACATACCCGTGAAACTTACCCGTGAAACCTTGACCCGTGAAACTTACTAGTGAAACCTAGACCCGTGAAACGTCACCCGTGAAACATACCCGTGAAACTTACCCGTGAAACTTACCCGTGAAACCTTGACCCGTGAAACTTACCAGTGAAACCTAGACCCGTGAAACGTCACCTGTAAAACATACCCGTAAAACTTACCCGTGAAACTTACCCGTGAAACCTTGACCCGTGAAACTTTCCAGTGAAACCTAGACCCGTGAAACGTCACCCGTGAAACTTACCCGTAAAACTTACCCGTGAAACTTACCCGTGAAACCTTGACCCGTAAAACTTACCAGTGAAACCTAGACCCGTGAAACGTCACCCGTTAAACTTACCCGTGAAACTTACCCGTGAAACTTACCCGTGAAACGTCACCTGTAAAACATACCCGTAAAACTTACCCGTGAAACTTACCCGTGAAACCTTGACCCGTGAAATTTACCAGTGAAACCAAGACCCGTGAAACGTCATCCGTGAAACATACCCGTGAAACTTACCCGTAAAACTTACCCGTGAAACCTTGACCCGTGAAACCTTGACCCGTGAAACTTACCAGTGAAACCTAGACCCGTGAAACGTCACCTGTAAAACATACCCGTAAAACTTACCCGTGAAACATACCCGTGAAACTTACCAGTGAAACCTAGACCCGTGAAACGTCACCCGTGAAACTTACCCGTGAAACTTACCCGTGAAACCTTGACCCGTGAAACTTACCAGTAAAACCTAGACCCGTGAAACATCACCAATGAAACATACCCGTGAAACTTACCCGTGAAACTTACCCGTGAAACCTTGACCCGTGAAACTTACCAGTGAAACCTAGACCCGTGAAACGTCACCTGTAAAACATACCCGTAAAACTTACCCGTGAAACTTACCCGTGAAACTTACCCGTGAAACTTACCCGTGAAACCTTGACCCGTGAAACTTTCCAGTGAAACCTAGACCCGTGAAACGTCACCCGTGAAACATACCCGTGAAACTTACCCGTGAAACTTACCCGTGAAACCTTGACCCGTGAAACTTACCAGTGAAACCTAGACCCGTGAAACGTCACCCGTGAAACTTACCCGTAAAACTTACCCGTGAAACTTACCCGTGAAACCTTGACCCGTGAAACTTACCAGTGAAACCTAGACCCGTGAAACGTCACCCGTGAAACATACCCGTGAAACTTACCCGTTAAACCTTGACCCGTGAAACTTACCAGTGAAACCTAGACCCGTGAAACGTCACCCGTGAAACTTACGCGTAAAACTTACCCGTGAAACGTCACCCGTGAAACATACCCGTGAAACTTACCCGTGAAACTTACCCGTGAAACCTTGACCCGTGAAACTTACTAGTGAAACCTAGACCCGTGAAACGTCACCCGTGAAACATACCCGTGAAACTTACCCGTGAAACTTACCCGTGAAACCTTGACCCGTGAAACTTACCAGTGAAACCTAGACCCGTGAAACGTCACCTGTAAAACATACCCGTAAAACTTACCCGTGAAACTTACCCGTGAAACCTTGACCCGTGAAACTTTCCAGTGAAACCTAGACCCGTGAAACGTCACCCGTGAAACTTACCCGTAAAACTTACCCGTGAAACTTACCCGTGAAACCTTGACCCGTGAAACTTACCAGTGAAACCTAGACCCGTGAAACGTCACCCGTTAAACATACCCGTGAAACTTACCCGTGAAACTTACCCGTGAAACGTCACCTGTAAAACATACCCGTAAAACTTACCCGTGAAACTTACCCGTGAAACCTTGACCCGTGAAATTTACCAGTGAAACCAAGACCCGTGAAACGTCATCCGTGAAACATACCCGTGAAACTTACCCGTAAAACTTACCCGTGAAACCTTGACCCGTGAAACCTTGACCCGTGAAACTTACCAGTGAAACCTAGACCCGTGAAACGTCACCTGTAAAACATACCCGTAAAACTTACCCGTGAAACATACCCGTGAAACTTACCAGTGAAACCTAGACCCGTGAAACGTCACCCGTGAAACTTACCCGTGAAACTTACCCGTGAAACCTTGACCCGTGAAACTTACCAGTAAAACCTAGACCCGTGAAACATCACCAATGAAACATACCCGTGAAACTTACCCGTGAAACCTTGACCCGTGAAACTTACCAGTGAAACCTAGACCCGTGAAACGTCACCTGTAAAACATACCCGTAAAACTTACCCGTGAAACTTACCCGTGAAACTTACCCGTGAAACCTTGACCCGTGAAACTTTCCAGTGAAACCTAGACCCGTGAAACGTCACCCGTGAAACATACCCGTGAAACTTACCCGTGAAACTTACCCGTGAAACCTTGACCCGTGAAACTTACCAGTGAAACCTAGACCCGTGAAACGTCACCCGTGAAACTTACCCGTAAAACTTACCCGTGAAACTTACCCGTGAAACCTTGACCCGTAAAACTTACCAGTGAAACCTAGACCCGTGAAACGTCACCCGTGAAACATACCCGTGAAACTTACCCGTGAAACCTTGACCCGTGAAACTTACCAGTGAAACCTAGACCCGTGAAACGTCACCCGTGAAACTTACGCGTAAAACTTACCCGTGAAACGTCACCCGTGAAACATACCCGTGAAACTTACCCGTGAAACCTTGACCCGTGAAACTTACCAGTGAAACCTAGACCCGTGAAACATCACCCATGAAACATACCCGTGAAACTTACCCGTGAAACTTACCCGTAAAACCTTGACCCGTGAAACTTACCAGTGAAACCTAGACCCGTGAAACGTCACCTGTAAAACATAACCGTAAAACTTACCCGTGAAACTTACCCGTGAAACCTTGACCCGTGAAACTTTCCAGTGAAACCTAGACCCGTAAAACCTTGACCCGTAAAACTTACCAGTGAAACCTAGACCCGTGGAACGTCACCCGTGAAACATACCCGTGAAACTTACCCGTGAAACTTACCCGTAAAACCTTAACCCGTGAAACTTACCAGTGAAACCTAGACCCGTGAAACGTCACCCGTGAAACATACCCGTGAAACTTACCCGTGAAACTTACCCGTGAAACCTTGACCCGTGAAACTTACCAGTGAAACCTAGACCCGTGAAACGTCACCCGTGAAACTTACCCGTGAAACTTACCCGTGAAACCTTGACCCGTTAAACTTACCCGTGAAACTTTGACCCGTGAAACTTACCAGTGAAACCTAGACCCGTGAAACGTCACCCGTGAAACTTACCCGTAAAACTTACCCGTGAAACTTACCCGTGAAACCTTGACCCGTGAAACTTATCAGTGAAACCTAGACCCGTGAAACGTCACCCGTGAAACATACCCGTGAAACTTACCCGTGAAACCTTGACCCGTGAAACTTACTAGTGAAACCTAGACCCGTGAAACGTCACCCGTGAAACATACCCGTGAAACTTACCCGTGAAACTTACCCGTGAAACCTTGACCCGTGAAACTTACCAGTGAAACCTAGACCCGTGAAACGTCACCTGTAAAACATACCCGTAAAACTTACCCGTGAAACTTACCCGTGAAACCTTGACCCGTGAAACTTTCCAGTGAAACCTAGACCCGTGAAACGTCACCCGTGAAACTTACCCGTAAAACTTACCCGTGAAACTTACCCGTGAAACCTTGACCCGTAAAACTTACCAGTGAAACCTAGACCCGTGAAACGTCACCCGTTAAACTTACCCGTGAAACTTACCCGTGAAACTTACCCGTGAAACGTCACCTGTAAAACATACCCGTAAAACTTACCCGTGAAACTTACCCGTGAAACCTTGACCCGTGAAATTTACCAGTGAAACCAAGACCCGTGAAACGTCATCCGTGAAACATACCCGTGAAACTTACCCGTAAAACTTACCCGTGAAACCTTGACCCGTGAAACCTTGACCCGTGAAACTTACCAGTGAAACCTAGACCCGTGAAACGTCACCTGTAAAACATACCCGTAAAACTTACCCGTGAAACATACCCGTGAAACTTACCAGTGAAACCTAGACCCGTGAAACGTCACCCGTGAAACTTACCCGTGAAACTTACCCGTGAAACCTTGACCCGTGAAACTTACCAGTAAAACCTAGACCCGTGAAACATCACCAATGAAACATACCCGTGAAACTTACCCGTGAAACTTACCCGTGAAACCTTGACCCGTGAAACTTACCAGTGAAACCTAGACCCGTGAAACGTCACCTGTAAAACATACCCGTAAAACTTACCCGTGAAACTTACCCGTGAAACTTACCCGTGAAACTTACCCGTGAAACCTTGACCCGTGAAACTTTCCAGTGAAACCTAGACCCGTGAAACGTCACCCGTGAAACATACCCGTGAAACTTACCCGTGAAACTTACCCGTGAAACCTTGACCCGTGAAACTTACCAGTGAAACCTAGACCCGTGAAACGTCACCCGTGAAACTTACCCGTAAAACTTACCCGTGAAACTTACCCGTGAAACCTTGACCCGTGAAACTTACCAGTGAAACCTAGACCCGTGAAACGTCACCCGTGAAACATACCCGTGAAACTTACCCGTTAAACCTTGACCCGTGAAACTTACCAGTGAAACCTAGACCCGTGAAACGTCACCCGTGAAACTTACGCGTAAAACTTACCCGTGAAACGTCACCCGTGAAACATACCCGTGAAACTTACCCGTGAAACCTTGACCCGTGAAACTTACCAGTGAAACCTAGACCCGTGAAACATCACCCATGAAACATACCCGTGAAACTTACCCGTGAAACTTACCCGTAAAACCTTGACCCGTGAAACTTACCAGTGAAACCTAGACCTGTAAAACATAACCGTAAAACTTACCCGTGAAACTTACCCGTGAAACCTTGACCCGTGAAACTTTCCAGTGAAACCTAGACCCGTAAAACCTTGACCCGTAAAACTTACCAGTGAAACCTAGACCCGTGGAACGTCACCCGTGAAACATACCCGTGAAACTTACCCGTGAAACTTACCCGTAAAACCTTAACCCGTGAAACTTACCAGTGAAACCTAGACCCGTGAAACGTCACCCGTGAAACATACCCGTGAAACTTACCCGTGAAACTTACCCGTGAAACCTTGACCCGTGAAACTTACCAGTGAAACCTAGACCCGTGAAACGTCACCCGTGAAACTTACCCGTGAAACTTACCCGTGAAACCTTGACCCGTTAAACTTACCCGTGAAACTTTGACCCGTGAAACTTACCAGTGAAACCTAGACCCGTGAAACGTCACCCGTGAAACTTACCCGTAAAACTTACCCGTGAAACTTACCCGTGAAACCTTGACCCGTGAAACTTATCAGTGAAACCTAGACCCGTGAAACGTCACCCGTGAAACATACACGGCCAGTGGTTAGCTCAGCGGTAGAGGGTCCGCCTAGCATGCTAGCGGTCCCCAGTTCGATTCCCAGCACAACCGACAATAATACCACTGGGTCCGAGTGGTTGGATTCCACTATAATAACATCTACCATCCTGTAATTGGAAGTTAATTCTGTAGGTTGGTTACCATCAAAATAAAAAAAAAAAAAATACCCGTGAAACTTACCCGTGAAACTTACCCGTGAAACCTTGACCCGTGAAACTTACCAGTGAAACCAAGACCAGTGAAACGTCATCCGTGAAACATACCCGTGAAACTTACCCGTGAAACTTACCAGTGAAACCTTGACCCGTGAAACTTACCAGTGAAACCTAGACCCGTGAAACGTCACCCGTGAAACTTACCCGTGAAACTTACCCGTGAAACTTACCCGTGAAACCTTGACCCGTGAAACTTACCAGTGAAACCTAGACCCGTGAAACGTCACCCGTGAAACTTACCCGTGAAACTGACACGTGAAACTTACCCGTGAAACCTTGACCCGTGAAACTTACCAGTGAAACCTAGACCCGTGAAAGGTCACCCGTGAAACATACCCGTGAAACTTACCCGTGAAACTTACCCGTGAAACCTTGACCCGTGAAACTTACCAGTGAAACCTAGACCCGTGAAACGTCACCCGTGAAACGTCACCCGTGAAACTTACCCGTAAAACGTACCCGTGAAACTTACCCGTAAAACCTTGACCCGTGAAACTTACCAGTGAAACCTAGACCCGTGAAACGTCACCCGTGAAACTTACCCGTAAAACTTACCCGTGAAACTTACCCGTGAAACCTTGACCCGTGAAACTTACCAGTGAAACCTAGACCCGTGAAACGTCACCCGTGAAACATACCCGTGAAACTTACCCGTGAAACCTTGACCCGTGAAACTTACCAGTGAAACCTAGACCCGTGAAACGTCACCCGTGAAACTTACGCGTAAAACTTACCCGTGAAACGTCACCCGTGAAACATACCCGTGAAACTTACCCGTGAAACCTTGACCCGTGAAACTTACCAGTGAAACCTAGACCCGTGAAACATCACCCATGAAACATACCCGTGAAACTTACCCGTGAAACTTACCCGTAAAACCTTGACCCGTGAAACTTACCAGTGAAACCTAGACCTGTAAAACATAACCGTAAAACTTACCCGTGAAACTTACCCGTGAAACCTTGACCCGTGAAACCTTGACCCGTGAAACTTTCCAGTGAAACCTAGACCCGTAAAACCTTGACCCGTAAAACTTACCAGTGAAACCTAGACCCGTGGAACGTCACCCGTGAAACATACCCGTGAAACTTACCCGTGAAACTTACCCGTAAAACCTTAAGCCGTGAAACTTACCAGTGAAACCTAGACCCGTGAAACGTCACCCGTGAAACATACCCGTGAAACTTACCCGTGAAACTTACCCGTGAAACCTTGACCCGTGAAACTTACCAGTAAAATCTAGACCCGTGAAACGTCACCCGTGAAACTTACCCGTGAAACTTACCCGTGAAACCTTGACCCGTTAAACTTACCCGTGAAACTTTGACCCGTGAAACTTACCAGTGAAACCTAGACCCGTGAAACGTCACCCGTGAAACTTACCCGTAAAACTTACCCGTGAAACTTACCCGTGAAACCTTGACCCGTGAAACTTATCAGTGAAACCTAGACCCGTGAAACGTCACCCGTGAAACATACCCGTGAAACTTACCCGTGAAACTTACCCGTGAAACCTTGACCCGTGAAACTTACCAGTGAAACCAAGACCCGTGAAACGTCATCCGTGAAACATACCCGTGAAACTTACCCGTGAAACTTACCAGTGAAACCTTGACCCGTGAAACTTACCAGTGAAACCTAGACCCGTGAAACGTCACCCGTGAAACTTACCCGTGAAACTTACCCGTGAAACTTACCCGTGAAACCTTGACCCGTGAAACTTACCAGTGAAACCTAGACCCGTGAAACGTCACCCGTGAAACTTACCCGTGAAACTGACACGTGAAACTTACCCGTGAAACCTTGACCCGTGAAACTTACCAGTGAAACCTAGACCCGTGAAAGGTCACCCGTGAAACATACCCGTGAAACTTACCCGTGAAACTTACCCGTAAAACCTTGACCCGTGAAACTTACCAGTGAAACCTAGACCCGTGAAACGTCACCCGTGAAACGTCACCCGTGAAACTTACCCGTAAAACGTACCCGTGAAACTTACCCGTAAAACCTTGACCCGTGAAACTTACCAGTGAAACCTAGACCCGTGAAACGTCACCCGTGAAACATACCCGTGAAACTTACCCGTGAAACTTACCCGTAAATCCTTGACCCGTGAAACTTACCAGTGAAACCTAGACCCGTGAAACGTCACCCGTGAAACATACCCGTGAAACTTACCCGTGAAACTTACCCGTGAAACCTTGACCCGTGAAACTTACCAGTGAAACCTAGACCCGTGAAACGTCACTCGTGAAACATACCCGTGAAACTTACCCGTGAAACTTACCCGTGAAACTTACCCGTGAAACCTTGACCCGTGAAACTTACCAGTGAAACCTAGACCCGTGAAACGTCACCCGTGAAACATACCCGTGAAACTTACCCGTGAAACTTACCCGTGAAACCTTGACCCGTCAAACTTACCAGTGAAACCTAGACCCGTGAAACGTCACCCGTGAAACTTACCCGTGAAACTGACACGTGAAACTTACCCGTGAAACCTTTACCCGTGAAACTTACCAGTGAAACCTAGACCCGTGAAAGGTCACCCGTGAAACTTACCCGTGAAACTTACCCGTGAAACTTACCAGTGTAACCTAGACCCGTGAAACGTCACCTGTGAAACTTACCCGTAAAACTTACCCGTGAAACTTACCCGTGAAACTTACCAGTGAAACCTAGACCCGTGAAACGTCACCCGTGAAACATACCCATGAAACTTATCCGTGAAACTTACCCGTGAAACCTTGACCCGTGAAACTTACCAGTGAAACCTAGACCCGTGAAACGACACCCGTGAAACATACCCGTGAAACTTACCCGTGAAACCTTGACCCGTGAAACTTACCAGTGAAACCTAGACCCGTGAAACTTCACCCGTGAAACATACCCGTGAAACTTACCCGTGAAACTTACCCGTGAAACCTTGACCCGTGAAACTTACCAGTGAAACCTAGACCCGTGAAACGTCACCCGTGAAACATACCCGTGAAACTTACCCGTGAAACTTACCCGTGAAACCTTGACCCGTGAAACTTTCCAGTGAAACCTAGACCCGTGAAACGTCACCCGTGAAACATACCCGTGAAACTAACCCGTGAAACTTACCCGTAAAACCTTGACCCGTGAAACTTACCAGTGAAACCTAGACCCGTGAAACGTCACCCGTGAAACGTCACCCGTGAAACTTACCCGTAAAACTTACCCGTGAAACTTACCCGTGAAACCTTGACCCGTGAAACTTACCAGTGAAACCTAGACACGTGAAACGTCACCCGTGAAACACACCCGTAAAACTTACCCGTGAAACTTACCCGTAAAACCTTGACCCGTGAAACTTACCAGTGAAACCTAGACCCGTGAAACGTCACCCGTGAAACATACCCGTGAAACTTACCCGTGAAACTTACCCGTGAAACCTTGACCCGTGAAACTTACCAGTGAAACCTAGACCCGTGAAACGTCACCCGTGAAACATACCCGTGAAACTTACCCGTGAAACTTACCCGTGAAACCTTGACCCGTGAAACTTACCAGTGAAACCTAGACATGTGAAACGTCACCCGTGAAACATACCCGTAAAACTTGCCCGTGAAACTTACCCGTGAAACCTTGACCCGTGAAACTTACCAGTGAAACCTAGACCCGTGAAACGTCACCCGTGAAACATACCCGTGAAACTTACCCGTGAAACCTTGACCCGTGAAACTTACCAGTGAAACCTAGACCCGTGAAACGTCACCCGTGAAACTTACGCGTAAAACTTACCCGTGAAACGTCACCCGTGAAACATACCCGTGAAACTTACCCGTGAAACCTTGACCCGTGAAACTTACCAGTGAAACCTAGACCCGTGAAACATCACCCATGAAACATACCCGTGAAACTTACCCGTGAAACTTACCCGTAAAACCTTGACCCGTGAAACTTACCAGTGAAACCTAGACCTGTAAAACATAACCGTAAAACTTACCCGTGAAACTTACCCGTGAAACCTTGACCCGTGAAACTTTCCAGTGAAACCTAGACCCGTAAAACCTTGACCCGTAAAACTTACCAGTGAAACCTAGACCCGTGGAACGTCACCCGTGAAACATACCCGTGAAACTTACCCGTGAAACTTACCCGTAAAACCTTAACCCGTGAAACTTACCAGTGAAACCTAGACCCGTGAAACGTCACCCGTGAAACATACCCGTGAAACTTACCCGTGAAACTTACCCGTGAAACCTTGACCCGTGAAACTTACCAGTGAAACCTAGACCCGTGAAACGTCACCCGTGAAACTTACCCGTGAAACTTACCCGTGAAACCTTGACCCGTTAAACTTACCCGTGAAACTTTGACCCGTGAAACTTACCAGTGAAACCTAGACCCGTGAAACGTCACCCGTGAAACTTACCCGTAAAACTTACCCGTGAAACTTACCCGTGAAACCTTGACCCGTGAAACTTATCAGTGAAACCTAGACCCGTGAAACGTCACCCGTGAAACATACCCGTGAAACTTACCCGTGAAACTTACCCGTGAAACCTTGACCCGTGAAACTTACCAGTGAAACCAAGACCAGTGAAACGTCATCCGTGAAACATACCCGTGAAACTTACCCGTGAAACTTACCAGTGAAACCTTGACCCGTGAAACTTACCAGTGAAACCTAGACCCGTGAAACGTCACCCGTGAAACTTACCCGTGAAACTTACCCGTGAAACTTACCCGTGAAACCTTGACCCGTGAAACTTACCAGTGAAACCTAGACCCGTGAAACGTCACCCGTGAAACTTACCCGTGAAACTGACACGTGAAACTTACCCGTGAAACCTTGACCCGTGAAACTTACCAGTGAAACCTAGACCCGTGAAAGGTCACCCGTGAAACATACCCGTGAAACTTACCCGTGAAACTTACCCGTGAAACCTTGACCCGTGAAACTTACCAGTGAAACCTAGACCCGTGAAACGTCACCCGTGAAACGTCACCCGTGAAACTTACCCGTAAAACGTACCCGTGAAACTTACCCGTAAAACCTTGACCCGTGAAACTTACCAGTGAAACCTAGACCCGTGAAACGTCACCCGTGAAACTTACCCGTAAAACTTACCCGTGAAACTTACCCGTGAAACCTTGACCCGTGAAACTTACCAGTGAAACCTAGACCCGTGAAACGTCACCCGTGAAACATACCCGTGAAACTTACCCGTGAAACCTTGACCCGTGAAACTTACCAGTGAAACCTAGACCCGTGAAACGTCACCCGTGAAACTTACGCGTAAAACTTACCCGTGAAACGTCACCCGTGAAACATACCCGTGAAACTTACCCGTGAAACCTTGACCCGTGAAACTTACCAGTGAAACCTAGACCCGTGAAACATCACCCATGAAACATACCCGTGAAACTTACCCGTGAAACTTACCCGTAAAACCTTGACCCGTGAAACTTACCAGTGAAACCTAGACCTGTAAAACATAACCGTAAAACTTACCCGTGAAACTTACCCGTGAAACCTTGACCCGTGAAACCTTGACCCGTGAAACTTTCCAGTGAAACCTAGACCCGTAAAACCTTGACCCGTAAAACTTACCAGTGAAACCTAGACCCGTGGAACGTCACCCGTGAAACATACCCGTGAAACTTACCCGTGAAACTTACCCGTAAAACCTTAACCCGTGAAACTTACCAGTGAAACCTAGACCCGTGAAACGTCACCCGTGAAACATACCCGTGAAACTTACCCGTGAAACTTACCCGTGAAACCTTGACCCGTGAAACTTACCAGTGAAACCTAGACCCGTGAAACGTCACCCGTGAAACTTACCCGTGAAACTTACCCGTGAAACCTTGACCCGTTAAACTTACCCGTGAAACTTTGACCCGTGAAACTTACCAGTGAAACCTAGACCCGTGAAACGTCACCCGTGAAACTTACCCGTAAAACTTACCCGTGAAACTTACCCGTGAAACCTTGACCCGTGAAACTTATCAGTGAAACCTAGACCCGTGAAACGTCACCCGTGAAACATACCCGTGAAACTTACCCGTGAAACTTACCCGTGAAACCTTGACCCGTGAAACTTACCAGTGAAACCAAGACCCGTGAAACGTCATCCGTGAAACATACCCGTGAAACTTACCCGTGAAACTTACCAGTGAAACCTTGACCCGTGAAACTTACCAGTGAAACCTAGACCCGTGAAACGTCACCCGTGAAACTTACCCGTGAAACTTACCCGTGAAACTTACCCGTGAAACCTTGACCCGTGAAACTTACCAGTGAAACCTAGACCCGTGAAACGTCACCCGTGAAACTTACCCGTGAAACTGACACGTGAAACTTACCCGTGAAACCTTGACCCGTGAAACTTACCAGTGAAACCTAGACCCGTGAAAGGTCACCCGTGAAACATACCCGTGAAACTTACCCGTGAAACTTACCCGTAAAACCTTGACCCGTGAAACTTACCAGTGAAACCTAGACCCGTGAAACGTCACCCGTGAAACGTCACCCGTGAAACTTACCCGTAAAACGTACCCGTGAAACTTACCCGTAAAACCTTGACCCGTGAAACTTACCAGTGAAACCTAGACCCGTGAAACGTCACCCGTGAAACATACCCGTGAAACTTACCCGTGAAACTTACCCGTAAATCCTTGACCCGTGAAACTTACCAGTGAAACCTAGACCCGTGAAACGTCACCCGTGAAACATACCCGTGAAACTTACCCGTGAAACTTACCCGTGAAACCTTGACCCGTGAAACTTACCAGTGAAACCTAGACCCGTGAAACGTCACTCGTGAAACATACCCGTGAAACTTACCCGTGAAACTTACCCGTGAAACTTACCCGTGAAACCTTGACCCGTGAAACTTACCAGTGAAACCTAGACCCGTGAAACGTCACCCGTGAAACATACCCGTGAAACTTACCCGTGAAACTTACCCGTGAAACCTTGACCCGTCAAACTTACCAGTGAAACCTAGACCCGTGAAACGTCACCCGTGAAACTTACCCGTGAAACTGACACGTGAAACTTACCCGTGAAACCTTTACCCGTGAAACTTACCAGTGAAACCTAGACCCGTGAAAGGTCACCCGTGAAACTTACCCGTGAAACTTACCCGTGAAACTTACCAGTGTAACCTAGACCCGTGAAACGTCACCTGTGAAACTTACCCGTAAAACTTACCCGTGAAACTTACCCGTGAAACTTACCAGTGAAACCTAGACCCGTGAAACGTCACCCGTGAAACATACCCATGAAACTTATCCGTGAAACTTACCCGTGAAACCTTGACCCGTGAAACTTACCAGTGAAACCTAGACCCGTGAAACGACACCCGTGAAACATACCCGTGAAACTTACCCGTGAAACCTTGACCCGTGAAACTTACCAGTGAAACCTAGACCCGTGAAACGTCACCCGTGAAACATACCCGTGAAACTTACCCGTGAAACCTTGACCCGTGAAACTTACCAGTGAAACCTAGACCCGTGAAACGTCACCCGTGAAACATACCCGTGAAACTTACCCGTGAAACTTACCCGTGAAACCTTGACCCGTGAAACTTTCCAGTGAAACCTAGACCCGTGAAACGTCACCCGTGAAACATACCCGTGAAACTAACCCGTGAAACTTACCCGTGAAACCTTGACCCGTGAAACTTACCAGTGAAACCTAGACCCGTGAAACGTCACCCGTGAAACGTCACCCGTGAAACTTACCCGTAAAACTTACCCGTGAAACTTACCCGTGAAACCTAGACCCGTGAAACGTCACCCGTGAAACATACCCGTGAAACTTACCCGTGAAACTTACCCGTGAAACCTTGACCCGTGAAACTTACCAGTGAAACCTAGACATGTGAAACGTCACCCGTGAAACATACCCGTGAAACTTGCCCGTGAAACTTACCCGTGAAACCTTGACCCGTGAAACTTACCAGTGAAACCTAGACCCGTGAAACGTCACCCGTGAAACATACCCGTGAAACTTACCCGTGAAACTTACCCGTGAAACCTTGACCCGTGAAACTTACCAGTGAAACCTAGACCCGTGAAACGTCACCCGAGAAACATACCCGTGAAACTTACCCGTGAAACTTACCCGTGAAACCTTGACCCGTGAAACTTACCAGTGAAACCTAGACCCGTGAAACATCACCCATGAAACATATCCGTGAAACTTACCCGTGAAACTTACCTTTGAAACTTTGACCCGTGAAACTTACCAGTGAAACCTAGACCCGTGACACGTCACCTGTAAAACATACCCGTAAAACTTACCCGTGAAACTTACCCGTGAAACCTTGACCCGTGAAACTTACCAGTGAAACCTAGACCCGTGAAACGTCACCCGTGAAACATACCCGTGAAACTTACCCGTGAAACTTACCCGTGAAACCTTGACCCGTGAAACTTACCAGTGAAACCTAGACCCGTCAAACATCACCCATGAAACATACCCGTGAAACTTACCCGTGAAACTTACCCGTGAAACCTTGACCCGTGAAACTTACCAGTGAAACCTAGACCCGTGAAACGTCACCTGTAAAACATAACCGTAAAACTTACCCGTGAAACTTACCCGTGAAACCTTGACCCGTGAAACGACACCCGTGAAACATACCCGTGAAACTTACCCGTGAAACCTTGACCCGTGAAACTTACCAGTGAAACCTAGACCCGTGAAACGTCACCCGTGAAACATACCCGTGAAACTTACCCGTGAAACTTACCCGTGAAACCTTGACCCGTGAAACTTACCAGTGAAACCTAGACCCGTGAAACGTCACCCGTGAAACATACCCGTGAAACTTACCCGTGAAACTTACCCGTGAAACCTTGACCCGTGAAACTTACCAGTGAAACCTAGACCTGTGAAACGTCACCCGTGAAACATACCCGTGAAACTTACCCGTGAAACTTACCCGTGAAACCTTGACCCGTGAAACTTTCCAGTGAAACCTAGACCCGTGAAACGTCACCCGTGAAACATACCCGTGAAACTAACCCGTGAAACTTACCCGTGAAACCTTGACCCGTGAAACTTACCAGTGAAACCTAGACCCGTGAAACGTCACCCGTGAAACGTCACCCGTGAAACTTACCCGTAAAACTTACCCGTGAAACTTACCCGTGAAACCTTGACCCGTGAAACTTACCAGTGAAACCTAGACCCGTGAAACGTCACCCGTGAAACATACCCGTGAAACTTACCCGTGAAACTTACCCGTAAAACCTTGACCCGTGAAACTTACCAGTGAAACCTAGACCCGTGAAACGTCACCCGTGAAACATACCCGTGAAACTTACCCGTGAAACTTACCCGTGAAACCATGACCCGTGAAACTTACCAGTGAAACCTAGACCCGTGAAACGTCACCCGTGAAACATACCCGTGAAACTTACCCGTGAAACTTACCCGTAAAACCTTGACCCGTGAAACTTACCAGTGAAACCTAGACCCGGGAAACGTCACCCGTGAAACATACCCGTGAAACTTACCCGTGAATCTTACCCGTGAAACCTTGACCCGTGAAACTTACTAGTGAAACCTAGACCCGTGAAACGTCACCCGTGAAACATACCCGTGAAACTTACCCGTGAAACTTACCCGTGAAACCTTGACCCGTGAAACTTACCAGTGAAACCTAGACCCGTGAAACGTCACCCGTGAAACATACCCGTGAAACTTACCCGTGAAACTTACCCGTAAAACCTTGACCCGTGAAACTTACCAGTGAAACCTAGACCCGTGAAACATCACCCATGAAACATACCCGTGAAACTTACCCGTGAATCTTACCCGTGAAACCTTGACCCGTGAAACTTCCCAAGTAGCACACGAAGCTGTAAAAAAGCTGCGGTGACGTTGCTGCAGCAAATAATAACAGCAATATAGCTACCGCAGCTGCCATCGCAGCGTAATTATAACGTTGTTAAAGAGTTGTCATAGCCAAAGTGGTAAAAGATTTTCTTGCTTTGAAAATGTTGTCACAGCCATTTAGCTGTGACCACTTGGCAAGTAATACAGTCAAAATACAGCCATTTAGTTGTTTGGCCTTAAAATAACTATTTGGTTGTAGTACGTAGATATAATAGCTGTATTTTGTATGTCCATGCTACATATTTATGCGTGTACCTAAGAAGCTAAACTTATAAATATACATGATACCTATATCAAAATCATACAGATTATAAGTCAAAATTTGCACTCTACAATACTCAAAATTTACAAAAAACATCATTTGGTCGTTAAATGTAGTTGTGATACTTCGAAATAAAAGATGCGCTTCGAAAATAACAATAATTTAGTTATTTGTTTATTAATATGGAAATAAATTTAATTTTTCTTTATGGCTAATTATAGTTTTTATATGTTTACAATGCAAAAATATCAAGTTAGAAATGGTTTTCCGTTATGTGTAATGCAGCAATAGTGATTAAATACTTCTTGTTTAAGTAAAATTTTCTTATTTTCAAAATGGCTGTCTCTCTTCACGGCTACTTTGATTAAAAAAGATGTCTACTTGTCTGAAATACAGACATATAGCTTGTGTGGAATGAAATATTGCCCAATAATAGCCATTTGGATTATACAGTTATTTGGTTGCAATATGGTTGTCAATGTACATGCAATATACTAGAAAACAACTATTTGGCTGAAATGATGTACAATAATTTACATACGAAACCCAAATAGTTGCAAGAATAGTCACTGCAGCCATCTAGTTATATTCATCCCTACTACAGCTACCTACCAGTAATTATATGAAAATATAAACATAACCTCTGCATAAGATCCGGCTACCTTATTTTTCAAGTAAAATGTTCAAAATTGTACAAACAATAGAAGACAACGAAGTGACACTTTGTGTTGTGCCCGAAAACTGGGAGAAAAATGCAATATTGTTTTTGCTTCCGGGTAAGAGGGGCGTAGCTCTTAGAAAAGATATCAACAATGTTCCGAATTGACATACGTGATCCAAACAAAATTGTGTGGTAAAAAAGCATAGTATTGAAACTTCCTCCGAGACCAATAAAATTTTGGTCTTCCTCGCGGAAATTATTGGAACACATAGGTTTATCTGTGTTGTCATCCAAACTAGTTTCTTCCAAAGTATTTGGAAATTCGTTGTCACCGAAAGAGTATCTGCAATGCACTGACTTGGCTCAGTTACAGTCAGTTTTGGAATTGTGGTTGTATTTGTAATTATTCAGGTAGACTGAAAGTTCATTATTATTAAGTGTTGTTTTTGTATTCACTTCGGTATTCTCTGATACACTTGATACCGACTAAATGTGGCCATGGCTTTGTAAGATTTTCTAAGCTTCAGAATGTATTTTATAACCAAAATTACGTACAAATTTTAAAGCTTTGATTTGGTATTTATATTTTGCTTTAAACTACATTTTGCAACTAAAATTATGGACATATTACGACAGCTGTTAGTTTGTATAAACTTATAGCTGTAAAATACATTTAACAGCTCACAATACAGAAATAAAGCTTTAGCTGTTATTTTTCTATATAAGTTAGTAATCAAATCTATTTTACAGCTGAAATTGTAGACAATAAAGCTGTGGCTGTATTTTTGCATTTTTGATTACTGTAAAGCGAACTTTACAGACAGAAAAATGGTTGGATGGTTAATATAGCTGCAATTTAGTTTGCGATAACACTTATTTGGACAAAAAAAATAACACAAAATACAGCTAAAAATAAAGCTAATATATAGCTAAAACAAGGCTGTCACAACGTTTTAACAGCCTTGTTTTAGCTGTGTTTGCCAATTTTTCCAGACTGTGCTGCTTGGGTTACCAGTGAAACCTAGACCCGTGAAACGTCACCTGTAAAACATACCCGTAAAACTTACCCGTGAAACTTACCCGTGAATCCTTGACCCGTGAAACTTTCCAGTGAAACCTAGACCCGTGAAACGTCACCCGTGAAACTTACCCGTAAAACTTACCCGTGAAACTTACCCGTGAAACCTTGACCCGTGAAACTTACCAGTGAAACCTAGACCCGTGAAACGTCACCCGTGAAACATACCCGTGAAACTTACCCGTGAAACTTACCCGTGAAACGTCACCTGTAAAACATACCCGTAAAACTTACCCGTGAAACTTACCCGTGAAACCTTGACCCGTGAAACTTACCAGTGAAACCAAGACCCGTGAAACGTCATCCGTGAAACATACCCGTGAAACTTACCCGTGAAACTTACCCGTGAAACCTTGACCCGTGAAACTTACCAGTGAAACCTAGACCCGTGAAACGTCACCCGTGAAATATACCCGTGAAACTTACCAGTGAAACCTAGACCCGTGAAACGTCACCCGTGAAACTTACCCGTGAAACTTACCCGTGAAACCTTGACCCGTGAAACTTACCAGTAAAACCTAGACCCGTGAAACATCACCCATGAAACATACCCGTGAAACTTACCCGTGAAACTTACCCGTGAAACCTTGACCCGTGAAACTTACCAGTGAAACCTAGACCCGTGAAACGTCACCTGTAAAACATACCCGTAAAACTTACCCGTGAAACTTACCCGTGAAACTTACCCGTGAAACCTTGATCCGTGAAACTTTCCAGTGAAACCTAGACCCGTAAAACGTCACCCGTGAAACATACCCGTGAAACTTACCCGTGAAACTTACCCGTGAAACCTTGACCCGTGAAACTTACCAGTGAAACCTAGACCCGTAAAACTTACCAGTGAAACCTAGACCCGTGAAACGTCACCCGTGAAACTTACCCGTAAAACTTACCCGTTAAACTTACCCGTGAAACCTTGACCCGTGAAACTTACCAGTGAAACCTAGACCCGTGAAACGACACCCGTGAAACTTACGCGTAAAACTTTCCCGTGAAACTTACCCGTAAAACCTTGACCCGTGAAACTTACCAGTGAAACCTAGACCCGTGAAACGTCACCCGTGAAACATACCCGTGAAACTTACCCGTGAAACTTACCCGTAAAACTTACCCGTGAAACTTACCAGTGAAACCTAGACCCGTGAAACGTCACCCGTGAAACATACCCGTGAAACTTACCCGTGAAACTTACCCGTAAAACCTTGACCCGTGAAACTTACCAGTGAAACCTAGACCCGTGAAACGTCACCCGTGAAACATACCCGTGAAACTTACCCGTGAAACCTTGACCCGTAAAACTTACCAGTGAAACCTAGACCCGTGAAACGTCACCCGTGAAACATACCCGTGAAACTTACCCGTGAAACTTACCCGTGAAACCTTGACCCGTGAAACTTACCAGTGAAACCTAGACCCGTGAAACGTCACCCGTGAAACATACCCGTGAAACTTACCCGTGAAACTTACCCGTGAAACCTTGACCCGTGAAACTTACTAGTGAAACCTAGACCCGTGAAACGTCACCCGTGAAACATACCCGTGAAACTTACCCGTGAATCTTACCCGTGAAACCTTGACCCGTGAAACTTACCAGTGAAACCTAGACCCGTGAAACGTCACCCGTGAAACATACCCGTGAAACTTACCCGTAAAACTTACCCGTAAAACCTTGACCCGTGAAACTTACCAGTGAAACCTAGACCCGTGAAACATCACCCATGAAACATACCCGTGAAACTTACCCGTGAATCTTACCCGTGAAACCTTGACCCGTGAAACTTACCAGTGAAACCTAGACCCGTGAAACGTCACCTGTAAAACATACCCGTAAAACTTACTCGTGAAACTTACCCGTGAATCCTTGACCCGTAAAACGTCACCCGTGAAACATACCCGTGAAACTTACCCGTGAAACTTACCCGTGAAACCTTGACCCGTGAAACTTACCAGTGGAACCTAGACCCGTGAAACGTCACCCGTGAAACATACCCGTGAAATTTACCCGTGAAACTTACCCGTGAAACCTTGACCCGTGAAACTTACCAGTGAAACCTAGACCCGTGAAACGTCACCCGTGAAACTTACCAGTGAAACCTAGACCCGTGAAACGTCACCCGTGAAACATACCCGTGAAACTTACCCGTGAAACTTACCCGTGAAACCTTGACCCGTGAAACTTACCAGTGAAACCTAGACCCGTGAAACGTCACCCGTGAAACATACCCGTGAAACGTCACCCGTGAAACATACCCGTGAAACTTACCCGTGAAACTTACCCGTGAAACGTCACCTGTAAAACTTACCCGTAAAACTTACCCGTGAAACTTACCCGTGAAACCTTGACCCGTGATACTTACCAGTGAAACCAAGACCCGTGAAACGTCATCCGTGAAACATACCCGTGAAACTTACCCGTGAAACTTACCCGTGAAACCTTGACCCGTGAAACTTACCAGTGAAACCTAGACCCGTGAAACGTCACCCGTGAAACATACCCGTGAAACTTACCAGTGAAACCTAGACCCGTGAAACGTCAGCCGTGAAACTTACCCGTGAATCTTACCCGTAAAACCTTGACCCGTGAAACTTACCAGTAAAACCTAGACCCGTGAAACATCTCCCATGAAACATACCCGTGAAACTTACCCGTGAAACTTACCCGTGAAACCTTGACCCGTGAAACTTACCAGTGAAACCTAGACCCGTGAAACGTCACCTGTAAAACATACCCGTAAAACTTACCCGTGAAACTTACCCGTGAAACTTACCCGTGAAACCTTGTTCCGTGAAACTTTCCAGTGAAACCTAGACCCGTGAAACGTCACCCGTGAAACATACCCGTGAAACTTACCCGTGAAACTTACCCGTGAAACCTTGACCCGTAAAACTTACCAGTGAAACCTAGACCCGTGAAACGTCACCCGTGAAACTTACCCGTAAAACTTACCCGTAAAACTTACCCGTGAAACCTTGAACCGTGAAACTTACCAGTGAAACCTAGAACCGTGAAACGTCACCCGTGAAACATACCCGTGAAACTTACCCGTGAAACCTTGACCCGTGAAACTTACCAGTGAAACCAAGACCCGTGAAACGTCACCCGTGAAACATACCCGTGAAACTTACCCGTGAAACTTACCCGTGAATCCTTGACCCGTGAAACTTACCAGTGAAACCTAGACCCGTGAAACGTCACCCGTGAAACATACCCGTGAAACTTACCCGTGAAACTTACCCGTGAAACCTTGACCCGTGAAACTTACCAGTGAAACCTAGACCCGTGAAACGTCACCCGTGAAACTTACCCGTAAAACTTACCCGTGAAACTTACCCGTGAAACCTTGACCCGTGAAACTTACCAGTGAAACCTAGACCCGTGAAACGTCACCCGTGAAACTTACGCGTAAAACTTACCCGTGAAACTTACCCGTAAAACCTTGACCCGTGAAACTTACCAGTGAAACCTAGACCCGTGAAACGTCACCCGTGAAACATACCCGTGAAACTTACCCGTGAAACTTACCCGTAAAACCTTGACCCGTGAAACTTACCAGTGAAACCTAGACCCGTGAAACGTCACCCGTGAAACTTACCTGTGAAACTTACCCGTGAAACGTCACCTGTAAAACATACCCGTAAAACTTACCCGTGAAACTTACCCGTTAAACTTTGACCCGTGAAACTTACCAGTGAAACCAAGACCCGTGAAACGTCATCCGTGAAACATACCCGTGAAACTTACCCGTGAAACTTACCCGTGAAACCTTGACCCGTGAAACTTACCAGTGAAACCTAGACCCGTGAAATGTCACCCGTGAAACATACCCGTGAAACTTACCAGTGAAACCTAGACCCGTGAAACGTCACCCGTGAAACTTACCCGTGAAACTTACCCGTGAAACTTACCCGTGAAACCTTGACCCGTGAAACTTACCAGTGAAACCTAGACCCGTGAAACGTCACCCGTGAAACATACCCGTGAAACTTACCCGTGAAACTTACCCGTGAAACCTTGACCCGTGAAACTTACCAGTGAAACCTAGACCCGTGAAACGTCACCCGTGAAACATACCCGTGAAACTTACCCGTGAAACTTACCCGTGAAACCTTGACCCGTGAAACTTACCAGTGAAACCTAGACCCGTGAAACGTCACCCGTGAAACATACCCGTGAAACTTACCCGTGAAACTTACCCGTGAAACCTTGACCCGTGAAACGACACCCGTGAAACATACCCGTGAAACGACACCCGTGAAACATACCCGTGAAACTTACCCGTGAAACCTTGACCCGTGAAACTTACCAGTGAAACCTAGACCCGTGAAACGTCACCCGTGAAACACACCCGTAAAACTTACCCGTGAAACTTACCCGTAAAACCTTGACCCGTGAAACTTACCAGTGAAACCTAGACCCGTGAAACGTCACCCGTGAAACATACCCGTGAAACTTACCCGTGAAACTTACCCGTGAAACCTTGACCCGTGAATCTTACCAGTGAAACCTAGACCCGTGAAACGTCACCCGTGAAACATACCCGTGAAACTTACCCGTGAAACTTACCCGTGAAACCTTGACCCGTGAAACTTACCAGTGAAACCTAGACATGTGAAACGTCACCCGTGAAACATACCCGTGAAACTTGCCCGTGAAACTTACCCGTGAAACCTTGACCCGTGAAACTTACCAGTGAAACCTAGACCCGTGAAACGTCACCCGTGAAACATACCCGTGAAACTTACCCGTGAAACTTACCCGTGAAACCTTGACCCGTGAAACTTACCAGTGAAACCTAGACCCGTGAAACGTCACCCGAGAAACATACCCGTGAAACTTACCCGTGAAACCTTGACCCGTGAAACTTACCAGTGAAACCTAGACCCGTGAAACATCACCCATGAAACATATCCGTGAAACTTACCCGTGAAACTTACCTTTGAAACCTTGACCCGTGAAACTTACCAGTGAAACCTAGACCCGTGACACGTCACCTGTAAAACATACCCGTAAAACTTACCCGTGAAACTTACCCGTGAAACCTTGACCCGTGAAACTTACCAGTGAAACCTAGACCCGTGAAACGTCACCCGTGAAACATACCCGTGAAACTTACCCGTGAAACTTACCCGTGAAACCTTGACCCGTGAAACTTACCAGTGAAACCTAGACCCGTCAAACATCACCCATGAAACATACCCGTGAAACTTACCCGTGAAACTTACCCGTGAAACCTTGACCCGTGAAACTTACCAGTGAAACCTAGACCCGTGAAACGTCACCTGTAAAACATAACCGTAAAACTTACCCGTGAAACTTACCCGTGAAACCTTGACCCGTGAAACGACACCCGTGAAACATACCCGTGAAACTTACCCGTGAAACCTTGACCCGTGAAACTTACCAGTGAAACCTAGACCCGTGAAACGTCACCCGTGAAACATACCCGTGAAACTTACCCGTGAAACTTACCCGTGAAACCTTGACCCGTAAAACTTACCAGTGAAACCTAGACCCGTGAAACGTCACCCGTGAAACATACCCGTGAAACTTACCCGTGAAACCTTGACCCGTGAAACTTACCAGTGAAACCTAGACCTGTGAAACGTCACCCGTGAAACATACCCGTGAAACTTACCCGTGAAACTTACCCGTGAAACCTTGACCCGTGAAACTTTCCAGTGAAACCTAGACCCGTGAAACGTCACCCGTGAAACATACCCGTGAAACTAACCCGTGAAACTTACCCGTGAAACCTTGACCCGTGAAACTTACCAGTGAAACCTAGACCCGTGAAACGTCACCCGTGAAACGTCACCCGTGAAACTTACCCGTAAAACTTACCCGTGAAACTTACCCGTGAAACCTTGACCCGTGAAACTTACCAGTGAAACCTAGACCCGTGAAACGTCACCCGTGAAACATACCCGTGAAACTTACCCGTGAAACTTACCCGTAAAACCTTGACCCGTGAAACTTACCAGTGAAACCTAGACCCGTGAAACGTCACCCGTGAAACATACCCGTGAAACTTACCCGTGAAACTTACCCGTGAAACCTTGACCCGTGAAACTTACCAGTGAAACCTAGACCCGTGAAACGTCACCCGTGAAACATACCCGTGAAACTTACCCGTGAAACTTACCCGTAAAACCTTGACCCGTGAAACTTACCAGTGAAACCTAGACCCGGGAAACGTCACCCGTAAAACATACCCGTGAAACTTACCCGTGAATCTTACCCGTGAAACCTTGACCCGTGAAACTTACTAGTGAAACCTAGACCCGTGAAACGTCACCCGTGAAACATACCCGTGAAACTTACCCGTGAAACTTACCCGTGAAACCTTGACCCGTGAAACTTACCAGTGAAACCTAGACCCGTGAAACGTCACCCGTGAAACATACCCGTGAAACTTACCCGTGAAACTTACCCGTAAAACCTTGACCCGTGAAACTTACCAGTGAAACCTAGACCCGTGAAACATCACCCATGAAACATACCCGTGAAACTTACCCGTGAATCTTACCCGTGAAACCTTGACCCGTGAAACTTACCAGTGAAACCTAGACCCGTGAAACGTCACCTGTAAAACATACCCGTAAAACTTACCCGTGAAACTTACCCGTGAATCCTTGACCCGTGAAACTTTCCAGTGAAACCTAGACCCGTGAAACGTCACCCGTGAAACTTACCCGTAAAACTTACCCGTGAAACTTACCCGTGAAACCTTGACCCGTGAAACTTACCAGTGAAACCTAGACCCGTGAAACGTCACCCGTGAAACTTACGCGTAAAACTTACCCGTGAAACTTACCCGTAAAACCTTGACCCGTGAAACTTACCAGTGAAACCTAGACCCGTGAAACGTCACCCGTAAAACATACCCGTGAAACTTACCCGTGAAACTTACCCGTAAAACCTTGACCCGTGAAACTTACCAGTGAAACCTAGACCCGTGAAACGTCACCCGTGAAACTTACCTGTGAAACTTACCCGTGAAACGTCACCTGTAAAACATACCCGTAAAACTTACCCGTGAAACTTACCCGTTAAACTTTGACCCGTGAAACTTACCAGTGAAACCAAGACCCGTGAAACGTCATCCGTGAAACATACCCGTGAAACTTACCCGTGAAACTTACCCGTGAAACCTTGACCCGTGAAACTTACCAGTGAAACCTAGACCCGTGAAATGTCACCCGTGAAACATACCCGTGAAACTTACCAGTGAAACCTAGACCCGTGAAACGTCACCCGTGAAACATACCCGTGAAACTTACCCGTGAAACTTACCCGTGAAACCTTGACCCGTGAAACTTACCAGTGAAACCTAGACCCGTGAAACGTCACCCGAGAAACATACCCGTGAAACTTACCCGTGAAACCTTGACCCGTGAAACTTACCAGTGAAACCTAGACCCGTGAAACATCACCCATGAAACATATCCGTGAAACTTACCCGTGAAACTTACCTTTGAAACCTTGACCCGTGAAACTTACCAGTGAAACCTAGACCCGTGACACGTCACCTGTAAAACATACCCGTAAAACTTACCCGTGAAACTTACCCGTGAAACCTTGACCCGTGAAACTTACCAGTGAAACCTAGACCCGTGAAACGTCACCCGTGAAACATACCCGTGAAACTTACCCGTGAAACTTACCCGTGAAACCTTGACCCGTGAAACTTACCAGTGAAACCTAGACCCGTCAAACATCACCCATGAAACATACCCGTGAAACTTACCCGTGAAACTTACCCGTGAAACCTTGACCCGTGAAACTTACCAGTGAAACCTAGACCCGTGAAACGTCACCTGTAAAACATAACCGTAAAACTTACCCGTGAAACTTACCCGTGAAACCTTGACCCGTGAAACGACACCCGTGAAACATACCCGTGAAACTTACCCGTGAAACCTTGACCCGTGAAACTTACCAGTGAAACCTAGACCCGTGAAACGTCACCCGTGAAACATACCCGTGAAACTTACCCGTGAAACTTACCCGTGAAACCTTGACCCGTAAAACTTACCAGTGAAACCTAGACCCGTGAAACGTCACCCGTGAAACATACCCGTGAAACTTACCCGTGAAACCTTGACCCGTGAAACTTACCAGTGAAACCTAGACCTGTGAAACGTCACCCGTGAAACATACCCGTGAAACTTACCCGTGAAACTTACCCGTGAAACCTTGACCCGTGAAACTTTCCAGTGAAACCTAGACCCGTGAAACGTCACCCGTGAAACATACCCGTGAAACTAACCCGTGAAACTTACCCGTGAAACCTTGACCCGTGAAACTTACCAGTGAAACCTAGACCCGTGAAACGTCACCCGTGAAACGTCACCCGTGAAACTTACCCGTAAAACTTACCCGTGAAACTTACCCGTGAAACCTTGACCCGTGAAACTTACCAGTGAAACCTAGACCCGTGAAACGTCACCCGTGAAACATACCCGTGAAACTTACCCGTGAAACTTACCCGTAAAACCTTGACCCGTGAAACTTACCAGTGAAACCTAGACCCGTGAAACGTCACCCGTGAAACATACCCGTGAAACTTACCCGTGAAACTTACCCGTGAAACCTTGACCCGTGAAACTTACCAGTGAAACCTAGACCCGTGAAACGTCACCCGTGAAACATACCCGTGAAACTTACCCGTGAAACTTACCCGTAAAACCTTGACCCGTGAAACTTACCAGTGAAACCTAGACCCGGGAAACGTCACCCGTAAAACATACCCGTGAAACTTACCCGTGAATCTTACCCGTGAAACCTTGACCCGTGAAACTTACTAGTGAAACCTAGACCCGTGAAACGTCACCCGTGAAACATACCCGTGAAACTTACCCGTGAAACTTACCCGTGAAACCTTGACCCGTGAAACTTACCAGTGAAACCTAGACCCGTGAAACGTCACCCGTGAAACATACCCGTGAAACTTACCCGTGAAACTTACCCGTAAAACCTTGACCCGTGAAACTTACCAGTGAAACCTAGACCCGTGAAACATCACCCATGAAACATACCCGTGAAACTTACCCGTGAATCTTACCCGTGAAACCTTGACCCGTGAAACTTACCAGTGAAACCTAGACCCGTGAAACGTCACCTGTAAAACATACCCGTAAAACTTACCCGTGAAACTTACCCGTGAATCCTTGACCCGTGAAACTTTCCAGTGAAACCTAGACCCGTGAAACGTCACCCGTGAAACTTACCCGTAAAACTTACCCGTGAAACTTACCCGTGAAACCTTGACCCGTGAAACTTACCAGTGAAACCTAGACCCGTGAAACGTCACCCGTGAAACTTACGCGTAAAACTTACCCGTGAAACTTACCCGTAAAACCTTGACCCGTGAAACTTACCAGTGAAACCTAGACCCGTGAAACGTCACCCGTAAAACATACCCGTGAAACTTACCCGTGAAACTTACCCGTAAAACCTTGACCCGTGAAACTTACCAGTGAAACCTAGACCCGTGAAACGTCACCCGTGAAACTTACCTGTGAAACTTACCCGTGAAACGTCACCTGTAAAACATACCCGTAAAACTTACCCGTGAAACTTACCCGTTAAACTTTGACCCGTGAAACTTACCAGTGAAACCAAGACCCGTGAAACGTCATCCGTGAAACATACCCGTGAAACTTACCCGTGAAACTTACCCGTGAAACCTTGACCCGTGAAACTTACCAGTGAAACCTAGACCCGTGAAATGTCACCCGTGAAACATACCCGTGAAACTTACCAGTGAAACCTAGACCCGTGAAACGTCACCCGTGAAACTTACCCGTGAAACTTACCCGTGAAACTTACCCGTGAAACCTTGACCCGTGAAACTTACCAGTGAAACCTAGACCCGTGAAACGTCACCCGTGAAACATACCCGTGAAACTTACCCGTGAAACTTACCCGTGAAACCTTGACCCGTGAAACTAACCAGTGGAACCTAGACCCGTGAAACGTCACCCGTGAAACATACCCGTGAAACTTACCCGTGAAACTTACCCGTGAAACCTTGACCCGTGAAACTTACCAGTGAAACCTAGACCCGTGAAACGTCACCCGTGAAACTTACCAGTGAAACCTAGACCCGTGAAACGTCACCCGTGAAACATACCCGTGAAACTTACCCGTGAAACTTACCCGTGAAACCTTGACCCGTGAAACTTACCAGTGAAACCTAGACCCGTGAAACGTCACCCGTGAAACATACCCGTGAAACTTACCCGTGAAACTTACCCGTGAAACCTTGACCCGTGAAACGACACCCGTGAAACATACCCGTGAAACTTACCCGTGAAACCTTGACCCGTGAAACTTACCAGTGAAACCTAGACCCGTGAAACGTCACCCGTGAAACACACCCGTAAAACTTACCCGTGAAACTTACCCGTAAAACCTTGACCCGTGAAACTTACCAGTGAAACCTAGACCCGTGAAACGTCACTCGTGAAACATACCCGTGAAACTTACCCGTGAAACTTACCCGTGAAACCTTGACCCGTGAAACTTACCAGTGAAACCTAGACCCGTGAAACGTCACCCGTGAAACATACCCGTGAAACTTACCCGTGAAACTTACCCGTGAAACCTTGACCCGTGAAACTTACCAGTGAAACCTAGACATGTGAAACGTCACCCGTGAAACATACCCGTGAAACTTGCCCGTGAAACTTACCCGTGAAACCTTGACCCGTGAAACTTACCAGTGAAACCTAGACCCGTGAAACGTCACCCGTGAAACATACCCGTGAAACTTACCCGTGAAACTTACCCGTGAAACCTTGACCCGTGAAACTTACCAGTGAAACCTAGACCCGTGAAACGTCACCCGAGAAACATACCCGTGAAACTTACCCGTGAAACTTACCCGTGAAACCTTGACCCGTGAAACTTACCAGTGAAACCTAGACCCGTGAAACATCACCCATGAAACATATCCGTGAAACTTACCCGTGAAACTTACCTTTGAAACCTTGACCCGTGAAACTTACCAGTGAAACCTAGACCCGTGACACGTCACCTGTAAAACATACCCGTAAAACTTACCCGTGAAACTTACCCGTGAAACCTTGACCCGTGAAACTTACCAGTGAAACCTAGACCCGTGAAACGTCACCCGTGAAACATACCCGTGAAACTTACCCGTGAAACTTACCCGTGAAACCTTGACCCGTGAAACTTACCAGTGAAACCTAGACCCGTCAAACATCACCCATGAAACATACCCGTGAAACTTACCCGTGAAACTTACCCGTGAAACCTTGACCCGTGAAACTTACCAGTGAAACCTAGACCCGTGAAACGTCACCCGTGAAACGTCACCCGTGAAACGTCACCCGTGAAACTTACCCGTAAAACTTACCCGTGAAACTTACCCGTGAAACCTTGACCCGTGAAACTTACCAGTGAAACCTAGACCCGTGAAACGTCACCCGTGAAACATACCCGTGAAACTTACCCGTGAAACTTACCCGTAAAACCTTGACCCGTGAAACTTACCAGTGAAACCTAGACCCGTGAAACGTCACCCGTGAAACATACCCGTGAAACTTACCCGTGAAACTTACCCGTGAAACCTTGACCCGTGAAACTTTCCAGTGAAACCTAGACCCGTGAAACGTCACCCGTGAAACATACCCGTGAAACTAACCCGTGAAACTTACCCGTGAAACCTTGACCCGTGAAACTTACCAGTGAAACCTAGACCCGTGAAACGTCACCCGTGAAACGTCACCCGTGAAACTTACCCGTAAAACATACCCGTGAAACTTACCCGTGAATCTTACCCGTGAAACCTTGACCCGTGAAACTTACTAGTGAAACCTAGACCCGTGAAACGTCACCCGTGAAACATACCCGTGAAACTTACCCGTGAAACTTACCCGTGAAACCTTGACCCGTGAAACTTACCAGTGAAACCTAGACCCGTGAAACGTCACCCGTGAAACATACCCGTGAAACTTACCCGTGAAACTTACCCGTAAAACCTTGACCCGTGAAACTTACCAGTGAAACCTAGACCCGTGAAACATCACCCATGAAACATACCCGTGAAACTTACCCGTGAATCTTACCCGTGAAACCTTGACCCGTGAAACTTACCAGTGAAACCTAGACCCGTGAAACGTCACCTGTAAAACATACCCGTAAAACTTACCCGTGAAACTTACCCGTGAATCCTTGACCCGTGAAACTTTCCAGTGAAACCTAGACCCGTGAAACGTCACCCGTGAAACTTACCCGTAAAACTTACCCGTGAAACTTACCCGTGAAACCTTGACCCGTGAAACTTACCAGTGAAACCTAGACCCGTGAAACGTCACCCGTGAAACATACCCGTGAAACTTACCCGTGAAACTTACCCGTGAAACGTCACCTGTAAAACATACCCGTAAAACTTACCCGTGAAACTTACTTGTGAAACCTTGACCCGTGAAACTTACCAGTGAAACCAAGACCCGTGAAACGTCATCCGTGAAACATACCCGTGAAACTTACCCGTGAAACTTACCCGTGAAACCTTGACCCGTGAAACTTACCAGTGAAACCTAGACCCGTGAAACGTCACCCGTGAAACATACCCGTGAAACTTACCAGTGAAACCTAGACCCGTGAAACGTCACCCGTGAAACTTACCCGTGAAACTTACCCGTGAAACCTTGACCCGTGAAACTTACCAGTAAAACCTAGACCCGTGAAACATCACCCATGAAACATACCCGTGAAACTTACCCGTAAAACTTACCCGTGAAACCTTGACCCGTGAAACTTACCAGTGAAACCTAGACCCGTGAAACGTCACCTGTAAAACATACCCGTAAAACTTACCCGTGAAACTTACCCGTGAAACTTACCCGTGAAACCTTGATCCGTGAAACTTTCCAGTGAAACCTAGACCCGTAAAACGTCACCCGTGAAACATACCCGTGAAACTTACCCGTGAAACTTACCCGTGAAACCTTGACCCGTGAAACTTACCAGTGAAACCTAGACCCGTAAAACTTACCAGTGAAACCTAGACCCGTGAAACGTCACCCGTGAAACTTACCCGTAAAACTTACCCGTTAAACTTACCCGTGAAACCTTGACCCGTGAAACTTACCAGTGAAACCTAGACCCGTGAAACGACACCCGTGAAACTTACGCGTAAAACTTTCCCGTGAAACTTACCCGTAAAACCTTGACCCGTGAAACTTACCAGTGAAACCTAGACCCGTGAAACGTCACCCGTGAAACATACCCGTGAAACTTACCCGTGAAACTTACCCGTAAAACTTACCCGTGAAACCTTGACCCGTGAAACTTACCAGTGAAACCTAGACCCGTGAAACGTCACCCGTGAAACATACCCGTGAAACTTACCCGTGAAACTTACCCGTAAAACCTTGACCCGTGAAACTTACCAGTGAAACCTAGACCCGTGATACGTCACCCGTGAAACATACCCGTGAAACTTACCCGTGAAACCTTGACCCGTGAAACTTACCAGTGAAACCTAGACCCGTGAAACGTCACCCGTGAAACATAAACGTGAAACTTACCCGTGAAACTTACCCGTGAAACCTTGACCCGTGAAACTTACCAGTAAAACCTAGACCCGTGAAACGTCACCCGTGAAACATACCCGTGAAACTTACCCGTGAAACCTTGACCCGTGAAACTTACTAGTGAAACCTAGACCCGTGAAACGTCACCCGTGAAACATACCCGTGAAACTTACCCGTGAATCTTACCCGTGAAACCTTGACCCGTGAAACTTACCAGTGAAACCTAGAAACGTGAAACGTCACCCGTGAAACATACCCGTGAAACTTACCCGTAAAACTTACCCGTAAAACCTTGACCCGTGAAACTTACCAGTGAAACCTAGACCCGTAAAACATCACCCATGAAACATACCCGTGAAACTTACCCGTGAATCTTACCCGTGAAACCTTGACCCGTGAAACTTACCAGTGAAACCTAGACCCGTGAAACGTCACCTGTAAAACATACCCGTAAAACTTACTCGTGAAACTTACCCGTGAATCCTTGACCCGTAAAACGTCACCCGTGAAACATACCCGTGAAACTTACCCGTGAAACTTACCCGTGAAACCTTGACCCGTGAAACTTACCAGTGGAACCTAGACCCGTGAAACGTCACCCGTGAAACATACCCGTGAAACTTACCCGTGAAACTTACCCGTGAAACCTTGACCCGTGAAACTTACCAGTGAAACCTAGACCCGTGAAACGTCACCCGTGAAACTTACCAGTGAAACCTAGACCCGTGAAACGTCACCCGTGAAACATACCCGTGAAACTTACCCGTGAAACTTACCCGTGAAACCTTGACCCGTGAAACTTACCAGTGAAACCTAGACCCGTGAAACGTCACCCGTGAAACATACCCGTGAAACGTCACCCGTGAAACATACCCGTGAAACTTACCCGTGAAACTTACCCGTGAAACGTCACCTGTAAAACATACCCGTAAAACTTACCCGTGAAACTTACCCGTGAAACCTTGACCCGTGAAACTTACCAGTGAAACCAAGACCCGTGAAACGTCATCCGTGAAACATACCCGTGAAACTTACCCGTGAAACTTACCCGTGAAACCTTGACCCGTGAAACTTACCAGTGAAACCTAGACCCGTGAAACGTCACCCGTGAAACATACCCGTGAAACTTACCAGTGAAACCTAGACCCGTGAAACGTCACCCGTGAAACTTACCCGTGAATCTTACCCGTAAAACCTTGACCCGTGAAACTTACCAGTAAAACCTAGACCCGTGAAACATCTCTCATGAAACATACCCGTGAAACTTACCCGTGAAACTTACCCGTGAAACCTTGACCCGTGAAACTTACCAGTGAAACCTAGACCCGTGAAACGTCACCTGTAAAACATACCCGTAAAACTTACCCGTGAAACTTACCCGTGAAACTTACCCGTGAAACCTTGTTCCGTGAAACTTTCCAGTGAAACCTAGACCCGTGAAACGTCACCCGTGAAACATACCCGTGAAACTTACCCGTGAAGCTTACCCGTGAAACCTTGACCCGTGAAACTTACCATTGAAACCTAGACCCGTGAAACGTCACCCGTGAAACTTACCCGTAAAACTTACCCGTAAAACTTACCCGTGAAACCTTGAACCGTGAAACTTACCAGTGAAACCTAGAACCGTGAAACGTCACCCGTGAAACATACCCGTGAAACTTACCCGTGAAACCTTGACCCGTGAAACTTACCAGTGAAACCAAGACCCGTGAAACGTCACCCGTGAAACATACCCGTGAAACTTACCCGTGAAACTTACCCGTGAATCCTTGACCCGTGAAACTTACCAGTGAAACCTAGACCCGTGAAACGTCACCCGTGAAACATACCCGTGAAACTTACCCGTGAAACTTACCCGTGAAACCTTGACCCGTGAAACTTACCAGTGAAACCTAGACCCGTGAAACGTCACCCGTGAAACTTACCCGTAAAACTTACCCGTGAAACTTACCCGTGAAACCTTGACCCGTGAAACTTACCAGTGAAACCTAGACCCGTGAAACGTCACCCGTGAAACTTACGCGTAAAACTTACCCGTGAAACTTACCCGTAAAACCTTGACCCGTGAAACTTACCAGTGAAACCTAGACCCGTGAAACGTCACCCGTGAAACATACCCGTGAAACTTACCCGTGAAACTTACCCGTAAAACCTTGACCCGTGAAACTTACCAGTGAAACCTAGACCCGTGAAACGTCACCCGTGAAACTTACCTGTGAAACTTACCCGTGAAACGTCACCTGTAAAACATACCCGTAAAACTTACCCGTGAAACTTACCCGTTAAACTTTGACCCGTGAAACTTACCAGTGAAACCAAGACCCGTGAAACGTCATCCGTGAAACATACCCGTGAAACTTACCCGTAAAACTTACCCGTGAAACCTTGACCCGTGAAACTTACCAGTGAAACCTAGACCCGTGAAATGTCACCCGTGAAACATACCCGTGAAACTTACCAGTGAAACCTAGACCCGTGAAACGTCACCCGTGAAACTTACCCGTGAAACTTACCCGTAAACCTTACCCGTGAAACCTTGACCCGTGAAACTTACCAGTGAAACCTAGACCCGTGAAACGTCACCCGTGAAACATACCCGTGAAACTTACCCGTGAAACTTACCCGTGAAACCTTGACCCGTGAAACTAACCAGTGGAACCTAGACCCGTGAAACGTCACCCGTGAAACATACCCGTGAAACTTACCCGTGAAACTTACCCGTGAAACCTTGACCCGTGAAACTTACCAGTGAAACCTAGACCCGTGAAACGTCACCCGTGAAACTTACCAGTGAAACCTAGACCCGTGAAACGTCACCCGTGAAACATACCCGTGAAACTTACCCGTGAAACTTACCCGTGAAACCTTGACCCGTGAAACTTACCAGTGAAACCTAGACCCGTGAAACGTCACCCGTGAAACATACCCGCGAAACTTACCCGTGAAACCTTGACCCGTGAAACTTACCAGTGAAACCTAGACCCGTGAAACGTCACCCGTGAAACATACCCGTGAAACTTACCCGTGAAACTTACCCGTGAAACCTTGACCCGTGAAACTTACCAGTGAAACCTAGACCCGTGAAACATCACCCATGAAACATACCCGTGAAACTTACCCGTGAAACTTACCCGTGAAACCTTGACCCGTGAAACTTACCAGTGAAACCTAGACCCGTGAAACGTGACCTGTAAAACATACCCGTAAAACTTACCCGTGAAACTTACCCGTGAAACCTTGACCCGTGAAACTTACCAGTGAAACCTAGACCCGTGAAACGTCACCCGTGAAACATACCCGTGAAACTTACCCGTGAAACCTTGACCCGTGAAACTTACCAGTGAAACCTAGACCCGTGAAACGTCACCCGTGAAACATACCCGTGAAACTTACCCGTGAAACTTACCCGTGAAACCTTGACCCGTGAAACTTACCAGTGAAACCTAGACCCGTGAAACGTCACCCGTGAAACATACCCGTGAAACTTACCCGTGAAACTTACCCGTGAAACCTTGACCCGTGAAACTTACCAGTGAAACCTAGACCCGTGAAACGTCACCCGTGAAACATACCCGTGAAACTTACCCGTGAAACTTACCCGTGAAACCTTGACCCGTGAAACTTACCAGTGAAACATAGACCCGTGAAACGTCACTCGTGAAACATACCCGTGAAACTTACCCGTGAAACCTTGACCCGTGAATCTTACCAGTGAAACCTAGACCCGTGAAACATCACCCATGAAACATACCCGTAAAACTTACCCGTGAAACTTACCCGTGAAACCTTGACCCGTGAAACTTTCCAGTGAAACCTAGACCCGTGAAACGTCACCCGTGAAACATACCCGTGAAACTTACCCGTGAAACTTACCCGTGAAACCTTGACCCGTGAAACTTACCAGTGAAACCTAGACCCGTGAAACGTCACCCGTGAAACGTCACCCGTGAAACTTACCCGTAAAACTTACCCGTGAAACTTACCCGTGAAACCTTGACCCGTGAAACTTACCAGTGAAACCTAGACCCGTGAAACGTCACCCGTGAAACATACCCGTGAAACTTACCCGTGAAACTTACCCGTAAAACCTTGACCCGTGAAACTTACCAGTGAAACCTAGACCCGTGAAACGTCACCCGTGAAACATACCCGTGAAACTTACCCGTGAAACTTACCCGTGAAACTTTGACCCGTGAAACTTACCAGTGAAACCTAGACCCGTGAAACTTACCCGTGAAACTTACCCGTGAAACCTTGACCCGTGAAACTTACCAGTGAAACCTAGACCCGTGAAACGTCACCCGTGAAACTTACCCGTAAAACTTACCCGTGAAACTTACCCGTGAAACTTACCAGTGAAACCTAGACCCGTGAAACGTCACCCGTGAAACATACCCGTGAAACTTACCCGTGAAACTTACCCGTGAAACCTTGACCCGTGAAACTTACCAGTGAAACCTAGACCCGTGAAACGTCACCTGTAAAACTTACTCTATTCTGCTGTTTTGGAACCACAGCTAAAATTGCAATTAAAAATACGACCATTAATTGTATATTTATTGTTTAGAAACATGGCTCAAAATTCCGGAGCTATTAGGCGCCATCATCAAATGGTAGAATACGCTCCGCAAGTTAGTAATATGGTCAGAACGGTCAGGCCGCCTAATAAGGCCCCAGTCAGCGTTAGAACCCCGAGGTAAGACCAATATGGTAGTTTACCATTTTTTAAAAGTTTTTTATTGAAACTTCATGTTATTTGAAAGCGATTGAGAGTACTGATAAGCCTTGTTCTTAATAAAGCTGTAATTAATTTTTAAAGTTTGTGTGACGTAGATGTATAGCTGAAAATCTTCTCGGAATTAAAATGTATCATGTAAAATCAACTGTTTCTGTTACAATAAAATACAATTTGGTAGTTTATTACTGTAAGTAAGAATACAAGTGAAACGCATTACTGTGACGTAGATGTATCTCAAATATTTAAAGAACTATTAACTTTTTGAAAATTTTTTTCAAGCTATAACTCATTTTTGAGGTTTCAATATAATTGACTGGATTGTTAATTTGCTACTATGGTAAAGTACCCTATTTTTACTTCTGCGTGAAAAATATTGACCGATGAGACGGGTGACACGTTAAAAAAAATTGTACGGTCAAAATAATTATATTATTAATGAAGCAATCGCAATAAAATTTTATTTGGGTAAACTAGACATAAGGAGACGTCAAAATATGGTTTGTTTACAAAAATATCACTTCCTGTTAAACCGGAAATGACATCAACTGTGTTATTTACCCTATACAGGTTGGTGGAGATGAAATGCGAACATAGGGAACATACTTGACAGTCGAACTTTCATGCCAGGTATCTTGATATATTTTGTAGTAGTGTCACAAAGCAAAGTGTGGCAAAAAGAGTAATCAATAACAGAAATAATAATAAAATTTAAAAGTGCATGTAAACTTTCTCGTTCTGCTCGTACACATACATTATTATGCAAATATTTTAATGAAAATAATCAATAATATGACAGGTACTTTGACATTGACAGTACTTATTCCACGTATATCAAGATGCCTAGCATGATAACTCCATTGTCAAATATTTCCCTATGTTCGCATTTCACCTCCACCAACCTGTATATTTTAGGTGTCCGCTTACTTAGTCAAATATAGTTTTGTCACGCGTAGTTTGGCCAAAATTAGCCAAACTGTATTTTAGCCAAACTGTAATTTGTTCCATTTGTCGAACCGTAAATATGCCAACCCGTAATTTAGCCAATTCTAGACAAACTGTAATTTCACATTCCGTAATTTGACCAAACCGCAACTTCTACTAATATTGTCAAATCGTTTTCAGGTAAACCCTAATTTAACCAAACGCAACTATACCTAAATGGAATCATCCAACACGGAGTTTATCCAAAACGCATTTTTGTCAAATCGCAGTTATGTATAACCGTAATATTGTCTCATACAAAATTTGAGAAAGATTGCTTTATTATAAGAAAAGTTTTTTCGAGCGTACCAATTTTTGGGACACCCTGTATAAAGCTGTATTAATTCAAGTCTTGCCTTCAAGAAAATGTGCAGGAGTTGTGTGCTGGCCACATCAGATTTTTTATGCTAGTGTAAAAATTATTGTTAATTTATCACAACTTCAAAAATTATTGTATTATTTTCTCCACCTCTCAAATAATTCTTTAATTATTATATAAATAATTATTCGTTTCGGTCCTGCGTCAAACAGCACGGCGCTATCAGTCCTGCCACCCGCTTTCAGGAATTTCAGCTTCGGTTTCAGCAGGTTTCAGCATTGTTTTCAGCGTTTAGTCTATTGTGTTTTTGTTTCGAGTTTTGGAATCTGAAAGATAACTTTTACTTCAGCATTTCAGTGACGGATTTTTTTTTACACATTGGAGCTGAATAAAGGGCATTGTTTTCCTGAATTATTCTGTAGGAGATAAATTTGTAATTATATTTCAGGAAATAATGAGAATGGTATCTTTATTAAATGGATTGCTTGTTGTATTATTCAAAATTTGTATATGAAATAATTTATTTGATCTTTTTGACACTTTGGGTGGATCTACCGCACATATACTGAATCATCAATAAAGATATACTGTCTCGTGTGTGCGGTTACCAGCCGTAAACTATTTCACATCTAAATGTCATTTAAAATCAAAATAATTTATTATTTATTTCAATCAATTTAATTAATTTAAATATTTAAATTTGGGTGTTGCAGCCTAACATATTATAAATCATCAGTATAAATTTAAATAAACAGGTTTTGTAGTAAAATTACAGCTAAATTAAAATAATGCATTTTTCGCAATTTTATAGTTAACTGTAAAAACGGTTGAAATAATTCAAAACCCTAAATGGAGATGGCATTAGTATCTACTGAGGTATGACAGCACCCTGTACTCTTTAGCCACATAACAGTTATCTGTAATTCCGATAAATGCAAAAAACATATTACAGGCAACTGTAAAAATGAATACTACTCAAATGAAATAATTCTGGAAGCTAAATATATATGGCACTATAGGTATCCCGGGTAAAATAAAAATCTATATTTGTTATCAAGCTTACAGACAAATATACTATACTATTATTACTAAAAGCAGTGTTCTGTATTTTTTATCAATTTAAATTTAACTAATTGAAAAGAGATTACATATTTGCGTTGTTGTAACTTATCTAGATAATTTTATCTAGATAAATCATCTAGATAATATATTTTTATCTATTATTCTTATTTAGATAATTTTTTTCTTATTTATTTATTATTTTATCTAGATAAAATTACAAATTATCTTTATCTATTTTTTAAATATCATCTAGATAATAATTTTTTTTAAATTAGAACCAATTGTTTTTGTAATTTTAATCGACTTCAAAAACTGTAATCAAACTTGTACTTTAGAACATGTCATTTATATATTTTTGTATTATCTATGATCTATTTAATAATTATCTAGATAAAAATTATGTATTTACATATTTTTTTCAATGATTATATATTATCTTATCTAGATAAATAAAAAATATGTTATCTTTATCTTTATCTAGTTAAAAAATATTGTTATACATTACAACACTGCATATGTGTTACATGATATAGGTTCAAAATAAAACAACATATTATTTTTATATTTAGTTTAGTTCACGCAAGGATTCTTTGCGAATTTTTTCATATTTCTGAATATTGAAAAATACAATAATATCAATGAATTATAAATTCATTCAAGACTCATTGAAGATTCAATGAATTGTCACCGCTATTTAAAAGACAACTCTCACCAGAATTCTTTTATAATTCTTTCATGTTTATGAATCTTGAAGTTATTGTTTTTTAGTCAATGAATTATAAATTCTATAAAATAAAAAATATATAAGTAAAAAAATTCTTTTATATATCTGACTCCTGAAAAAAAAAAAAAAATCTGGAAACCGGAAGTCAATATCTTAATCCAGTCAGAAATTAGAGTTGATTAAACACAGGAAACAAAAGAAAAATATTTTCTCTATGCGTAAAACAATTAATTGTGGCCTTATTAAGCTCCTTAAAATAATTAAAAATAATGCATTTTATAGAAAAATGTCCGAAAAATCCAATTCTGGAAACCACAAGTCGATATCCTAATCCAGTCAGAAATTAGAGTTGATTAAACACAATTAACCGAAAAAATACTAAAACTTCACTTTTTTTCGCACAAAATCTTTGAATATCAGCTCAACCAAGAGGCCTTTAAAAGTTTTAAAATAATGTATCTTATAAAAAAATGTCCAAGGAATCCAATACCGAAAACCAGAAGTCGATATCTTAATTTGTTCAGATATTAGAGTTAATTAAACACAAAAAATGTAAAATATACAAAATTTTCTGAATTATCTATGTTTAAATTGAGACTAAACCAGCCTCACCTGAAAAATTAAAAATAATATATTTGATAGAAAAATGTCTGTAGAATCGAATGCTTCAAACCGGAAGTCGTTTTTGTTATGTTACATTTTTTTTTCAGAAGTCTCCTAATTTTTTTTCTTTATTTTAAGCAGATATGAGATGAAATTTCACCCATTTTCAAATTGTCATAACTCGGCGTATTTTCAGTCGATTTCGATGAATCTTGAAGTGTCTACTTTAAAGTCATGCATGCCAACCTTAGAGTCACCTCTTTCGCCCCCTCCAACACCCCTTTAAAAAAATGCTTTTAAATCCAACTTTGACGATGTGGACGGAGTTGAAAATTTTTTTCGGCTCGATTCACTAAATGGGCACTAAAATTTGTTCAATTTCTTGTGCAGGGGTTTAAAAAACGAAGTTTCTACGTTGGTTTTACACAAAGTTATGAGTATTTGAAACAAAAATGCATTTTGAGGTTTTTCGCGAATAACTTAGCGACTTTTATTATTTTTATTATTGAATCAAATCGTTTTTTCTCCTACTGTATAGAGATTTATCATGTTAAAAAAATTTAAATATTTTTTTATATCTAGAGATGACATGGTTTGAAACCCAGGCGAAGCAGAAACAAAATGCTCCGAATTAGAACTTCTACTCAACCAATACGAACAGATATTTAGTACAGAGACTAATTTAGCCCCTTCTAAAACGCAAGCAACTTCTAGAAAATCCAGTACGAAATCTACAAAAGTCAAGCGACGAAACAGCATTTGCAAAATAGCTGGAACTATGAAACCTAGACTTCCCCCAAGCTTGAAAAACCTACAAGTAAGAAAATATAACAAGCTTCGACCATATACAGGTTGATGGAGGTGAAATGCGAACATAGGGAAATATATGACAATGGAGTTATCATGCTAGGCTTCTTGATATACGTGGAATAAGTACTGTCAATGTCAAAGTACCTGTCATATTATTGATTATTTTCATTAAAATATTTGCATAATAATGTATGTGTACGAGCAGAACGAGAAAGTTTACATGCACTTTTAGATTTTATTATTATTTCTGTTATTGATTACTCTTTTTGCCACACTTTGCTTTGTGACACTACTACAGAATATATCAAGATACCTGGCATGAAAGTTCGATTGTCATGTATGTTCCCTATGTTCGCATTTCACCTCCACCAACCTGTATAGGAATAGACAAACAACGCAAGCCTTTGTTGTGAAGCAAAGAACTAGCGTAGCGGTGTGAAGAGGAGTATGACCTGCAGACACCTTGAAGTGATGCAGTTGCCTATTTTCATTCTCTGTTGACAACAAACCAGAAGTCAGCAATGTGTCCTCACCTATAGCTGCTGCTCCCCGCTACCGTACTTCTTGCCTTCACAACATTGTATAGTACAGCATTGAGTGATATCTGTCTACACCTATATATGGTCGAAGATAGAGTAAAATTCAAATAGCTAGGACCCTGGACTGCGCGAGAAGGCAGAGCTTGTCATGTACATTTTACAAAAGCGGAGCTAGCGAGTATATGCTGCGCTGCACTTCACTTAATTTTCTAAACTAAAATATAACTCAATCACAATCAATTACAAAATTCACAGGGTTACACGAAGCAAAACACTACGAATGTCAACATGAGAATAACAGATATTGAAGCTGATGTTCTGTAGAACAGACAGTAGCGTAGTTTATCATCTATGCTTCTCTCTCTAAGACGAGAATTCGTACTTCGCGCAGGGTTCTAGCTATTTGAATTTTACTCTAACAAGAGTGAAAACTTTTAGAGAGAGAGACAAAATACGGGCTCGCACAGGCCCCGTAGTGGTCTCTCTCTCACGCAGGGTAAAAAAATGGCACTAATCTACAGTGTTGCCAAGATACGGAGTGTACACTCTTGTGTTTATATCAAGGTTACTAGAAAATAAAGTTTTGTCAAAGTATAGTTTGGCCAATTAAGCCAAACTGTATTTTAGTCAAACTGTAATTTGTTCCATTTGCCAAACCGTAAATATGCCAACCCGTAAACTGTATTCTAGACAAACTGTAATTTCATATTCCGTAATTTGACCAAACCGCAACTTCGACTAATATTGGCAAATCGTTTTCAGGTAAACCGTAGTTTAGTCAAAACGCAACTATACCTAACTGGAATCATCCAACACGGAATTTATCTAAAACGCATTTTTGTCAAATCGCAGTTATGCATAACTGTAATCTTGTCAAACGCATTTTACTCAAATCGTAATCTTCCCAACTGTATTTAAGACATACAAGTTGGCAAGAGTTTGAAATTTAAAAAATATTTAATAACCTATTTAATAAATATGTTACCTATACTAATGACTTCTCTCATAGTATAGAAAAATCTATACTTTTGTTGTCCTCAATTGAATCTAAGCCCTAAAAAAAATTATAGACATTATTATTAAATACAGCAATGAAAAATAAAATGAAAAAATTATTTGCTGAGAATTTAAAAATAAATTAAATTTAAAAAATTTATAATTTTTTTTACACATAGTAAAATATTGTGTTATTAATAATATTTGAAGTATATTATTCCAATTATTTATATTTGCTGAGAAAATATTATTTATTTCTGAATTATATACGATGACGTGAAAATATTTTAATTCGAAAACTATTTTATTTTTTTTCACGGGAACTAAACCTCGTAGAGAAAAACATCCAACATGAAAAGTGCTTATTTTTTTCTTCTCTATCGACCTGTAAAAAAAAATTTTGAAAATCGCGCAAAAAATTTCCTTTTTTTCGAGACAAATGTACCGGAATGAGGATAACTCGAAACCTAAGCGCCGTAGAAAAAAACTTCAAATTACAAAGTTGTTCAGTTTTTGATTCTCTATCGATTGGTGTATAGATTTTTTCGAAAAAACCCTAAACTGCCGAGATAGCCATAAAAAATAGATTTCGCTGAAATTTGGTATATAGATAGATCTCGTTGAGTAGATTCCGAAAATGGAGTTGTTTTTTCAAAAATATTGTTTTTTACCCTAGATAATTGACTTTAAAGGGTCGAAAAAACCGACCTCCATATCTCGAAATCTAGAGGCGTTAGAGCAAAATGTCAAATGAAAAAGTTGTTCCTCTTGTAATTTTGAGCAAGTTTTGCATTTAACTTTTTTCTCTAGGAGCCATAGATCTCGAGTTATAAGGGGAAACAGATTTCCAAAAGCATGGACTATAGCCTTGACACTTTTTTGGCTCAAAATGGGTTTTTCTCTCCGAATCGATTGAAATTTAATACAGACCTTCTGTACAGCAGTGTGCATCGATATCCGGTCGCAGAATTTTTTTAAAAAATTTATTAAGGGAGAAATTAAATATTTTCGGTCAAAACAGGCTGTTTTATGAAATGACTAATAGCTCATCAAACCATCACAAGTTATATATCAAAAGATCGGAAAAAACACGCAGATTCTTAATCTGTGCCGTTTATTACGAAATTCGTTACCGTTTTCGAGTAATAAGCAAAAGTTTGAAAACCTTACTTGCCTACTAGTGGCGCCATCTGTGGTAGTTGCCCGAACTAATAATTATTTGCGAATATTATTAAAACTTATTCTAGAGCAATGAAACTATTACTATATATAGACTAAATTACTAGGAATTCAATACAATAAGTACGGAATTTTTATATTGCTTATGTTTTAAGTAATTCAAGTTTAGATCCATCATGTTAGATATCGATATATGTGACATGTCAATATGGCGGACTTGTCAGTATGAAAATATTGATTTGTAAACTTTAATATCTAAACAATACGTACAGATAGCCAGAAAGTAGACACCTCAAAAGTATTTGAATATTGTTTATTATATTGTAGATAAAGTTGAAGCAAATCGGTGACATGACATATCATGACATTATTTACATTAAATACTAATAATCCAGTTTGATTTGAGACTTGTAACCTGCAGCAATGGATTCAGGAGAAAAAATCAATGAGGTAGCCACAATTTGAGTTTAATTGCCGTCTTAATAAGGTTTTTACTAAAATATCGATCAATTGGACACATCGGGTAGGATCCATGTACTTATAAGTACATAAATACTGCGTGTAGGGCCCCAAAACATTCATCGATGAATTCAGAAGATCAAAAAACATATGTAGCCACAATTTGAGTGTAATTGATACATGTATAAAGTTTTTCTAGGCATATTTGTTTTCTAGAATCGTAGGAAGAATCTACGTGTTCGTAGCTACATAAATACTTCTTGTAGGGCCCCAAATCCTTCATCGATGCCTTCAGGAGGTCAACAAACATAAGTAGCGACAGTTTGAGTTTAATTGATAACGTTGTTATACGTAAATAAATAGACAGACTTATAATTACATAGAGTATTAGGCTTTGAATCTTTCTTTTCGCATTTTCAGGTAAAGAAACAACATCAACAGAGTATTTATATGTTATTTTATTTATATACAACGTTATTACATATCTGACAAGTACTGGAAGACAACAGAATAAAAATAACTTAAGTGGTTCATCATTGGTTCCTGGTTAATTTGTATTTCGTTTATAATTTGCTCATTGTTACAATTAAATAAATAAATGAGGCAAAATTGAATGCAGTTTCTATATTTCAAGCGATAATTAACATAACTTCAACCATTTAAGAGTTACAGGCAAAATAAAATTATCTCAATGTAATCTTCAACTTTGTTCGATCTTGGAATTCTTCACCAAGTAGTTCTTGGTTCAACACTCGCACAAGAGGATGGTAATTGTAGCCACAATGGTTTATAGAGTCTTCAACTCACGTAGGGCCCCATTCTACCTCCTAGGTCTCCAGTAACCAGCTGACTTCTTCGATCAACGCAAACTCTAAAGCACAAGTTCTACAGCTTCGTATATTCCAATCAAGTTACAGCATCTTCAAATAAGACCCACTGGTTCTTATGACATGACTAAGGCCCCATTATATCCTTATGAACACGCAAGAACGTTGTAATATGTTATGATACTCCTGAAACAATAAATTGAGAACAATTAATTAAATACTAGAATAGTATAAGTTAGATTATCGTCAGTAAATATTAATGCGTCAAGATACGTTCATTTCCAATGTTTTTGATGAAATTCATATGAGGGGGGGGGGGGTGTATTTTTGCATTGGGAATTGTTGGCATTGAAAATGTACATATGCAGACTTAATGAGCGATTCAATTAGACTAAAAATATAGATACTTACAGTTCTTGACCTCCTGAAGGTTTTAAACAGTAAGAAATTACACATAGGTACTTCTTTGACTCTAATTTTGAAATTGGCTTCTAAATACTTTATTACCCTATCAATGCATTGCAAAACGTGGCTACTTAAGTTTGTTGACCGTCTGAAGGCATCGATGAAGGATTTGGGGCCCTACATACAGTATATATGTAGCTATGAACACATAGATTCTTCCTACGATTCTAGAAAACAAATATGCCTATAAATACTTTATACATTTATCAATTAAACTCAAATTATTGGTACTCACGTTTCTTGACCTCCTGAATTCATCGATGAAGGTTTTGGGGCCCTACATGCAGTATTTATGTACTTATAAGAACACAATTCCTTGACATGTTTCCAGTAATTCGATATTTTAGTAAAAACCTTATTAATAAGGCAATTGAACTCAAATTGTGGCTACCTCATTGATTTTTTCTCCTGAATCCATTGCTGTAGGTTACAAGTCTCAAATCAAACTGGATTATTAGTATTTAATATAATTTAAGTCAAGATTTCTCATGTCACCGATTTGCTCCAAGTTTAGCTACAATATAATAAACAATATTCAAATACGTTTGAGGTGTCTACTTAGTGGCTATCTGTACGTATTATTTAGATATTATAGTTTACAGTATCAATATTTTCATTACTGACAAGTCCGCCATATTGAGATGTCACATATATCGATATCTAACATGATGGATCTAAACTTGAATTACTTAAAACAGAAGCAATATAAAAATTTAGTACTTATTATATTGAATTCCTAGTAATTTAGTCTATATATAGTAATATTTTCATTGGTCTAGGATAAGTTTTAATAATATTCGCAAATAATTAATAGTTAGGACAACTACCACAGATGGCGCCACGAGTAGGCAAGTAAGGTTTTCAAACTTTTGCTTATTACTCGAAAACGGTAACGAATTTTGTAATAAACGGCACAGATTAAGAATCTGTGTATTTTTTCCAATCTTTTGATATATAACTTGTGATGGTTTGATGAGCTATTAGTCATTTCATAAAACAGCCTGTTTTGACCGAAAATATTTAATTTCTCCCTTAATAAATTTTTTAAAAAATTTCTGCGACCGGATATCGATGCACACTGCTGTACAGAAGGTCTGTATTAAATTTCAATCGATTTGGAGAGAAAAACCCATTTTGAGCCAAAAAAGTGTCCATGCTTTTGGAAATCTGTTTCCCCTTATAACTCGAGATCTATGGCTCCTAGAGAAAAAAGTTAAATGCAAAACTTGCTCAAAATTACAAGAGGAACAACTTTTTCATTTGACATTTTGCTCTAACGCCTCTAGATTTCGAGATATGGAGGTCGGTTTTTTCGACCCTTTAAAGTCAATTATCTAGGGTAAAAAACAATATTTTTGAAAAAACAACTCCATTTTCGGAATCTACTCAACGAGATCTATCTATATACCAAATTTCAGCGAAATCTATTTTTTATGGCTATCTCGGCAGTTTAGGGTTTTTTCGAAAAAATCTATACACCAATCGATAGAGAATCAAAAACTGAACAACTTTGTAATTTGAAGTTTTTTTCTACGGCGCTTAGGTTTCGAGTTATCTTCATTCCGGTATATTTGTCTCGAAAAAAAGGAAATTTTTTGCGCGATTTTCAAAATTTTTTTTTACAGGTCGATAGAGAAGAAAAAAATAAGCACTTTTCATGTTGGAGGTTTTTCTCTACGAGGCTTGGTTCTCGAGATAAAAAATAAAACAGATTTTCAATCAAAATATTTTCACGTCATCGAATATAATTCAGAAATAAATAATATTTTCTCAGCAAATATACATAATTGGAATAATATACTTCAAATATTATTATTAACACAATATTTTACTGTTTGTAAAAAAATTATAAAATTTTTAAAATTCTAAACAAATAATTTTTTACCTTCCGTTTATCTGTAAAGGAAGGTATTGGAATGATGCAAAAAATCGGGTAGTGAGTTTTTAGTGGATGAGCACGAATTAGGGGCCTTACAGCTCATTTTTGATAGTTTTCTCCATGATGTCTGTATGTATGTGTGTGGTCCGGGCCGATGCCGGATGTCGCATATCTCAAATACGAATTACCTAAAAATTTTGATTTTTGGTATTTAACATTTGTATATAAATTGGAAGAGCTCATTAGATTTTGGTACAAATATCTTCACCGGAAGTGATATTTATTGAAGAGTAAAAAGTTTAATTTCATTAAATTTGGATAAATATAGTATTTATTTGTAATAACAATAAGAGGTAGTTATTTGCAACCTACGTTATAAAAAAATTGTCTTTATCTGGTAGCATTAAAGAACTGCAGTAAAATTTAAAAAATAAATTTATCAAATAAAACATCGAAATCTTGTAATCCATGTTCGATTGATTTTTGATTCTGCGTAAAAAATATTGACAGGTGAGACGGGTGACACTAACGCCGCATATAAGTCATAAGATATTAAGTAATTGAACGGAGGATGGCTTCAACACAGCAGAGTTTTCCTGTGAATGAATTTCTGTTTGAATATTTTAGATTTTTATTTGTATAAATGGGCACCGGATTGTACGTATACATTTCTGTTTAAAGTCTAGATATGGCGGAAGGTTGTGTGATGGCCACGTCAGATTTTTCATTGCTGTATTTAATAATTGTGTCTATAATTTTTTTCAATTGAGGACAACAAAAGTACCTATAGCTATTACTGTTTCAGAGTTATGCCTTCTAAAGTCAAATACAAATAATTAATTTTTGTTTAGAAACAGACCTCATCAAAATCAAGTTTGAAGCAACTTCGTTCATCATCCGTCGAAGAAGATCGCATAGAGATAGAGCAAATGACAGCTGAAGTCTTAGACAACCTTCTTCAAGATCTAAGCGTTAGTGGCTTAACTGGGCTTAACAGGGTGGTAAATCAGGCGAGTATGGCTTATGTTCGAGCACTGGAGTACCTCTAGCGGCTAAATCACGCTTCACAGACAGCGCTGTCCTGGTGCTAAATCCAATGTTATAATATACATTGTTATCGGCACGAGAAGAAAACACGTTCGTTTCTAACTTTTATAGAAAAAATACTACTACAGCGACTGCGACATGTTTTCGTACCGGAATAGTAGACACTTCCAGCTATCCAACGCTGCATTCGTTTCCCCTCCTGTCACTCGTATGTCGAAGGAAAATTGTAAAATAAGTTTTTTATACAAAGCTTCGTCATATAATAGGGTACTTTACCATAGTAGCAAATTAGCAACCCGGTCAATTATATTGAAACCTCAAAAATGAGTTATTGCTTGAAAAAAGTTTCAAAAAGTTAATAGTTCTTTAAATATTTGAGATTTTACGTATCGATACTACGTCACAGTAATGCGTATCACGTGTATTCTTACTTACAGTAATAAACTACCAAATTGTTTTTTATTGTAACAGAAACAGTTGGTTTTACATGAGTACATTTTAATTCCGGTTTGAGAAGATTTTCAGCTATACATCTACGTCACACAAACTTTAAAAATTAATTACAGCTTTATTAAGACCAAGGCTTATCAGTACTCTCAATCGCTTTCAAATAACATGAAGTTTCAATGAAAAAAACTTTTTAAAAAATGGTAAACTACCCTATTAAAGCTATTCAATGTTTATTTTACTCAAGAAGAGTATTAGGTTTTTTTATTTAGTATTTGTTCAGTTTGTAAGACTCACAAAGGGTATTTATTAGTTTGTATGGGAGCACACAATTTGGACAAATACAGGTTGGTGGAGGTGAAATGCGAACATAGGGAAATATTTGACAATGGAGTTATCATGCTAGGCATCTTGATATACGTGGAATAAGTACTGTCAATGTCAAAGTACCTGTCATATTATTGATTATTTTCATTAAAATATTTTGCATAATAATGTATGTGTACGAGCAGAACGAGAAAATTTACATGCACTTTTAGATTTTATTATTATTTCTGTTATTCATTACTCTTTTGCCACACTTTGCTTTGTGACACTACTACAAAATATATCAAGATACCTGGCATGAAAGTTCGATTGTCATGTATGTTCCCTATGTTCGCATTTTACCTCCATCAACCTATATAGTTTCGTTAAAGTGTAGTTTGACCAAAAATAATTAAGCCAAACTGTATTTTAGTCAAACTGTAATTTGTTCCATTTATCAAACCGTAAATATGCCAACCCGTAAACTGTATTCTAGACAAACTGTAATTTCACATTCCGTAATTTGACCAAACCGCAACTTCGACTAATATTGTCAAATCGTTTTCAGGTAAACCGTAGTTTAGTCAAAACGCAACTATACCTAACTGGAATCATCCAACACGGAATTTATCCAGAACGTATTTTTGTCAAATCGCAGTTATGCATAACCGTAATCTTGTCAAACGCATTTTACTCAAATCGTAATCTTACCAACTGTATGTTTTAAATTACGATTTGAGTAAAATGCGTTTCCAAGATTACGGTTACGCATAACTGCGATTTGACAAATATACGTTCTGGATAAGTTCAATTTTCTGTTTGGGTGTGTACGTTTACCAGTCGCCCGTGGTTGATGGTGGAGGGCTTCGAGCATATACTGACTAGAGAAGTAATTCCCTATACCAATGCATAGCTTGTTGTGATCGGAAGATATGCAGAAGGGGGGACTTGCGGGGCTGGAAGTCATGGTGTATTGCGGGCAGCGTTTTGCTGTTATTCTTTGTTACTTCTTGTCACACATGTCATTTTACTATAACCCTAAGTTCTGCGTTTACTTTGTGAAAAGTTTAATGAGGTTGTGTGAGTATTATTTTACTTTGTGGAATAATACTAAGAAATTACGCATCCCTCAATACATCACGGCTTCCGACCCCGCTAATCTCCCCTCCAGCATATCTTCCGATCACAACAAACGCCGTAAGGCGGCCTCTAGTCAGTATATGCTCGAAGGTGGAGGGCACACCACAGGGCGATTTTTGTGCTATTTTGTGTTTGTATGTTTCAGATGAGGAACCTTTGTATATAAAACAGTTAAAGAAATTACGATGGGGACATCTGAAGCACATTCAACGAGAAATGAGACGTTTAGAAGATTTAGAAAGATTTTTGGATTCCTGCAGCGCTGAAAAATAAATTATGTATCGTGTTAGCGTAACTTGTAAAATAAAATTATTTTTAAATAGTTTATATATTGATCGTGTAACAATCAAACTTCAGAATTTCAGAAATTAAACATTTCAGACTGAAATTTAACTGTTTTTACCTTCGCGTACCTGTAAAGGAAGGTATTGGAATCATGCTAAAAATCGGGTGGTGAGTTTTTAGTGGATGAGCACGAATTAGGGTCCTTACAATTTATTTTTGATAGTTTCACGATGATGTCTGTATGTATGTGTGTGTGTGTGTGTGTGTGTGTATGTGTGTGTGGTCAAGGCCGGGGTGTATGTCGTATAACTCAAATACGAATTACCCGAAAATTTTGATATTTGGTATTTAACATTTGTATATAAATTGGAAGAGCTCATTAGATTTTGGTACAAATATCTTAATCGGAAGTGATATTTTTTGAAGATTGAAAAGTTTAATTGTCAAAATTGTATATAAATTTGGAAAAATATAGTATTTATTTGTAATAAGAATAAGAGGCAAAGTTATTTGCAACTTACGTTATAAAAAATTGTCTTTATCTGGTAGCATCAAAGAACTGCAGTAAAATTAAAAAAATAAGTTTATCAAATAAAACGTTGAAATCTTGTAATCCATGTTCGGTTGATTTTTGTTTCTGCGTAAAAAATATTGACAGGTGACAAATTGGCATACTAGCGCTATACAAGTCATAAGTAAGATATTAAATGTAGTAATTGAACGGAGGATGGCTTCAGCACAGAAGAGTTTTCCTGTGAATGAATCTTTTTATTCAGATGATGCAAATTTCTGTGTTTCAATATTTTAGATTTTTATTTGTATATTTTAAATGGACACCGAATTGTACGTATACATTTCTGTTTAAAGTCTAGATATGGCGGAAGGTTGTGTGATGGCCACGTCAGATTTTTCTATAATGATAAACAATTTTTATCTCTCGCCTCATATTCTATTGTAATGTCTGTGTGTGCGTTTTTGGTGGATAAGCACGTTTCAGGGTCTCTACTATGTGTGTGTGTATGGACGTATTTGACGATTTTTCGTCCACGATAACTCAAAAAGTATCAAACCTTTAATAACCAAATTTTATATTTAAGCTTTTAATAAGGATCTTAACACCGGATAAGATTTTGGTAGAAATCCGCAAACCGGAAGTAGTACTTTTGAAGCTTGATATACAAACTGGTACATTATTTATTTATGACAATTTTTGCAATTATCTATGGGTACAGTTAATTTTAAATACAATTTGCTGAATCTGGTTTAGAAATTCTAGTATATTGTTGACATTTCTACACAAAGTTTGAATTATGACAGTGACAGTACAGTTGACATCTTTGATTGCATCTTGGTTTATATATTACATGAAACTATTAAAATGTAAGTAAAACTATTTATTAGATTAGTAGAATAAGCAGAATTAGGCGAGAGGTCGTTTGCTGGCCACAGCAGATTTTTATTAAGTATTGTGGGCTTGTTAATACAATTTTGTCTAAATGAAAATTCTTTTAAAATATTTCATTTATATTCGAACAAGAAGTCTATTATTAAATTAATAATAAAATTATTCGTAAAAAATACAAAAATATTTAAATTTGTATCTATATTTCATATAACTATAATACTTTATTAAAGGTTTATACTAAATCTTAACAAATTAATTAACTTACCAGTGAAACATAGACCCGTGAAACTTACCTGCTAAACTTACCCGTGAAACCTTGACCCGTGAAACTTACCAGTGAAACCTAGACCCGTGAAACGTCACCCGTGAAACTTACCCGTGAAACCTTGACCCGTGAAACTTACCAGTGAAACCTAGACCTGTGAAACGTCACCCGTGAAACTTACCCGTGAAACTTACCCGTGAAACCTTGACCCGTGAAACTTACCAGTAAAACCTAGACCCGTGAAACGTCACCCGTAAAACTTACCCGTGAAACTTACCCGTGAAACTTACCCGTGAAACCTTGACCCGTGAAACTTACCAGTGAAACCTAGACCCGTGAAACGTCACCCGTGAAACTTACCCGTGAAACTTACCCGTGAAACCTTGACCCGTGAAACTTACCAGTGAAACCTAGACCCGTGAAACGTCACCCGTGAAACTTACCCGTAAAACTTACCCGTGAAACCTTGACCCGTGAAACTTACCAGTGAAACATCACCCTTGAAACATACCCGTGAAACTTACCCGTGAAACTTACCCGTGAAACCTTGACCCGTGAAACTTACCAGTGAAACCTAGACCCGTGAAACGTCACCCGTGAAACATACCCGTGAAACTTACCCGTGAAACTTACCCGTGAAACCTTGACCCGTGAAACTTACCAGTGAAACCTAGACCAGTGAAACCTAGACCCGTGAAACGTCACCCGTGAAACATACCCGTGAAACTTACCCGTGAAACCTTGACCCGTGAAACTTACCAGTGAAACCTAGACACGTGAAACGTCACCCGTGAAACATACCCGTGAAACTTACCCGTGAAACTTACCCGTGAAACCTTGACCCGTGAAACTTACCAGTGAAACCTAGACCCGTGAAACGTCACCCATGAAACATACCCGTGAAACTTACCCGTGAAACTTACCCGTGAAACCTAGACCCGTGAAACGTCACCCGTGAAACATACCCGTGAAACTTACCCGTGAAACTTACCCGTGAAACCTTGACCCGTGAAACTTACCAGTGAAACCTAGACCAGTGAAACCTAGACCCGTGAAACGTCACCCGTGAAACATACCCGTGAAACTTACCCGTGAAACTTACCCGTGAAACCTTGACCCGTGAAACTTACCAGTGAAACCTAGACCCGTGAAACGTCACCCGTGAAACATACCCGTGAAACTTACCCGTGAAACATACCCGTGAAACTTACCCGTAAAACCTTGACCCGTGAAACTTACCAGTGAAACCTAGACCCGTGAAACGTCACCCGTGAAACTTACCCGTGAAACCTTGACCCGTGAAACTTACCAGTGAAACCTAGACCCGTGAAACGTCACCCGTGAAACTTACCCGTGAAACTTACCCGTGAAACTTACCCGTGAAACTTACTCGTGAAACTTACCCGTGAAACTTACCCGTGAAACTTACCACTGAAACCTAGACCCGTGAAACGTCACCCGTGAAACGTCACCCGTGAAACTTACCCGTGAAACTTACCCGTGAAACTTACCCGTGAAACTTACCCGTGAAACCTTGACCCGTTAAACTTACCAGTAAAACCTAGACCCGTTAAACGTCACCCGTGAAACATACCCGTGAAACTTACCCGTGAAACTTACCCGTGAAACCTTGACCCGTGAAACTTACTAGTGAAACCTAGACCCGTGAAACGTCACCCGTAAAACTTACCGGTGAAACTTACCCGTGAAACTTACCCGTGAAACTTACCCGTGAAACCTTGACCCGTGAAACTTACCAGTGAAACGTAGACCCGTGAAACGTCACCCGTGAAACTTACCCGTGAAACGTCATCCGTGAAACTTACCCGTGAAACTTACCCGTGAAACTTACCCGTGAAACTTACCCGTGAAACTTACCCGTGAAACCTTGACCCGTGAAACTTACCAGTGAAACCTAGACCCGTGAAACGTCACCCGTGAAACTTACCCGTGAAACTTACCCGTGAAACTTACCCGTGAAACCTTGACCCGTGAAACTTATCAGTGAAACCTAGACCCGTGAAACGTCACCCGTGAAACTTACTTGTGAAACTTACCCGTGAAACCTTGACCCGTGAAACTTACCAGTGAAACCTAGACCCGTGAAACGTCACCCGTGAAACTTACCCGTGAAACTTACCCGTGAAACTAACCAGTGAAACCTTGACCCGTGAAACTTACCAGTGAAACCTAGACCCATGAAACGTCACCCGTGAAACTTACCCGTGAAACTTACCCGTGAAACCTTGACCCGTGAAACTTACCAGTGAAACCTAGACCCGTGAAACGTCACCCGTGAAACTTACCCGTGAAACTTACCCGTGAAACCTTGACCCGTGAAACTTACCAGTGAAACCTAGACCCGTGAAACGTCACCCGTGAAACTTACCCGTGAAACTTACCCGTGAAACCTTGACCCGTGAAACTTACCAGTGAAACCTAGACCCGTGAAACGTCACCCGTGAAACTTACCCGTGAAACTTACCCGTGAAACCTTAACCCGTGAAACTTACCAGTGAAACCTAGACCCGTGAAACTTACCCGTGAAACCTTGACCCGTGAAACTTACCAGTGAAACCTAGACCCGTGAAAGGTCACCTGTGAAAATTACCCGTGAAACTTACCCGTGAAACTTACCTGTGAAACCTTGACCCGTGAAACTTACCAGTGAAACCTAGACCCGTGAAACGTCACCCGTGAAACTTACCCGTAAAACTTAGCCGTGAAACTTACCCGTGAAACCTTGACCCGTGAAACTTACAAGTGAAACCTAGACCCGTGAAACGTCACCCGTGAAACTTACCCGTGAAACTTACCCGTGAAACTAACCAGTGAAACCTTGACCCGTGAAACTTACCAGTGAAACCTAGACCCATGAAACGTCACCCGTGAAACTTACCCGTGAAACTTACCCGTGAAACCTTGACCCGTGAAACTTACCAGTGAAACCTAGACCCGTGAAACGTCACCCGTGAAACTTACCCGTGAAACTTACCCGTGAAACCTTGACCCGTGAAACTTACCAGTGAAACCTAGACCCGTGAAACGTCACCCGTGAAACTTACCCGTGAAACTTACCCGTGAAACTTACCCGTGAAACTTACCCGTGAAACCTTGACCCGTGAAACTTACCAGTGAAACCTAGACCCGTGAAACGTCACCCGTGAAACTTACCCGTGAAACTTACCCGTGAAACCTTAACCCGTGAAACTTACCAGTGAAACCTAGACCCGTGAAACTTACCCGTGAAACTTACCCGTGAAACTTACCCGTGAAACTTACCCGTGAAACTTACCCGTGAAACTTACCCGTGAAACTTACCCGTGAAACTTACCCGTGAAACCTTGACCCGTGAAACTAACCAGTGAAACCTAGACCCGTGAAAGGTCACCAGTGAAAATTACCCGTGAAACTTACCCGTGAAACTTACCTGTGAAACCTTGACCCGTGAAACTTACCAGTGAAACCTAGACCCGTGAAACGTCACCCGTGAAACTTACCCGTAAAACTTAGCCGTGAAACTTACCCGTGAAACCTTGACCCGTGAAACTTACAAGTGAAACCTTGACCCGTGAAACTTACCAGTGAAACCTAGACCCGTGAAACGTCACCTGTAAAACATACCCGTAAAACTTACCCGTGAAGCTTACTCGTGAAACCTTGACCCGTGAAACTTTCCAGTGAAACCTAGACCCGTGAAACGTCACCCGTGAAACATACCCGTGAAACTTACCCGTGAAACTTACCCGTGAAACCTTGACCCGTGAAACTTACCAGTGAAACCTAGACCCGTAAAACGTCACCCGTGAAACATACCCGTGAAACTTACCCGTGAAACTTACCCGTGAAACCTTGACCCGTGAAACTTACCAGTGAAACCTAGACCCGTGAAACATCACCCATGAAACATACCCGTGAAACTTACCCGTGAAACTTACCCGTGAAACCTTGACCCGTGAAACTTACCAGTGAAACCTAGACTCGTGAAACGTCACCTGTAAAACATACCCGTAAAACTTACCCGTGAAACTTACCCGTGAAACCTTGCCCCGTGAAACTTTCCAGTGAAAGCTAGACCCGTGAAACGTCACCCGTGAAACATACCCGTGAAACTTACCCGTGAAACTTACCCGTGAAACCTTGACCCGTGAAACTTACCAGTGAAACCTAGATCCGTGAAACATCACCCATGAAACATACCCGTGAAACTTACCCGTGAAACTTACCCGTGAAACTTACCCGTGAAACTTACCCGTGAAACCTTGACCCGTGAAACTTACCAGTGAAACCTAGACCCGTGAAACGTCACCTGTAAAACATACCCGTAAAACTTACCCGTGAAGCTTACTCGTGAAACCTTGACCCGTGAAACTTTCCAGTGAAACCTAGACCCGTGAAACGTCACCCGTGAAACATACCCGTAAAACTTACCCGTGAAACTTACCCGTGAAACTTACCCGTGAAACTTACCCGTGAAACCTTGACCCGTGAAACTTACCAGTGAAACCTAGACCCGTGAAACGTCACCCGTGAAACTTACCCGTGAAACTTACCCGTGAAACCTTGACCCGTGAAACTTACCAGTGAAACTTACCAGTGAAACCTAGACCCGTGAAACGTCACCCGTGAAACGTACACGTGAAACTTACCCGTGAAACTTACTCGTAAAACCTTGACCCGTGAAACTTACCAGTGAAACCTAGACCCGTGAAACGTCACCCGTGAAACATACCCGTGAAACTTACCCGTGAAACTTACCCATGAAACCTTGACCCGTGAAACTTACCAGTGAAACCAAGACCCGTGAAACGTCACCCGTGAAACATACCCGTGAAACTTACCCGTAAAACTTACCCGTGAAACTTACCCGTGAAAATTACCCATGAAACCTTGACCCGTGAAACTTACCAGTGAAACCTAGACCCGTGAAACGTCACCCGTGAAACTAACCCGTAAAACTTACCCGTGAAACTTACCCGTGAAACCTTGACCCGTGAAACTTACCAGTGAAACCTAGACCCGTGAAACGTCACCCGTGAAACATACCCGTGAAACTTACCCGTGAAACTTACCCGTGAAACTTACCCGTGAAACCTTGACCCGTGAAACTTACCAGTGAAACCTAGACCCGGGAAACGTCACCCGTGAAACATACCAGTGAAACTTACCCGTGAAACTTACCCGTGAAACCTTGACCCGTGAAACTTACCAGTGAAACCTAGACCCGTGAAACGTCACCCGTGAAACATACCCGAGAAACTTACCCGTGAAACTTACCCGTGAAACCTTGACCCGTGAAACTTACCAGTGAAACCTAGACCCGTGAAACGTCACCCGTGAAACATACCCGTGAAACTTCACCCGTGAAACATACCCGTGAAACTTACCCGTGAAACTTACCCGTGAAACCTTGACCCGTGAAACTTACCAGTGAAACCTAGACCCGTGAAACTTACCAGTAAAACCTAGACCCGTAAAACATCACCCATGAAACATACCCGTGAAACTTACCCGTGAAACTTACCCGTGAAACCTTGACCCGTGAAACTTACCAGTGAAACCTAGACCCGTAAAACGTCACCTGTAAAACATACCCGTAAAACTTACCCGTGAAACTTACCCGTGAAACCTTGATCCGTGAAACTTTCCAGTGAAACCTAGACCCGTGAAACGTCACCCGTGAAACATACCCGTGAAACTTACCCGTGAAACTTACCCGTGAAACCTTGACCCGTGAAACTTACCATTGAAACCTAGACCCGTGAAACTTACCCGTAAAACTTACCCGTGAAACTTACCCGTGAAACCTTGACCCGTGAAACTTACCAGTAAAACCTAGACCCGTGAAACGTCACCCGTGAAACATACCCGTGAAACTTACCCGTGAAACCTTGACCCGTGAAACTTACCAGTGAAACCAAGACCCGTGAAACGTTACCCGTGAAACTTACCCGTGAAACTTACCCGTGAAACGTCACCTGTAAAACATACCCGTAAAACTTACCCGTGAAACTTACCCGTGAAACCTTGTCCCGTGAAACTTACCAGTGAAACCAAGACCCGTGAAACGTCATCCGTGAAACATACCCGTGAAACTTACCCGTGAAACTTACCCGTGAAACCTTGACCCGTGAAACTTACCAGTGAAACCTAGACCCGTGAAACGTCACCCGTGAAACATACCCGTGAAACTTACCAGTGAAACCTAGACCCGTGAAACGTCACCCGTGAAACTTACCCGTGAAACTTACCCGTGAATCCTTGACCCGTGAAACTTACCAGTAAAACCTAGACCCGTGAAACATCACCCATGAAACATACCCGTGAAACTTACCCGTGAAACCTTGACCCGTGAAACTTACCAGTGAAACCTAGACCCGTGAAACGTCACCTGTAAAACATACCCGTAAAACTTACCCGTGAAACTTACCCGTGAAACCTTGATCCGTGAAACTTTCCAGTGAAACCTAGACCCGTGAAACGTCACCCGTGAAACATACCCGTGAAACTTACCCGTGAAACTTACCCGTAAAACCTTGACCCGTGAAACTTACCAGTGAAACCTAGACCCGTGAAACGTCACCCGTGAAACTTACCCGTAAAACTTACCCGTGAAACTTACCCGTGAAACTTACCCGTGAAACCTTGACCCGTGAAACTTCCTAGTGAAACCTAGACCCGTGAAACGTCACCCGTGAAACTTACCCGTAAAACTTACCCGTGAAACTTACCCGTGAAACCTTGACCCGTGAAACTTACCAGTGAAACCTAGACCCGTGAAACGTCACCCGTGAAACATACCCGTGAAACTTACCCGTAAAACCTTGACCCGTGAAACTTACCAGTGAAACCTAGACCCGTGAAACATCACCCATGAAACATACCCGTGAAACTTACCCGTGAATCTTACCCGTGAAACCTTGACCCGTGAAACTTACCAGTGAAACCTAGACCCGTGAAACGTCACCTGTAAAACATACCCGTAAAACTTACCCGTGAAACTTACCCGTGAATCCTTGACCCGTGAAACTTTCCAGTGAAACCTAGACCCGTGAAACGTCACCCGTAAAACTTACCCGTAAAACTTACCCGTGAAACTTACCCGTGAAACCTTGACCCGTGAAACTTACCAGTGAAACCTAGACCCGTGAAACGTCACCCGTGAAACATACCCGTGAAACTTACCCTTGAAACTTACCCGTGAAACGTCATATGTAAAACATACCCGTAAAACTTAAACCGTGAAACTTACCCGTGAAACGTCATCCGTGAAACTTACCCGTGAAACTTACCCGTGAAACTTACCCGTGAAACTTACCCGTGAAACTTACCCGTGAAACCTTGACCCGTGAAACTTACCAGTGAAACCTAGACCCGTGAAACGTCACCCGTGAAACTTACCCGTGAAACTTACCCGTGAAACCTTGACCCGTGAAACTTATCAGTGAAACCTAGACCCGTGAAACGTCACCCGTGAAACTTACTTGTGAAACTTACCCGTGAAACCTTGACCCGTGAAACTTACCAGTGAAACCTAGACCCGTGAAACGTCACCCGTGAAACTTACCCGTGAAACTTACCCGTGAAACTAACCAGTGAAACCTTGACCCGTGAAACTTACCAGTGAAACCTAGACCCATGAAACGTCACCCGTGAAACTTACCCGTGAAACTTACCCGTGAAACCTTGACCCGTGAAACTTACCAGTGAAACCTAGACCCGTGAAACGTCACCCGTGAAACTTACCCGTGAAACTTACCCGTGAAACCTTGACCCGTGAAACTTACCAGTGAAACCTAGACCCGTGAAACGTCACCCGTGAAACTTACCCGTGAAACTTACCCGTGAAACTTACCCGTGAAACCTTGACCCGTGAAACTTACCAGTGAAACCTAGACCCGTGAAACGTCACCCGTGAAACTTACCCGTGAAACTTACCCGTGAAACCTTAACCCGTGAAACTTACCAGTGAAACCTAGACCCGTGAAACTTACCCGTGAAACCTTGACCCGTGAAACTTACCAGTGAAACCTAGACCCGTGAAAGGTCACCAGTGAAAATTACCCGTGAAACTTACCCGTGAAACTTACCTGTGAAACCTTGACCCGTGAAACTTACCAGTGAAACCTAGACCCGTGAAACGTCACCCGTGAAACTTACCCGTAAAACTTAGCCGTGAAACTTACCCGTGAAACCTTGACCCGTGAAACTTACAAGTGAAACCTAGACCCGTGAAACGTCACCCGTGAAACTTACCCGTGAAACTTACCCGTGAAACTAACCAGTGAAACCTTGACCCGTGAAACTTACCAGTGAAACCTAGACCCATGAAACGTCACCCGTGAAACTTACCCGTGAAACTTACCCGTGAAACCTTGACCCGTGAAACTTACCAGTGAAACCTAGACCCGTGAAACGTCACCCGTGAAACTTACCCGTGAAACTTACCCGTGAAACCTTGACCCGTGAAACTTACCAGTGAAACCTAGACCCGTGAAACGTCACCCGTGAAACTTACCCGTGAAACTTACCCGTGAAACTTACCCGTGAAACCTTGACCCGTGAAACTTACCAGTGAAACCTAGACCCGTGAAACGTCACCCGTGAAACTTACCCGTGAAACTTACCCGTGAAACCTTAACCCGTGAAACTTACCAGTGAAACCTAGACCCGTGAAACTTACCCGTGAAACTTACCCGTGAAACTTACCCGTGAAACTTACCCGTGAAACCTTGACCCGTGAAACTTACCAGTGAAACCTAGACCCGTGAAAGGTCACCAGTGAAAATTACCCGTGAAACTTACCCGTGAAACTTACCTGTGAAACCTTGACCCGTGAAACTTACCAGTGAAAAATAGACCCGTGAAACGTCACCCGTGAAACTTACCCGTAAAACTTAGCCGTGAAACTTACCCGTGAAACCTTGACCCGTGAAACTTACAAGTGAAACCTAGACCCGTGAAACGTCACCCGTGAAACATACCCGTGAAACTTACCCGTGAAACTTACCCGTGAAACCTTGACCCGTGAAACTTACCAGTGAAACCTAGACCCGTAAAACGTCACCCGTGAAACATACCCGTGAAACTTACCCGTGAAACTTACCCGTGAAACCTTGACCCGTGAAACTTACCAGTGAAACCTAGACCCGTGAAACATCACCCATGAAACATACCCGTGAAACTTACCCGTGAAACTTACCCGTGAAACCTTGACCCGTGAAACTTACCAGTGAAACCTAGACTCGTGAAACGTCACCTGTAAAACATACCCGTAAAACTTACCCGTGAAACTTACCCGTGAAACCTTGCCCCGTGAAACTTTCCAGTGAAAGCTAGACCCGTGAAACGTCACCCGTGAAACATACCCGTGAAACTTACCCGTGAAACTTACCCGTGAAACCTTGACCCGTGAAACTTACCAGTGAAACCTAGATCCGTGAAACATCACCCATGAAACATACCCGTGAAACTTACCCGTGAAACTTACCCGTGAAACTTACCCGTGAAACTTACCCGTGAAACCTTGACCCGTGAAACTTACCAGTGAAACCTAGACCCGTGAAACGTCACCTGTAAAACATACCCGTAAAACTTACCCGTGAAGCTTACCCGTGAAACCTTGACCCGTGAAACTTTCCAGTGAAACCTAGACCCGTGAAACGTCACCCGTGAAACATACCCGTAAAACTTACCCGTGAAACTTACCCGTGAAACTTACCCGTGAAACTTACCCGTGAAACCTTGACCCGTGAAACTTACCAGTGAAACCTAGACCCGTGAAACGTCACCCGTGAAACTTACCCGTGAAACTTACCCGTGAAACCTTGACCCGTGAAACTTACCAGTGAAACTTACCAGTGAAACCTAGACCCGTGAAACGTCACCCGTGAAACGTACACGTGAAACTTACCCGTGAAACTTACTCGTAAAACCTTGACCCGTGAAACTTACCAGTGAAACCTAGACCCGTGAAACGTCACCCGTGAAACATACCCGTGAAACTTACCCGTGAAACTTACCCATGAAACCTTGACCCGTGAAACTTACCAGTGAAACCAAGACCCGTGAAACGTCACCCGTGAAACATACCCGTGAAACTTACCCGTAAAACTTACCCGTGAAACTTACCCGTGAAAATTACCCATGAAACCTTGACCCGTGAAACTTACCAGTGAAACCTAGACCCGTGAAACGTCACCCGTGAAACTAACCCGTAAAACTTACCCGTGAAACTTACCCGTGAAACCTTGACCCGTGAAACTTACCAGTGAAACCTAGACCCGTGAAACGTCACCCGTGAAACATACCCGTGAAACTTACCCGTGAAACTTACCCGTGAAACTTACCCGTGAAACCTTGACCCGTGAAACTTACCAGTGAAACCTAGACCCGGGAAACGTCACCCGTGAAACATACCAGTGAAACTTACCCGTGAAACTTACCCGTGAAACCTTGACCCGTGAAACTTACCAGTGAAACCTAGACCCGTGAAACGTCACCCGTGAAACATACCCGAGAAACTTACCCGTGAAACTTACCCGTGAAACCTTGACCCGTGAAACTTACCAGTGAAACCTAGACCCGTGAAACGTCACCCGTGAAACATACCCGTGAAACTTCACCCGTGAAACATACCCGTGAAACTTACCCGTGAAACTTACCCGTGAAACCTTGACCCGTGAAACTTACCAGTGAAACCTAGACCCGTGAAACTTACCAGTAAAACCTAGACCCGCAAAACATCACCCATGAAACATACCCGTGAAACTTACCCGTGAAACTTACCCGTGAAACCTTGACCCGTGAAACTTACCAGTGAAACCTAGACCCGTGAAACGTCACCTGTAAAACATACCCGTAAAACTTACCCGTGAAACTTACCCGTGAAACCTTGATCCGTGAAACTTTCCAGTGAAACCTAGACCCGTGAAACGTCACCCGTGAAACATACCCGTGAAACTTACCCGTGAAACTTACCCGTGAAACCTTGACCCGTGAAACTTACCATTGAAACCTAGACCCGTGAAACTTACCCGTAAAACTTACCCGTGAAACTTACCCGTGAAACCTTGACCCGTGAAACTTACCAGTGAAACCTAGACCCGTGAAACGTCACCCGTGAAACATACCCGTGAAACTTACCCGTGAAACCTTGACCCGTGAAACTTACCCGTGAAACTTACCCGTGAAACGTCACCTGTAAAACATACCCGTAAAACTTACCCGTGAAACTTACCCGTGAAACCTTGACCCGTGAAACTTACCAGTGAAACCAAGACCCGTGAAACGTCATCCGTGAAACATACCCGTGAAACTTACCCGTGAAACTTACCCGTGAAACCTTGACCCGTGAAACTTACCAGTGAAACCTAGACCCGTGAAACGTCACCCGTGAAACATACCCGTGAAACTTACCAGTGAAACCTAGACCCGTGAAACGTCACCCGTGAAACTTACCCGTGAAACTTACCCGTGAATCCTTGACCCGTGAAACTTACCAGTAAAACCTAGACCCGTGAAACATCACCCATGAAACATACCCGTGAAACTTACCCGTGAAACCTTGACCCGTGAAACTTACCAGTGAAACCTAGACCCGTGAAACGTCACCTGTAAAACATACCCGTAAAACTTACCCGTGAAACTTACCCGTGAAACCTTGATCCGTGAAACTTTCCAGTGAAACCTAGACCCGTGAAACGTCACCCGTGAAACATACCCGTGAAACTTACCCGTGAAACTTACCCGTAAAACCTTGACCCGTGAAACTTACCAGTGAAACCTAGACCCGTGAAACGTCACCCGTGAAACTTACCCGTAAAACTTACCCGTGAAACTTACCCGTGAAACTTACCCGTGAAACCTTGACCCGTGAAACTTCCTAGTGAAACCTAGACCCGTGAAACGTCACCCGTGAAACTTACCCGTAAAACTTACCCGTGAAACTTACCCGTGAAACCTTGACCCGTGAAACTTACCAGTGAAACCTAGACCCGTGAAACGTCACCCGTGAAACATACCCGTGAAACTTACCCGTAAAACCTTGACCCGTGAAACTTACCAGTGAAACCTAGACCCGTGAAACATCACCCATGAAACATACCCGTGAAACTTACCCGTGAATCTTACCCGTGAAACCTTGACCCGTGAAACTTACCAGTGAAACCTAGACCCGTGAAACGTCACCTGTAAAACATACCCGTAAAACTTACCCGTGAAACTTACCCGTGAATCCTTGACCCGTGAAACTTTCCAGTGAAACCTAGACCCGTGAAACGTCACCCGTGAAACTTACCCGTAAAACTTACCCGTGAAACTTACCCGTGAAACCTTGACCCGTGAAACTTACCAGTGAAACCTAGACCCGTGAAACGTCACCCGTGAAACATACCCGTGAAACTTACCCTTGAAACTTACCCGTGAAACGTCACCTGTAAAACATACCCGTAAAACTTAATCGTGAAACTTACCTGTGAAACCTTGACCCGTGAAACTTACCAGTGAAACCAAGACCCGTGAAACGTCATCCGTGAAACATACCCGTGAAACTTACCAGTGAAACTTACCCGTGAAACCTTGACCCGTGAAACTTACCAGTGAAACCTAGACCCGTGAAACGTCACCCGTGAAACATACCCGTGAAACTTACCAGTGAAACCTAGACCCGTGAAACGTCACCCGTGAAACTTACCCGTGAAACTTACCCGTGAAACCTTGACCCGTGAAACTTACCAGTAAAACCTAGACCCGTGAAACATCACCCATGAAACATACCCGTGAAACTTACCCGTGAAACTAACCCGTGAAACCTTGACCCGTGAAACTTACCAGTGAAACCTAGACCCGTGAAACGTCACCTGTAAAACATACCCGTAAAACTTACCCGTGAAACTTACCCGTGAAACCTTGATCCGTGAAACTTTCCAGTGAAACCTAGACCCGTGAAACGTCACCCGTGAAACATACCCGTGAAACTTACCCGTGAAACTTACCCGTGAAACCTTGACCCGTGAAACTTACCAGTGAAACCTAGACCCGTGAAACGTCACCCGTGAAACTTACCCGTAAAACTTACCCGTGAAACTTACCCGTGAAACTTACCCGTGAAACCTTGACCCGTGAAACTTCCTAGTGAAACCTAGACCCGTGAAACGTCACCCGTGAAACTTACCCGTAAAACTTACCCGTGAAACTTACCCGTGAAACCTTGACCCGTGAAACTTACCAGTGAAACCTAGACCCGTGAAACGACACCCGTAAAACTTACCCGTGAAACATACCCGTGAAACTTACCCGTGAAACTTACCCGTGAAACCTTGACCCGTGAAACTAACCAGTGAAACCTAGACCCGTGAAACGTCACCCGTGAAACTTACCCGTGAAACCTTGACCTGTGAAACTTACCAGTGAAACCTAGACCCGTGAAACGACACCCGTGAAACATACCCGTGAAACTTACCCGTGAAACTTACCCGTGAAACCTCGATCCGTGAAACTTACCAGTGAAACCTAGACCCGTAAAACGTCACCCGTGAAACATACCCGTGAAACTTACCCGTGAAACTTACCCGTAAAACCTTGACCCGTGAAACTTACCCGTGAAACCTAGACCCTGTGAAACTTCCTAGTGAAACCTAGACCCGTGAAACGTCACCCGTGAAACTTACCCGTAAAACTTACCCGTGAAACTTACCCGTGAAACCTTGACCCGTGAAACTTACCAGTGAAACCTAGACCCGTGAAACGTCACCCGTGAAACATACCCGTGAAACTAACCCGTAAAACCTTGACCCGTGAAACTTACCAGTGAAACCTAGACCCGTGAAACATCACCCATGAAACATACCCGTGAAACTTACCCGTGAATCTTACCCGTGAAACCTTGACCCGTGAAACTTACCAGTGAAACCTAGACCCGTGAAACGTCACCTGTAAAACATACCCGTAAAACTTACCCGTGAAACTTACCCGTGAATCCTTGACCCGTGAAACTTTCCAGTGAAACCTAGACCCGTGAAACGTCACCCGTGAAACTTACCCGTAAAACTTACCCGTGAAACTTACCCGTGAAACCTTGACCCGTGAAACTTACCAGTGAAACCTAGACCCGTGAAACGTCACCCGTGAAACATACCCGTGAAACTTACCCGTGAAACTTACCCGTGAAACGTCACCTGTAAAACATACCCGTAAAACTTACCCGTGAAACTTACCCGTGAAACCTTGACCCGTGAAACTTACCAGTGAAACCAAGACCCGTGAAACGTCATCCGTGAAACATACCCGTAAAACTTACCAGTGAAACTTACCCGTGAAACCTTGACCCGTGAAACTTACCAGTGAAACCTAGACCCGTGAAACGTCACCCGTGAAACATACCCGTGAAACTTACCAGTGAAACCTAGACCCGTGAAACGTCACCCGTGAAACTTACCCGTGAAACTTACCCGTGAAACCTTGACCCGTGAAACTTACCAGTAAAACCTAGACCCGTGAAACATCACCCATGAAACATACCCGTGAAACTTACCCGTGAAACTAACCCGTGAAACCTTGACCCGTGAAACTTACCAGTGAAACCTAGACCCGTGAAACGTCACCTGTAAAACATACCCGTAAAACTTACCCGTGAAACTTACCCGTGAAACCTTGATCCGTGAAACTTTCCAGTGAAACCTAGACCCGTGAAACGTCACCCGTGAAACATACCCGTGAAACTTACCCGTGAAACTTACCCGTGAAACCTTGACCCGTGAAACTTACCAGTGAAACCTAGACCCGTGAAACGTCACCCGTGAAACTTACCCGTAAAACTTACCCGTGAAACTTACCCGTGAAACTTACCCGTGAAACCTTGACCCGTGAAACTTCCTAGTGAAACCTAGACCCGTGAAACGTCACCCGTGAAACTTACCCGTAAAACTTACCCGTGAAACTTACCCGTGAAACCTTGACCCGTGAAACTTACCAGTGAAACCTAGACCCGTGAAACGACACCCGTAAAACTTACCCGTGAAACATACCCGTGAAACTTACCCGTGAAACTTACCCGTGAAACCTTGACCCGTGAAACTTACCAGTGAAACCTAGACCCGTGAAACGTCACCCGTGAAACTTACCCGTGAAACTTACCCGTGAAACCTTGACCTGTGAAACTTACCAGTGAAACCTAGACCCGTGAAACGACACCCGTGAAACATACCCGTGAAACTTACCCGTGAAACTTACCCGTGAAACCTCGATCCGTGAAACTTACCAGTGAAACCTAGACCCGTAAAACGTCACCCGTGAAACATACCCGTGAAACTTACCCGTGAAACTTACCCGTGAAACCTTGACCCGTGAAACTTACCCGTGAAACCTAGACCCTGTGAAACTTCCTAGTGAAACCTAGACCCGTGAAACGTCACCCGTGAAACTTACCCGTAAAACTTACCCGTGAAACTTACCCGTGAAACCTTGACCCGTGAAACTTACCAGTGAAACCTAGACCCGTGAAACGTCACCCGTGAAACATACCCGTGAAACTAACCCGTAAAACCTTGACCCGTGAAACTTACCAGTGAAACCTAGACCCGTGAAACATCACCCATGAAACATACCCGTGAAACTTACCCGTGAATCTTACCCGTGAAACCTTGACCCGTGAAACTTACCAGTGAAACCTAGACCCGTGAAACGTCACCTGTAAAACATACCCGTAAAACTTACCCGTGAAACTTACCCGTGAATCCTTGACCCGTGAAACTTTCCAGTGAAACCTAGACCCGTGAAACGTCACCCGTGAAACTTACCCGTAAAACTTACCCGTGAAACTTACCCGTGAAACCTTGACCCGTGAAACTTACCAGTGAAACCTAGACCCGTGAAACGTCACCCGTGAAACATACCCGTGAAACTTACCCGTGAAACTTACCCGTGAAACGTCACCTGTAAAACATACCCGTAAAACTTACCCGTGAAACTTACCCGTGAAACCTTGACCCGTGAAACTTACCAGTGAAACCAAGACCCGTGAAACGTCATCCGTGAAACATACCCGTGAAACTTACCAGTGAAACTTACCCGTGAAACCTTGACCCGTGAAACTTACCAGTGAAACCTAGACCCGTGAAACGTCACCCGTGAAACATACCCGTGAAACTTACCAGTGAAACATAGACCCGTGAAACGTCACCCGTGAAACTTACCCGTGAAACTTACCCGTGAAACCTTGACCCGTGAAACTTACCAGTAAAACCTAGACCCGTGAAACATCACCCATGAAACATACCCGTGAAACTTACCCGTGAAACTAACCCGTGAAACCTTGACCCGTGAAACTTACCAGTGAAACCTAGACCCGTGAAACGTCACCTGTAAAACATACCCGTAAAACTTACCCGTGAAACTTACCCGTGAAACCTTGATCCGTGAAACTTTCCAGTGAAACCTAGACCCGTGAAACGTCACCCGTGAAACATACCCGTGAAACTTACCCGTGAAACTTACCCGTGAAACCTTGACCCGTGAAACTTACCAGTGAAACCTAGACCCGTGAAACGTCACCCGTGAAACTTACCCGTAAAACTTACCCGTGAAACTTACCCGTGAAACTTACCCGTGAAACCTTGACCCGTGAAACTTCCTAGTGAAACCTAGACCCGTGAAACGTCACCCGTGAAACTTACCCGTAAAACTTACCCGTGAAACTTACCCGTGAAACCTTGACCCGTGAAACTTACCAGTGAAACCTAGACCCGTGAAACGACACCCGTAAAACTTACCCGTGAAACATACCCGTGAAACTTACCCGTGAAACTTACCCGTGAAACCTTGACCCGTGAAACTTACCAGTGAAACCTAGACCCGTGAAACGTCACCCGTGAAACTTACCCGTGAAACTTACCCGTGAAACCTTGACCTGTGAAACTTACCAGTGAAACCTAGACCCGTGAAACGACACCCGTGAAACATACCCGTGAAACTTACCCGTGAAACTTACCCGTGAAACCTTGATCCGTGAAACTTACCAGTGAAACCTAGACCCGTAAAACGTCACCCGTGAAACATACCCGTGAAACTTACCCGTGAAACTTACCCGTGAATCCTTGACCCGTGAAACTTACCCGTGAAACCTAGACCCTGTGAAACTTACCAGTGAAACCTAGACCCGTGAAACGTCGCCTGTAAAACATACCCGTAAAACTTACCCGTGAAACTTACCCGTGAAACCTTGACCCGTGAAACTTTCCAGTGAAACCTAGACCCGTGAAACGTCACCCGTGAAACATACCCGTGAAACTTACCCGTGAAACCTTGACCCGTGAAACTTACCAGTGAAACCTAGACCCGTGAAACGTCACCCGTGAAACGTCACCCGTGAAACTTACCCGTAAAACTTACCCGTGAAACTTACCCGTGAAACCTTGACCCGTGAAACTTACCAGTGAAACCTAGACCCGTGAAACGTCACCCGTGAAACTTACCCGTGAAACTTACCCGTGAAACTTACCCGTGAAACCTTGACCCGTGAAACTTACCAGTGAAACCTAGACCCGTGAAACGTCACCCGTGAAACATACCCGTGAAACTTACCCGTGAAACTTACCCTTGAAACCTTGACCCGTGAAACTTACCAGTGAAACCTAGACCCGTGAAAGGTCACCTGTGAAACTTACCCGTGAAACTTACCCGTAAAACTTACCCGTGAAACCTTGACCCGTGAAACTTACCAGTGAAACCTAGACCCGTGAAACGTCACCCGTGAAACATAACCGTGAAACTTACCCGTGAAACTTACCCGTGAAACCTTGACCCGTGAAACTTACCAGTGAAACCTAGACCCGTGAAACGTCACCCGTGAAACATACCCGTGAAACTTACCCGTGAAACTTACCCGTGAAACCTTGACCCGTGAAACTTACCAGTGAAACCTAGACCCGTGAAACGTCACCCGTGAAACATACCCGTGAAAGTTACCCGTGAAACTTACCCGTGAAACCTTGACCCGTGAAACTTACCAGTGAAACCAAGACCCGAGAAACGTCACCCGTGAAACATACCCGTGAAACTTACCCGTGAAACTTACCATTGAAACCTTGACCCGTGAAACTTACCAGTGAAACCTAGACCCGTGAAACGTCACCCGTGAAACATACCCGTGAAACTTACCCGTGAAACTTACCCGTGAAACCTTGACCCGTGAAACTTACCAGTGAAACCTAGACCCGTGAAACGTCACCCGTAAAACTTACCAGTGAAACCTAGACCCGTGAAACGTCACCCGTGAAACATACCCGTGAAACTTACCCGTGAAACTTACCCGTGAAACCTTGACCCGTGAAACTTACCCGTGAAACCTAGACCCTGTGAAACTTACCAGTGAAACCTAGACCCGTGAAACGTCGCCTGTAAAACATACCCGTAAAACTTACCCGTGAAACTTACCCGTGAAACCTTGACCCGTGAAACTTACCCGTGAAACCTAGACCCTGTGAAACTTACCAGTGAAACCTAGACCCGTGAAACGTCGCCTGTAAAACATACCCGTAAAACTTACCCGTGAAACTTACCCGTGAAACCTTGACCCGTGAAACTTTCCAGTGAAACCTAGACACGTGAAACGTCACCCGTGAAACATACCCGTGAAACTTACCCGTGAAACTTACCCGTGAAACCTTGACCCGTGAAACTTACCAGTGAAACCTAGACCCGTGAAACGTCACCCGTGAAACGTCACCCGTGAAACTTACCCGTAAAACTTTACCGTGAAACTTACCCGTGAAACCTTGACCCGTAAAACTTACCAGTGAAACCTAGACCCGTGAAACGTCACCCGTGAAACATACCCGTGAAACTTACCCGTGAAACTTACCCGTGAAACTTACCCGTAAAACCTTGACCCGTGAAACTTACCAGTGAAACCTAGACCCGTGAAACGTCACCCGTGAAACATACCCGTGAAACTTACCCGTGAAACTTACCCGTGAAACCTTGACCCGTGAAACTTACCAGTGAAACCTAGACCCGTGAAACGTCACCCGTGAAACATACCCGTGATACTTACCCGTGAAACTTACCCGTGAAACCTTGACCCGTGAAACTTACCAGTGAAACCTAGACCCGTGAAACGTCACCCGTGAAACTTACCCGTAAAACTTACCCGTGAAACTTACCCGTAAAACCTTGACCCGTGAAACTTACCAGTGAAACCTAGACCCGTGAAACGACACCCGTGAAACATACCCGTGAAACTTACCCGTGAAACTTACCCGTGAAACCTTGATCCGTGAAACTTACCAGTGAAACCTAGACCCGTGAAACGTCACCCGTGAAACATACCCGTGAAACTTACCCGTGAAACTTACCCGTGAAACCTTGACCCGTGAAACTTACCAGTGAAACCTAGACCCGTGAAACGTCACCCGTGAAACATACCCGTGAAACTTACCTGTGAAACTTACCCGTGAAACCTTGACCCGTGAAACTTACCAGTGAAACCTAGACCCGTGAAACGTCACCCGTGAAACATACCCGTGAAATTTACCCGTGAAACTTACCCGTGAAACCTTGACCCGTGAAACTTACCAGTGAAACCAAGACCCGTGAAAGGTCACCCGTGAAACTTACCCGTGAAACTTACCCGTGAAACTTACCCGTGAAACCTTGACCCGTGAAACTTACCAGTAAAACCTAGACCCGTGAAACGTCACCCGTGAAACTTACCCGTAAAACTTACCCGTGAAACTTACCCGTGAAACCTTGACCCGTGAAACTTACCAGTGAAACCTAGACCCGTGAAACTTACCCGTGAAACTTACTCGTGAAACCTTGACCCGTGAAACTTACCAGTGAAACCTTGACCCGTGAAACTTACCAGTGAAACCTAGACCCGTGAAACGTCACCCGTGAAACATACCCGTGAAACTTACCCGTGAAACTTACCCGTGAAACCTTGACCCGTGAAACTTACCAGTGAAACCTAGACCCGTGAAACTTACCAGTGAAACCTAGACCCGTGAAACGTCACCCGTGAAACATACCCGTGAAACTTACCCGTGAAACTTACCCGTGAAACGTCACCTGTAAAACATACCCGTAAAACTTACCCGTGAAACTTACCCGTGAAACCTTGACCCGTGAAACTTACCAGTGAAACCAAGACCCGTGAAACGTCATCCGTGAAACATACCCGTGAAACTTACCAGTGAAACTTACCCGTGAAACCTTGACCCGTGAAACTTACCAGTGAAACCTAGACCCGTGAAACGTCACCCGTGAAACATACCCGTGAAACTTACCAGTGAAACATAGACCCGTGAAACGTCACCCGTGAAACTTACCCGTGAAACTTACCCGTGAAACCTTGACCCGTGAAACTTACCAGTAAAACCTAGACCCGTGAAACATCACCCATGAAACATACCCGTGAAACTTACCCGTGAAACTAACCCGTGAAACCTTGACCCGTGAAACTTACCAGTGAAACCTAGACCCGTGAAACGTCACCTGTAAAACATACCCGTAAAACTTACCCGTGAAACTTACCCGTGAAACCTTGATCCGTGAAACTTTCCAGTGAAACCTAGACCCGTGAAACGTCACCCGTGAAACATACCCGTGAAACTTACCCGTGAAACTTACCCGTGAAACCTTGACCCGTGAAACTTACCAGTGAAACCTAGACCCGTGAAACGTCACCCGTGAAACTTACCCGTAAAACTTACCCGTGAAACTTACCCGTGAAACTTACCCGTGAAACCTTGACCCGTGAAACTTCCTAGTGAAACCTAGACCCGTGAAACTTACCCGTAAAACTTACCCGTGAAACTTACCCGTGAAACCTTGACCCGTGAAACTTACCAGTGAAACCTAGACCCGTGAAACGACACCCGTAAAACTTACCCGTGAAACATACCCGTGAAACTTACCCGTGAAACTTACCCGTGAAACCTTGACCCGTGAAACTTACCAGTGAAACCTAGACCCGTGAAACGTCACCCGTGAAACTTACCCGTGAAACTTACCCGTGAAACCTTGACCTGTGAAACTTACCAGTGAAACCTAGACCCGTGAAACGACACCCGTGAAACATACCCGTGAAACTTACCCGTGAAACTTACCCGTGAAACCTTGATCCGTGAAACTTACCAGTGAAACCTAGACCCGTAAAACGTCACCCGTGAAACATACCCGTGAAACTTACCCGTGAAACTTACCCGTGAATCCTTGACCCGTGAAACTTACCCGTGAAACCTAGACCCTGTGAAACTTACCAGTGAAACCTAGACCCGTGAAACGTCGCCTGTAAAACATACCCGTAAAACTTACCCGTGAAACTTACCCGTGAAACCTTGACCCGTGAAACTTTCCAGTGAAACCTAGACCCGTGAAACGTCACCCGTGAAACATACCCGTGAAACTTACCCGTGAAACCTTGACCCGTGAAACTTACCAGTGAAACCTAGACCCGTGAAACGTCACCCGTGAAACGTCACCCGTGAAACTTACCCGTAAAACTTACCCGTGAAACTTACCCGTGAAACCTTGACCCGTGAAACTTACCAGTGAAACCTAGACCCGTGAAACGTCACCCGTGAAACTTACCCGTGAAACTTACCCGTGAAACTTACCCGTGAAACCTTGACCCGTGAAACTTACCAGTGAAACCTAGACCCGTGAAACGTCACCCGTGAAACATACCCGTGAAACTTACCCGTGAAACTTACCCGTGAAACCTTGACCCGTGAAACTTACCAGTGAAACCTAGACCCGTGAAACGTCACCCGTGAAACATACCCGTGAAAGTTACCCGTGAAACTTACCCGTGAAACCTTGACCCGTGAAACTTACCAGTGAAACCAAGACCCGAGAAACGTCACCCGTGAAACATACCCGTGAAACTTACCCGTGAAACTTACCATTGAAACCTTGACCCGTGAAACTTACCAGTGAAACCTAGACCCGTGAAACGTCACCCGTGAAACATACCCGTGAAACTTACCCGTGAAACTTACCCGTGAAACCTTGACCCGTGAAACTTACCAGTGAAACCTAGACCCGTGAAACGTCACCCGTAAAACTTACCAGTGAAACCTAGACCCGTGAAACGTCACCCGTGAAACATACCCGTGAAACTTACCCGTGAAACTTACCCGTGAAACCTTGACCCGTGAAACTTACCCGTGAAACCTAGACCCTGTGAAACTTACCAGTGAAACCTAGACCCGTGAAACGTCGCCTGTAAAACATACCCGTAAAACTTACCCGTGAAACTTACCCGTGAAACCTTGACCCGTGAAACTTACCCGTGAAACCTAGACCCTGTGAAACTTACCAGTGAAACCTAGACCCGTGAAACGTCGCCTGTAAAACATACCCGTAAAACTTACCCGTGAAACTTACCCGTGAAACCTTGACCCGTGAAACTTTCCAGTGAAACCTAGACACGTGAAACGTCACCCGTGAAACATACCCGTGAAACTTACCCGTGAAACTTACCCGTGAAACCTTGACCCGTGAAACTTACCAGTGAAACCTAGACCCGTGAAACGTCACCCGTGAAACGTCACCCGTGAAACTTACCCGTAAAACTTACCCGTGAAACTTACCCGTGAAACCTTGACCCGTAAAACTTACCAGTGAAACCTAGACCCGTGAAACGTCACCCGTGAAACATACCCGTGAAACTTACCCGTGAAACTTACCCGTGAAACTTACCCGTAAAACCTTGACCCGTGAAACTTACCAGTGAAACCTAGACCCGTGAAACGTCACCCGTGAAACATACCCGTGAAACTTACCCGTGAAACTTACCCGTGAAACCTTGACCCGTGAAACTTACCAGTGAAACCTAGACCCGTGAAACGTCACCCGTGAAACATACCCGTGATACTTACCCGTGAAACTTACCCGTGAAACCTTGACCCGTGAAACTTACCAGTGAAACCTAGACCCGTGAAACGTCACCCGTGAAACTTACCCGTAAAACTTACCCGTGAAACTTACCCGTAAAACCTTGACCCGTGAAACTTACCAGTGAAACCTAGACCCGTGAAACGACACCCGTGAAACATACCCGTGAAACTTACCCGTGAAACTTACCCGTGAAACCTTGATCCGTGAAACTTACCAGTGAAACCTAGACCCGTGAAACGTCACCCGTGAAACATACCCGTGAAACTTACCCGTGAAACTTACCCGTGAAACCTTGACCCGTGAAACTTACCAGTGAAACCTAGACCCGTGAAACGTCACCCGTGAAACATACCCGTGAAACTTACCTGTGAAACTTACCCGTGAAACCTTGACCCGTGAAACTTACCAGTGAAACCTAGACCCGTGAAACGTCACCCGTGAAACATACCCGTGAAATTTACCCGTGAAACTTACCCGTGAAACCTTGACCCGTGAAACTTACCAGTGAAACCAAGACCCGTGAAAGGTCACCCGTGAAACTTACCCGTGAAACTTACCCGTGAAACTTACCCGTGAAACCTTGACCCGTGAAACTTACCAGTAAAACCTAGACCCGTGAAACGTCACCCGTGAAACTTACCCGTAAAACTTACCCGTGAAACTTACCCGTGAAACCTTGACCCGTGAAACTTACCAGTGAAACCTAGACCCGTGAAACTTACCCGTGAAACTTACTCGTGAAACCTTGACCCGTGAAACTTACCAGTGAAACCTTGACCCGTGAAACTTACCAGTGAAACCTAGACCCGTGAAACGTCACCCGTGAAACATACCCGTGAAACTTACCCGTGAAACTTACCCGTGAAACCTTGACCCGTGAAACTTACCAGTGAAACCTAGACCCGTGAAACGTCACCCGTGAAACATACCTGTGAAACTTACCCGTGAAACTTACCCGTGAAACCTTGACCCGTAAAACTTACCAGTGAAACCTAGACCCGTGAAACGTCACCCGTAAAACATACCCGTGAAACTTACCCGTGAAACTTACCCGTGAAACCTTGACCCGTGAAACTTACCAGTGAAACCTAGACCCGTGAAACATCACCCATGAAACATACCCGTGAAACTTACCCGTGAAACTTACCCGTGAGACCTTGACCCGTGAAACTTTCCAGTGAAACCTAGACCCGTGAAACGTCACCCGTGAAACATACCCGTGAAACTTACCCGTGACACCTTGACCCGTGAAACTTACCAGTGAAACCTAGACCCGTGAAACGTCACCCGTGAAACTTACCCGTAAAACTTACCCGTGAAACTTACCCGTGAAACCTTGACCCGTGAAACTTACCAGTGAAACCTAGACCCATGAAACGTCACCCGTGAAACATACCCGTGAAACTTACCCGTGAAACTTACCCGTAAAACCTTGACCCGTGAAACTTACGAGTGAAACCTAGACCCGTGAAACGTCACCCGTGAAACTTCACCCGTGAAACATACCCGTGAAACTTACCCGTGAAACTTACCCGTGAAACCTTGACCCGTGAAACTTACCAGTGAAACCTAGACCCGTAAAACGTCACCCGTGAAACATACCCGTGAAACTTACCCGTGAAACTTACCCGTGATACCTTGACCCGTGAAACTTACTAGTGAAACCTAGACCCGTGAAACGTCACCCGTGAAACATACCCGTGAAACTTACCCGTGAAACTTACCCGTGAAACCTTGACCCGTGAAACTTACCAGTGAAACCTAGACCCGTGAAACGTCACCCGTGAAACATACCCGTGAAACTTACCCGTGAAACTTACCCGTGAAACCTTGACCCGTGAAACTTACTAGTGAAACCTAGACCCGTGAAACGTCACCCGTGAAACATACCCGTGAAACTTACCCGTGAAACTTACCCGTGAAACCTTGACCCGTGAAACTTACCAGTGAAACCTAGACTCGTGAAACGTCACCTGTAAAACATACCCGTAAAACTTACCCGTGAAACTTATTCGTGAAACCTTGACCCGTGAAACTTTCCAGTGAAACCTAGACCCGTGAAACGTCACCCGTGAAACTTACCCGTAAAACTTACCCGTGAAACTTACCCGTGAAACCTTGACCCGTGAAACTTACCAGTGAAACCTATACCCGTGAAACGTCACCCGTGAAACATACCCGTGAAACTTACCCGTGAAACTTACCCGTGAAACTTACCCGTGAAACTTACCCGGGAAACGTCACCTGTAAAACATACCCGTAAAACTTACCCGTGAAACTTACCCGTGAAACCTTGACCCGTGAAACTTACCAGTGAAACCAAGACCCGTGAAACGTCATCCGTGAAACATACCCGTAAAACTTACCCGTGAAACTTACCCGTGAAACCTTGACCCGTGAAACCTTGACCCGTGAAACTTACCAGTGAAACCTAGACCCGTGAAACGTCACCCGTGAAACGTCACCCGTGAAACTTACCCGTAAAACTTACCCGTGAAACTTACCCGTGAAACCTTGACCCGTGAAACTTACCAGTGAAACCTAGACCCGTGAAACGTCACCCGTGAAACTTACCCGTGAAACTTACCCGTGAAACTTACCCGTGAAACCTTGACCCGTGAAACTTACCAGTGAAACCTAGACCCGTGAAACGTCACCCGTGAAACATACCCGTGAAACTTACCCGTGAAACCTTGACCCGTGAAACTTACCAGTGAAACCTAGACCCGTGAAAGGTCACCTGTGAAACTTACCCGTGAAACTTACCCGTAAAACTTACCCGTGAAACCTTGACCCGTGAAACTTACCAGTGAAACCTAGACCCGTGAAACGTCACCCGTGAAACATAACCGTGAAACTTACCCGTGAAACTTACCCGTGAAACCTTGACCCGTGAAACTTACCAGTGAAACCTAGACCCGTGAAACGTCACCCGTGAAACATACCCGTGAAACTTACCCGTGAAACTTACCCGTGAAACCTTGACCCGTGAAACTTACCAGTGAAACCTAGACCCGTGAAACGTCACCCGTGAAACATACCCGTGAAAGTTACCCGTGAAACTTACCCGTGAAACCTTGACCCGTGAAACTTACCAGTGAAACCAAGACCCGAGAAACGTCACCCGTGAAACATACCCGTGAAACTTACCCGTGAAACTTACCATTGAAACCTTGACCCGTGAAACTTACCAGTGAAACCTAGACCCGTGAAACGTCACCCGTGAAACATACCCGTGAAACTTACCCGTGAAACTTACCCGTGAAACCTTGACCCGTGAAACTTACCAGTGAAACCTAGACCCGTGAAACGTCACCCGTAAAACTTACCAGTGAAACCTAGACCCGTGAAACGTCACCCGTGAAACATACCCGTGAAACTTACCCGTGAAACTTACCCGTGAAACCTTGACCCGTGAAACTTACCCGTGAAACCTAGACCCTGTGAAACTTACCAGTGAAACCTAGACCCGTGAAACGTCGCCTGTAAAACATACCCGTAAAACTTACCCGTGAAACTTACCCGTGAAACTTACCCGTGAAACCTTGACCCGTGAAACTTACCCGTGAAACCTAGACCCTGTGAAACTTACCAGTGAAACCTAGACCCGTGAAACGTCGCCTGTAAAACATACCCGTAAAACTTACCCGTGAAACTTACCCGTGAAACCTTGACCCGTGAAACTTTCCAGTGAAACCTAGACACGTGAAACGTCACCCGTGAAACATACCCGTGAAACTTACCCGTGAAACTTACCCGTGAAACCTTGACCCGTGAAACTTACCAGTGAAACCTAGACCCGTGAAACGTCACCCGTGAAACGTCACCCGTGAAACTTACCCGTAAAACTTACCCGTGAAACTTACCCGTGAAACCTTGACCCGTAAAACTTACCAGTGAAACCTAGACCCGTGAAACGTCACCCGTGAAACATACCCGTGAAACTTACCCGTGAAACTTACCCGTGAAACTTACCCGTAAAACCTTGACCCGTGAAACTTACCAGTGAAACCTAGACCCGTGAAACGTCACCCGTGAAACATACCCGTGAAACTTACCCGTGAAACTTACCCGTGAAACCTTGACCCGTGAAACTTACCAGTGAAACCTAGACCCGTGAAACGTCACCCGTGAAACATACCCGTGATACTTACCCGTGAAACTTACCCGTGAAACCTTGACCCGTGAAACTTACCAGTGAAACCTAGACCCGTGAAACGTCACCCGTGAAACTTACCCGTAAAACTTACCCGTGAAACTTACCCGTAAAACCTTGACCCGTGAAACTTACCAGTGAAACCTAGACCCGTGAAACGACACCCGTGAAACATACCCGTGAAACTTACCCGTGAAACTTACCCGTGAAACCTTGATCCGTGAAACTTACCAGTGAAACCTAGACCCGTGAAACGTCACCCGTGAAACATACCCGTGAAACTTACCCGTGAAACTTACCCGTGAAACCTTGACCCGTGAAACTTACCAGTGAAACCTAGACCCGTGAAACGTCACCCGTGAAACATACCCGTGAAACTTACCTGTGAAACTTACCCGTGAAACCTTGACCCGTGAAACTTACCAGTGAAACCTAGACCCGTGAAACGTCACCCGTGAAACATACCCGTGAAATTTACCCGTGAAACTTACCCGTGAAACCTTGACCCGTGAAACTTACCAGTGAAACCAAGACCCGTGAAAGGTCACCCGTGAAACTTACCCGTGAAACTTACCCGTGAAACTTACCCGTGAAACCTTGACCCGTGAAACTTACCAGTAAAACCTAGACCCGTGAAACGTCACCCGTGAAACTTACCCGTAAAACTTACCCGTGAAACTTACCCGTGAAACCTTGACCCGTGAAACTTACCAGTGAAACCTAGACCCGTGAAACTTACCCGTGAAACTTACTCGTGAAACCTTGACCCGTGAAACTTACCAGTGAAACCTTGACCCGTGAAACTTACCAGTGAAACCTAGACCCGTGAAACGTCACCCGTGAAACATACCCGTGAAACTTACCCGTGAAACTTACCCGTGAAACCTTGACCCGTGAAACTTACCAGTGAAACCTAGACCCGTGAAACGTCACCCGTGAAACATACCTGTGAAACTTACCCGTGAAACTTACCCGTGAAACCTTGACCCGTAAAACTTACCAGTGAAACCTAGACCCGTGAAACGTCACCCGTAAAACATACCCGTGAAACTTACCCGTGAAACTTACCCGTGAAACCTTGACCCGTGAAACTTACCAGTGAAACCTAGACCCGTGAAACATCACCCATGAAACATACCCGTGAAACTTACCCGTGAAACTTACCCGTGAAACCTAGACCCGTGAAACTTACCAGTGAAACCTAGACCCGTGAAACGTCGCCTGTAAAACATACCCGTAAAACTTACCCGTGAAACTTACCCGTGAGACCTTGACCCGTGAAACTTTCCAGTGAAACCTAGACCCGTGAAACGTCACCCGTGAAACATACCCGTGAAACTTACCCGTGACACCTTGACCCGTGAAACTTACCAGTGAAACCTAGACCCGTGAAACGTCACCCGTGAAACTTACCCGTAAAACTTACCCGTGAAACTTACCCGTGAAACCTTGACCCGTGAAACTTACCAGTGAAACCTAGACCCGTGAAACGTCACCCGTGAAACATACCCGTGAAACTTACCCGTGAAACTTACCCGTAAAACCTTGACCCGTGAAACTTACGAGTGAAACCTAGACCCGTGAAACGTCACCCGTGAAACTTCACCCGTGAAACATACCCGTGAAACTTACCCGTGAAACTTACCCGTGAAACCTTGACCCGTGAAACTTACCAGTGAAACCTAGACCCGTAAAACGTCACCCGTGAAACATACCCGTGAAACTTACCCGTGAAACTTACCCGTGATACCTTGACCCGTGAAACTTACTAGTGAAACCTAGACCCGTGAAACGTCACCCGTGAAACATACCCGTGAAACTTACCCGTGAAACTTACCCGTGAAACCTTGACCCGTGAAACTTACCAGTGAAACCTAGACCCGTGAAACGTCACCCGTGAAACATACCCGTGAAACTTACCCGTGAAACTTACCCGTGAAACCTTGACCCGTGAAACTTACTAGTGAAACCTAGACCCGTGAAACGTCACCCGTGAAACATACCCGTGAAACTTACCCGTGAAACTTACCCGTGAAACCTTGACCCGTGAAACTTACCAGTGAAACCTAGACTCGTGAAACGTCACCTGTAAAACATACCCGTAAAACTTACCCGTGAAACTTATTCGTGAAACCTTGACCCGTGAAACTTTCCAGTGAAACCTAGACCCGTGAAACGTCACCCGTGAAACTTACCCGTAAAACTTACCCGTGAAACTTACCCGTGAAACCTTGACCCGTGAAACTTACCAGTGAAACCTATACCCGTGAAACGTCACCCGTGAAACATACCCGTGAAACTTACCCGTGAAACTTACCCGTGAAACTTACCCGTGAAACTTACCCGGGAAACGTCACCTGTAAAACATACCCGTAAAACTTACCCGTGAAACTTACCCGTGAAACCTTGACCCGTGAAACTTACCAGTGAAACCAAGACCCGTGAAACGTCATCCGTGAAACATACCCGTAAAACTTACCCGTGAAACTTACCCGTGAAACCTTGACCCGTGAAACCTTGACCCGTGAAACTTACCAGTAAAACCTAGACCCGTGAAACGTCACCTGTAAAACATACCCGTAAAACTTACCCGTGAAACATACCCGTGAAACTTGCCAGTGAAACCTAGACCCGTGAAACGTCACCCGTGAAACTTACCCGTGAAACCTTGACCCGTGAAACTTACCAGTGAAACCTAGACCCGTGAAACGTCACCTGTAAAACATACCCGTAAAACTTACCCGTGAAACTTACCCGTGAAACTTACCCGTGAAACCTTGACCCGTGAAACTTACCAGTGAAACCTAGACCCGTGAAACGTCACCTGTAAAACATACCCGTAAAACTTACCCGTGAAACTTACCCGTGAAACTTACCCGTGAAACCTTGACCCGTGAAACTTTCCAGTGAAACCTAGACCCGTGAAACGTCACCCGTGAAACATACCCGTGAAACTTACCCGTGAAACTTACCCGTGAAACCTTGACCCGTGAAACTTACCAGTGAAACCTAGACCCGTGAAACGTCACCCGTGAAACTTACCCGTAAAACTTACCTGTGAAACTTACCCGTGAAACCTTGACCCGTGAAACTTACCAGTGAAACCTAGACCCGTGAAACGTCACCCGTGAAACATACCCGTGAAACTTACCCGTGAAACCTTGACCCGTGAAACTTACCAGTGAAACCAAGACCCGTGAAACGTCACCCGTGAAACATACCCGTGAAACTTACCCGTGAAACTTACCCGTGAATCCTTGACCTGTGAAACTTACCAGTGAAACCTAGACCCGTGAAACGTCACCCGTGAAACATACCCGTGAAACTTACCCGTGAAACTTACCCGTGAAACCTTGACCCGTGAAACTTACCAGTGAAACCTAGACCCGTGAAACGTCACCCGTGAAACTTACCCGTAAAACTTACCCGTGAAACTTACCCGTGAAACTTACCCGTGAAACCTTGACCCGTGAAACTTACCAGTGAAACCTAGACCCGTGAAACGTCACCCGTGAAACTTACGCGTAAAACTTACCCGTGAAACGTCACCCGTGAAACATACCCGTGAAACTTACCCGTGAAACTTACCCGTGAAACCTTGACCCGTGAAACTTACCAGTGAAACCTAGACCCGTGAAACATCACCCATGAAACATACCCGTGAAACTTACCCGTGAAACTTACCCGTGAAACCTAGACCCGTGAAACTTACCAGTGAAACCTAGACCCGTGAAACGTCGCCTGTAAAACATACCCGTAAAACTTACTCGTGAAACTTACCCGTGAAACCTTGACCCGTGAAACTTTCCAGTGAAACCTAGACCCGTGAAACGTCACTTGTGAAACATACCCGTGAAACTTACCCGTGAAACTTACCCGTGAAACCTTGACCCGTGAAACTTACCAGTGAAACCTAGACCCGTGAAACGTCACCCGTGAAACATACCTGTGAAACTTACCCGTGAAACTTACCCGTGAAACCTTGACCCGTGAAACTTACCAGTGAAACCTAGACCCGTGAAACGTCACCCGTAAAACATACCCGTGAAACTTACCCGTGAAACTTACCCGTGAAACCTTGACCCGTGAAACTTACCAGTGAAACCTAGACCCGTGAAACATCACCCATGAAACATACCCGTGAAACTTACCCGTGAAACTTACCCGTGAAACCTAGACCCGTGAAACTTACCAGTGAAACCTAGACCCGTGAAACGTCGCCTGTAAAACATACCCGTAAAACTTACCCGTGAAACTTACTCGTGAGACCTTGACCCGTGAAACTTTCCAGTAAAACCTAGACCCGTGAAACGTCACCCGTGAAACATACCCGTGAAACTTACCCGTGACACCTTGACCCGTGAAACTTACCAGTGAAACCTAGACCCGTGAAACGTCACCCGTGAAACGTCACCCGTGAAACTTACCCGTAAAACTTACCCGTGAAACTTACCCGTGAAACCTTGACCCGTGAAACTTACCAGTGAAACCTAGACCCGTGAAACGTCACCCGTGAAACATACCCGTGAAACTTACCCGTGAAACTTACCCGTAAAACTTTGACCCGTGAAACTTACGAGTGAAACCTAGACCCGTGAAACGTCACCCGTGAAACTTCACCCGTGAAACATACCCGTGAAACTTACCCGTGAAACCTTGACCCGTGAAACTTACCAGTGAAACCTAGACCCGTAAAACGTCACCCGTGAAACATACCCGTGAAACTTACCCGTGAAACTTACCCGTGAAACTTACCCGTGATACCTTGACCCGTGAAACTTACCAGTGAAACCTAGACCCGTGAAACGTCACCCGTGAAACATACCCGTGAAACTTACCCGTGAAACTTACCCGTGAAACCTTGACCCGTGAAACTTACCAGTGAAACCTAGACCCGTGAAACGTCACCCGTGAAACTTACCCGTAAAACTTACCCGTGAAACTTACCCGTGAATCCTTGACCCGTGAAACTTACCAGTGAAACCTAGACCCGTGAAACGTCACCTGTAAAACATACCCGTAAAACTTACCCGTGAAACATACCCGTGAAACTTGCCAGTGAAACCTAGACCCGTGAAACGTCACCCGTGAAACTTACCCGTGAAACTTACCCGTGAAACTTTGACCCGTGAAACTTACCAGTAAAACCTAGACCCGTGAAACATCACCCATGAAACATACCCGTGAAACTTACCCGTGAAACCTTGACCCGTGAAACTTACCAATGAAACCTAGATCCGTGAAACTTACCCGTGAAACTTACCCGTGAAACCTTGACCCGTGAAACTTACCAGTGAAACCTTGACCCGTGAAACTTACCAGTGAAACCTAGACCCGTGAAACGTCACCCGTGAAACATACCCGTGAAACTTACCCGTGAAACTTACCCGTGAAACCTTGACCCGTGAAATTTACCAGTGAAACCTAGACCCGTGAAACGTCACCCGTGAAACATACCTGTAAAACTTACCCGTGAAACTTACCCGTGAAACCTTGACCCGTAAAACTTACCAGTGAAACCTAGACCCGTGAAACGTCACCCGTAAAACATACCCGTGAAACTTACCCGTGAAACCTTGACCCGTGAAACTTACCAGTGAAACCTAGACCCGTGAAACATCACCCATGAAACATACCCGTGAAACTTACCCGTGAAACTTACCCGTGAAACCTAGACCCGTGAAACTTACCAGTGAAACCTAGACCCGTGAAACGTCGCCTGTAAAACATACCCGTAAAACTTACCCGTGAAACTTACCCGTGAGACCTTGACCCGTGAAACTTTCCAGTGAAACCTAGACCCGTGAAACGTCACCCGTGAAACATACCCGTGAAACTTACCCGTGACACCTTGACCCGTGAAACTTACCAGTGAAACCTAGACCCGTGAAACGTCACCCGTGAAACGTCACCCGTGAAACTTACCCGTAAAACTTACCCGTGAAACTTACCCGTGAAACCTTGACCCGTGAAACTTACCAGTGAAACCTAGACCCGTGAAACGTCACCCGTGAAACATACCCGTGAAACTTACCCGTGAAACTTACCCGTAAAACCTTGACCCGTGAAACTTACGAGTGAAACCTAGACCCGTGAAACGTCACCCGTGAAACTTCACCCGTGAAACATACCCGTGAAACTTACCCGTGAAACCTTGACCCGTGAAACTTACCAGTGAAACCTAGACCCGTAAAACGTCACCCGTGAAACATACCCGTGAAACTTACCCGTGAAACTTACCCGTGATACCTTGACCCGTGAAACTTACCAGTGAAACCTAGACCCGTGAAACGTCACCCGTGAAACATACCCGTGAAACTTACCCGTGAAACTTACCCGTGAAACCTTGACCCGTGAAACTTACCAGTGAAACCTAGACCCGTGAAACGTCACCCGTGAAACATACCCGTGAAACTTACCCGTGAAACTTACCCGTGAAACCTTGACCCGTGAAACTTACTAGTGAAACCTAGACCCGTGAAACGTCACCCGTGAAACATACCCGTGAAACTTACCCGTGAAACTTACCCGTGAAACCTTGACCCGTGAAACTTACCAGTGAAACCTAGACCCGTGAAACGTCACCTGTAAAACATACCCGTAAAACTTACCCGTGAAACTTACCCGTGAAACCTTGACCCGTGAAACTTTCCAGTGAAACCTAGACCCGTGAAACGTCACCCGTGAAACATACCCGTGAAACTTACCCGTGAAACTTACCCGTGAAACCTTGACCCGTGAAACTTACCAGTGAAACCTAGACCCGTGAAACATCACCCATGAAACATACCCGTGAAACTTACCCGTGAAACTTACCCGTGAAACCTAGACCCGTGAAACTTACCAGTGAAACCTAGACCCGTGAAACGTCGCCTGTAAAACATACCCGTAAAACTTACCCGTGAAACTTACCCGTGAAACCTTGACCCGTGAAACTTTCCAGTGAAACCTAGACCCGTGAAACGTCACTTGTGAAACATACCCGTGAAACTTACCCGTGAAACTTACCCGTGAAACCTTGACCCGTGAAACTTACCAGTGAAACCTAGACCCGTGAAACGTCACCCGTGAAACATACCTGTGAAACTTACCCGTGAAACTTACCCGTGAAACCTTGACCCGTGAAACTTACCAGTGAAACCTAGACCCGTGAAACGTCACCCGTAAAACATACCCGTGAAACTTACCCGTGAAACTTACCCGTGAAACCTTGACCCGTGAAACTTACCAGTGAAACCTAGACCAGTGAAACATCACCCATGAAACATACCCGTGAAACTTACCCGTGAAACTTACCCGTGAAACCTAGACCCGTGAAACTTACCAGTGAAACCTAGACCCGTGAAACGTCGCCTGTAAAACATACCCGTAAAACTTACCCGTGAAACTTACTCGTGAGACCTTGACCCGTGAAACTTTCCAGTAAAACCTAGACCCGTGAAACGTCACCCGTGAAACATACCCGTGAAACTTACCCGTGACACCTTGACCCGTGAAACTTACCAGTGAAACCTAGACCCGTGAAACGTCACCCGTGAAACGTCACCCGTGAAACTTACCCGTAAAACTTACCCGTGAAACTTACCCGTGAAACCTTGACCCGTGAAACTTACCAGTGAAACCTAGACCCGTGAAACGTCACCCGTGAAACATACCCGTGAAACTTACCCGTGAAACTTACCCGTAAAACTTTGACCCGTGAAACTTACGAGTGAAACCTAGACCCGTGAAACGTCACCCGTGAAACTTCACCCGTGAAACATACCCGTGAAACTTACCCGTGAAACCTTGACCCGTGAAACTTACCAGTGAAACCTAGACCCGTAAAACGTCACCCGTGAAACATACCCGTGAAACTTACCCGTGAAACTTACCCGTGATACCTTGACCCGTGAAACTTACCAGTGAAACCTAGACCCGTGAAACGTCAACCGTGAAACATACCCGTGAAACTTACCCGTGAAACTTACCCGTGAAACCTTGACCCGTGAAACTTACCAGTGAAACCTAGACCCGTGAAACGTCACCCGTGAAACTTACCCGTGAAACTTACCCGTGAAACTTACCCGTGAAACCTTGACCCGTGAAACTTACCAGTGAAACCTAGACCCGTGAAACGTCACCTGTAAAACATACCCGTAAAACTTACCCGTGAAACATACCCGTGAAACTTGCCAGTGAAACCTAGACCCGTGAAACGTCACCCGTGAAACTTACCCGTGAAACTTACCCGTGAAACTTTGACCCGTGAAACTTACCAGTAAAACCTAGACCCGTGAAACATCACCCATGAAACATACCCGTGAAACTTACCCGTGAAACTTACCCGTGAAACCTTGACCCGTGAAACTTACCAGTGAAACCTAGATCCGTGAAACTTACCCGTGAAACTTACCCGTGAAACCTTGACCCGTGAAACTTACCAGTGAAACCTTGACCCGTGAAACTTACCAGTGAAACCTAGACCCGTGAAACGTCACCCGTGAAACATACCCGTGAAACTTACCCGTGAAACTTACCCGTGAAACCTTGACCCGTGAAATTTACCAGTGAAACCTAGACCCGTGAAACGTCACCCGTGAAACATACCTGTAAAACTTACCCGTGAAACTTACCCGTGAAACCTTGACCCGTAAAACTTACCAGTGAAACCTAGACCCGTGAAACGTCACCCGTAAAACATACCCGTGAAACTTACCCGTGAAACTTACCCGTGAAACCTTGACCCGTGAAACTTACCAGTGAAACCTAGACCCGTGAAACATCACCCATGAAACATACCCGTGAAACTTACCCGTGAAACTTACCCGTGAAACCTAGACCCGTGAAACTTACCAGTGAAACCTAGACCCGTGAAACGTCGCCTGTAAAACATACCCGTAAAACTTACCCGTGAAACTTACCCGTGAGACCTTGACCCGTGAAACTTTCCAGTGAAACCTAGACCCGTGAAACGTCACCCGTGAAACATACCCGTGAAACTTACCCGTGACACCTTGACCCGTGAAACTTACCAGTGAAACCTAGACCCGTGAAACGTCACCCGTGAAACGTCACCCGTGAAACTTACCCGTAAAACTTACCCGTGAAACTTACCCGTGAAACCTAGACCCGTGAAACATCACCCATGAAACATACCCGTGAAACTTACCCGTGAAACTTACCCGTGAAACCTAGACCCGTGAAACTTACCAGTGAAACCTAGACCCGTGAAACGTCGCCTGTAAAACATACCCGTAAAACTTACCCGTGAAACTTACCCGTGAGACCTTGACCCGTGAAACTTTCCAGTGAAACCTAGACCCGTGAAACGTCACCCGTGAAACATACCCGTGAAACTTACCCGTGACACCTTGACCCGTGAAACTTACCAGTGAAACCTAGACCCGTGAAACGTCACCCGTGAAACGTCACCCGTGAAACTTACCCGTAAAACTTACCCGTGAAACTTACCCGTGAAACCTTGACCCGTGAAACTTACCAGTGAAACCTAGACCCGTGAAACGTCACCCGTGAAACATACCCGTGAAACTTACCCGTGAAACTTACCCGTAAAACCTTGACCCGTGAAACTTACGAGTGAAACCTAGACCCGTGAAACGTCACCCGTGAAACTTCACCCGTGAAACATACCCGTGAAACTTACCCGTGAAACCTTGACCCGTGAAACTTACCAGTGAAACCTAGACCCGTAAAACGTCACCCGTGAAACATACCCGTGAAACTTACCCGTGAAACTTACCCGTGATACCTTGACCCGTGAAACTTACCAGTGAAACCTAGACCCGTGAAACGTCACCCGTGAAACATACCCGTGAAACTTACCCGTGAAACTTACCCGTGAAACCTTGACCCGTGAAACTTACCAGTGAAACCTAGACCCGTGAAACGTCACCCGTGAAACATACCCGTGAAACTTACCCGTGAAACTTACCCGTGAAACCTTGACCCGTGAAACTTACTAGTGAAACCTAGACCCGTGAAACGTCACCCGTGAAACATACCCGTGAAACTTACCCGTGAAACTTACCCGTGAAACCTTGACCCGTGAAACTTACCAGTGAAACCTAGACCCGTGAAACGTCACCTGTAAAACACACCCGTAAAACTTACCCGTGAAACTTACCCGTGAAACCTTGACCCGTGAAACTTTCCAGTGAAACCTAGACCCGTGAAACGTCACCCGTGAAACTTACCCGTGAAACCTTGACCCGTGAAACTTACCAGTGAAACCTAGACCCGTGAAACGTCACCTGTAAAACATACCCGTAAAACTTACCCGTGAAACTTACCCGTGAAACTTACCCGTGAAACCTTGACCCGTGAAACTTTCCAGTGAAACCTAGACCCGTGAAACGTCACCCGTGAAACATACCCGTGAAACTTACCCGTGAAACTTACCCGTGAAACCTTGACCCGTGAAACTTACCAGTGAAACCTAGACCCGTGAAACGTCACCCGTGAAACTTACCCGTAAAATTTACCCGTGAAACTTACCCGTGAAACCTTGACCCGTGAAACTTACCAGTGAAACCTAGACCCGTGAAACGTCACCCGTGAAACATACCCGTGAAACTTACCCGTGAAACCTTGACCCGTGAAACTTACCAGTGAAACCAAGACCCGTGAAACGTCACCCGTGAAACATACCCGTGAAACTTACCCGTGAAACTTACCCGTGAAACTTACCCGTGAATCCTTGACCTGTGAAACTTACCAGTGAAACCTAGACCCGTGAAACGTCACCCGTGAAACATACCCGTGAAACTTACCCGTGAAACTTACCCGTGAAACCTTGACCCGTGAAACTTACCAGTGAAAACTAGACCCGTGAAACGTCACCAGTGAAACTTACCCGTAAAACTTACCCGTGAAACTTACCCGTGAAACCTTGACCCGTGAAACTTACCAGTGAAACCTAGACCCGTGAAACGTCACCCGTGAAACTTACGCGTAAAACGTACCCGTGAAACGTCACCCGTGAAACATACCCGTGAAACTTACCCGTGAAACTTACCCGTGAAACCTTGACCCGTGAAACTTACCAGTGAAACCTAGACCCGTGAAACATCACCCATGAAACATACCCGTGAAACTTACCCGTGAAACTTACCCGTGAAACCTAGACCCGTGAAACTTACCAGTGAAACCTAGACCCGTGAAACGTCGCCTGTAAAACATACCCGTAAAACTTACCCGTGAAACTTACCCGTGAAACCTTGACCCGTGAAACTTTCCAGTGAAACCTAGACCCGTGAAACGTCACTTGTGAAACATACCCGTGAAACTTACCCGTGAAACTTACCCGTGAAACCTTGACCCGTGAAACTTACCAGTGAAACCTAGACCCGTGAAACGTCACCCGTGAAACATACCTGTGAAACTTACCCGTGAAACTTACCCGTGAAACCTTGACCCGTGAAACTTACCAGTGAAACCTAGACCCGTGAAACGTCACCCGTAAAACATACCCGTGAAACTTACCCGTGAAACTTACCCGTGAAACCTTGACCCGTGAAACTTACCAGTGAAACCTAGACCCGTGAAACATCACCCATGAAACATACCCGTGAAACTTACCCGTGAAACTTACCCGTGAAACCTAGACCCGTGAAACTTACCAGTGAAACCTAGACCCGTGAAACGTCGCCTGTAAAACATACCCGTAAAACTTACCCGTGAAACTTACTCGTGAGACCTTGACCCGTGAAACTTACCAGTGAAACCTAGACCCGTGAAACGACACCCGTAAAACTTACCCGTGAAACATACCCGTGAAACTTACCCGTGAAACTTACCCGTGAAACCTTGACCCGTGAAACTTACCAGTGAAACCTAGACCCGTGAAACGTCACCCGTGAAACTTACCCGTGAAACTTACCCGTGAAACCTTGACCTGTGAAACTTACCAGTGAAACCTAGACCCGTGAAACGACACCCGTGAAACATACCCGTGAAACTTACCCGTGAAACTTACCCGTGAAACCTCGATCCGTGAAACTTACCAGTGAAACCTAGACCCGTAAAACGTCACCCGTGAAACATACCCGTGAAACTTACCCGTGAAACTTACCCGTGAAACCTTGACCCGTGAAACTTACCCGTGAAACCTAGACCCTGTGAAACTTCCTAGTGAAACCTAGACCCGTGAAACGTCACCCGTGAAACTTACCCGTAAAACTTACCCGTGAAACTTACCCGTGAAACCTTGACCCGTGAAACTTACCAGTGAAACCTAGACCCGTGAAACGTCACCCGTGAAACATACCCGTGAAACTAACCCGTAAAACCTTGACCCGTGAAACTTACCAGTGAAACCTAGACCCGTGAAACATCACCCATGAAACATACCCGTGAAACTTACCCGTGAATCTTACCCGTGAAACCTTGACCCGTGAAACTTACCAGTGAAACCTAGACCCGTGAAACGTCACCTGTAAAACATACCCGTAAAACTTACCCGTGAAACTTACCCGTGAATCCTTGACCCGTGAAACTTTCCAGTGAAACCTAGACCCGTGAAACGTCACCCGTGAAACTTACCCGTAAAACTTACCCGTGAAACTTACCCGTGAAACCTTGACCCGTGAAACTTACCAGTGAAACCTAGACCCGTGAAACGTCACCCGTGAAACATACCCGTGAAACTTACACGTGAAACGTCACCTGTAAAACATACCCGTAAAACTTATCCGTGAAACTTACCCGTGAAACCTTGACCCGTGAAACTTACCAGTGAAACCAAGACCCGTGAAACGTCATCCGTGAAACATACCCGTGAAACTTACCAGTGAAACTTACCCGTGAAACCTTGACCCGTGAAACTTACCAGTGAAACCTAGACCCGTGAAACGTCACCCGTGAAACATACCCGTGAAACTTACCATTGAAACCTAGACCCGTGAAACGTCACCCGTGAAACTTACCCGTGAAACTTACCCGTGAAACCTTGACCCGTGAAACTTACCAGTAAAACCTAGACCCGTGAAACATCACCCATGAAACATACCCGTGAAACTTACCCGTGAAACTAACCCGTGAAACCTTGACCCGTGAAACTTACCAGTGAAACCTAGACCCGTGAAACGTCACCTGTAAAACATACCCGTAAAACTTACCCGTGAAACTTACCCGTGAAACCTTGATCCGTGAAACTTTCCAGTGAAACCTAGACCCGTGAAACGTCACCCGTGAAACATACCCGTGAAACTTACCCGTGAAACTTACCCGTGAAACCTTGACCCGTGAAACTTACCAGTGAAACCTAGACCCGTGAAACGTCACCCGTGAAACTTACCCGTAAAACTTACCCGTGAAACTTACCCGTGAAACTTACCCGTGAAACCTTGACCCGTGAAACTTCCTAGTGAAACCTAGACCCGTGAAACGTCACCCGTGAAACTTACCCGTAAAACTTACCCGTGAAACTTACCCGTGAAACCTTGACCCGTGAAACTTACCAGTGAAACCTAGACCCGTGAAACGACACCCGTAAAACTTACCCGTGAAACATACCCGTGAAACTTACCCGTGAAACTTACCCGTGAAACCTTGACCCGTGAAACTTACCAGTGAAACCTAGACCCGTGAAACGTCACCCGTGAAACTTACCCGTGAAACTTACCCGTGAAACCTTGACCTGTGAAACTTACCAGTGAAACCTAGACCCGTGAAACGACACCCGTGAAACATACCCGTGAAACTTACCCGTGAAACCTTGATCCGTGAAACTTACCAGTGAAACCTAGACCCGTAAAACGTCACCCGTGAAACATACCCGTGAAACTTACCCGTGAAACTTACCCGTGAAACCTTGACCCGTGAAACTTACCCGTGAAACCTAGACCCTGTGAAACTTACCAGTGAAACCTAGACCCGTGAAACGTCGCCTGTAAAACATACCCGTAAAACTTACCCGTGAAACTTACCCGTGAAACCTTGACCCGTGAAACTTTCCAGTGAAACCTAGACCCGTGAAACGTCACCCGTGAAACATACCCGTGAAACTTACCCGTGAAACCTTGACCCGTGAAACTTACCAGTGAAACCTAGACCCGTGAAACGTCACCCGTGAAACGTCACCCGTGAAACTTACCCGTAAAACTTACCCGTTAAACTTACCCGTGAAACCTTGACCCGTGAAACTTACCAGTGAAACCTAGACCCGTGAAACGTCACCCGTGAAACTTACCCGTGAAACTTACCCGTGAAACTTACCCGTGAAACCTTGACCCGTGAAACTTACCAGTGAAACCTAGACCCGTGAAACGTCACCCGTGAAACATACCCGTGAAACTTACCCGTGAAACTTACCCGTGAAACCTTGACCCGTGAAACTTACCAGTGAAACCTAGACCCGTGAAAGGTCACCTGTGAAACTTACCCGTGAAACTTACCCGTAAAACTTACCCGTGAAACCTTGACCCGTGAAACTTACCAGTGAAACCTAGACCCGTGAAACGTCACCCGTGAAACATAACCGTGAAACTTACCCGTGAAACTTACCCGTGAAACCTTGACCCGTGAAACTTACCAGTGAAACCTAGACCCGTGAAACGTCACCCGTGAAACATACCCGTGAAACTTACCCGTGAAACTTACCCGTGAAACCTTGACCCGTGAAACTTACCAGTGAAACCTAGACCCGTGAAACGTCACCCGTGAAACATACCCGTGAAAGTTACCCGTGAAACTTACCCGTGAAACCTTGACCCGTGAAACTTACCAGTGAAACCAAGACCCGAGAAACGTCACCCGTGAAACATACCCGTGAAACTTACCCGTGAAACTTACCATTGAAACCTTGACCCGTGAAACTTACCAGTGAAACCTAGACCCGTGAAACGTCACCCGTGAAACATACCCGTGAAACTTACCCGTGAAACTTACCCGTGAAACCTTGACCCGTGAAACTTACCAGTGAAACCTAGACCCGTGAAACGTCACCCGTAAAACTTACCAGTGAAACCTAGACCCGTGAAACGTCACCCGTGAAACATACCCGTGAAACTTACCCGTGAAACTTACCCGTGAAACCTTGACCCGTGAAACTTACCCGTGAAACCTAGACCCTGTGAAACTTACCAGTGAAACCTAGACCCGTGAAACGTCGCCTGTAAAACATACCCGTAAAACTTACCCGTGAAACTTACCCGTGAAACCTTGACCCGTAAAACGTCACCCGTGAAACATACCCGTGAAACTTACCCGTGAAACTTACCCGTGAAACCTTGACCCGTGAAACTTACCCGTGAAACCTAGACCCTGTGAAACTTACCAGTGAAACCTAGACCCGTGAAACGTCGCCTGTAAAACATACCCGTAAAACTTACCCGTGAAACTTACCCGTGAAACCTTGACCCGTGAAACTTTCCAGTGAAACCTAGACCCGTGAAACGTCACCCGTGAAACATACCCGTGAAACTTACCCGTGAAACCTTGACCCGTGAAACTTACCAGTGAAACCTAGACCCGTGAAACGTCACCCGTGAAACGTCACCCGTGAAACTTACCCGTAAAACTTACCCGTTAAACTTACCCGTGAAACCTTGACCCGTGAAACTTACCAGTGAAACCTAGACCCGTAAAACGTCACCCGTGAAACTTACCCGTGAAACTTACCCGTGAAACTTACCCGTGAAACCTTGACCCGTGAAACTTACCAGTGAAACCTAGACCCGTGAAACGTCACCCGTGAAACATACCCGTGAAACTTACCCGTGAAACTTACCCGTGAAACCTTGACCCGTGAAACTTACCAGTGAAACCTAGACCCGTGAAAGGTCACCTGTGAAACTTACCCGTGAAACTTACCCGTAAAACTTACCCGTGAAACCTTGACCCGTGAAACTTACCAGTGAAACCTAGACCCGTGAAACGTCACCCGTGAAACATAACCGTGAAACTTACCCGTGAAACTTACCCGTGAAACCTTGACCCGTGAAACTTACCAGTGAAACCTAGACCCGTGAAACGTCACCCGTGAAACATACCCGTGAAACTTACCCGTGAAACTTACCCGTGAAACCTTGACCCGTGAAACTTACCAGTGAAACCTAGACCCGTGAAACGTCACCCGTGAAACATACCCGTGAAAGTTACCCGTGAAACTTACCCGTGAAACCTTGACCCGTGAAACTTACCAGTGAAACCAAGACCCGAGAAACGTCACCCGTGAAACATACCCGTGAAACTTACCCGTGAAACTTACCATTGAAACCTTGACCCGTGAAACTTACCAGTGAAACCTAGACCCGTGAAACGTCACCCGTGAAACATACCCGTGAAACTTACCCGTGAAACTTACCCGTGAAACCTTGACCCGTGAAACTTACCAGTGAAACCTAGACCCGTGAAACGTCACCCGTAAAACTTACCAGTGAAACCTAGACCCGTGAAACGTCACCCGTGAAACATACCCGTGAAACTTACCCGTGAAACTTACCCGTGAAACCTTGACCCGTGAAACTTACCCGTGAAACCTAGACCCTGTGAAACTTACCAGTGAAACCTAGACCCGTGAAACGTCGCCTGTAAAACATACCCGTAAAACTTACCCGTGAAAATTACCCGTGAAACCTTGACCCGTGAAACTTACCCGTGAAACCTAGACCCTGTGAAACTTACCAGTGAAACCTAGACCCGTGAAACGTCGCCTGTAAAACATACCCGTAAAACTTACCCGTGAAACTTACCCGTGAAACCTTGACCCGTGAAACTTTCCAGTGAAACCTAGACACGTGAAACGTCACCCGTGAAACATACCCGTGAAACTTACCCGTGAAACTTACCCGTGAAACCTTGACCCGTGAAACTTACCAGTGAAACCTAGACCCGTGAAACGTCACCCGTGAAACGTCACCCGTGAAACTTACCCGTAAAACTTACCCGTGAAACTTACCCGTGAAACCTTGACCCGTAAAACTTACCAGTGAAACCTAGACCCGTGAAACGTCACCCGTGAAACATACCCGTGAAACTTACCCGTGAAACTTACCCGTGAAACTTACCCGTAAAACCTTGACCCGTGAAACTTACCAGTGAAACCTAGACCCGTGATACGTCACCCGTGAAACATACCCGTGAAACTTACCCGTGAAACTTACCCGTGAAACCTTGACCCGTGAAACTTACCAGTGAAACCTAGACCCGTGAAACGTCACCCGTGAAACATACCCGTGATACTTACCCGTGAAACTTACCTGTGAAACCTTGACCCGTGAAACTTACCAGTGAAACCTAGACCCGTGAAACGTCACCCGTGAAACTTACCCGTAAAACTTACCCGTGAAACTTACCCGTAAAACCTTGACCCGTGAAACTTACCAGTGAAACCTAGACCCGTGAAACGACACCCGTGAAACATACCCGTGAAACTTACCCGTGAAACTTACCCGTAAACCTTGATCCGTGAAACTTACCAGTGAAACCTAGACCCGTGAAACGTCACCCGTGAAACATACCCGTGAAACTTACCCGTGAAACTTACCCGTGAAACCTTGACCCGTGAAACTTACCAGTGAAACCTAGACCCGTGAAACGTCACCCGTGAAACATACCCGTGAAACTTACCTGTGAAACTTACCCGTGAAACCTTGACCCGTGAAACTTACCAGTGAAACCTAGACCCGTGAAACGTCACCCGTGAAACATACCCGTGAAATTTACCCGTGAAACTTACCCGTGAAACCTTGACCCGTGAAACTTACCAGTGAAACCAAGACCCGTGAAAGTTCACCCGTGAAACTTACCCGTGAAACTTACCCGTGAAACTTACCCGTGAAACCTTGACCCGTGAAACTTACCAGTAAAACCTAGACCCGTGAAACGTCACCCGTGAAACTTACCCGTAAAACTTACCCGTGAAACTTAAACGTGAAACCTTGACCCGTGAAACTTACCAGTGAAACCTAGACCCGTGAAACTTACCCGTGAAACTTACTCGTGAAACCTTGACCCGTGAAACTTACCAGTGAAACCTTGACCCGTGAAACTTACCAGTGAAACCTAGACCCGTGAAACGTCACCCGTGAAACATACCCGTGAAACTTACCCGTGAAACTTACCCGTGAAACCTTGACCCGTGAAACTTACCAGTGAAACCTAGACCCGTGAAACGTCACCCGTAAAACATACCTGTGAAACTTACCCGTGAAACTTACCCGTGAAACCTTGACCCGTAAAACTTACCAGTGAAACCTAGACCCGTGAAACGTCACCCGTAAAACATACCCGTGAAACTTACCCGTGAAACTTACCCGTGAAACCTTGACCCGTGAAACTTACCAGTGAAACCTAGACCCGTGAAACATCACCCATGAAACATACCCGTGAAACTTACCCGTGAAACTTACCCGTGAAACCTAGACCCGTGAAACTTACCAGTGAAACCTAGACCCGTGAAACGTCGCCTGTAAAACATACCCGTAAAACTTACCCGTGAAACTTACCCGTGAGACCTTGACCCGTGAAACTTTCCAGTGAAACCTAGACCCGTGAAACGTCACCCGTGAAACTTACCCGTGACACCTTGACCCGTGAAACTTACAAGTGAAACCTAGACCCGTGAAACGTCACCCGTGAAACGTCACCCGTGAAACTTACCCGTAAAACTTACCCGTGAAACTTACCCGTGAAACCTTGACCCGTGAAACTTACCAGTGAAACCTAGACCCGTGAAACGTCACCCGTGAAACATACCCGTGAAACTTACCCGTGAAACTTACCCGTAAAACCTTGACCCGTGAAACTTACGAGTGAAACCTAGACCCGTGAAACGTCACCCGTGAAACTTCACCCGTGAAACATACCCGTGAAACTTACCCGTGAAACTTACCCGTGAAACCTTGACCCGTGAAACTTACCAGTGAAACCTAGACCCGTAAAACGTCACCCGTGAAACATACCCGTGAAACTTACCCGTGAAACGTCACCTGTAAAACATACCCGTAAAACTTACCCGTGAAACTTACCCGTGAAACCTTGACCCGTGAAACTTACCAGTGAAACCAAGACCCGTGAAACGTCATCCGTGAAACATACCCGTGAAACTTACCCGTGAAACTTACCCGTGAAACCTTGACCCGTGAAACTTACCAGTGAAACCTAGACCCGTGAAACGTAACCCGTGAAACATACCCGTGAAACTTACCAGTGAAACCTAGACCCGTGAATCGTCACCCGTGAAACTTACCCGTGAAACTTACCCGTGAAACCTTGACCCGTGAAACTTACCAGTGAAACCTAGACCCGTGAAACGTCACCTGTAAAACATACCCGTAAAACTTACCCGTGAAACTTACCCGTGAAACTTACCCGTGAAACCTTGATCCGTGAAACTTTCCAGTGAAACCTAGACCCGTGAAACGTCACCCGTGAAACATACCCGTGAAACTTACCCGTGAAACTTACCCGTGAAACCTTGACCCGTGAAACTTACCAGTGAAACCTAGACCCGTGAAACTTACCAGTGAAACCTAGACCCGTGAAACGTCACCCGTGAAACTTACCCGTAAAACTTACCCGTTAAACTTACCCGTGAAACCTTGACCCGTGAAACTTACCAGTGAAACCTAGACCCGTGAAACGTCACCCGTGAAACTTACGCGTAAAACTTACCCGTGAAACTTACCCGTAAAACTTACCCGTGAAACCTTGACCCGTGAAACTTACCAGTGAAACCTAGACCCGTGAAACGTCACCCGTGAAACATACCCGTGAAACTTACCCGTGAAACTTACCCGTGAAACCTTGACCCGTGAAACTTACCAGTGAAACCTAGACCCGTGAAACGTCACCCGTGAAACATACCCGTGAAACTTACCCGTGAAACTTACCCGTGAAACTTACCCGTGAAACCTTGACCCGTGAAACTTACTAGTGAAACCTATACCCGTGAAACGTCACCCGTGAAACATACCCGTGAAACTTACCCGTGAATCTTACACGTGAAACCTTGACCCGTGAAACTTACCAGTGAAACCTAGACCCGTGAAACGTCACCCGTGAAACATACCCGTGAAACTTACCCGTAAAACCTTGACCCGTGAAACTTACCAGTGAAACCTAGACCCGTGAAACATCACCCATGAAACATACCCGTGAAACTTACCCGTGAATCTTACCCGTGAAACCTTGACCCGTGAAACTTACCAGTGAAACCTAGACCCGTGAAACGTCACCTGTAAAACATACCCGTAAAACTTACCCGTGAAACTTACCCGTGAATCCTTGACCCGTGAAACTTTCCAGTGAAACCTAGACCCGTAAAACGTCACCCGTGAAACTTACCCGTAAAACTTATCCGTGAAACTTACCCGTGAAACCTTGACCCGTGAAACTTACCAGTGAAACCTAGACCCGTGAAACGTCACCCGTGAAACATACCCGTGAAACTTACCCGTGAAACTTACCCGTGAAACGTCACCTGTAAAACATACCCGTAAAACTTACCCGTGAAACTTACCCGTGAAACCTTGACCCGTGAAACTTACCAGTGAAACCAAGACCCGTGAAACGTCATCCGTGAAACATACCCGTGAAACTTACCCGTGAAACTTACCCGTAAAACCTTGACCCGTGAAACTTACCAGTGAAACCTAGACCCGTGAAACGTCACCCGTGAAACATACCCGTGAAACTTACCAGTGAAACCTAGACCCGTGAAACGGCACCCGTGAAACTTACCCGTGAAACTTACCCGTGAAACCTTGACCCGTGAAACTTACCAGTAAAACCTAGACCCGTGAAACATCACCCATGAAACATACCCGTGAAACTTACCCGTGGAACTTACCCGTGAAACCTTGACCCGTGAAACTTACCAGTGAAACCTAGACCCGTGAAACGTCACCTGTAAAACATACCCGTAAAACTTACCCGTGAAACTTACCCGTGAAACTTACCCGTGAAACCTTGATCCGTGAAACTTTCCAGTGAAACCTAGACCCGTGAAACGTCACCCGTGAAACATACCCGTGAAACTTACCCGTGAAACTTACCCGTGAAACCTTGACCCGTGAAACTTACCAGTGAAACCTAGACCCGTGAAACTTACCAGTGAAACCTAGACCCGTGAAACGTCACCCGTGAAACTTACCCGTAAAACTTACCCGTTAAACTTACCCGTGAAACCTTGACCCGTGAAACTTACCAGTGAAACCTAGACCCGTGAAACGTCACCCGTGAAACTTACGCGTAAAACTTACCCGTGAAACTTACCCGTAAAACTTACCCGTGAAACCTTGACCCGTGAAACTTACCAGTGAAACCTAGACCCGTGAAACGTCACCCGTGAAACATACCCGTGAAACTTACCCGTGAAACTTACCCGTGAAACTTACCCGTGAAACCTTGACCCGTGAAACCTTGACCCGTGAAACTTACCAGTGAAACCTAGACCCGTGAAACGTCACCTGTAAAACATACCCGTAAAACTTACCCGTGAAACATACCCGTGAAACTTACCAGTGAAACCTAGACCCGTGAAACGTCACCCGTGAAACTTACCCGTGAAACTTACCCGTGAAACCTTGACCCGTGAAACTTACCAGTGAAACCTAGACCCGTGAAACGTCACCCGTGAAACATACCCGTGAAACTTACCCGTGAAACTTACCCGTGAAACCTTGACCCGTGAAACTTACTAGTGAAACCTATACCCGTGAAACGTCACCCGTGAAACATACCCGTGAAACTTACCCGTGAATCTTACCCGTGAAACCTTGACCCGTGAAACTTACCAGTGAAACCTAGACCCGTGAAACGTCACCCGTGAAACATACCCGTGAAACTTACCCGTAAAACCTTGACCCGTGAAACTTACCAGTGAAACCTAGACCCGTGAAACATCACCCATGAAACATACCCGTGAAACTTACCCGTGAATCTTACCCGTGAAACCTTGACCCGTGAAACTTACCAGTGAAACCTAGACCCGTGAAACGTCACCTGTAAAACATACCCGTAAAACTTACCCGTGAAACTTACCCGTGAATCCTTGACCCGTGAAACTTTCCAGTGAAACCTAGACCCGTGAAACGTCACCCGTGAAACTTACCCGTAAAACTTACCCGTGAAACTTACCCGTGAAACCTTGACCCGTGAAACTTACCAGTGAAACCTAGACCCGTGAAACGTCACCCGTGAAACATACCCGTGAAACTTACCCGTGAAACGTCACCTGTAAAACATACCCGTAAAACTTACCCGTGAAACTTACCCGTGAAACCTTGACCCGTGTAACTTACCAGTGAAAGCAAGACCCGTGAAACGTCATCCGTGAAACATACCCGTGAAACTTACCAGTGAAACTTACCCGTGAAACCTTGACCCGTGAAACTTACCAGTGAAACCTAGACCCGTAAAACGTCACCCGTGAAACATACCCGTGAAACTTACCAGTGAAACCTAGACCCGTGAAACGTCACCCGTGAAACTTACCCGTGAAACTTACCCGTGAAACCTTGACCCGTGAAACTTACCAGTAAAACCTAGACCCGTGAAACATCACCCATGAAACATACCCGTGAAACTTACCCGTGAAACTTACCCGTGAAACCTTGACCCGTGAAACTTACCCGTGAAACTTACCCGTGAAACTTACCCGTGAAACCTTGACCCGTGAAACTTACTAGTGAAACCTATACCCGTGAAACGTCACCCGTGAAACATACCCGTGAAACTTACCCGTGAATCTTACACGTGAAACCTTGACCCGTGAAACTTACCAGTGAAACCTAGACCCGTGAAACGTCACCCGTGAAACATACCCGTGAAACTTACCCGTAAAACCTTGACCCGTGAAACTTACCAGTGAAACCTAGACCCGTGAAACATCACCCATGAAACATACCCGTGAAACTTACCCGTGAATCTTACCCGTGAAACCTTGACCCGTGAAACTTACCAGTGAAACCTAGACCCGTGAAACGTCACCTGTAAAACATACCCGTAAAACTTACCCGTGAAACTTACCCGTGAATCCTTGACCCGTGAAACTTTCCAGTGAAACCTAGACCCGTGAAACGTCACCCGTGAAACTTACCCGTAAAACTTATCCGTGAAACTTACCCGTGAAACCTTGACCCGTGAAACTTACCAGTGAAACCTAGACCCGTGAAACGTCACCCGTGAAACATACCCGTGAAACTTACCCGTGAAACTTACCCGTGAAACGTCACCTGTAAAACATACCCGTAAAACTTACCCGTGAAACTTACCCGTGAAACCTTGACCCGTGAAACTTACCAGTGAAACCAAGACCCGTGAAACGTCATCCGTGAAACATACCCGTGAAACTTACCCGTGAAACTTACCCGTAAAACCTTGACCCGTGAAACTTACCAGTGAAACCTAGACCCGTGAAACGTCACCCGTGAAACATACCCGTGAAACTTACCAGTGAAACCTAGACCCGTGAAACGGCACCCGTGAAACTTACCCGTGAAACTTACCCGTGAAACCTTGACCCGTGAAACTTACCAGTAAAACCTAGACCCGTGAAACATCACCCATGAAACATACCCGTGAAACTTACCCGTGGAACTTACCCGTGAAACCTTGACCCGTGAAACTTACCAGTGAAACCTAGACCCGTGAAACGTCACCTGTAAAACATACCCGTAAAACTTACCCGTGAAACTTACCCGTGAAACTTACCCGTGAAACCTTGATCCGTGAAACTTTCCAGTGAAACCTAGACCCGTGAAACGTCACCCGTGAAACATACCCGTGAAACTTACCCGTGAAACTTACCCGTGAAACCTTGACCCGTGAAACTTACCAGTGAAACCTAGACCCGTGAAACTTACCAGTGAAACCTAGACCCGTGAAACGTCACCCGTGAAACTTACCCGTAAAACTTACCCGTTAAACTTACCCGTGAAACCTTGACCCGTGAAACTTACCAGTGAAACCTAGACCCGTGAAACGTCACCCGTGAAACTTACGCGTAAAACTTACCCGTGAAACTTACCCGTAAAACTTACCCGTGAAACCTTGACCCGTGAAACTTACCAGTGAAACCTAGACCCGTGAAACGTCACCCGTGAAACATACCCGTGAAACTTACCCGTGAAACTTACCCGTGAAACTTACCCGTGAAACCTTGACCCGTGAAACCTTGACCCGTGAAACTTACCAGTGAAACCTAGACCCGTGAAACGTCACCTGTAAAACATACCCGTAAAACTTACCCGTGAAACATACCCGTGAAACTTACCAGTGAAACCTAGACCCGTGAAACGTCACCCGTGAAACTTACCCGTGAAACTTACCCGTGAAACCTTGACCCGTGAAACTTACCAGTGAAACCTAGACCCGTGAAACGTCACCCGTGAAACATACCCGTGAAACTTACCCGTGAAACTTACCCGTGAAACCTTGACCCGTGAAACTTACTAGTGAAACCTATACCCGTGAAACGTCACCCGTGAAACATACCCGTGAAACTTACCCGTGAATCTTACCCGTGAAACCTTGACCCGTGAAACTTACCAGTGAAACCTAGACCCGTGAAACGTCACCCGTGAAACATACCCGTGAAACTTACCCGTAAAACCTTGACCCGTGAAACTTACCAGTGAAACCTAGACCCGTGAAACATCACCCATGAAACATACCCGTGAAACTTACCCGTGAATCTTACCCGTGAAACCTTGACCCGTGAAACTTACCAGTGAAACCTAGACCCGTGAAACGTCACCTGTAAAACATACCCGTAAAACTTACCCGTGAAACTTACCCGTGAATCCTTGACCCGTGAAACTTTCCAGTGAAACCTAGACCCGTGAAACGTCACCCGTGAAACTTACCCGTAAAACTTACCCGTGAAACTTACCCGTGAAACCTTGACCCGTGAAACTTACCAGTGAAACCTAGACCCGTGAAACGTCACCCGTGAAACATACCCGTGAAACTTACCCGTGAAACGTCACCTGTAAAACATACCCGTAAAACTTACCCGTGAAACTTACCCGTGAAACCTTGACCCGTGTAACTTACCAGTGAAAGCAAGACCCGTGAAACGTCATCCGTGAAACATACCCGTGAAACTTACCAGTGAAACTTACCCGTGAAACCTTGACCCGTGAAACTTACCAGTGAAACCTAGACCCGTAAAACGTCACCCGTGAAACATACCCGTGAAACTTACCAGTGAAACCTAGACCCGTGAAACGTCACCCGTGAAACTTACCCGTGAAACTTACCCGTGAAACCTTGACCCGTGAAACTTACCAGTAAAACCTAGACCCGTGAAACATCACCCATGAAACATACCCGTGAAACTTACCCGTGAAACTTACCCGTGAAACCTTGACCCGTGAAACTTACCAGTGAAACCTAGACCCGTGAAACGTCACCTGTAAAACATACCCGTAAAACTTACCCGTGAAACTTACCCGTGAAACCTTGATCCGTGAAACTTTCCAGTGAAACCTAGACCCGTGAAACGTCACCCGTGAAACATACCCGTGAAACTTACCCGTGAAACTTACCCGTGAAACCTTGACCCGTGAAACTTACCATTGAAACCTAGACCCGTGAAACTTACCCGTAAAACTTACCCGTGAAACTTACCCGTGAAACCTTGACCCGTGAAACTTACCAGTGAAACCTAGACCCGTGAAACGTCACCCGTGAAACATACCCGTGAAACTTAACCGTGAAACCTTGACCCGTGAAACTTACCAGTGAAACCAAGACCCGTAAAACGTCACCCGTGAAACATACCCGTGAAACTTACCCGTGAAACTTACCCGTGAAACGTCACCTGTAAAACATACCCGTAAAACTTACCCGTGAAACTTACCCGTGAAACCTTGACCCGTGAAACTTACCAGTGAAACCAAGACCCGTGAAACGTCATCCGTGAAACATACCCGTGAAACTTACCCGTGAAACTTACCCGTGAAACCTTGACCCGTGAAACTTACCAGTGAAACTTAGACCCGTGAAACGTCACCCGTGAAACATACCCGTGAAACTTTCCAGTGAAACCTAGACCCGTTAAACGTCACCCGTGAAACTTACCCGTGAAACATACCCGTGAAACTTACCCGTGAAACTTACCCGTGAAACCTTGACCCGTGAAACTTACCAGTGAAACCTAGACCCGTGAAACGTCACCCGTGAAACATACCCGTGAAACTTACCAGTGAAACCTAGACCCGTGAAACGTCACCCGTGAAACTCACCCGTGAAACTTACCCGTGAAACCTTGACCCGTGAAACTTACCAGTAAAACCTAGACCCGTGAAACATCACCCATGAAACATACCCGTGAAACTTACCCGTGAAACTTACCCGTGAAACCTTGACCCGTGAAACTTACCAGTGAAACCTAGACCCGTGAAACGTCACCTGTAAAACATACCCGTAAAACTTACCCGTGAAACTTACCCGTGAATCCTTGACCCGTGAAACTTTCCAGTGAAACCTAGACCCGTGAAACGTCACCCGTGAAACTTACCCGTAAAACTTACCCGTGAAACTTACCCGTGAAACCTTGACCCGTGAAACTTACCAGTGAAACCTAGACCCGTGAAACGTCACCCGTGAAACATACCCGTGAAACTTACCCGTGAAACTTACCCGTGAAACGTCACCTGTAAAACATACCCGTAAAACTTACCCGTGAAACTTACCCGTGAAACCTTGATCCGTGAAACTTTCCAGTGAAACCAAGACCCGTGAAACGTCATCCGTGAAACATACCCGTGAAACTTACCCGTGAAACTTACCCGTGAAACCTTGACCCGTGAAACTTACCAGTGAAACCTAGACCCGTGAAACGTCACCCGTGAAACATACCCGTGAAACTTACCCGTGAAACTTACCCGTAAAACCTTGACCCGTGAAACTTACCAGTGAAACCTAGACCTGTGAAACGTCACCCGTGAAACATACCCGTGAAACTTACCCGTGAAACTTACCCGTGAAACCTTGACCCGTGAAACTTTCCAGTGAAACCTAGACCCGTGAAACGTCACCCGTGAAACATACCCGTGAAACTAACCCGTGAATCTTACCCGTGAAACCTTGACCCGTGAAACTTACCAGTGAAACCTAGACCCGTGAAACGTCACCTGTAAAACATACCCGTGAAACTTACCCGTGAAACCTTGACCCGTGAAACCTTGACCCGTGAAACTTACCAGTGAAACCTAGACCCGTAAAACGTCACCTGTAAAACATACCCGTAAAACTTACCCGTGAAACATACCCGTGAAACTTACCAGTGAAACCTAGAACCGTGAAACGTCACCCGTGAAACTTACCCGTGAAACTTACCCGTGAAACCTTGACCCGTGAAACTTACCAGTAAAACCTAGACCCGTGAAACATCACCCATGAAACATACCCGTGAAACTTACCCGTGAAACTTACCCGTGAAACCTTGACCCGTGAAACTTACTAGTGAAACCTAGACCCGTGAAACGTCACCCGTGAAACATACCCGTGAAACTTACCCGTGAAACCTTGACCCGTGAAACTTACCAGTGAAACCTAGACCCGTGAAACGTCACCCGTGAAACATACCCGTGAAACTTACCCGTGAAACTTACCCGTAAAACCTTGACCCGTGAAACTTACCAGTGAAACCTAGACCCGTGAAACATCACCGATGAAACATACCCGTGAAACTTACCCGTGAATCTTACCCGTGAAACCTTGACCCGTGAAACTTACCAGTGAAACCTAGACCCGTGAAACGTCACCTGTAAAACATACCCGTAAAACTTACCCGTGAAACTTACCCGTGAAACCTTGACCCATGAAACTTACCAGTGAAACCAAGACCCGTGAAACGTCATCCGTGAAACATACCCGTGAAACTTACCAGTGAAACTTACCCGTGAAACCTTGACCCGTGAAACTTACCAGTGAAACCTAGACCCGTGAAACGTCACCCGTGAAACATACCCGTGAAACTAACCAGTGAAACTTACCCGTGAAACCTTGACCCGTGAAACTTACCAGTGAAACCTAGACCCGTGAAACGTCACTTGTAAAACATACCCGTAAAACTTACCCGTGAAACTTACCCGTGAAACCTTGATCCGTGAAACTTTCCAGTGAAACCTAGACCCGTGAAACGTCACCCGTGAAACATACCCGTGAATTTTACCCGTGAAACTTACCCGTGAAACCTTGACCCGTGAAACTTACCATTGAAACCTAGACCCGTGAAACTTACCCGTAAAACTTACCCGTGAAACTTACCCGTGAAACCTTGACCCGTGAAACTTACCAGTGAAACCTAGAGCCGTGAAACGTCACCCGTGAAACATACCCGTGAAACTTACCCGTGAAACCTTGACCCGTGAAACTTACCAGTGAAACCAAGACCCGTGAAACGTCACCCGTGAAACATACCCGTGAAACTTACCCGTGAAACTTACCCGTGAAACCTTGACCCGTGAAACTTACCAGTGAAACCTAGACCCGTGAAACGTCACCTGTAAAACATACCCGTAAAACTTACCCGTGAAACTTACCCGTGAATCCTTGACCCGTGAAACTTTCCAGTGAAACCTAGACCCGTGAAACGTCACCCGTGAAACTTACCCGTAAAACTTACCCGTGAAACTTACCCGTGAAACCTTGACCCGTGAAACTTACCAGTGAAACCTAGACCCGTGAAACGTCACCCGTGAAACATACCCGTGAAACTTACCCGTGAAACTTACCCGTGAAACGTCACCTGTAAAACATACCCGTAAAACTTACCCGTGAAACTTACCCGTGAAACCTTGACCCGTGAAACTTACCAGTGAAACCAAGACCCGTGAAACGTCATCCGTGAAACGTCATCCGTGAAACGTCATCCGTGAAACATACCCGTGAAACTTACCCGTGAAACTTACCCGTGAAACCTTGACCCGTGAAACTTACCAGTGAAACCTAGACCCGTGAAACGTCACCCGTGAAACATACCCGTGAAACTTACCAGTGAAACCTAGACCCGTGAAACGTCACCCGTGAAACTTACCCGTGAAACATACTTGTGAAACTTACCCGTGAAACTTACCCGTGAAACCTTGACCCGTGAAACTTACCAGTGAAACCTAGACCCGTGAAACGTCACCCGTGAAACATACCCGTGAAACTTACCAGTGAAACCTAGACCCGTGAAACGTCACCCGTGAAACTTACCCGTGAAACTTACCCGTGAAACTTACCCGTGAAACCTTGACCCGTGAAACTTACCAGTAAAACCTAGACCCGTGAAACATCACCCATGAAACATACCCGTGAAACTTACCCGTGAAACTTACCCGTGAAACCTTGACCCGTGAAACTTACCAGTGAAACCTAGACCCGTGAAACGTCACCTGTAAAACATACCCGTAAAACTTACCCGTGAAACTTACCCGTGAATCCTTGACCCGTGAAACTTTCCAGTGAAACCTAGACCCGTGAAACGTCACCCGTGAAACTTACCCGTAAAACTTACCCGTGAAACTTACCCGTGAAACCTTGACCCGTGAAACTTACCAGTGAAACCTAGACCCGTGAAACGTCACCCGTGAAACATACCCGTGAAACTTACCCGTGAAACTTACCCGTGAAACGTCACCTGTAAAACATACCCGTAAAACTTACCCGTGAAACTTACCCGTGAATCCTTGACCCGTGAAACTTTCCAGTGAAACCTAGACCCGTGAAACGTCACAAGTGAAACTTACCCGTAAAACTTACCCGTGAAACTTACCCGTGAAACCTTGACCCGTGAAACTTACCAGTGAAACCTAGACCCGTGAAACGTCATCCGTGAAACATACCCGTGAAACTTACCCGTGAAACTTACCCGTGAAACCTTGACCCGTGAAACTTACCAGTGAAACCTAGACCCGTGAAACGTCACCCGTGAAACATACCCGTGAAACTTACCCGTGAAACTTACCCGTGAAACCTTGACCCGTGAAACTTACCAGTGAAACCTAGACTTGTGAAACGTCATCCGTGAAACATACCCGTGAAACTTACCCGTGAAACTTACCCGTGAAACTTACCCGTGAAACCTTGACCCGTGAAACTTTCCAGTGAAACCTAGACCCGTGAAACGTCACCCGTGAAACATACCCGTGAAACTAACCCGTGAATCTTACCCGTGAAACCTTGACCCGTGAAACTTACCAGTGAAACCTAGACCCGTGAAACGTCACCTGTAAAACATACCCGTGAAACTTACCCGTGAAACTTACCCGTGAAACCTTGACCCGTGAAACCTTGACCCGTGAAACTTACCAGTGAAACCTAGACCCGTGAAACGTCACCTGTAAAACATACCCGTAAAACTTACCCGTGAAACATACCCGTGAAACTTACCAGTGAAACCTAGACCCGTGAAACGTCACCCGTGAAACTTACCCGTAAAACTTACCCGTGAAACTTACCCTTGAAACCTTGACCCGTGAAACTTACCAGTAAAACCTAGACCCGTGAAACATCACCCATGAAACATACCCGTGAAACTTACCCGTGAAACTTACCCGTGAAACCTTGACCCGTGAAACTTACTAGTGAAACCTGGACCCGTGAAACTTACCAGTGAAACCTAGACCCGTAAAACGTCACCCGTGAAACATACCCGTGAAACTTACCCGTGAAACTTACCCGTAAAACCTTGACCCGTGAAACTTACCAGTGAAACCTAGACCCGTGAAACATCACCCATGAAACATACCCGTGAAACTTACCCGTGAATCTTACCCGTGAAACCTTGACCCGTGAAACTTACCAGTGAAACCTAGACCCGTGAAACGTCACCTGTAAAACATACCCGTAAAACTTACCCGTGAAACTTACCCGTGAATCCTTGACCCGTGAAACTTTCCAGTGAAACCTAGACCCGTGAAACGTCACCCGTGAAACTTACCCGTAAAACTTACCCGTGAAACTTACCCGTGAAACCTTGACCCGTGAAACTTACCAGTGAAACCTAGACCCGTGAAACTTCACCCGTCAAACATACCCGTGAAACTTACCAGTGAAACCAAGACCCGTGAAACGTCATCCGTGAAACATACCCGTGAAACTTACCCGTGAAACTTACCCGTGAAACCTTGACCCGTGAAACTTACCAGTGAAACCTAGACCCGTGAAACGTCACCCGTGAAACATACCCGTGAAACTTACCCGTGAAACTTACCCGTAAAACCTTGACCCGTGAAACTTACCAGTGAAACCTAGACCCGTGAAACATCACCCATGAAACATACCCGTGAAACTTACCCGTGAAACTTACCCGTGAAACCTTGACCCGTGAAACTTACCAGTGAAACCTAGACCCGTGAAACGTCACCCGTGAAACATACCCGTGAAACTTACCCGTGAAACTTACCCGTAAAACCTTGACCCGTGAAACTTACCAGTGAAACCTAGACCCGTGAAACATCACCCATGAAACATACCCGTGAAACTTACCCGTGAATCTTACCCGTGAAACCTTGACCCGTGAAACTTACCAGTGAAACCTAGACCCGTGAAACGTCACCTGTAAAACATACCCGTAAAACTTACCCGTGAAACTTACCCGTGAAACCTTGACCCGTGAAACTTACCAGTGAAACCAAGACCCGTGAAACGTCATCCGTGAAACATACCCGTGAAACTTACCCGTGAAACTTACCCGTGAAACCTTGACCCGTGAAACTTACCAGTGAAACCTAGACCCGTGAAACGTCACCCGTGAAACATACCCGTGAAACTTACCAGTGAAACCTAGACCCGTGAAACGTCACCCGTGAAACTTACCCGTGAAACTTACCCGTGAAACCTTGACCCGTGAAACTTACCAGTAAAACCTAGACCCGTGAAACATCACCCATGAAACATACCCGTGAAACTTACCCGTGAAACTTACCCGTGAAACCTTGACCCGTGAAACTTACCAGTGAAACCTAGACCCGTGAAACGTCACCTGTAAAACATACCCGTAAAACTTACCCGTGAAACTTACCCGTGAAACTTACCCGTGAAACCTTGACCCGTGAAACTTACCAGTGAAACCTAGACCCGTGAAACATCACCCATGAAACATACCCGTGAAACTTACCCGTGAAACTTACCCGTGAAACCTAGACCCGTGAAACTTACCAGTGAAACCTAGACCCGTGGAACGTCGCCTGTAAAACATACCCGTAAAACTTACCCGTGAAACTTACCCGTGAAACCTTGACCCGTGAAACTTTCCAGTGAAACCTAGACCCGTGAAACGTCACTTGTGAAACATACCCGTGAAACTTACCGGTGAAACTTACCCGTGAAACCTTGACCCGTGAAACTTACCAGTGAAACCTAGACCCGTGAAACGCACCCGTGAAACGTCACCCGTGAAACTTACCCGTAAAACTTACCCGTGAAACTTACCCGTGAAACCTTGACCCGTGAAACTTACCAGTGAAACCTAGACCCGTGAAACGTCACCCGTGAAACATACCTGTGAAACTTACCCGTGAAACTTACCCGTAAAACCTTGAACTGTGAAACTTACCAGTGAAACCTAGACCCGTGAAACGTCACCCGTGAAACATACCCGTGAAATTTACCCATGAAACTTACCCGTGAAACCTTGACCCGTGAAACTTACCAGTGAAACCTAGACCCGTGAAACGTCACCCGTGAAACATACCCGTGAAACTTACCCGTGAAACTTACCCGTGAAACTTACCAGTGAAACCTAGACCCGTGAAACGTCGCCTGTAAAACATACCCGTAAAACTTACCCGTGAAACTTACCCGTGAAACCTTGCCCCGTGAAACTTTCCAGTGAAACCTAGACCCGTGAAACGTCACTTGTGAAACATACCCGTGAAACTTACCGGTGAAACTTACCCGTGAAACCTTGACCCGTGAAACTTACCAGTAAAACCTAGACCCGTGAAACGCACCCGTGAAACGTCACCCGTGAAACATACCCGTGAAACTTACCCGTGAAACTTACCCGTGAAACCTTGACAAGTGAAACTTACTAGTGAAACCTAGACCCGTGAAACGTCACCCGTGAAACATACCCGTGAAACTTACCCGTGAAACTTACCCGTGAAACCTTGACCCGTGAAACTTACCAGTGAAACTTAGACCCGTGAAACGTCACCCGTGAAACATACCCGTGAAACTTACCCGTGAAACTTACCCGTAAAACCTTGACCCGTGAAACTTACCAGTGAAACCTAGACCCGTGAAACATCACTCATGAAACATACCCGTGAAACTTACCCGTGAATCTTACCCGTGAAACCTTGACCCGTGAAACTTACCAGTGAAACCTAGACCCGTGAAACGACACCTGTAAAACATACCCGTGAAACTTACCCGTGAAACTTACCCGTGAAACCTTGACCCGTGAAACCTTGACCCGTGAAACATACCCGTGAAACTTACCCGTGAAACTTACCCGTAAAACCTTGACCCGTGAAACTTACCAGTGAAACCTAGACCCGTGAAACATCACCCATGAAACATACCCGTGAAACTTACCCGTGAATCTTACCCGTGAAACCTTGACCCGTGAAACTTACCAGTGAAACCTAGACCCGTGAAACGTCACCTGTAAAACATACCCGTGAAACTTACCCGTGAAACTTACCCGTGAAACCTTGACCCGTGAAACCTTGACCCGTGAAACTTACCAGTGAAACCTAGACCCGTGAAACTTCACCTGTAAAACATACCCGTAAAACTTACCCGTGAAACATACCCGTGAAACTTACCAGTGAAACCTAGACCCGTGAAACGTCACCCGTGAAACTTACCCGTGAAACTTACCCGTGAAACCTTGACCCGTGAAACTTACCAGTAAAACCTAGACCCGTGAAACATCACCCAAGAAACATACCCGTGAAACTTACCCGTGAAACTTACCCGTGAAACCTTGACCCGTGAAACTTACTAGTGAAACCTAGACCCGTGAAACGTCACCCGTGAAACATACCCGTGAAACTTACCCGTGAAACTTACCCGTGAAACCTTGACCCGTGAAATTTACCAGTGAAACCTAGACCCGTGAAACGTCACCCGTGAAACATACCCGTGAAACTTACCCGTGAAACTTACCCGTAAAACCTTGACCCGTGAAACTTACCAGTGAAACCTAGACCCGTGAAACATCACCCATGAAACATACCCGTGAAACTTACCCGTGAATCTTACCCGTGAAACCTTGACCCGTGAAACTTACCAGTGAAACCTAGACCCGTGAAACGTCACCTGTAAAACATACCCGTAAAACTTACCCGTGAAACTTACCCGTGAAACTTACCCGTGAAACCTTGACCCGTGAAACTTACCAGTAAAACCTAGACCCGTGAAACGTCACCTGTAAAACATACCCGTAAAACTTAACCGTGAAACTTACCCGTGAAACTTACCCGTGAAACCTTGACCCGTGAAACTTACCAGTGAAACCTAGACCCGTGAAACATCACCCATGAAACATACCCGTGAAACTTACCCGTGAAACTTACCCGTGAAACCTAGACCCGTGAAACTTACCAGTGAAACCTAGACCCGTGAAACGTCACCCGTGAAACATACCCGTAAAACTTACCCGTGAAACTTACCCGTAAAACCTTGAACTGTGAAACTTACCAGTGAAACCTAGACCCGTGAAACGTCACCCGTGAAACATACCCGTGAAATTTACCCGTGAAACTTACCCGTGAAACCTTGACCCGTGAAACTTACCAGTGAAACCTAGACCCGTGAAACGTCACCCGTGAAACATACCCGTGAAACTTACCCGTGAAACTTACCCGTGAAACCTAGACCCGTGAAACTTACCAGTGAAACCTAGACCCGTGAAACGTCGCCTGTAAAACATACCCGTAAAACTTACCCGTGAAACTTACCCGTGAAACCTTGACCCGTGAAACTTTCCAGTGAAACCTTGACCCGTGAAACGTCACTTGTGAAACATACCCGTGAAACTTACCCGTGAAACTTACCCGTGAAACCTTGACCCGTGAAACTTACCCGTGAAACCTAGACCCGTGAAACGTCACCCGTGAAACATACCCGTGAAATTTACCCGTGAAACTTACCCGTAAAACCTTGACCCGTGAAACTTACCAGTGAAACCTAGACCCGTGAAACGTCACCCGTGAAACATACCCGTGAAACTTACCCGTGAAACTTACCCGTGAAACCTTGACCCGTGAAACTTACCAGTGAAACCTAGACCCGTGAAACGTCACCCGTGAAACATACCCGTGAAACTTACTAGTGAAACCTAGACCCGTGAAACGTCACCCGTGAAACTTACCCGTGAAACTTACCCGTGAAACCTTGACCCGTGAAACTTACCAGTAAAACCTAGACCCGTGAAACATCACCCACGAAACATACCCGTGAAACTTACCCGTGAAACTTACCCGTGAAACCTTGACCCGTGAAACTTACCAGTAAAACCTAGACCCGTGAAACGTCACCTGTAAAACATACCCGTAAAACTTAACCGTGAAACTTACCCGTGAAACTTACCCGTGAAACCTTGACCCGTGAAACTTACCAGTGAAACCTAGACCCGTGAAACATCACCCATGAAACATACCCGTGAAACTTACCCGTGAAACTTACCCGTGAAACCTAGACCCGTGAAACTTACCAGTGAAACCTAGACCCGTGAAACGTCGCCTGTAAAACATACCCGTAAAACTTACCCGTGAAACTTACCCGTGAAACCTTGACCCGTGAAACTTTCCAGTGAAACCTAGACCCGTGAAACGTCACTTGTGAAACATACCCGTGAAACTTACCCGTGAAACTTACCCGTGAAACCTTGACCCGTGAAACTTACCAGTGAAACCTAGACCCGTGAAACGTCACCCGTGAAACGTCACCCGTGAAACGTCACCCGTGAAACTTACCCGTAAAACTTACCCGTGAAACCTTGACCCGTGAAACTTACCAGTGAAACCTAGACCCGTGAAACGTCACCCGTGAAACATACCCGTGAAACTTACCCGTGAAACTTACCCGTAAAACCTTGACCCGTGAAACTTACCAGTGAAACCTAGACCCGTGAAACGTCACCCGTGAAACATACCCGTGAAACTTACCCGTGAAACTTAACCGTGAAACCTTGACCCGTGAAACTTACCAGTGAAACCTAGACCCGTGAAACGTCACCCGTGAAACATACCCGTGAAACTTACCCGTGAAACTTACCCGTGAAACCTAGACCCGTGAAACTTACCAGTGAAACCTAGACCCGTGAAACGTCGCCTGTAAAACATACCCGTAAAACTTACCCGTGAAACTTACCCGTGAAACCTTGACCCGTGAAACTTTCCAGTGAAACCTAGACCCGTGAAACGTCACTTGTGAAACATACCCGTGAAACTTACCCGTGAAACTTACCCGTGAAACCTTGACCCGTGAAACTTACCCGTGAAACCTAGACCCGTGAAACGTCACCCGTGAAACATACCCGTGAAACTTACCCGTGAAACTTACCCGTAAAACCTTGACCCGTGAAACTTACCAGTGAAACCTAGACCCGTGAAACGTCACCCGTGAAACATACCCGTGAAACTTACCCGTGAAACTTACCCGTGAAACCTTGACCCGTGAAACTTACCAGTGAAACCTAGACCCGTGAAACGTCACCCGTGAAACATACCCGTAAAACTTACCCGTGAAACTTACCCGTGAAACCTTGACCCGTGAAACTTACCAGTGAAACCTAGACCCGTGAAACGTCACCCGTGAAACATACCCGTGAAACTTACCCGTGAAACCTTGACCCGTGAAACTTACTAGTGAAACCTAGACCCGTGAAACGTCACCCGTGAAACGTCACCCGTGAAATATACCCGTGAAACTTACCCGTGAAACTTACCCGTGAAACCTTGACCCGTGAAACTTACCAGTGAAACCTAGACCCGTGAAACGTCACCCGTGAAACATACCCGTGAAACTTACCCGTGAAACTTACCCGTAAAACCTTGACCCGTGAAACTTACCAGTGAAACCTAGACCCGTGAAACATCACCCATGAAACATACCCGTGAAACTTACCCGTGAATCTTACCCGTGAAACCTTGACCCGTGAAACTTACCAGTGAAACCTAGACCCGTGAAACGTCACCTGTAAAACATACCCGTGAAACTTACCCGTGAAACTTACCCGTGAAACCTTGACCCGTGAAACCTTGACCCGTGAAACTTACCAGTGAAACCTAGACCCGTGAAACGTCACCTGTAAAACATACCCGTAAAACTTACCCGTGAAACATACCCGTGAAACTTACCAGTGAAACCTAGACCCGTGAAACGTTACCCGTGAAACTTACCCGTGAAACTTACCCGTGAAACCTTGACCCGTGAAACTTACCAGTAAAACCTAGACCCGTGAAACATCACCCATGAAACATACCCGTGAAACTTACCCGTGAAACTTACCCGTGAAACCTTGACCCGTGAAACTTACCAGTGAAACCTAGACCCGTGAAACGTCACCTGTAAAACATACCCGTGAAACTTACCCGTGAAACTTACCCGTGAAACCTTGACCCGTGAAACCTTGACCCGTGAAACTTACCAGTGAAACCTAGACCCGTAAAACGTCACCTGTAAAACATACCCGTAAAACTTACCCGTGAAACATACCCGTGAAACTTACCAGTGAAACCTAGAACCGTGAAACGTCACCCGTGAAACTTACCCGTGAAACTTACCCGTGAAACCTTGACCCGTGAAACTTACCAGTAAAACCTAGACCCGTGAAACATCACCCATGAAACATACCCGTGAAACTTACCCGTGAAACTTACCCGTGAAACCTTGACCCGTGAAACTTACTAGTGAAACCTAGACCCGTGAAACGTCACCCGTGAAACATACCCGTGAAACTTACCCGTGAAACTTACCCGTGAAACCTTGACCCGTGAAACTTACCAGTGAAACCTAGACCCGTGAAACGTCACCCGTGAAACATACCCGTGAAACTTACCCGTGAAACTTACCCGTAAAACCTTGACCCGTGAAACTTACCAGTGAAACCTAGACCCGTGAAACATCACCGATGAAACATACCCGTGAAACTTACCCGTGAATCTTACCCGTGAAACCTTGACCCGTGAAACTTACCAGTGAAACCTAGACCCGTGAAACGTCACCTGTAAAACATACCCGTAAAACTTACCCGTGAAACTTACCCGTGAAACCTTGACCCATGAAACTTACCAGTGAAACCAAGACCCGTGAAACGTCATCCGTGAAACATACCCGTGAAACTTACCAGTGAAACTTACCCGTGAAACCTTGACCCGTGAAACTTACCAGTGAAACCTAGACCCGTGAAACGTCACCCGTGAAACATACCCGTGAAACTAACCAGTGAAACTTACCCGTGAAACCTTGACCCGTGAAACTTACCAGTGAAACCTAGACCCGTGAAACGTCACTTGTAAAACATACCCGTAAAACTTACCCGTGAAACTTACCCGTGAAACCTTGATCCGTGAAACTTTCCAGTGAAACCTAGACCCGTGAAACGTCACCCGTGAAACATACCCGTGAAACTTACCCGTGAAACTTACCCGTGAAACCTTGACCCGTGAAACTTACCATTGAAACCTAGACCCGTGAAACTTACCCGTAAAACTTACCCGTGAAACTTACCCGTGAAACCTTGACCCGTGAAACTTACCAGTGAAACCTAGAGCCGTGAAACGTCACCCGTGAAACATACCCGTGAAACTTACCCGTGAAACCTTGACCCGTGAAACTTACCAGTGAAACCAAGACCCGTGAAACGTCACCCGTGAAACATACCCGTGAAACTTACCCGTGAAACTTACCCGTGAAACGTCACCTGTAAAACATACCCGTAAAACTTACCCGTGAAACTTACCCGTGAAACCTTGACCCGTGAAACTTACCAGTGAAACCAAGACCCGTGAAACGTCATCCGTGAAACGTCATCCGTGAAACGTCATCCGTGAAACATACCCGTGAAACTTACCCGTGAAACTTACCCGTGAAACCTTGACCCGTGAAACTTACCAGTGAAACCTAGACCCGTGAAACGTCACCCGTGAAACATACCCGTGAAACTTACCAGTGAAACCTAGACCCGTGAAACGTCACCCGTGAAACTTACCCGTGAAACATACTTGTGAAACTTACCCGTGAAACTTACCCGTGAAACCTTGACCCGTGAAACTTACCAGTGAAACCTAGACCCGTGAAACGTCACCCGTGAAACATACCCGTGAAACTTACCAGTGAAACCTAGACCCGTGAAACGTCACCCGTGAAACTTACCCGTGAAACTTACCCGTGAAACTTACCCGTGAAACCTTGACCCGTGAAACTTACCAGTAAAACCTAGACCCGTGAAACATCACCCATGAAACATACCCGTGAAACTTACCCGTGAAACTTACCCGTGAAACCTTGACCCGTGAAACTTACCAGTGAAACCTAGACCCGTGAAACGTCACCTGTAAAACATACCCGTAAAACTTACCCGTGAAACTTACCCGTGAATCCTTGACCCGTGAAACTTTCCAGTGAAACCTAGACCCGTGAAACGTCACCCGTGAAACTTACCCGTAAAACTTACCCGTGAAACTTACCCGTGAAACCTTGACCCGTGAAACTTACCAGTGAAACCTAGACCCGTGAAACGTCACCCGTGAAACATACCCGTGAAACTTACCCGTGAAACTTACCCGTGAAACGTCACCTGTAAAACATACCCGTAAAACTTACCCGTGAAACTTACCCGTGAATCCTTGACCCGTGAAACTTTCCAGTGAAACCTAGACCCGTGAATTGTCACAAGTGAAACTTACCCGTAAAACTTACCCGTGAAACTTACCCGTGAAACCTTGACCCGTGAAACTTACCAGTGAAACCTAGACCCGTGAAACGTCATCCGTGAAACATACCCGTGAAACTTACCCGTGAAACTTACCCGTGAAACCTTGACCCGTGAAACTTACCAGTGAAACCTAGACCCGTGAAACGTCACCCGTGAAACATACCCGTGAAACTTACCCGTGAAACTTACCCGTGAAACCTTGACCCGTGAAACTTACCAGTGAAACCTAGACCTGTGAAACGTCATCCGTGAAACATACCCGTGAAACTTACCCGTGAAACTTACCCGTGAAACTTACCCGTGAAACCTTGACCCGTGAAACTTTCCAGTGAAACCTAGACCCGTGAAACGTCACCCGTGAAACATACCCGTGAAACTAACCCGTGAATCTTACCCGTGAAACCTTGACCCGTGAAACTTACCAGTGAAACCTAGACCCGTGAAACGTCACCTGTAAAACATACCCGTGAAACTTACCCGTGAAACTTACCCGTGAAACCTTGACCCGTGAAACCTTGACCCGTGAAACTTACCAGTGAAACCTAGACCCGTGAAACGTCACCTGTAAAACATACCCGTAAAACTTACCCGTGAAACATACCCGTGAAACTTACCAGTGAAACCTAGACCCGTGAAACGTCACCCGTGAAACTTACCCGTAAAACTTACCCGTGAAACTTACCCTTGAAACCTTGACCCGTGAAACTTACCAGTAAAACCTAGACCCGTGAAACATCACCCATGAAACATACCCGTGAAACTTACCCGTGAAACTTACCCGTGAAACCTTGACCCGTGAAACTTACTAGTGAAACCTGGACCCGTGAAACTTACCAGTGAAACCTAGACCCGTGAAACGTCACCCGTGAAACATACCCGTGAAACTTACCCGTGAAACTTACCCGTAAAACCTTGACCCGTGAAACTTACCAGTGAAACCTAGACCCGTGAAACATCACCCATGAAACATACCCGTGAAACTTACCCGTGAATCTTACCCGTGAAACCTTGACCCGTGAAACTTACCAGTGAAACCTAGACCCGTGAAACGTCACCTGTAAAACATACCCGTAAAACTTACCCGTGAAACTTACCCGTGAATCCTTGACCCGTGAAACTTTCCAGTGAAACCTAGACCCGTGAAACGTCACCCGTGAAACTTACCCGTAAAACTTACCCGTGAAACTTACCCGTGAAACCTTGACCCGTGAAACTTACCAGTGAAACCTAGACCCGTGAAACTTCACCCGTCAAACATACCCGTGAAACTTACCAGTGAAACCAAGACCCGTGAAACGTCATCCGTGAAACATACCCGTGAAACTTACCCGTGAAACTTACCCGTGAAACCTTGACCCGTGAAACTTACCAGTGAAACCTAGACCCGTGAAACGTCACCCGTGAAACATACCCGTGAAACTTACCCGTGAAACTTACCCGTAAAACCTTGACCCGTGAAACTTACCAGTGAAACCTAGACCCGTGAAACATCACCCATGAAACATACCCGTGAAACTTACCCGTGAAACTTACCCGTGAAACCTTGACCCGTGAAACTTACCAGTGAAACCTAGACCCGTGAAACGTCACCCGTGAAACATACCCGTGAAACTTACCCGTGAAACTTACCCGTAAAACCTTGACCCGTGAAACTTACCAGTGAAACCTAGACCCGTGAAACATCACCCATGAAACATACCCGTGAAACTTACCCGTGAATCTTACCCGTGAAACCTTGACCCGTGAAACTTACCAGTGAAACCTAGACCCGTGAAACGTCACCTGTAAAACATACCCGTAAAACTTACCCGTGAAACTTACCCGTGAAACCTTGACCCGTGAAACTTACCAGTGAAACCAAGACCCGTGAAACGTCATCCGTGAAACATACCCGTGAAACTTACCCGTGAAACTTACCCGTGAAACCTTGACCCGTGAAACTTACCAGTGAAACCTAGACCCGTGAAACGTCACCCGTGAAACATACCCGTGAAACTTACCAGTGAAACCTAGACCCGTGAAACGTCACCTGTAAAACATACCCGTAAAACTTACCCGTGAAACTTACCCGTGAAACTTACCCGTGAAACCTTGACTCGTGAAACTTACCAGTGAAACCTAGACCCGTGAAACATCACCCATGAAACATACCCGTGAAACTTACCCGTGAAACTTACCCGTGAAACCTAGACCCGTGAAACTTACCAGTGAAACCTAGACCCGTGGAACGTCGCCTGTAAAACATACCCGTAAAACTTACCCGTGAAACTTACCCGTGAAACCTTGACCCGTGAAACTTTCCAGTGAAACCTAGACCCGTGAAACGTCACTTGTGAAACATACCCGTGAAACTTACCGGTGAAACTTACCCGTGAAACCTTGACCCGTGAAACTTACCAGTGAAACCTAGACCCGTGAAACGCACCCGTGAAACGTCACCCGTGAAACTTACCCGTAAAACTTACCCGTGAAACTTACCCGTGAAACCTTGACCCGTGAAACTTACCAGTGAAACCTAGACCCGTGAAACGTCACCCGTGAAACATACCCGTGAAACTTACCCGTGAAACTTACCCGTAAAACCTTGAACTGTGAAACTTACCAGTGAAACCTAGACCCGTGAAACGTCACCCGTGAAACATACCCGTGAAATTTACCCATGAAACTTACCCGTGAAACCTTGACCCGTGAAACTTACCAGTGAAACCTAGACCCGTGAAACGTCACCCGTGAAACATACCCGTGAAACTTACAAGTGAAACTTACCCGTGAAACTTACCAGTGAAACCTAGACCCGTGAAACGTCGCCTGTAAAACATACCCGTAAAACTTACCCGTGAAACTTACCCGTGAAACCTTGACCCGTGAAACTTTCCAGTGAAACCTAGACCCGTGAAACGTCACTTGTGAAACATACCCGTGAAACTTACCGGTGAAACTTACCCGTGAAACCTTGACCCGTGAAACTTACCAGTGAAACCTAGACCCGTGAAACGCACCCGTGAAACGTCACCCGTGAAACATACCCGTGAAACTTACCCGTGAAACTTACCCGTGAAACTTACCCGTGAAACCTTGACAAGTGAAACTTACTAGTGAAACCTAGACCCGTGAAACGTCACCCGTGAAACATACCCGTGAAACTTACCCGTGAAACTTACCCGTGAAACCTTGACCCGTGAAACTTACCAGTGAAACTTAGACCCGTGAAACGTCACCCGTGAAACATACCCGTGAAACTTACCCGTGAAACTTACCCGTAAAACCTTGACCCGTGAAACTTACCAGTGAAACCTAGACCCGTGAAACATCACTCATGAAACATACCCGTGAAACTTACCCGTGAATCTTACCCGTGAAACCTTGACCCGTGAAACTTACCAGTGAAACCTAGACCCGTGAAACGACACCTGTAAAACATACCCGTGAAACTTACCCGTGAAACTTACCCGTGAAACCTTGACCCGTGAAACCTTGACCCGTGAAACATACCCGTGAAACTTACCCGTGAAACTTACCCGTAAAACCTTGACCCGTGAAACTTACCAGTGAAACCTAGACCCGTGAAACATCACCCATGAAACATACCCGTGAAACTTACCCGTGAATCTTACCCGTGAAACCTTGACCCGTGAAACTTACCAGTGAAACCTAGACCCGTGAAACGTCACCTGTAAAACATACCCGTGAAACTTACCCGTGAAACTTACCCGTGAAACCTTGACCCGTGAAACCTTGACCCGTGAAACTTACCAGTGAAACCTAGACCCGTGAAACGTCACCTGTAAAACATACCCGTAAAACTTACCCGTGAAACATACCCGTGAAACTTACCAGTGAAACCTAGACCCGTGAAACGTCACCCGTGAAACTTACCCGTGAAACTTACCCGTGAAACCTTGACCCGTGAAACTTACCAGTAAAACCTAGACCCGTGAAACATCACCCAAGAAACATACCCGTGAAACTTACCCGTGAAACTTACCCGTGAAACCTTGACCCGTGAAACTTACTAGTGAAACCTAGACCCGTGAAACGTCACCCGTGAAACATACCCGTGAAACTTACCCGTGAAACTTACCCGTGAAACCTTGACCCGTGAAATTTACCAGTGAAACCTAGACCCGTGAAACGTCACCCGTGAAACATACCCGTGAAACTTACCCGTGAAACTTACCCGTAAAACCTTGACCCGTGAAACTTACCAGTGAAACCTAGACCCGTGAAACATCACCCATGAAACATACCCGTGAAACTTACCCGTGAATCTTACCCGTGAAACCTTGACCCGTGAAACTTACCAGTGAAACCTAGACCCGTGAAACGTCACCTGTAAAACATACCCGTAAAACTTACCCGTGAAACTTACCCGTGAAACCTTGACCCGTGAAACTTACCAGTGAAACCTAGACCCGTGAAACTTCACCCGTGAAACATACCCGTGAAACTTACCCGTGAAACTTACCCGTGAAACGTCACCTGTAAAACATACCCGTAAAACTTACCCGTGAAACTTACCCGTGAAACCTTGACCCGTGAAACTTACCAGTGAAACCAAGACCCGTGAAACTTCACCCGTGAAACATACCCGTGAAACTTACCCGTAAAACTTACCCGTGAAACGTCACCTGTAAAACATACCCGTAAAACTTACCCGTGAAACTTACCCGTGAAACCTTGACCCGTGAAACTTACCAGTGAAACCAAGACCCGTGAAACGTCATCCGTGAAACATACCCGTGAAACTTACCCGTGAAACTTACCTGTGAAATCTTGACCCGTGAAACTTACCAGTGAAACCTAGACCCGTGAAACGTCACCCGTGAAACATACCCGTGAAACTTACCAGTGAAACCTAGACCCGTGAAACGTCACCCGTAAAACTTACCCGTGAAACTTACCCGTGAAACCTTGACCCGTGAAACTTACCAGTAAAACCTAGACCCGTGAAACATCACCCATGAAACATACCCGTGAAACTTACCCGTGAAACCTTGACCCGTGAAACTTACCAGTGAAACCTAGACCCGTGAAACGTCACCTGTAAAACATACCCGTAAAACTTACCCGTGAAACTTACCCGTGAAACTTACCCGTGAAACCTTGACCCGTGAAACTTACCAGTGAAACCTAGACCCGTGAAACATCACCCATGAAACATACCCGTGAAACTTACCCGTGAAACTTACCCGTGAAACCTAGACCCGTGAAACTTACCAGTGAAACCTAGACCCGTGAAACGTCGCCTGTAAAACATACCCGTAAAACTTACCCGTGAAACTTACCCGTGAAACCTTGACCCGTGAAACTTTCCAGTGAAACCTAGACCCGTGAAACGTCACTTGTGAAACATACCCGTGAAACTTACCGGTGAAACTTACCCGTGAAACCTTGACCCGTGAAACTTACTAGTGAAACCTAGACCCGTGAAACGCACCCGTGAAACGTCACCCGTGAAACTTACCCGTAAAACTTACCCGTGAAACTTACCCGTGAAACCTTGACCCGTGAAACTTACCAGTGAAACCTAGACCCGTGAAACGTCACCCGTGAAACATACCCGTGAAACTTACCCGTGAAACTTACCCGTAAAACCTTGAACTGTGAAACTTACCAGTGAAACCTAGACCCGTGAAACGTCACCCGTGAAACATACCCGTGAAATTTACCCGTGAAACTTACCCGTGAAACCTTGACCCGTGAAACTTACCAGTGAAACCTAGACCCGTGAAACGTCACCCGTGAAACATACCCGTGAAACTTACCCGTGAAACTTACCCGTGAAACCTAGACCCGTGAAACTTACCAGTGAAACCTAGACCCGTGAAACGTCGCCTGTAAAACATACCCGTAAAACTTACCCGTGAAACTTACCCGTGAAACCTTGACCCGTGAAACTTTCCAGTGAAACCTTGACCCGTGAAACGTCACTTGTGAAACATACCCGTGAAACTTACCCGTGAAACTTACCCGTGAAACCTTGACCCGTGAAACTTACCCGTGAAACCTAGACCCGTGAAACGTCACCCGTGAAACATACCCGTGAAATTTACCCGTGAAACTTACCCGTAAAACCTTGACCCGTGAAACTTACCAGTGAAACCTAGACCCGTGAAACGTCACCCGTGAAACATACCCGTGAAACTTACCCGTGAAACTTACCCGTGAAACCTTGACCCGTGAAACTTACCAGTGAAACCTAGACCCGTGAAACGTCACCCGTGAAACATACCCGTGAAACTTACTAGTGAAACCTAGACCCGTGAAACGTCACCCGTGAAACTTACCCGTGAAACTTACCCGTGAAACCTTGACCCGTGAAACTTACCAGTAAAACCTAGACCCGTGAAACATCACCCATGAAACATACCCGTGAAACTTACCCGTGAAACTTACCCGTGAAACCTTGACCCGTGAAACTTACCAGTAAAACCTAGACCCGTGAAACGTCACCTGTAAAACATACCCGTAAAACTTAACCGTGAAACTTACCCGTGAAACTTACCCGTGAAACCTTGACCCGTGAAACTTACCAGTGAAACCTAGACCCGTGAAACATCACCCATGAAACATACCCGTGAAACTTACCCGTGAAACTTACCCGTGAAACCTAGACCCGTGAAACTTACCAGTGAAACCTAGACCCGTGAAACGTCGCCTGTAAAACATACCCGTAAAACTTACCCGTGAAACTTACCCGTGAAACCTTGACCCGTGAAACTTTCCAGTGAAACCTAGACCCGTGAAACGTCACTTGTGAAACATACCCGTGAAACTTACCCGTGAAACTTACCCGTGAAACCTTGACCCGTGAAACTTACCAGTGAAACCTAGACCCGTGAAACGTCACCCGTGAAACGTCACCCGTGAAACGTCACCCGTGAAACTTACCCGTAAAACTTACCCGTGAAACCTTGACCCGTGAAACTTACCAGTGAAACCTAGACCCGTGAAACGTCACCCGTGAAACATACCCGTGAAACTTACCCGTGAAACTTAACCGTGAAACCTTGACCCGTGAAACTTACCAGTGAAACCTAGACCCGTGAAACGTCACCCGTGAAACATACCCGTGAAACTTACCCGTGAAACTTACCCGTGAAACCTAGACCCGTGAAACTTACCAGTGAAACCTAGACCCGTGAAACGTCGCCTGTAAAACATACCCGTAAAACTTACCCGTGAAACTTACCCGTGAAACCTTGACCCGTGAAACTTTCCAGTGAAACCTAGACCCGTGAAACGTCACTTGTGAAACATACCCGTGAAACTTACCCGTGAAACTTACCCGTGAAACCTTGACCCGTGAAACTTACCCGTGAAACCTAGACCCGTGAAACGTCACCCGTGAAACATACCCGTGAAACTTACCCGTGAAACTTACCCGTAAAACCTTGACCCGTGAAACTTACCAGTGAAACCTAGACCCGTGAAACGTCACCCGTGAAACATACCCGTGAAACTTACCCGTGAAACTTACCCGTGAAACCTTGACCCGTGAAACTTACCAGTGAAACCTAGACCCGTGAAACGTCACCCGTGAAACATACCCGTAAAACTTACCCGTGAAACTTACCCGTGAAACCTTGACCCGTGAAACTTACCAGTGAAACCTAGACCCGTGAAACGTCACCCGTGAAACATACCCGTGAAACTTACCCGTGAAACCTTGACCCGTGAAACTTACTAGTGAAACCTAGACCCGTGAAACGTCACCCGTGAAACGTCACCCGTGAAATATACCCGTGAAACTTACCCGTGAAACTTACCCGTGAAACCTTGACCCGTGAAACTTACCAGTGAAACCTAGACCCGTGAAACGTCACCCGTGAAACATACCCGTGAAACTTACCCGTGAAACTTACCCGTAAAACCTTGACCCGTGAAACTTACCAGTGAAACCTAGACCCGTGAAACATCACCCATGAAACATACCCGTGAAACTTACCCGTGAATCTTACCCGTGAAACCTTGACCCGTGAAACTTACCAGTGAAACCTAGACCCGTGAAACGTCACCTGTAAAACATACCCGTGAAACTTACCCGTGAAACTTACCCGTGAAACCTTGACCCGTGAAACCTTGACCCGTGAAACTTACCAGTGAAACCTAGACCCGTGAAACGTCACCTGTAAAACATACCCGTAAAACTTACCCGTGAAACATACCCGTGAAACTTACCAGTGAAACCTAGACCCGTGAAACGTTACCCGTGAAACTTACCCGTGAAACTTACCCGTGAAACCTTGACCCGTGAAACTTACCAGTAAAACCTAGACCCGTGAAACATCACCCATGAAACATACCCGTGAAACTTACCCGTGAAACCTTGACCCGTGAAACTTACTAGTGAAACCTAGACCCGTGAAACGTCACCCGTGAAACATACCCGTGAAACTTACCCGTGAAACTTACCCGTGAAACCTTGACCCGTGAAACTTACCAGTGAAACCTAGACCCGTGAAACGTCACCCGTGAAACATACCCGTGAAACTTACCCGTGAAACTTACCCGTAAAATTTTGACCCGTGAAACTTACCAGTGAAACCTAGACCCGTGAAACATCACCCATGAAACATACCCGTGAAACTTACCCGTGAATCTTACCCGTGAAACCTTGACCCGTGAAACTTACCAGTGAAACCTAGACCCGTGAAACGTCACCTGTAAAACATACCCGTAAAACTTACCCGTGAAACTTACCCGTGAATCCTTGACCCGTGAAACTTTCCAGTGAAACCTAGACCCGTGAAACGTCACCCGTGAAACTTACCCGTAAAACTTACCCGTGAAACTTACCCGTGAAACCTTGACTCGTGAAACTTACCAGTGAAACCTAGACCCGTGAAACTTCACCCGTAAAACATACCCGTGAAACTTACCCGTGAAACTTACCCGTGAAACTTACCCGTGAAACGTCACCTGTAAAACATACCCGTAAAACTTACCCGTGAAACTTACCCGTGAAACCTTGACCCGTGAAACTTACCAGTGAAACCAAGACCCGTGAAACTTCACCCGTGAAACATACCCGTGAAACTTACCCGTGAAACTTTCCAGTGAAACCTAGACCCGTGAAACATCACCCATGAAACATACCCGTGAAACTTACCCGTGAATCTTACCCGTGAAACCTTGACCCGTGAAACTTACCAGTGAAACCTAGACCCGTGAAACGTCACCTGTAAAACATACCCGTAAAACTTACCCGTGAAACTTACCCGTGAATCCGTGACCCGTGAAACTTTCCAGTGAAACCTAGACCCGTGAAACGTCACCCGTGAAACTTACCCGTAAAACTTACCCGTGAAACTTACCCGTGAAACCTTGACTCGTGAAACTTACCAGTGAAACCTAGACCCGTGAAACTTCACCCGTAAAACATACCCGTGAAACTTACCCGTGAAACTTACCCGTGAAACTTACCCGTGAAACGTCACCTGTAAAACATACCCGTAAAACTTACCCGTGAAACTTACCCGTGAAACCTTGACCCGTGAAACTTACCAGTGAAACCAAGACCCGTGAAACTTCACCCGTTAAACATACCCGTGAAACTTACCCGTGAAACGTCACCTGTAAAACATACCCGTAAAACTTACCCGTGAAACTTACCCGTGAAACCTTGACCCGTGAAACTTACCAGTGAAACCAAGACCCGTGAAACGTCATCCGTGAAACATACCCGTGAAACTTACCCGTGAAACTTACCCGTGAAACCTTGACCCGTGAAACTTACCAGTGAAACCTAGACCCGTGAAACGTCACCCGTGAAACATACCCGTGAAAATTACCAGTGAAACCTAGACCCGTGAAACGTCACCCGTGAAACTTACCCGTGAAACTTACCCGTGAAACCTTGACCCGTGAAACTTACCAGTAAAACCTAGACCCGTGAAACATCACCCATGAAACATACCCGTGAAACTTACCCGTGAAACTTACCCGTGAAACCTTGACCCGTGACACTTACCAGTGAAACCTAGACCCGTGAAACATCACCTATGAAACATACCCGTGAAACTTACCCGTGAAACTTACCCGTGAAACCTAGACCCGTGAAACTTACCAGTGAAACCTAGACCCGTGAAACGTCGCCTGTAAAACATACCCGTAAAACTTACCCGTGAAACTTACCCGTGAAACCTTGACCCGTGAAACTTTCCAGTGAAACCTAGACCCGTGAAACGTCACTTGTGAAACATACCCGTGAAACTTACCGGTGAAACTTACCCGTGAAACCTTGACCCGTGAAACTTACCAGTGAAACCTAGACCCGTGAAACGCACCCGTGAAACGTCACCCGTGAAACTTACCCGTAAAACTTACCCGTGAAACTTACCCGTGAAACCTTGACCCGTGAAACTTACCAGTGAAACCTAGACCCGTGAAACGTCACCCGTGAAACATACCCGTGAAACTTACCCGTGAAACTTACCCGTAAAACCTTGAACTGTGAAACTTACCAGTGAAACCTAGACCCGTGAAACGTCACCCGTGAAACATACCCGTGAAATTTACCCGTGAAACTTACCCGTGAAACCTTGACCCGTGAAACTTACCAGTGAAACCTAGACCCGTGAAACGTCACCCGTGAAACATACCCGTGAAACTTACCCGTGAAACTTACCCGTGAAACCTAGACCCGTGAAACTTACCAGTGAAACCTAGACCCGTGAAACGTCGCCTGTAAAACATACCCGTAAAACTTACCCGTGAAACTTACCCGTGAAACCTTGACCCGTGAAACTTTCCAGTGAAACCTAGACCCGTGAAACGTCACTTGTGAAACATACCCGTGAAACTTACCCGTGAAACCTTGACCCGTGAAACTTACCCGTGAAACCTAGACCCGTGAAACGTCACCCGTGAAACATACCCGTGAAATTTACCCGTGAAACTTACCCGTAAAACCTTGACCCGTGAAACTTACCAGTGAAACCTAGACCCGTGAAACGTCACCCGTGAAACATACCCGTGAAACTTACCCGTGAAACCTTGACCCGTGAAACTTACCAGTGAAACCTAGACCCGTGAAACGTCACCCGTGAAACATACCCGTGAAACTTACCCGTGAAACTTACCCGTGAAACCTTGACCCGTGAAACTTACCAGTGAAACCTAGACCCGTGAAACGTCACCCGTGAAACATACCCGTGAAACTTACCCGTGAAACTTACCCGTGAAACCTTGACAAGTGAAACTTACTAGTGAAACCTAGACCCGTGAAACGTCACCCGTGAAACATACCCGTGAAACTTACCCGTGAAACTTACCCGTGAAACCTTGACCCGTGAAACTTACCAGTGAAACCTAGACCCGTGAAACGTCACCCGTGAAACATACCCGTGAAACTTACCCGTGAAACTTACCCGTAAAACCTTGCCCCGTGAAACTTACCAGTGAAACCTAGACCCGTGAAACATCACTCATGAAACATACCCGTGAAACTTACCCGTGAATCTTACCCGTGAAACCTTGACCCGTGAAACTTACCAGTGAAACCTAGACCCGTGAAACGTCACCTGTAAAACATACCCGTGAAACTTACCCGTGAAACTTACCCGTGAAACCTTGACCCGTGAAACCTTGACCCGTGAAACATACCCGTGAAACTTACCCGTGAAACTTACCCGTAAAACCTTGACCCGTGAAACTTACCAGTAAGACCTAGACCCGTGAAACATCACCCATGAAACAAACCCGTGAAACTTACCCGTGAATCTTACCCGTGAAACCTTGACCCGTGAAACTTACCAGTGAAACCTAGACCCGTGAAACGTCACCTGTAAAACATACCCGTGAAACTTACCCGTGAAACTTACCCGTGAAACCTTGACCCGTGAAACCTTGACCCGTGAAACTTACCAGTGAAACCTAGACCCGTGAAACGTCACCTGTAAAACATACCCGTAAAACTTACCCGTGAAACATACCCGTGAAACTTACCAGTGAAACCTAGACTCGTGAAACGTCACCCGTGAAACTTACCCGTGAAACTTACCCGTGAAACTTACCCGTGAAACCTTGACCCGTGAAACTTACCAGTGAAACCTAGACCCGTGAAACGTCACCCGTGAAACATACCCGTGAAACTTACCCGTGAAACTTACCCGTAAAACCTTGACCCGTGAAACTTACCAGTGAAACCTAGACCCGTGAAACATCACCCATGAAACATACCCGTGAAACTTACCCGTGAATCTTACCCGTGAAACCTTGACCCGTGAAACTTACCAGTGAAACCTAGACCCGTGAAACGTCACCTGTAAAACATACCCGTAAAACTTACCCGTGAAACTTACCCGTGAATCCTTGACCCGTGAAACTTTCCAGTGAAACCTAGACCCGTGAAACGTCACCCGTGAAACTTACCCGTAAAACTTACCCGTGAAACTTACCCGTGAAACCTTGACTCGTGAAACTTACCAGTGAAACCTAGACCCGTGAAACTTCACCCGTGAAACATACCCGTGAAACTTACCCGTGAAACTTACCCGTGAAACGTCACCTGTAAAACATACCCGTAAAACTTACCCGTGAAACTTACCCGTGAAACCTTGACCCGTGAAACTTACCAGTGAAACCAAGACCCGTGAAACTTCACCCGTGAAACATACCCGTGAAACTTACCCGTGAAACTTACCCGTGAAACGTCACCTGTAAAACATACCCGTAAAACTTACCCGTGAAACTTACCCGTGAAACCTTGACCCGTGAAACTTACCAGTGAAACCAAGACCCGTGAAACGTCATCCGTGAAACATACCCGTGAAACTTACCCGTGAAACTTACCCGTGAAACCTTGACCCGTGAAACTTACCAGTGAAACCTAGACCCGTGAAACGTCACCCGTGAAACATACCCGTGAAAATTACCAGTGAAACCTAGACCCGTGAAACGTCACCCGTGAAACTTACCCGTGAAACTTACCCGTGAAACCTTGACCCGTGAAACTTACCAGTAAAACCTAGACCCGTGAAACATCACCCATGAAACATACCCGTGAAACTTACCCGTGAAACCTTGACCCGTGAAACTTACCAGTGAAACCTAGACCCGTGAAACGTCACCTGTAAAACATACCCGTAAAACTTACCCGTGAAACTTACCCGTGAAACTTACCCGTGAAACCTTGACCCGTGACACTTACCAGTGAAACCTAGACCCGTGAAACATCACCTATGAAACATACCCGTGAAACTTACCCGTGAAACTTACCCGTGAAACCTAGACCCGTGAAACTTACCAGTGAAACCTAGACCCGTGAAACGTCGCCTGTAAAACATACCCGTAAAACTTACCCGTGAAACTTACCCGTGAAACCTTGACCCGTGAAACTTTCCAGTGAAACCTAGACCCGTGAAACGTCACTTGTGAAACATACCCGTGAAACTTACCGGTGAAACTTACCCGTGAAACCTTGACCCGTGAAACTTACCAGTGAAACCTAGACCCGTGAAACGCACCCGTGAAACGTCACCCGTGAAACTTACCCGTAAAACTTACCCGTGAAACTTACCCGTGAAACCTTGACCCGTGAAACTTACCAGTGAAACCTAGACCCGTGAAACGTCACCCGTGAAACATACCCGTGAAACTTACCCGTGAAACTTACCCGTAAAACCTTGAACTGTGAAACTTACCAGTGAAACCTAGACCCGTGAAACGTCACCCGTGAAACATACCCGTGAAATTTACCCGTGAAACTTACCCGTGAAACCTTGACCCGTGAAACTTACCAGTGAAACCTAGACCCGTGAAACGTCACCCGTGAAACATACCCGTGAAACTTACCCGTGAAACTTACCCGTGAAACCTAGACCCGTGAAACTTACCAGTGAAACCTAGACCCGTGAAACGTCGCCTGTAAAACATACCCGTAAAACTTACCCGTGAAACTTACCCGTGAAACCTTGACCCGTGAAACTTTCCAGTGAAACCTAGACCCGTGAAACGTCACTTGTGAAACATACCCGTGAAACTTACCCGTGAAACTTACCCGTGAAACCTTGTCCCGTGAAACTTACCCGTGAAACCTAGACCCGTGAAACGTCACCCGTGAAACATACCCGTGAAATTTACCCGTGAAACTTACCCGTAAAACCTTGACCCGTGAAACTTACCAGTGAAACCTAGACCCGTGAAACGTCACCCGTGAAACATACCCGTGAAACTTACCCGTGAAACCTTGACCCGTGAAACTTACCAGTGAAACCTAGACCCGTGAAACGTCACCCGTGAAACATACCCGTGAAACTTACCCGTGAAACTTACCCGTGAAACCTTGACCCGTGAAACTTACCAGTGAAACCTAGACCCGTGAAACGTCACCCGTGAAACATACCCGTGAAACTTACCCGTGAAACTTACCCGTGAAACCTTGACAAGTGAAACTTACTAGTGAAACCTAGACCCGTGAAACGTCACCCGTGAAACATACCCGTGAAACTTACCCGTGAAACTTACCCGTGAAACTTACCAGTGAAACCTAGACCCGTGAAACGTCACCCGTGAAACATACCCGTGAAACTTACCCGTGAAACTTACCCGTAAAACCTTGCCCCGTGAAACTTACCAGTGAAACCTAGACCCGTGAAACATCACTCATGAAACATACCCGTGAAACTTACCCGTGAATCTTACCCGTGAAACCTTGACCCGTGAAACTTACCAGTGAAACCTAGACCCGTGAAACGTCACCTGTAAAACATACCCGTGAAACTTACCCGTGAAACTTACCCGTGAAACCTTGACCCGTGAAACCTTGACCCGTGAAACATACCCGTGAAACTTACCCGTGAAACTTACCCGTAAAACCTTGACCCGTGAAACTTACCAGTGAAACCTAGACCCGTGAAACATCACCCATGAAACATACCCGTGAAACTTACCCGTGAATCTTACCCGTGAAACCTTGACCCGTGAAACTTACCAGTGAAACCTAGACCCGTGAAACGTCACCTGTAAAACATACCCGTGAAACTTACCCGTGAAACTTACCCGTGAAACCTTGACCCGTGAAACCTTGACCCGTGAAACTTACCAGTGAAACCTAGACCCGTGAAACGTCACCTGTAAAACATACCCGTAAAACTTACCCGTGAAACATACCCGTGAAACTTACCAGTGAAACCTAGACCCGTGAAACGTCACCCGTGAAACTTACCCGTGAAACTTACCCGTGAAACCTTGACCCGTGAAACTTACCAGTAAAACCTAGACCCGTGAAACATCACCCATGAAACATACCCGTGAAACTTACCCGTGAAACTTACCCGTGAAACCTTGACCCGTGAAACTTACTAGTGAAACCTAGACCCGTGAAACGTCACCCGTGAAACATACCCGTGAAACTTACCCGTGAAACTTACCCGTGAAACCTTGACCCGTGAAATTTACCAGTGAAACCTAGACCCGTGAAACGTCACCCGTGAAACATACCCGTGAAACTTACCCGTGAAACTTACCCGTAAAACCTTGACCCGTGAAACTTACCAGTGAAACCTAGACCCGTGAAACATCACCCATGAAACATACCCGTGAAACTTACCCGTGAATCTTACCCGTGAAACCTTGACCCGTGAAACTTACCAGTGAAACCTAGACCCGTGAAACGTCACCTGTAAAACATACCCGTAAAACTTACCCGTGAAACTTACCCGTGAAACCTTGACCCGTGAAACTTACCAGTGAAACCTAGACCCGTGAAACTTCACCCGTGAAACATACCCGTGAAACTTACCCGTGAAACTTACCCGTGAAACGTCACCTGTAAAACATACCCGTAAAACTTACCCGTGAAACTTACCCGTGAAACCTTGACCCGTGAAACTTACCAGTGAAACCAAGACCCGTAAAACTTCACCCGTGAAACATACCCGTGAAACTTACCCGTAAAACTTACCCGTGAAACGTCACCTGTAAAACATACCCGTAAAACTTACCCGTGAAACTTACCCGTGAAACCTTGACCCGTGAAACTTACCAGTGAAACCAAGACCCGTGAAACGTCATCCGTGAAACATACCCGTGAAACTTACCCGTGAAACTTACCCGTGAAACCTTGACCCGTGAAACTTACCAGTGAAACCTAGACCCGTGAAACGTCACCCGTGAAACATACCCGTGAAACTTACCAGTGAAACCTAGACCCGTGAAACGTCACCCGTGAAACTTACCCGTGAAACTTACCCGTGAAACCTTGACCCGTGAAACTTACCAGTAAAACCTAGACCCGTGAAACATCACCCATGAAACATACCCGTGAAACTTACCCGTGAAACTTACCCGTGAAACCTTGACCCGTGAAACTTACCAGTGAAACCTAGACCCGTGAAACGTCACCTGTAAAACATACCCGTAAAACTTACCCGTGAAACTTACCCGTGAAACTTACCCGTGAAACCTTGACCCGTGAAACTTACCAGTGAAACCTAGACCCGTGAAACATCACCCATGAAACATACCCGTGAAACTTACCCGTGAAACTTACCCGTGAAACCTAGACCCGTGAAACTTACCAGTGAAACCTAGACCCGTGAAACGTCGCCTGTAAAACATACCCGTAAAACTTACCCGTGAAACTTACCCGTGAAACCTTGACCCGTGAAACTTTCCAGTGAAACCTAGACCCGTGAAACGTCACTTGTGAAACATACCCGTGAAACTTACCGGTGAAACTTACCCGTGAAACCTTGACCCGTGAAACTTACTAGTGAAACCTAGACCCGTGAAACGCACCCGTGAAACGTCACCCGTGAAACTTACCCGTAAAACTTACCCGTGAAACTTACCCGTGAAACCTTGACCCGTGAAACTTACCAGTGAAACCTAGACCCGTGAAACGTCACCCGTGAAACATACCCGTGAAACTTACCCGTGAAACTTACCCGTAAAACCTTGAACTGTGAAACTTACCAGTGAAACCTAGACCCGTGAAACGTCACCCGTGAAACATACCCGTGAAATTTACCCGTGAAACTTACCCGTGAAACCTTGACCCGTGAAACTTACCAGTGAAACCTAGACCCGTGAAACGTCACCCGTGAAACATACCCGTGAAACTTACCCGTGAAACTTACCCGTGAAACCTAGACCCGTGAAACTTACCAGTGAAACCTAGACCCGTGAAACGTCACCCGTGAAACATACCCGTGAAACTTACCCGTGAAACCTTGACAAGTGAAACTTACTAGTGAAACCTAGACCCGTGAAACGTCACCCGTGAAACATACCCGTGAAACTTACCCGTGAAACCTTGACCCGTGAAACTTACCAGTGAAACCTAGACCCGTGAAACGTCACCCGTGAAACATACCCGTGAAACTTACCCGTGAAACTTACCCGTAAAACCTTGACCCGTGAAACTTACCAGTGAAACCTAGACCCGTGAAACATCACTCATGAAACATACCCGTGAAACTTACCCGTGAATCTTACCCGTGAAACCTTGACCCGTGAAACTTACCAGTGAAACCTAGACCCGTGAAACGTCACCTGTAAAACATACCCGTGAAACTTACCCGTGAAACTTACCCGTGAAACCTTGACCCGTGAAACCTTGACCCGTGAAACTTACCAGTGAAACCTAGACCCGTGAAACGTCACCTGTAAAACATACCCGTAAAACTTACCCGTGAAACATACCCGTGAAACTTACCAGTGAAACCTAGACCCGTGAAACGTCACCCGTGAAACTTACCCGTGAAACTTACCCGTGAAACCTTGACCCGTGAAACTTACCAGTAAAACCTAGACCCGTGAAACATCACCCATGAAACATACCCGTGAAACTTACCCGTGAAACTTACCCGTGAAACCTTGACCCGTGAAACTTACTAGTGAAACCTAGACCCGTGAAACGTCACCCGTGAAACATACCCGTGAAACTTACCCGTGAAACTTACCCGTGAAACCTTGACCCGTGAAACTTACCAGCGAAACCTAGACCCGTGAAACGTCACCCGTGAAACATACCCGTGAAACTTACCCGTGAAACTTACCCGTAAAACCTTGACCCGTGAAACTTACCAGTGAAACCTAGACCCGTGAAACATCACCCATGAAACATACCCGTGAAACTTACCCGTGAATCTTACCCGTGAAACCTTGACCCGTGAAACTTACCAGTGAAACCTAGACCCGTGAAACGTCACCTGTAAAACATACCCGTAAAACTTACCCGTGAAACTTACCCGTGAATCCTTGACCCGTGAAACTTTCCAGTGAAACCTAGACCCGTGAAACGTCACCCGTGAAACTTACCCGTGAAACTTACCCGTGAAACTTACCCGTAAAACCTTGACCCGTGAAACTTACCAGTGAAACCTAGACCCGTGAAACATCACCCATGAAACATACCCGTGAAACTTACCCGTGAATCTTACCCGTGAAACCTTGACCCGTGAAACTTACCAGTGAAACCTAGACCCGTGAAACGTCACCTGTAAAACATACCCGTAAAACTTACCCGTGAAACTTACCCGTGAAACCTTGACCCGTGAAACTTACCAGTGAAACCTAGACCCGTGAAACTTCACCCGTGAAACATACCCGTGAAACTTACCCGTGAAACTTACCCGTGAAACGTCACCTGTAAAACATACCCGTAAAACTTACCCGTGAAACTTACCCGTGAAACCTTGACCCGTGAAACTTACCAGTGAAACCAAGACCCGTAAAACTTCACCCGTGAAACATACCCGTGAAACTTACCCGTAAAACTTACCCGTGAAACGTCACCTGTAAAACATACCCGTAAAACTTACCCGTGAAACTTACCCGTGAAACCTTGACCCGTGAAACTTACCAGTGAAACCAAGACCCGTGAAACGTCATCCGTGAAACATACCCGTGAAACTTACCCGTGAAACTTACCCGTGAAACCTTGACCCGTGAAACTTACCAGTGAAACCTAGACCCGTGAAACGTCACCCGTGAAACATACCCGTGAAACTTACCAGTGAAACCTAGACCCGTGAAACGTCACCCGTGAAACTTACCCGTGAAACTTACCCGTGAAACCTTGACCCGTGAAACTTACCAGTAAAACCTAGACCCGTGAAACATCACCCATGAAACATACCCGTGAAACTTACCCGTGAAACTTACCCGTGAAACCTTGACCCGTGAAACTTACCAGTGAAACCTAGACCCGTGAAACGTCACCTGTAAAACATACCCGTAAAACTTACCCGTGAAACTTACCCGTGAAACTTACCCGTGAAACCTTGACCCGTGAAACTTACCAGTGAAACCTAGACCCGTGAAACATCACCCATGAAACATACCCGTGAAACTTACCCGTGAAACTTACCCGTGAAACCTAGACCCGTGAAACTTACCAGTGAAACCTAGACCCGTGAAACGTCGCCTGTAAAACATACCCGTAAAACTTACCCGTGAAACTTACCCGTGAAACCTTGACCCGTGAAACTTTCCAGTGAAACCTAGACCCGTGAAACGTCACTTGTGAAACATACCCGTGAAACTTACCGGTGAAACTTACCCGTGAAACCTTGACCCGTGAAACTTACTAGTGAAACCTAGACCCGTGAAACGCACCCGTGAAACGTCACCCGTGAAACTTACCCGTAAAACTTACCCGTGAAACTTACCCGTGAAACCTTGACCCGTGAAACTTACCAGTGAAACCTAGACCCGTGAAACGTCACCCGTGAAACATACCCGTGAAACTTACCCGTGAAACTTACCCGTAAAACCTTGAACTGTGAAACTTACCAGTGAAACCTAGACCCGTGAAACGTCACCCGTGAAACATACCCGTGAAATTTACCCGTGAAACTTACCCGTGAAACCTTGACCCGTGAAACTTACCAGTGAAACCTAGACCCGTGAAACGTCACCCGTGAAACATACCCGTGAAACTTACCCGTGAAACTTACCCGTGAAACCTAGACCCGTGAAACTTACCAGTGAAACCTAGACCCGTGAAACGTCACCCGTGAAACATACCCGTGAAACTTACCCGTGAAACCTTGACAAGTGAAACTTACTAGTGAAACCTAGACCCGTGAAACGTCACCCGTGAAACATACCCGTGAAACTTACCCGTGAAACCTTGACCCGTGAAACTTACCAGTGAAACCTAGACCCGTGAAACGTCACCCGTGAAACATACCCGTGAAACTTACCCGTAAAACCTTGACCCGTGAAACTTACCAGTGAAACCTAGACCCGTGAAACATCACTCATGAAACATACCCGTGAAACTTACCCGTGAATCTTACCCGTGAAACCTTGACCCGTGAAACTTACCAGTGAAACCTAGACCCGTGAAACGTCACCTGTAAAACATACCCGTGAAACTTACCCGTGAAACTTACCCGTGAAACCTTGACCCGTGAAACCTTGACCCGTGAAACTTACCAGTGAAACCTAGACCCGTGAAACGTCACCTGTAAAACATACCCGTAAAACTTACCCGTGAAACATACCCGTGAAACTTACCAGTGAAACCTAGACCCGTGAAACGTCACCCGTGAAACTTACCCGTGAAACTTACCCGTGAAACCTTGACCCGTGAAACTTACCAGTAAAACCTAGACCCGTGAAACATCACCCATGAAACATACCCGTGAAACTTACCCGTGAAACTTACCCGTGAAACCTTGACCCGTGAAACTTACTAGTGAAACCTAGACCCGTGAAACGTCACCCGTGAAACATACCCGTGAAACTTACCCGTGAAACTTACCCGTGAAACCTTGACCCGTGAAACTTACCAGCGAAACCTAGACCCGTGAAACGTCACCCGTGAAACATACCCGTGAAACTTACCCGTGAAACTTACCCGTAAAACCTTGACCCGTGAAACTTACCAGTGAAACCTAGACCCGTGAAACATCACCCATGAAACATACCCGTGAAACTTACCCGTGAATCTTACCCGTGAAACCTTGACCCGTGAAACTTACCAGTGAAACCTAGACCCGTGAAACGTCACCTGTAAAACATACCCGTAAAACTTACCCGTGAAACTTACCCGTGAATCCTTGACCCGTGAAACTTTCCAGTGAAACCTAGACCCGTGAAACGTCACCCGTGAAACTTACCCGTAAAACTTACCCGTGAAACTTACCCGTGAAACCTTGACCCGTGAAACTTACCAGTGAAACCTAGACCCGTGAAACGTCACCCGTGAAACATACCCGTGAAACTTACCCGTGAAACTTACCCGTGAAACGTCACCTGTAAAACATACCCGTAAAACTTACCCGTGAAACTTACCCGTGAAACCTTGACCCGTGAAACTTACCAGTGAAACCAAGACCCGTGAAACGTCATCCGTGAAACATACCCGTGAAACTTACCCGTGAAACTTACCCGTGAAACCTTGACCCGTGAAACTTACCAGTAAAACCTAGACCCGTGAAACATCACCCATGAAACATACCCGTGAAACTTACCCGTGAAACTTACCCGTGAAACCTTGACCCGTGAAACTTACCAGTGAAACCTAGACCCGTGAAACGTCACCTGTAAAACATACCCGTAAAACTTACCCGTGAAACTTACCCGTGAAACTTACCCGTGAAACCTTGATCCGTGAAACTTTCCAGTGAAACCTAGACCCGTGAAACGTCACCCGTGAAACATACCCGTGAAACTTACCCGTGAAACTTACCCGTGAAACCTTGACCCGTGAAACTTACCAGTGAAACCTAGACCCGTGAAACTTACCAGTGAAACCTAGACCCGTGAAACGTCACCCGTGAAACTTACCCGTAAAACTTACCCGTTAAACTTACCCGTGAAACCTTGACCCGTGAAACTTACCAGTGAAACCTAGACCCGTGAAACGTCACCCGTGAAACTTACGCGTAAAACTTACCCGTGAAACTTACCCGTAAAACTTACCCGTGAAACCTTGACCCGTGAAACTTACCAGTGAAACCTAGACCCGTGAAACGTCACCCGTGAAACATACCCGTGAAACTTACCAGTGAAACTTACCCGTGAAACTTACCCGTGAAACCTTGACCCGTGAAACCTTGACCCGTGAAACTTACCAGTGAAACCTAGACCCGTGAAACGTCACCTGTAAAACATACCCGTAAAACTTACCCGTGAAACATACCCGTGAAACTTACCAGTGAAACCTAGACCCGTGAAACGTCACCCGTGAAACTTACCCGTGAAACTTACCCGTGAAACCTTGACCCGTGAAACTTACCAGTGAAACCTAGACCCGTGAAACGTCACCCGTGAAACATACCCGTGAAACTTACCCGTGAAACTTACCCGTGAAACCTTGACCCGTGAAACTTACTAGTGAAACCTATACCCGTGAAACGTCACCCGTGAAACATACCCGTGAAACTTACCCGTGAATCTTACCCGTGAAACCTTGACCCGTGAAACTTACCAGTGAAACCTAGACCCGTGAAACGTCACCCGTGAAACATACCCGTGAAACTTACCCGTAAAACCTTGACCCATGAAACTTACCAGTGAAACCTAGACCCGTGAAACATCACCCATGAAACATACCCGTGAAACTTACCCGTGAATCTTACCCGTGAAACCTTGACCCGTGAAACTTACCAGTGAAACCTAGACCCGTGAAACGTCACCTGTAAAACTTACCCGTGAAACTTACCCGTGAATCCTTGACCCGTGAAACTTTCCAGTGAAACCTAGACCCGTGAAACGTCACCCGTGAAACTTACCCGTAAAACTTACCCGTGAAACTTACCCGTGAAACCTTGACCCGTGAAACTTACCAGTGAAACCTAGACCCGTGAAACGTCACCCGTGAAACATACCCGTGAAACTTACCCGTGAAACTTACCCGTGAACGTCACCTGTAAAACATACCCGTAAAACTTACCCGTGAAACTTACCCGTGAAACCTTGACCCGTGAAACTTACCAGTGAAACCAAGACCCGTGAAACGTCATCCGTGAAACATACCCGTGAAACTTACCAGTGAAACTTACCCGTAAAACCTTGACCCGTGAAACTTACCAGTGAAACCTAGACCCGTAAAACGTCACCCGTGAAACATACCCGTGAAACTTACCAGTGAAACCTAGACCCGTGAAACGTCACCCGTGAAACTTACCCGTGAAACTTACCCGTGAAACCTTGACCCGTGAAACTTACCAGTAAAACCTAGACCCGTGAAACATCACCCATGAAACATACCCGTGAAACTTACCCGTGAAACTTACCCGTGAAACCTTGACCCGTGAAACTTACCAGTGAAACCTAGACCCGTGAAACGTCACCTGTAAAACATACCCGTAAAACTTACCCGTGAAACTTACCCGTGAATCCTTGACCCGTGAAACTTTCCAGTGAAACCTAGACCCGTGAAACGTCACCCGTGAAACTTACCCGTAAAACTTACCCGTGAAACTTACCCGTGAAACCTTGACCCGTGAAACTTACCAGTGAAACCTAGACCCGTGAAACGTCACCCGTGAAACATACCCGTGAAACTTACCCGTGAAACTTACCCGTGAAACGTCACCTGTAAAACATACCCGTAAAACTTACCCGTGAAACTTACCCGTGAATCCTTGACCCGTGAAACTTTCCAGTGAAACCTAGACCCGTGAATTGTCACAAGTGAAACTTACCCGTAAAACTTACCCGTGAAACTTACCCGTGAAACCTTGACCCGTGAAACTTACCAGTGAAACCTAGACCCGTGAAACGTCATCCGTGAAACATACCCGTGAAACTTACCCGTGAAACTTACCCGTGAAACCTTGACCCGTGAAACTTACCAGTGAAACCTAGACCCGTGAAACGTCACCCGTGAAACATACCCGTGAAACTTACCCGTGAAACTTACCCGTGAAACCTTGACCCGTGAAACTTACCAGTGAAACCTAGACCTGTGAAACGTCATCCGTGAAACATACCCGTGAAACTTACCCGTGAAACTTACCCGTGAAACTTACCCGTGAAACCTTGACCCGTGAAACTTTCCAGTGAAACCTAGACCCGTGAAACGTCACCCGTGAAACATACCCGTGAAACTAACCCGTGAATCTTACCCGTGAAACCTTGACCCGTGAAACTTACCAGTGAAACCTAGACCCGTGAAACGTCACCTGTAAAACATACCCGTGAAACTTACCCGTGAAACTTACCCGTGAAACCTTGACCCGTGAAACCTTGACCCGTGAAACTTACCAGTGAAACCTAGACCCGTGAAACGTCACCTGTAAAACATACCCGTAAAACTTACCCGTGAAACATACCCGTGAAACTTACCAGTGAAACCTAGACCCGTGAAACGTCACCCGTGAAACTTACCCGTAAAACTTACCCGTGAAACTTACCCTTGAAACCTTGACCCGTGAAACTTACCAGTAAAACCTAGACCCGTGAAACATCACCCATGAAACATACCCGTGAAACTTACCCGTGAAACTTACCCGTGAAACCTTGACCCGTGAAACTTACTAGTGAAACCTGGACCCGTGAAACTTACCAGTGAAACCTAGACCCGTGAAACGTCACCCGTGAAACATACCCGTGAAACTTACCCGTGAAACTTACCCGTAAAACCTTGACCCGTGAAACTTACCAGTGAAACCTAGACCCGTGAAACATCACCCATGAAACATACCCGTGAAACTTACCCGTGAATCTTACCCGTGAAACCTTGACCCGTGAAACTTACCAGTGAAACCTAGACCCGTGAAACGTCACCTGTAAAACATACCCGTAAAACTTACCCGTGAAACTTACCCGTGAATCCTTGACCCGTGAAACTTTCCAGTGAAACCTAGACCCGTGAAACGTCACCCGTGAAACTTACCCGTAAAACTTACCCGTGAAACTTACCCGTGAAACCTTGACCCGTGAAACTTACCAGTGAAACCTAGACCCGTGAAACTTCACCCGTCAAACATACCCGTGAAACTTACCAGTGAAACCAAGACCCGTGAAACGTCATCCGTGAAACATACCCGTGAAACTTACCCGTGAAACTTACCCGTGAAACCTTGACCCGTGAAACTTACCAGTGAAACCTAGACCCGTGAAACGTCACCCGTGAAACATACCCGTGAAACTTACCCGTGAAACTTACCCGTAAAACCTTGACCCGTGAAACTTACCAGTGAAACCTAGACCCGTGAAACATCACCCATGAAACATACCCGTGAAACTTACCCGTGAAACTTACCCGTGAAACCTTGACCCGTGAAACTTACCAGTGAAACCTAGACCCGTGAAACGTCACCCGTGAAACATACCCGTGAAACTTACCCGTGAAACTTACCCGTAAAACCTTGACCCGTGAAACTTACCAGTGAAACCTAGACCCGTGAAACATCACCCATGAAACATACCCGTGAAACTTACCCGTGAATCTTACCCGTGAAACCTTGACCCGTGAAACTTACCAGTGAAACCTAGACCCGTGAAACGTCACCTGTAAAACATACCCGTAAAACTTACCCGTGAAACTTACCCGTGAAACCTTGACCCGTGAAACTTACCAGTGAAACCAAGACCCGTGAAACGTCATCCGTGAAACATACCCGTGAAACTTACCCGTGAAACTTACCCGTGAAACCTTGACCCGTGAAACTTACCAGTGAAACCTAGACCCGTGAAACGTCACCCGTGAAACATACCCGTGAAACTTACCAGTGAAACCTAGACCCGTGAAACGTCACCCGTGAAACTTACCCGTGAAACTTACCCGTGAAACCTTGACCCGTGAAACTTACCAGTAAAACCTAGACCCGTGAAACATCACCCATGAAACATACCCGTGAAACTTACCCGTGAAACTTACCCGTGAAACCTTGACCCGTGAAACTTACCAGTGAAACCTAGACCCGTGAAACGTCACCTGTAAAACATACCCGTAAAACTTACCCGTGAAACTTACCCGTGAAACTTACCCGTGAAACCTTGACTCGTGAAACTTACCAGTGAAACCTAGACCCGTGAAACATCACCCATGAAACATACCCGTGAAACTTACCCGTGAAACTTACCCGTGAAACCTAGACCCGTGAAACTTACCAGTGAAACCTAGACCCGTGGAACGTCGCCTGTAAAACATACCCGTAAAACTTACCCGTGAAACTTACCCGTGAAACCTTGACCCGTGAAACTTTCCAGTGAAACCTAGACCCGTGAAACGTCACTTGTGAAACATACCCGTGAAACTTACCGGTGAAACTTACCCGTGAAACCTTGACCCGTGAAACTTACCAGTGAAACCTAGACCCGTGAAACGCACCCGTGAAACGTCACCCGTGAAACTTACCCGTAAAACTTACCCGTGAAACTTACCCGTGAAACCTTGACCCGTGAAACTTACCAGTGAAACCTAGACCCGTGAAACGTCACCCGTGAAACATACCCGTGAAACTTACCCGTGAAACTTACCCGTAAAACCTTGAACTGTGAAACTTACCAGTGAAACCTAGACCCGTGAAACGTCACCCGTGAAACATACCCGTGAAATTTACCCATGAAACTTACCCGTGAAACCTTGACCCGTGAAACTTACCAGTGAAACCTAGACCCGTGAAACGTCACCCGTGAAACATACCCGTGAAACTTACAAGTGAAACTTACCCGTGAAACTTACCAGTGAAACCTAGACCCGTGAAACGTCGCCTGTAAAACATACCCGTAAAACTTACCCGTGAAACTTACCCGTGAAACCTTGACCCGTGAAACTTTCCAGTGAAACCTAGACCCGTGAAACGTCACTTGTGAAACATACCCGTGAAACTTACCGGTGAAACTTACCCGTGAAACCTTGACCCGTGAAACTTACCAGTGAAACCTAGACCCGTGAAACGCACCCGTGAAACGTCACCCGTGAAACATACCCGTGAAACTTACCCGTGAAACTTACCCGTGAAACTTACCCGTGAAACCTTGACAAGTGAAACTTACTAGTGAAACCTAGACCCGTGAAACGTCACCCGTGAAACATACCCGTGAAACTTACCCGTGAAACTTACCCGTGAAACCTTGACCCGTGAAACTTACCAGTGAAACTTAGACCCGTGAAACGTCACCCGTGAAACATACCCGTGAAACTTACCCGTGAAACTTACCCGTAAAACCTTGACCCGTGAAACTTACCAGTGAAACCTAGACCCGTGAAACATCACTCATGAAACATACCCGTGAAACTTACCCGTGAATCTTACCCGTGAAACCTTGACCCGTGAAACTTACCAGTGAAACCTAGACCCGTGAAACGACACCTGTAAAACATACCCGTGAAACTTACCCGTGAAACTTACCCGTGAAACCTTGACCCGTGAAACCTTGACCCGTGAAACATACCCGTGAAACTTACCCGTGAAACTTACCCGTAAAACCTTGACCCGTGAAACTTACCAGTGAAACCTAGACCCGTGAAACATCACCCATGAAACATACCCGTGAAACTTACCCGTGAATCTTACCCGTGAAACCTTGACCCGTGAAACTTACCAGTGAAACCTAGACCCGTGAAACGTCACCTGTAAAACATACCCGTGAAACTTACCCGTGAAACTTACCCGTGAAACCTTGACCCGTGAAACCTTGACCCGTGAAACTTACCAGTGAAACCTAGACCCGTGAAACGTCACCTGTAAAACATACCCGTAAAACTTACCCGTGAAACATACCCGTGAAACTTACCAGTGAAACCTAGACCCGTGAAACGTCACCCGTGAAACTTACCCGTGAAACTTACCCGTGAAACCTTGACCCGTGAAACTTACCAGTAAAACCTAGACCCGTGAAACATCACCCAAGAAACATACCCGTGAAACTTACCCGTGAAACTTACCCGTGAAACCTTGACCCGTGAAACTTACTAGTGAAACCTAGACCCGTGAAACGTCACCCGTGAAACATACCCGTGAAACTTACCCGTGAAACTTACCCGTGAAACCTTGACCCGTGAAATTTACCAGTGAAACCTAGACCCGTGAAACGTCACCCGTGAAACATACCCGTGAAACTTACCCGTGAAACTTACCCGTAAAACCTTGACCCGTGAAACTTACCAGTGAAACCTAGACCCGTGAAACATCACCCATGAAACATACCCGTGAAACTTACCCGTGAATCTTACCCGTGAAACCTTGACCCGTGAAACTTACCAGTGAAACCTAGACCCGTGAAACGTCACCTGTAAAACATACCCGTAAAACTTACCCGTGAAACTTACCCGTGAAACCTTGACCCGTGAAACTTACCAGTGAAACCTAGACCCGTGAAACTTCACCCGTGAAACATACCCGTGAAACTTACCCGTGAAACTTACCCGTGAAACGTCACCTGTAAAACATACCCGTAAAACTTACCCGTGAAACTTACCCGTGAAACCTTGACCCGTGAAACTTACCAGTGAAACCAAGACCCGTGAAACTTCACCCGTGAAACATACCCGTGAAACTTACCCGTAAAACTTACCCGTGAAACGTCACCTGTAAAACATACCCGTAAAACTTACCCGTGAAACTTACCCGTGAAACCTTGACCCGTGAAACTTACCAGTGAAACCAAGACCCGTGAAACGTCATCCGTGAAACATACCCGTGAAACTTACCCGTGAAACTTACCTGTGAAATCTTGACCCGTGAAACTTACCAGTGAAACCTAGACCCGTGAAACGTCACCCGTGAAACATACCCGTGAAACTTACCAGTGAAACCTAGACCCGTGAAACGTCACCCGTAAAACTTACCCGTGAAACTTACCCGTGAAACCTTGACCCGTGAAACTTACCAGTAAAACCTAGACCCGTGAAACATCACCCATGAAACATACCCGTGAAACTTACCCGTGAAACCTTGACCCGTGAAACTTACCAGTGAAACCTAGACCCGTGAAACGTCACCTGTAAAACATACCCGTAAAACTTACCCGTGAAACTTACCCGTGAAACTTACCCGTGAAACCTTGACCCGTGAAACTTACCAGTGAAACCTAGACCCGTGAAACATCACCCATGAAACATACCCGTGAAACTTACCCGTGAAACTTACCCGTGAAACCTAGACCCGTGAAACTTACCAGTGAAACCTAGACCCGTGAAACGTCGCCTGTAAAACATACCCGTAAAACTTACCCGTGAAACTTACCCGTGAAACCTTGACCCGTGAAACTTTCCAGTGAAACCTAGACCCGTGAAACGTCACTTGTGAAACATACCCGTGAAACTTACCGGTGAAACTTACCCGTGAAACCTTGACCCGTGAAACTTACTAGTGAAACCTAGACCCGTGAAACGCACCCGTGAAACGTCACCCGTGAAACTTACCCGTAAAACTTACCCGTGAAACTTACCCGTGAAACCTTGACCCGTGAAACTTACCAGTGAAACCTAGACCCGTGAAACGTCACCCGTGAAACATACCCGTGAAACTTACCCGTGAAACTTACCCGTAAAACCTTGAACTGTGAAACTTACCAGTGAAACCTAGACCCGTGAAACGTCACCCGTGAAACATACCCGTGAAATTTACCCGTGAAACTTACCCGTGAAACCTTGACCCGTGAAACTTACCAGTGAAACCTAGACCCGTGAAACGTCACCCGTGAAACATACCCGTGAAACTTACCCGTGAAACTTACCCGTGAAACCTAGACCCGTGAAACTTACCAGTGAAACCTAGACCCGTGAAACGTCGCCTGTAAAACATACCCGTAAAACTTACCCGTGAAACTTACCCGTGAAACCTTGACCCGTGAAACTTTCCAGTGAAACCTTGACCCGTGAAACGTCACTTGTGAAACATACCCGTGAAACTTACCCGTGAAACTTACCCGTGAAACCTTGACCCGTGAAACTTACCCGTGAAACCTAGACCCGTGAAACGTCACCCGTGAAACATACCCGTGAAATTTACCCGTGAAACTTACCCGTAAAACCTTGACCCGTGAAACTTACCAGTGAAACCTAGACCCGTGAAACGTCACCCGTGAAACATACCCGTGAAACTTACCCGTGAAACTTACCCGTGAAACCTTGACCCGTGAAACTTACCAGTGAAACCTAGACCCGTGAAACGTCACCCGTGAAACATACCCGTGAAACTTACTAGTGAAACCTAGACCCGTGAAACGTCACCCGTGAAACTTACCCGTGAAACTTACCCGTGAAACCTTGACCCGTGAAACTTACCAGTAAAACCTAGACCCGTGAAACATCACCCATGAAACATACCCGTGAAACTTACCCGTGAAACTTACCCGTGAAACCTTGACCCGTGAAACTTACCAGTAAAACCTAGACCCGTGAAACGTCACCTGTAAAACATACCCGTAAAACTTAACCGTGAAACTTACCCGTGAAACTTACCCGTGAAACCTTGACCCGTGAAACTTACCAGTGAAACCTAGACCCGTGAAACATCACCCATGAAACATACCCGTGAAACTTACCCGTGAAACTTACCCGTGAAACCTAGACCCGTGAAACTTACCAGTGAAACCTAGACCCGTGAAACGTCGCCTGTAAAACATACCCGTAAAACTTACCCGTGAAACTTACCCGTGAAACCTTGACCCGTGAAACTTTCCAGTGAAACCTAGACCCGTGAAACGTCACTTGTGAAACATACCCGTGAAACTTACCCGTGAAACTTACCCGTGAAACCTTGACCCGTGAAACTTACCAGTGAAACCTAGACCCGTGAAACGTCACCCGTGAAACGTCACCCGTGAAACGTCACCCGTGAAACTTACCCGTAAAACTTACCCGTGAAACCTTGACCCGTGAAACTTACCAGTGAAACCTAGACCCGTGAAACGTCACCCGTGAAACATACCCGTGAAACTTACCCGTGAAACTTAACCGTGAAACCTTGACCCGTGAAACTTACCAGTGAAACCTAGACCCGTGAAACGTCACCCGTGAAACATACCCGTGAAACTTACCCGTGAAACTTACCCGTGAAACCTAGACCCGTGAAACTTACCAGTGAAACCTAGACCCGTGAAACGTCGCCTGTAAAACATACCCGTAAAACTTACCCGTGAAACTTACCCGTGAAACCTTGACCCGTGAAACTTTCCAGTGAAACCTAGACCCGTGAAACGTCACTTGTGAAACATACCCGTGAAACTTACCCGTGAAACTTACCCGTGAAACCTTGACCCGTGAAACTTACCCGTGAAACCTAGACCCGTGAAACGTCACCCGTGAAACATACCCGTGAAACTTACCCGTGAAACTTACCCGTAAAACCTTGACCCGTGAAACTTACCAGTGAAACCTAGACCCGTGAAACGTCACCCGTGAAACATACCCGTGAAACTTACCCGTGAAACTTACCCGTGAAACCTTGACCCGTGAAACTTACCAGTGAAACCTAGACCCGTGAAACGTCACCCGTGAAACATACCCGTAAAACTTACCCGTGAAACTTACCCGTGAAACCTTGACCCGTGAAACTTACCAGTGAAACCTAGACCCGTGAAACGTCACCCGTGAAACATACCCGTGAAACTTACCCGTGAAACCTTGACCCGTGAAACTTACTAGTGAAACCTAGACCCGTGAAACGTCACCCGTGAAACGTCACCCGTGAAATATACCCGTGAAACTTACCCGTGAAACTTACCCGTGAAACCTTGACCCGTGAAACTTACCAGTGAAACCTAGACCCGTGAAACGTCACCCGTGAAACATACCCGTGAAACTTACCCGTGAAACTTACCCGTAAAACCTTGACCCGTGAAACTTACCAGTGAAACCTAGACCCGTGAAACATCACCCATGAAACATACCCGTGAAACTTACCCGTGAATCTTACCCGTGAAACCTTGACCCGTGAAACTTACCAGTGAAACCTAGACCCGTGAAACGTCACCTGTAAAACATACCCGTGAAACTTACCCGTGAAACTTACCCGTGAAACCTTGACCCGTGAAACCTTGACCCGTGAAACTTACCAGTGAAACCTAGACCCGTGAAACGTCACCTGTAAAACATACCCGTAAAACTTACCCGTGAAACATACCCGTGAAACTTACCAGTGAAACCTAGACCCGTGAAACGTTACCCGTGAAACTTACCCGTGAAACTTACCCGTGAAACCTTGACCCGTGAAACTTACCAGTAAAACCTAGACCCGTGAAACATCACCCATGAAACATACCCGTGAAACTTACCCGTGAAACCTTGACCCGTGAAACTTACTAGTGAAACCTAGACCCGTGAAACGTCACCCGTGAAACATACCCGTGAAACTTACCCGTGAAACTTACCCGTGAAACCTTGACCCGTGAAACTTACCAGTGAAACCTAGACCCGTGAAACGTCACCCGTGAAACATACCCGTGAAACTTACCCGTGAAACTTACCCGTAAAATTTTGACCCGTGAAACTTACCAGTGAAACCTAGACCCGTGAAACATCACCCATGAAACATACCCGTGAAACTTACCCGTGAATCTTACCCGTGAAACCTTGACCCGTGAAACTTACCAGTGAAACCTAGACCCGTGAAACGTCACCTGTAAAACATACCCGTAAAACTTACCCGTGAAACTTACCCGTGAATCCTTGACCCGTGAAACTTTCCAGTGAAACCTAGACCCGTGAAACGTCACCCGTGAAACTTACCCGTAAAACTTACCCGTGAAACTTACCCGTGAAACCTTGACTCGTGAAACTTACCAGTGAAACCTAGACCCGTGAAACTTCACCCGTAAAACATACCCGTGAAACTTACCCGTGAAACTTACCCGTGAAACTTACCCGTGAAACGTCACCTGTAAAACATACCCGTAAAACTTACCCGTGAAACTTACCCGTGAAACCTTGACCCGTGAAACTTACCAGTGAAACCAAGACCCGTGAAACTTCACCCGTGAAACATACCCGTGAAACTTACCCGTGAAACTTTCCAGTGAAACCTAGACCCGTGAAACATCACCCATGAAACATACCCGTGAAACTTACCCGTGAATCTTACCCGTGAAACCTTGACCCGTGAAACTTACCAGTGAAACCTAGACCCGTGAAACGTCACCTGTAAAACATACCCGTAAAACTTACCCGTGAAACTTACCCGTGAATCCTTGACCCGTGAAACTTTCCAGTGAAACCTAGACCCGTGAAACGTCACCCGTGAAACTTACCCGTAAAACTTACCCGTGAAACTTACCCGTGAAACCTTGACTCGTGAAACTTACCAGTGAAACCTAGACCCGTGAAACTTCACCCGTAAAACATACCCGTGAAACTTACCCGTGAAACTTACCCGTGAAACTTACCCGTGAAACGTCACCTGTAAAACATACCCGTAAAACTTACCCGTGAAACTTACCCGTGAAACCTTGACCCGTGAAACTTACCAGTGAAACCAAGACCCGTGAAACTTCACCCGTTAAACATACCCGTGAAACTTACCCGTGAAACGTCACCTGTAAAACATACCCGTAAAACTTACCCGTGAAACTTACCCGTGAAACCTTGACCCGTGAAACTTACCAGTGAAACCAAGACCCGTGAAACGTCATCCGTGAAACATACCCGTGAAACTTACCCGTGAAACTTACCCGTGAAACCTTGACCCGTGAAACTTACCAGTGAAACCTAGACCCGTGAAACGTCACCCGTGAAACATACCCGTGAAAATTACCAGTGAAACCTAGACCCGTGAAACGTCACCCGTGAAACTTACCCGTGAAACTTACCCGTGAAACCTTGACCCGTGAAACTTACCAGTAAAACCTAGACCCGTGAAACATCACCCATGAAACATACCCGTGAAACTTACCCGTGAAACTTACCCGTGAAACCTTGACCCGTGACACTTACCAGTGAAACCTAGACCCGTGAAACATCACCTATGAAACATACCCGTGAAACTTACCCGTGAAACTTACCCGTGAAACCTAGACCCGTGAAACTTACCAGTGAAACCTAGACCCGTGAAACGTCGCCTGTAAAACATACCCGTAAAACTTACCCGTGAAACTTACCCGTGAAACCTTGACCCGTGAAACTTTCCAGTGAAACCTAGACCCGTGAAACGTCACTTGTGAAACATACCCGTGAAACTTACCGGTGAAACTTACCCGTGAAACCTTGACCCGTGAAACTTACCAGTGAAACCTAGACCCGTGAAACGCACCCGTGAAACGTCACCCGTGAAACTTACCCGTAAAACTTACCCGTGAAACTTACCCGTGAAACCTTGACCCGTGAAACTTACCAGTGAAACCTAGACCCGTGAAACGTCACCCGTGAAACATACCCGTGAAACTTACCCGTGAAACTTACCCGTAAAACCTTGAACTGTGAAACTTACCAGTGAAACCTAGACCCGTGAAACGTCACCCGTGAAACATACCCGTGAAATTTACCCGTGAAACTTACCCGTGAAACCTTGACCCGTGAAACTTACCAGTGAAACCTAGACCCGTGAAACGTCACCCGTGAAACATACCCGTGAAACTTACCCGTGAAACTTACCCGTGAAACCTAGACCCGTGAAACTTACCAGTGAAACCTAGACCCGTGAAACGTCGCCTGTAAAACATACCCGTAAAACTTACCCGTGAAACTTACCCGTGAAACCTTGACCCGTGAAACTTTCCAGTGAAACCTAGACCCGTGAAACGTCACTTGTGAAACATACCCGTGAAACTTACCCGTGAAACCTTGACCCGTGAAACTTACCCGTGAAACCTAGACCCGTGAAACGTCACCCGTGAAACATACCCGTGAAATTTACCCGTGAAACTTACCCGTAAAACCTTGACCCGTGAAACTTACCAGTGAAACCTAGACCCGTGAAACGTCACCCGTGAAACATACCCGTGAAACTTACCCGTGAAACCTTGACCCGTGAAACTTACCAGTGAAACCTAGACCCGTGAAACGTCACCCGTGAAACATACCCGTGAAACTTACCCGTGAAACTTACCCGTGAAACCTTGACCCGTGAAACTTACCAGTGAAACCTAGACCCGTGAAACGTCACCCGTGAAACATACCCGTGAAACTTACCCGTGAAACTTACCCGTGAAACCTTGACAAGTGAAACTTACTAGTGAAACCTAGACCCGTGAAACGTCACCCGTGAAACATACCCGTGAAACTTACCCGTGAAACTTACCCGTGAAACCTTGACCCGTGAAACTTACCAGTGAAACCTAGACCCGTGAAACGTCACCCGTGAAACATACCCGTGAAACTTACCCGTGAAACTTACCCGTAAAACCTTGCCCCGTGAAACTTACCAGTGAAACCTAGACCCGTGAAACATCACTCATGAAACATACCCGTGAAACTTACCCGTGAATCTTACCCGTGAAACCTTGACCCGTGAAACTTACCAGTGAAACCTAGACCCGTGAAACGTCACCTGTAAAACATACCCGTGAAACTTACCCGTGAAACTTACCCGTGAAACCTTGACCCGTGAAACCTTGACCCGTGAAACATACCCGTGAAACTTACCCGTGAAACTTACCCGTAAAACCTTGACCCGTGAAACTTACCAGTAAGACCTAGACCCGTGAAACATCACCCATGAAACAAACCCGTGAAACTTACCCGTGAATCTTACCCGTGAAACCTTGACCCGTGAAACTTACCAGTGAAACCTAGACCCGTGAAACGTCACCTGTAAAACATACCCGTGAAACTTACCCGTGAAACTTACCCGTGAAACCTTGACCCGTGAAACCTTGACCCGTGAAACTTACCAGTGAAACCTAGACCCGTGAAACGTCACCTGTAAAACATACCCGTAAAACTTACCCGTGAAACATACCCGTGAAACTTACCAGTGAAACCTAGACTCGTGAAACGTCACCCGTGAAACTTACCCGTGAAACTTACCCGTGAAACTTACCCGTGAAACCTTGACCCGTGAAACTTACCAGTGAAACCTAGACCCGTGAAACGTCACCCGTGAAACATACCCGTGAAACTTACCCGTGAAACTTACCCGTAAAACCTTGACCCGTGAAACTTACCAGTGAAACCTAGACCCGTGAAACATCACCCATGAAACATACCCGTGAAACTTACCCGTGAATCTTACCCGTGAAACCTTGACCCGTGAAACTTACCAGTGAAACCTAGACCCGTGAAACGTCACCTGTAAAACATACCCGTAAAACTTACCCGTGAAACTTACCCGTGAATCCTTGACCCGTGAAACTTTCCAGTGAAACCTAGACCCGTGAAACGTCACCCGTGAAACTTACCCGTAAAACTTACCCGTGAAACTTACCCGTGAAACCTTGACTCGTGAAACTTACCAGTGAAACCTAGACCCGTGAAACTTCACCCGTGAAACATACCCGTGAAACTTACCCGTGAAACTTACCCGTGAAACGTCACCTGTAAAACATACCCGTAAAACTTACCCGTGAAACTTACCCGTGAAACCTTGACCCGTGAAACTTACCAGTGAAACCAAGACCCGTGAAACTTCACCCGTGAAACATACCCGTGAAACTTACCCGTGAAACTTACCCGTGAAACGTCACCTGTAAAACATACCCGTAAAACTTACCCGTGAAACTTACCCGTGAAACCTTGACCCGTGAAACTTACCAGTGAAACCAAGACCCGTGAAACGTCATCCGTGAAACATACCCGTGAAACTTACCCGTGAAACTTACCCGTGAAACCTTGACCCGTGAAACTTACCAGTGAAACCTAGACCCGTGAAACGTCACCCGTGAAACATACCCGTGAAAATTACCAGTGAAACCTAGACCCGTGAAACGTCACCCGTGAAACTTACCCGTGAAACTTACCCGTGAAACCTTGACCCGTGAAACTTACCAGTAAAACCTAGACCCGTGAAACATCACCCATGAAACATACCCGTGAAACTTACCCGTGAAACCTTGACCCGTGAAACTTACCAGTGAAACCTAGACCCGTGAAACGTCACCTGTAAAACATACCCGTAAAACTTACCCGTGAAACTTACCCGTGAAACTTACCCGTGAAACCTTGACCCGTGACACTTACCAGTGAAACCTAGACCCGTGAAACATCACCTATGAAACATACCCGTGAAACTTACCCGTGAAACTTACCCGTGAAACCTAGACCCGTGAAACTTACCAGTGAAACCTAGACCCGTGAAACGTCGCCTGTAAAACATACCCGTAAAACTTACCCGTGAAACTTACCCGTGAAACCTTGACCCGTGAAACTTTCCAGTGAAACCTAGACCCGTGAAACGTCACTTGTGAAACATACCCGTGAAACTTACCGGTGAAACTTACCCGTGAAACCTTGACCCGTGAAACTTACCAGTGAAACCTAGACCCGTGAAACGCACCCGTGAAACGTCACCCGTGAAACTTACCCGTAAAACTTACCCGTGAAACTTACCCGTGAAACCTTGACCCGTGAAACTTACCAGTGAAACCTAGACCCGTGAAACGTCACCCGTGAAACATACCCGTGAAACTTACCCGTGAAACTTACCCGTAAAACCTTGAACTGTGAAACTTACCAGTGAAACCTAGACCCGTGAAACGTCACCCGTGAAACATACCCGTGAAATTTACCCGTGAAACTTACCCGTGAAACCTTGACCCGTGAAACTTACCAGTGAAACCTAGACCCGTGAAACGTCACCCGTGAAACATACCCGTGAAACTTACCCGTGAAACTTACCCGTGAAACCTAGACCCGTGAAACTTACCAGTGAAACCTAGACCCGTGAAACGTCGCCTGTAAAACATACCCGTAAAACTTACCCGTGAAACTTACCCGTGAAACCTTGACCCGTGAAACTTTCCAGTGAAACCTAGACCCGTGAAACGTCACTTGTGAAACATACCCGTGAAACTTACCCGTGAAACTTACCCGTGAAACCTTGTCCCGTGAAACTTACCCGTGAAACCTAGACCCGTGAAACGTCACCCGTGAAACATACCCGTGAAATTTACCCGTGAAACTTACCCGTAAAACCTTGACCCGTGAAACTTACCAGTGAAACCTAGACCCGTGAAACGTCACCCGTGAAACATACCCGTGAAACTTACCCGTGAAACCTTGACCCGTGAAACTTACCAGTGAAACCTAGACCCGTGAAACGTCACCCGTGAAACATACCCGTGAAACTTACCCGTGAAACTTACCCGTGAAACCTTGACCCGTGAAACTTACCAGTGAAACCTAGACCCGTGAAACGTCACCCGTGAAACATACCCGTGAAACTTACCCGTGAAACTTACCCGTGAAACCTTGACAAGTGAAACTTACTAGTGAAACCTAGACCCGTGAAACGTCACCCGTGAAACATACCCGTGAAACTTACCCGTGAAACTTACCCGTGAAACTTACCAGTGAAACCTAGACCCGTGAAACGTCACCCGTGAAACATACCCGTGAAACTTACCCGTGAAACTTACCCGTAAAACCTTGCCCCGTGAAACTTACCAGTGAAACCTAGACCCGTGAAACATCACTCATGAAACATACCCGTGAAACTTACCCGTGAATCTTACCCGTGAAACCTTGACCCGTGAAACTTACCAGTGAAACCTAGACCCGTGAAACGTCACCTGTAAAACATACCCGTGAAACTTACCCGTGAAACTTACCCGTGAAACCTTGACCCGTGAAACCTTGACCCGTGAAACATACCCGTGAAACTTACCCGTGAAACTTACCCGTAAAACCTTGACCCGTGAAACTTACCAGTGAAACCTAGACCCGTGAAACATCACCCATGAAACATACCCGTGAAACTTACCCGTGAATCTTACCCGTGAAACCTTGACCCGTGAAACTTACCAGTGAAACCTAGACCCGTGAAACGTCACCTGTAAAACATACCCGTGAAACTTACCCGTGAAACTTACCCGTGAAACCTTGACCCGTGAAACCTTGACCCGTGAAACTTACCAGTGAAACCTAGACCCGTGAAACGTCACCTGTAAAACATACCCGTAAAACTTACCCGTGAAACATACCCGTGAAACTTACCAGTGAAACCTAGACCCGTGAAACGTCACCCGTGAAACTTACCCGTGAAACTTACCCGTGAAACCTTGACCCGTGAAACTTACCAGTAAAACCTAGACCCGTGAAACATCACCCATGAAACATACCCGTGAAACTTACCCGTGAAACTTACCCGTGAAACCTTGACCCGTGAAACTTACTAGTGAAACCTAGACCCGTGAAACGTCACCCGTGAAACATACCCGTGAAACTTACCCGTGAAACTTACCCGTGAAACCTTGACCCGTGAAATTTACCAGTGAAACCTAGACCCGTGAAACGTCACCCGTGAAACATACCCGTGAAACTTACCCGTGAAACTTACCCGTAAAACCTTGACCCGTGAAACTTACCAGTGAAACCTAGACCCGTGAAACATCACCCATGAAACATACCCGTGAAACTTACCCGTGAATCTTACCCGTGAAACCTTGACCCGTGAAACTTACCAGTGAAACCTAGACCCGTGAAACGTCACCTGTAAAACATACCCGTAAAACTTACCCGTGAAACTTACCCGTGAAACCTTGACCCGTGAAACTTACCAGTGAAACCTAGACCCGTGAAACTTCACCCGTGAAACATACCCGTGAAACTTACCCGTGAAACTTACCCGTGAAACGTCACCTGTAAAACATACCCGTAAAACTTACCCGTGAAACTTACCCGTGAAACCTTGACCCGTGAAACTTACCAGTGAAACCAAGACCCGTAAAACTTCACCCGTGAAACATACCCGTGAAACTTACCCGTAAAACTTACCCGTGAAACGTCACCTGTAAAACATACCCGTAAAACTTACCCGTGAAACTTACCCGTGAAACCTTGACCCGTGAAACTTACCAGTGAAACCAAGACCCGTGAAACGTCATCCGTGAAACATACCCGTGAAACTTACCCGTGAAACTTACCCGTGAAACCTTGACCCGTGAAACTTACCAGTGAAACCTAGACCCGTGAAACGTCACCCGTGAAACATACCCGTGAAACTTACCAGTGAAACCTAGACCCGTGAAACGTCACCCGTGAAACTTACCCGTGAAACTTACCCGTGAAACCTTGACCCGTGAAACTTACCAGTAAAACCTAGACCCGTGAAACATCACCCATGAAACATACCCGTGAAACTTACCCGTGAAACTTACCCGTGAAACCTTGACCCGTGAAACTTACCAGTGAAACCTAGACCCGTGAAACGTCACCTGTAAAACATACCCGTAAAACTTACCCGTGAAACTTACCCGTGAAACTTACCCGTGAAACCTTGACCCGTGAAACTTACCAGTGAAACCTAGACCCGTGAAACATCACCCATGAAACATACCCGTGAAACTTACCCGTGAAACTTACCCGTGAAACCTAGACCCGTGAAACTTACCAGTGAAACCTAGACCCGTGAAACGTCGCCTGTAAAACATACCCGTAAAACTTACCCGTGAAACTTACCCGTGAAACCTTGACCCGTGAAACTTTCCAGTGAAACCTAGACCCGTGAAACGTCACTTGTGAAACATACCCGTGAAACTTACCGGTGAAACTTACCCGTGAAACCTTGACCCGTGAAACTTACTAGTGAAACCTAGACCCGTGAAACGCACCCGTGAAACGTCACCCGTGAAACTTACCCGTAAAACTTACCCGTGAAACTTACCCGTGAAACCTTGACCCGTGAAACTTACCAGTGAAACCTAGACCCGTGAAACGTCACCCGTGAAACATACCCGTGAAACTTACCCGTGAAACTTACCCGTAAAACCTTGAACTGTGAAACTTACCAGTGAAACCTAGACCCGTGAAACGTCACCCGTGAAACATACCCGTGAAATTTACCCGTGAAACTTACCCGTGAAACCTTGACCCGTGAAACTTACCAGTGAAACCTAGACCCGTGAAACGTCACCCGTGAAACATACCCGTGAAACTTACCCGTGAAACTTACCCGTGAAACCTAGACCCGTGAAACTTACCAGTGAAACCTAGACCCGTGAAACGTCACCCGTGAAACATACCCGTGAAACTTACCCGTGAAACCTTGACAAGTGAAACTTACTAGTGAAACCTAGACCCGTGAAACGTCACCCGTGAAACATACCCGTGAAACTTACCCGTGAAACCTTGACCCGTGAAACTTACCAGTGAAACCTAGACCCGTGAAACGTCACCCGTGAAACATACCCGTGAAACTTACCCGTGAAACTTACCCGTAAAACCTTGACCCGTGAAACTTACCAGTGAAACCTAGACCCGTGAAACATCACTCATGAAACATACCCGTGAAACTTACCCGTGAATCTTACCCGTGAAACCTTGACCCGTGAAACTTACCAGTGAAACCTAGACCCGTGAAACGTCACCTGTAAAACATACCCGTGAAACTTACCCGTGAAACTTACCCGTGAAACCTTGACCCGTGAAACCTTGACCCGTGAAACTTACCAGTGAAACCTAGACCCGTGAAACGTCACCTGTAAAACATACCCGTAAAACTTACCCGTGAAACATACCCGTGAAACTTACCAGTGAAACCTAGACCCGTGAAACGTCACCCGTGAAACTTACCCGTGAAACTTACCCGTGAAACCTTGACCCGTGAAACTTACCAGTAAAACCTAGACCCGTGAAACATCACCCATGAAACATACCCGTGAAACTTACCCGTGAAACTTACCCGTGAAACCTTGACCCGTGAAACTTACTAGTGAAACCTAGACCCGTGAAACGTCACCCGTGAAACATACCCGTGAAACTTACCCGTGAAACTTACCCGTGAAACCTTGACCCGTGAAACTTACCAGCGAAACCTAGACCCGTGAAACGTCACCCGTGAAACATACCCGTGAAACTTACCCGTGAAACTTACCCGTAAAACCTTGACCCGTGAAACTTACCAGTGAAACCTAGACCCGTGAAACATCACCCATGAAACATACCCGTGAAACTTACCCGTGAATCTTACCCGTGAAACCTTGACCCGTGAAACTTACCAGTGAAACCTAGACCCGTGAAACGTCACCTGTAAAACATACCCGTAAAACTTACCCGTGAAACTTACCCGTGAATCCTTGACCCGTGAAACTTTCCAGTGAAACCTAGACCCGTGAAACGTCACCCGTGAAACTTACCCGTGAAACTTACCCGTGAAACTTACCCGTAAAACCTTGACCCGTGAAACTTACCAGTGAAACCTAGACCCGTGAAACATCACCCATGAAACATACCCGTGAAACTTACCCGTGAATCTTACCCGTGAAACCTTGACCCGTGAAACTTACCAGTGAAACCTAGACCCGTGAAACGTCACCTGTAAAACATACCCGTAAAACTTACCCGTGAAACTTACCCGTGAAACCTTGACCCGTGAAACTTACCAGTGAAACCTAGACCCGTGAAACTTCACCCGTGAAACATACCCGTGAAACTTACCCGTGAAACTTACCCGTGAAACGTCACCTGTAAAACATACCCGTAAAACTTACCCGTGAAACTTACCCGTGAAACCTTGACCCGTGAAACTTACCAGTGAAACCAAGACCCGTAAAACTTCACCCGTGAAACATACCCGTGAAACTTACCCGTAAAACTTACCCGTGAAACGTCACCTGTAAAACATACCCGTAAAACTTACCCGTGAAACTTACCCGTGAAACCTTGACCCGTGAAACTTACCAGTGAAACCAAGACCCGTGAAACGTCATCCGTGAAACATACCCGTGAAACTTACCCGTGAAACTTACCCGTGAAACCTTGACCCGTGAAACTTACCAGTGAAACCTAGACCCGTGAAACGTCACCCGTGAAACATACCCGTGAAACTTACCAGTGAAACCTAGACCCGTGAAACGTCACCCGTGAAACTTACCCGTGAAACTTACCCGTGAAACCTTGACCCGTGAAACTTACCAGTAAAACCTAGACCCGTGAAACATCACCCATGAAACATACCCGTGAAACTTACCCGTGAAACTTACCCGTGAAACCTTGACCCGTGAAACTTACCAGTGAAACCTAGACCCGTGAAACGTCACCTGTAAAACATACCCGTAAAACTTACCCGTGAAACTTACCCGTGAAACTTACCCGTGAAACCTTGACCCGTGAAACTTACCAGTGAAACCTAGACCCGTGAAACATCACCCATGAAACATACCCGTGAAACTTACCCGTGAAACTTACCCGTGAAACCTAGACCCGTGAAACTTACCAGTGAAACCTAGACCCGTGAAACGTCGCCTGTAAAACATACCCGTAAAACTTACCCGTGAAACTTACCCGTGAAACCTTGACCCGTGAAACTTTCCAGTGAAACCTAGACCCGTGAAACGTCACTTGTGAAACATACCCGTGAAACTTACCGGTGAAACTTACCCGTGAAACCTTGACCCGTGAAACTTACTAGTGAAACCTAGACCCGTGAAACGCACCCGTGAAACGTCACCCGTGAAACTTACCCGTAAAACTTACCCGTGAAACTTACCCGTGAAACCTTGACCCGTGAAACTTACCAGTGAAACCTAGACCCGTGAAACGTCACCCGTGAAACATACCCGTGAAACTTACCCGTGAAACTTACCCGTAAAACCTTGAACTGTGAAACTTACCAGTGAAACCTAGACCCGTGAAACGTCACCCGTGAAACATACCCGTGAAATTTACCCGTGAAACTTACCCGTGAAACCTTGACCCGTGAAACTTACCAGTGAAACCTAGACCCGTGAAACGTCACCCGTGAAACATACCCGTGAAACTTACCCGTGAAACTTACCCGTGAAACCTAGACCCGTGAAACTTACCAGTGAAACCTAGACCCGTGAAACGTCACCCGTGAAACATACCCGTGAAACTTACCCGTGAAACCTTGACAAGTGAAACTTACTAGTGAAACCTAGACCCGTGAAACGTCACCCGTGAAACATACCCGTGAAACTTACCCGTGAAACCTTGACCCGTGAAACTTACCAGTGAAACCTAGACCCGTGAAACGTCACCCGTGAAACATACCCGTGAAACTTACCCGTAAAACCTTGACCCGTGAAACTTACCAGTGAAACCTAGACCCGTGAAACATCACTCATGAAACATACCCGTGAAACTTACCCGTGAATCTTACCCGTGAAACCTTGACCCGTGAAACTTACCAGTGAAACCTAGACCCGTGAAACGTCACCTGTAAAACATACCCGTGAAACTTACCCGTGAAACTTACCCGTGAAACCTTGACCCGTGAAACCTTGACCCGTGAAACTTACCAGTGAAACCTAGACCCGTGAAACGTCACCTGTAAAACATACCCGTAAAACTTACCCGTGAAACATACCCGTGAAACTTACCAGTGAAACCTAGACCCGTGAAACGTCACCCGTGAAACTTACCCGTGAAACTTACCCGTGAAACCTTGACCCGTGAAACTTACCAGTAAAACCTAGACCCGTGAAACATCACCCATGAAACATACCCGTGAAACTTACCCGTGAAACTTACCCGTGAAACCTTGACCCGTGAAACTTACTAGTGAAACCTAGACCCGTGAAACGTCACCCGTGAAACATACCCGTGAAACTTACCCGTGAAACTTACCCGTGAAACCTTGACCCGTGAAACTTACCAGCGAAACCTAGACCCGTGAAACGTCACCCGTGAAACATACCCGTGAAACTTACCCGTGAAACTTACCCGTAAAACCTTGACCCGTGAAACTTACCAGTGAAACCTAGACCCGTGAAACATCACCCATGAAACATACCCGTGAAACTTACCCGTGAATCTTACCCGTGAAACCTTGACCCGTGAAACTTACCAGTGAAACCTAGACCCGTGAAACGTCACCTGTAAAACATACCCGTAAAACTTACCCGTGAAACTTACCCGTGAATCCTTGACCCGTGAAACTTTCCAGTGAAACCTAGACCCGTGAAACGTCACCCGTGAAACTTACCCGTAAAACTTACCCGTGAAACTTACCCGTGAAACCTTGACCCGTGAAACTTACCAGTGAAACCTAGACCCGTGAAACGTCACCCGTGAAACATACCCGTGAAACTTACCCGTGAAACTTACCCGTGAAACGTCACCTGTAAAACATACCCGTAAAACTTACCCGTGAAACTTACCCGTGAAACCTTGACCCGTGAAACTTACCAGTGAAACCAAGACCCGTGAAACGTCATCCGTGAAACATACCCGTGAAACTTACCCGTGAAACTTACCCGTGAAACCTTGACCCGTGAAACTTACCAGTAAAACCTAGACCCGTGAAACATCACCCATGAAACATACCCGTGAAACTTACCCGTGAAACTTACCCGTGAAACCTTGACCCGTGAAACTTACCAGTGAAACCTAGACCCGTGAAACGTCACCTGTAAAACATACCCGTAAAACTTACCCGTGAAACTTACCCGTGAAACTTACCCGTGAAACCTTGATCCGTGAAACTTTCCAGTGAAACCTAGACCCGTGAAACGTCACCCGTGAAACATACCCGTGAAACTTACCCGTGAAACTTACCCGTGAAACCTTGACCCGTGAAACTTACCAGTGAAACCTAGACCCGTGAAACTTACCAGTGAAACCTAGACCCGTGAAACGTCACCCGTGAAACTTACCCGTAAAACTTACCCGTTAAACTTACCCGTGAAACCTTGACCCGTGAAACTTACCAGTGAAACCTAGACCCGTGAAACGTCACCCGTGAAACTTACGCGTAAAACTTACCCGTGAAACTTACCCGTAAAACTTACCCGTGAAACCTTGACCCGTGAAACTTACCAGTGAAACCTAGACCCGTGAAACGTCACCCGTGAAACATACCCGTGAAACTTACCAGTGAAACTTACCCGTGAAACTTACCCGTGAAACCTTGACCCGTGAAACCTTGACCCGTGAAACTTACCAGTGAAACCTAGACCCGTGAAACGTCACCTGTAAAACATACCCGTAAAACTTACCCGTGAAACATACCCGTGAAACTTACCAGTGAAACCTAGACCCGTGAAACGTCACCCGTGAAACTTACCCGTGAAACTTACCCGTGAAACCTTGACCCGTGAAACTTACCAGTGAAACCTAGACCCGTGAAACGTCACCCGTGAAACATACCCGTGAAACTTACCCGTGAAACTTACCCGTGAAACCTTGACCCGTGAAACTTACTAGTGAAACCTATACCCGTGAAACGTCACCCGTGAAACATACCCGTGAAACTTACCCGTGAATCTTACCCGTGAAACCTTGACCCGTGAAACTTACCAGTGAAACCTAGACCCGTGAAACGTCACCCGTGAAACATACCCGTGAAACTTACCCGTAAAACCTTGACCCATGAAACTTACCAGTGAAACCTAGACCCGTGAAACATCACCCATGAAACATACCCGTGAAACTTACCCGTGAATCTTACCCGTGAAACCTTGACCCGTGAAACTTACCAGTGAAACCTAGACCCGTGAAACGTCACCTGTAAAACTTACCCGTGAAACTTACCCGTGAATCCTTGACCCGTGAAACTTTCCAGTGAAACCTAGACCCGTGAAACGTCACCCGTGAAACTTACCCGTAAAACTTACCCGTGAAACTTACCCGTGAAACCTTGACCCGTGAAACTTACCAGTGAAACCTAGACCCGTGAAACGTCACCCGTGAAACATACCCGTGAAACTTACCCGTGAAACTTACCCGTGAACGTCACCTGTAAAACATACCCGTAAAACTTACCCGTGAAACTTACCCGTGAAACCTTGACCCGTGAAACTTACCAGTGAAACCAAGACCCGTGAAACGTCATCCGTGAAACATACCCGTGAAACTTACCAGTGAAACTTACCCGTAAAACCTTGACCCGTGAAACTTACCAGTGAAACCTAGACCCGTAAAACGTCACCCGTGAAACATACCCGTGAAACTTACCAGTGAAACCTAGACCCGTGAAACGTCACCCGTGAAACTTACCCGTGAAACTTACCCGTGAAACCTTGACCCGTGAAACTTACCAGTAAAACCTAGACCCGTGAAACATCACCCATGAAACATACCCGTGAAACTTACCCGTGAAACTTACCCGTGAAACCTTGACCCGTGAAACTTACCAGTGAAACCTAGACCCGTGAAACGTCACCTGTAAAACATACCCGTAAAACTTACCCGTGAAACCTTGACCCGTGAAACTTACCAGTGAAACCTAGACCCGTGAAACGTCACCCGTGAAACTTACGCGTAAAACTTACCCGTGAAACCTAGACCCGTGAAACGTCACCCGTGAAACATACCCGTGAAACTTACCCGTGAAACTTACCCGTGAAACCTTGACCCGTGAAACTTACTAGTGAAACCTATACCCGTGAAACGTCACCCGTGAAACATACCCGTGAAACTTACCCGTGAATCTTACCCGTGAAACCTTGACCCGTGAAACTTACCAGTGAAACCTAGACCCGTGAAACGTCACCCGTGAAACATACCCGTGAAACTTACCCGTAAAACCTTGACCCGTGAAACTTACCAGTGAAACCTAGACCCGTGAAACATCACCCATGAAACATACCCGTGAAACTTACCCGTGAATCTTACCCGTGAAACCTTGACCCGTGAAACTTACCAGTGAAACCTAGACCCGTGAAACGTCACCTGTAAAACTTACCCGTGAAACTTACCCGTGAATCCTTGACCCGTGAAACTTTCCAGTGAAACCTAGACCCGTGAAACGTCACCCGTGAAACTTACCCGTAAAACTTACCCGTGAAACTTACCCGTGAAACCTTGACCCGTGAAACTTACCAGTGAAACCTAGACCCGTGAAACGTCACCCGTGAAACATACCCGTGAAACTTACCCGTGAAACTTACCCGTGAACGTCACCTGTAAAACATACCCGTAAAACTTACCCGTGAAACTTACCCGTGAAACCTTGACCCGTGAAACTTACCAGTGAAACCAAGACCCGTGAAACGTCATCCGTGAAACATACCCGTGAAACTTACCCGTGAAACTTACCCGTGAAACCTTGACCCGTGAAACTTACTAGTGAAACCTAGACCCGTGAAACGTCACCCGTGAAACATACCCGTGAAACTTACCCGTGAAACTTACCCGTGAAACCTTGACCCGTGAAACTTACCAGCGAAACCTAGACCCGTGAAACGTCACCCGTGAAACATACCCGTGAAACTTACCCGTGAAACTTACCCGTAAAACCTTGACCCGTGAAACTTACCAGTGAAACCTAGACCCGTGAAACATCACCCATGAAACATACCCGTGAAACTTACCCGTGAATCTTACCCGTGAAACCTTGACCCGTGAAACTTACCAGTGAAACCTAGACCCGTGAAACGTCACCTGTAAAACATACCCGTAAAACTTACCCGTGAAACTTACCCGTGAATCCTTGACCCGTGAAACTTTCCAGTGAAACCTAGACCCGTGAAACGTCACCCGTGAAACTTACCCGTAAAACTTACCCGTGAAACTTACCCGTGAAACCTTGACCCGTGAAACTTACCAGTGAAACCTAGACCCGTGAAACGTCACCCGTGAAACATACCCGTGAAACTTACCCGTGAAACTTACCCGTGAAACGTCACCTGTAAAACATACCCGTAAAACTTACCCGTGAAACTTACCCGTGAAACCTTGACCCGTGAAACTTACCAGTGAAACCAAGACCCGTGAAACGTCATCCGTGAAACATACCCGTGAAACTTACCCGTGAAACTTACCCGTGAAACCTTGACCCGTGAAACTTACCAGTAAAACCTAGACCCGTGAAACATCACCCATGAAACATACCCGTGAAACTTACCCGTGAAACTTACCCGTGAAACCTTGACCCGTTAAACTTACCAGTGAAACCTAGACCCGTGAAACGTCACCTGTAAAACATACCCGTAAAACTTACCCGTGAAACTTACCCGTGAAACTTACCCGTGAAACTTACCCGTGAAACCTTGATCCGTGAAACTTTCCAGTGAAACCTAGACCCGTGAAACGTCACCCGTGAAACATACCCGTGAAACTTACCCGTGAAACTTACCCGTGAAACCTTGACCCGTGAAACTTACCAGTGAAACCTAGACCCGTGAAACTTACCAGTGAAACCTAGACCCGTGAAACGTCACCCGTGAAACTTACCCGTAAAACTTACCCGTTAAACTTACCCGTGAAACCTTGACCCGTGAAACTTACCAGTGAAACCTAGACCCGTGAAACGTCACCCGTGAAACTTACGCGTAAAACTTACCCGTGAAACTTACCCGTAAAACTTACCCGTGAAACCTTGACCCGTGAAACTTACCAGTGAAACCTAGACCCGTGAAACGTCACCCGTGAAACATACCCGTGAAACTTACCAGTGAAACTTACCCGTGAAACTTACCCGTGAAACCTTGACCCGTGAAACCTTGACCCGCGAAACTTACCAGTGAAACCTAGACCCGTGAAACGTCACCTGTAAAACATACCCGTAAAACTTACCCGTGAAACATACCCGTGAAACTTACCAGTGAAACCTAGACCCGTGAAACGTCACCCGTGAAACTTACCCGTGAAACTTACCCGTGAAACCTTGACCCGTGAAACTTACCAGTGAAACCTAGACCCGTGAAACGTCACCCGTGAAACATACCCGTGAAACTTACCCGTGAAACTTACCCGTGAAACTTACCCATGAAACCTTGACCCGTGAAACTTACTAGTGAAACCTATACCCGTGAAACGTCACCCGTGAAACATACCCGTGAAACTTACCCGTGAATCTTACCCGTGAAACCTTGACCCGTGAAACTTACCAGTGAAACCTAGACCCGTGAAACGTCACCCGTGAAACATACCCGTGAAACTTACCCGTAAAACCTTGACCCGTGAAACTTACCAGTGAAACCTAGACCCGTGAAACATCACCCATGAAACATACCCGTGAAACTTACCCGTGAATCTTACCCGTGAAACCTTGACCCGTGAAACTTACCAGTGAAACCTAGACCCGTGAAACGTCACCTGTAAAACTTACCCGTGAAACTTACCCGTGAATCCTTGACCCGTGAAACTTTCCAGTGAAACCTAGACCCGTGAAACGTCACCCGTGAAACTTACCCGTAAAACTTACCCGTGAAACTTACCCGTGAAACCTTGACCCGTGAAACTTACCAGTGAAACCTAGACCCGTGAAACGTCACCCGTGAAACATACCCGTGAAACTTACCCGTGAAACTTACCCGTGAACGTCACCTGTAAAACATACCCGTAAAACTTACCCGTGAAACTTACCCGTGAAACCTTGACCCGTGAAACTTACCAGTGAAACCAAGACCCGTGAAACGTCATCCGTGAAACATACCCGTGAAACTTACCAGTGAAACTTACCCGTAAAACCTTGACCCGTGAAACTTACCAGTGAAACCTAGACCCGTAAAACGTCACCCGTGAAACATACCCGTGAAACTTACCAGTGAAACCTAGACCCGTGAAACGTCACCCGTGAAACTTACCCGTGAAACTTACCCGTGAAACCTTGACCCGTGAAACTTACCAGTAAAACCTAGACCCGTGAAACATCACCCATGAAACATACCCGTGAAACTTACCCGTGAAACTTACCCGTGAAACTTACCAGTGAAACCTAGACCCGTGAAACGTCACCTGTAAAACATACCCGTAAAACTTACCCGTGAAACCTTGACCCGTGAAACTTACCAGTGAAACCTAGACCCGTGAAACGTCACCCGTGAAACTTACGCGTAAAACTTACCCGTGAAACCTAGACCCGTGAAACGTCACCCGTGAAACATACCCGTGAAACTTACCCGTGAAACTTACCCGTGAAACCTTGACCCGTGAAACTTACTAGTGAAACCTATACCCGTGAAACGTCACCCGTGAAACATACCCGTGAAACTTACCCGTGAATCTTACCCGTGAAACCTTGACCCGTGAAACTTACCAGTGAAACCTAGACCCGTGAAACGTCACCCGTGAAACATACCCGTGAAACTTACCCGTAAAACCTTGACCCGTGAAACTTACCAGTGAAACCTAGACCCGTGAAACATCACCCATGAAACATACCCGTGAAACTTACCCGTGAATCTTACCCGTGAAACCTTGACCCGTGAAACTTACCAGTGAAACCTAGACCCGTGAAACGTCACCTGTAAAACTTACCCGTGAAACTTACCCGTGAATCCTTGACCCGTGAAACTTTCCAGTGAAACCTAGACCCGTGAAACGTCACCCGTGAAACTTACCCGTAAAACTTACCCGTGAAACTTACCCGTGAAACCTTGACCCGTGAAACTTACCAGTGAAACCTAGACCCGTGAAACGTCACCCGTGAAACATACCCGTGAAACTTACCCGTGAAACTTACCCGTGAACGTCACCTGTAAAACATACCCGTAAAACTTACCCGTGAAACTTACCCGTGAAACCTTGACCCGTGAAACTTACCAGTGAAACCAAGACCCGTGAAACGTCATCCGTGAAACATACCCGTGAAACTTACCAGTGAAACTTACCCGTAAAACCTTGACCCGTGAAACTTACCAGTGAAACCTAGACCCGTAAAACGTCACCCGTGAAACATACCCGTGAAACTTACCAGTGAAACCTAGACCCGTGAAACGTCACCCGTGAAACTTACCCGTGAAACTTACCCGTGAAACCTTGACCCGAGAAACTTACCAGTAAAACCTAGACCCGTGAAACATCACCCATGAAACATACCCGTGAAACTTACCCGTGAAACTTACCCGTGAAACCTTGACCCGTGAAACTTACCAGTGAAACCTAGACCCGTGAAACGTCACCTGTAAAACATACCCGTAAAACTTACCCGTGAAACTTACCCGTGAAACCTTGATCCGTGAAACTTTCCAGTGAAACCTAGACCCGTGAAACGTCACCCGTGAAACATACCCGTGAAACTTACCCGTGAAACTTACCCGTGAAACCTTGACCCGTGAAACTTACCATTGAAACCTAGACCCGTGAAACTTACCCGTAAAACTTACCCGTGAAACTTACCCGTGAAACCTTGACCCGTGAAACTTACCAGTGAAACCTAGACCCGTGAAACGTCACCCGTGAAACATACCCGTGAAACTTACCCGTGAAACCTTGACCCGTGAAACTTACCAGTGAAACCAAGACCCGTAAAACGTCACCCGTGAAACATACCCGTGAAACTTACCCGTGAAACTTACCCGTGAAACGTCACCTGTAAAACATACCCGTAAAACTTACCCGTGAAACTTACCCGTGAAACCTTGACCCGTGAAACCTACCAGTGAAACCAAGACCCGTGAAACGTCATCCGTGAAACATACCCGTGAAACTTACCCGTGAAACTTACCCGTGAAACCTTGACCCGTGAAACTTACCAGTGAAACCTAGACCCGTGAAACGTCACCCGTGAAACATACCCGTGAAACTTACCAGTGAAACCTAGACCCGTTAAACGTCACCCGTGAAACTTACCCGTGAAACATACCCGTGAAACTTACCCGTGAAACTTACCCGTGAAACCTTGACCCGTGAAACTTTCCAGTGAAACCTAGACCCGTGAAACGTCACCCGTGAAACATACCCGTGAAACTTACCAGTGAAACCTAGACCCGTGAAACGTCACCCGTAAAACTTACCCGTGAAACTTACCCGTGAAACCTTGACCCGTGAAACTTACCAGTAAAACCTAGACCCGTGAAACATCACCCATGAAACATACCCGTGAAACTTACCCGTGAAACTTACCCGTGAAACTTACCCGTGAAACCTTGACCCGTGAAACTTACCAGTGAAACCTAGACCCGTGAAACGTCACCTGTAAAACATACCCGTAAAACTTACCCGTGAAACTTACCTGTGAATCCTTGACCCGTGAAACTTTCCAGTGAAACCTAGACCCGTGAAACGTCACCCGTGAAACTTACCCGTAAAACTTACCCGTGAAACTTACCCGTGAAACCTTGACCCGTGAAACTTACCAGTGAAACCTAGACCCGTGAAACGTCACCCGTGAAACATACCCGTGAAACTTACCCGTGAAACTTGCCCGTGAAACGTCACCTGTAAAACATACCCGTAAAACTTACCCGTGAAACTTACCCGTGAAACCTTGACCCGTGAAACTTACCAGTGAAACCAAGACCCGTGAAACGTCATCCGTGAAACATACCCGTGAAACTTACCCGTGAAACTTACCCGTGAAACTTACCCGTGAAACTTACCAGTGAAACCTAGACCCGTGAAACGTCACCCGTGAAACATACCCGTGAAACTTACCCGTGAAACTTACCCGTGAAACCTTGACCCGTGAAACTTACCAGTGAAACCTAGACCTGTGAAACGTCACCCGTGAAACATACCCGTGAAACTTACCCGTGAAACTTACCCGTGAAACCTTGACCCGTGAAACTTTCCAGTGAAACCTAGACCCGTGAAACGTCACCCGTGAAACATACCCGTGAAACTAACCCGTGAATCTTACCCGTGAAACCTTGACCCGTGAAACTTACCAGTGAAACCTAGACCCGTGAAACGTCACCTGTAAAACATACCCGTGAAACTTACCCGTGAAACTTACCCATGAAACCTTGACCCGTGAAACCTTGACCCGTGAAACTTACCAGTGAAACCTAGACCCTAAAACGTCACCTGTAAAACATACCCGTAAAACTTACCCGTGAAACATACCCGTGAAACTTACCAGTGAAACCTAGACCCGTGAAACGTCACCCGTGAAACTTACCCGTGAAACTTACCCGTGAAACCTTGACCCGTTAAACTTACCAGTAAAACCTAGACCCGTGAAACATCACCCATGAAACATACCCGTGAAACTTACCCGTGAAACTTACCCGTGAAACCTTGACCCGTGAAACTTACTAGTGAAACCTAGACCCGTGAAACGTCACCCGTGAAACATACCCGTGAAACTTACCCGTGAAACTTACCCGTGAAACCTTGACCCGTGAAACTTACCAGTGAAACCTAGACCCGTGAAACGTCACCCGTGAAACATACCCGTGAAACTTACCCGTGAAACTTACCCGTAAAACCTTGACCCGTGAAACTTACCAGTGAAACCTAGACCCGTGAAACATCACCGATGAAACATACCCGTGAAACTTACCCGTGAATCTTACCCGTGAAACCTTGACCCGTGAAACTTACCAGTGAAACCTAGACCCGTGAAACGTCACCTGTAAAACATACCCGTAAAACTTACCCGTGAAACTTACCCGTGAATCCTTGACCCGTGAAACTTTCCAGTGAAACCTAGACCCGTGAAACGTCACCCGTGAAACTTACCCGTAAAACTTACCCGTGAAACTTACCCGTGAAACCTTGACCCGTGAAACTTACCAGTGAAACCTAGACCCGTGAAACTTCACCCGTTAAACATACCCGTGAAACTTACCCGTGAAACTTACCCGTGAAACGTCACCTGTAAAACATACCCGTAAAACTTACCCGTGAAACTTACCCGTGAAACCTTGACCCGTGAAACTTACCAGTGAAACCAAGACCCGTGAAACTTCACCCGTGAAACATACCCGTGAAACTTACCCGTGAAACTTACCCGTGAAACGTCACCTGTAAAACATACCCGTAAAACTTACCCGTGAAACTTACCCGTGAAACCTTGACCCGTGAAACTTACCAGTTAAACCAAGACCCGTGAAACGTCATCCGTGAAACATACCCGTGAAACTTACCCGTGAAACTTACCCGTGAAACCTTGACCCGTGAAACTTACCAGTGAAACCTAGACCCGTGAAACGTCACCCGTGAAACATACCCGTGAAACTTACCAGTGAAACCTAGACCCGTGAAACGTCACCCGTGAAACTTACCCGTGAAACTTACCCGTGAAACCTTGACCCGTGAAACTTACCAGTAAAACCTAGACCCGTGAAACATCACCCATGAAACATACCCGTGAAACTTACCCGTGAAACTTACCCGTGAAACCTTGACCCGTGAAACTTACCAGTGAAACCTAGACCCGTGAAACGTCACCTGTAAAACATACCCGTAAAACTTACCCGTGAAACATACCCGTGAAACTTACCCGTGAAACCTTGACCCGTGAAACTTACCAGTGAAACCTAGACCCGTGAAACATCACCCATGAAACATACCCGTGAAACTTACCCGTGAAACTTACCCGTGAAACCTAGACCCGTGAAACTTACCAGTGAAACCTAGACCCGTGAAACGTCGCCTGTAAAACATACCCGTAAAACTTACCCGTGAAACTTATCCGTGAAACCTTGACCCGTAAAACTTTCCAGTGAAACCTAGACCCGTGAAACGTCACTTGTGAAACATACCCGTGAAACTTACCGGTGAAACTTACCCGTGAAACCTTGACCCGTGAAACTTACCAGTGAAACCTAGACCCGTGAAACGCACCCGTGAAACGTCACCCGTGAAACTTACCCGTAAAACTTACCCGTGAAACTTACCCGTGAAACCTTGACCCGTGAAACTTACCAGTGAAACCTAGACCCGTGAAACGTCACCCGTGAAACATACCCGTGAAACTTACCCGTAAAACCTTGAACTGTGAAACTTACCAGTGAAACCTAGACCCGTGAAACGTCACCCGTGAAACATACCCGTGAAATTTACACGTAAAACTTACCCGTGAAACCTTGACCCGTGAAACTTACCAGTGAAACCTAGACCCGTGAAACGTCACCCGTGAAACATACCCGTGAAACTTACCCGTGAAACTTACCCGTGAAACGTCACCTGTAAAACATACCCGTAAAACTTACCCGTGAAACTTACCCGTGAAACCTTGACCTGTGAAACTTACCAGTGAAACCAAGACCCGTGAAACGTCATCCGTGAAACATACCCGTGAAACTTACCCGTGAAACTTACCCGTGAAACCTTGACCCGTGAAACTTACCAGTGAAACCTAGACCCGTGAAACGTCACCCGTGAAACATACCCGTGAAACTTACCAGTGAAACCTAGACCCGTGAAACGTCACCCGTGAAACTTACCCGTGAAACTTACCCGTGAAACCTTGACCCGTGAAACTTACCAGTAAAACCTAGACCCGTGAAACATCACCCATGAAACATACCCGTGAAACTTACCCGTGAAACTTACCCGTGAAACCTTGACCCGTGAAACTTACCAGTGAAACCTAGACCCGTGAAACGTCACCCGTGAAACATACCCGTGAAACTTACCCGTGAAACTTACCCGTAAAACCTTGAACTGTGAAACTTACCAGTGAAACCTAGACCCGTGAAACGTCACCCGTGAAACATACCCGTGAAATTTACCCGTGAAACTTACCCGTGAAACCTTGACCCGTGAAACTTACCAGTGAAACCTAGACCCGTGAAACGTCACCCGTGAAACATACCCGTGAAACTTACCCGTGAAACTTACCCGTGAAACCTAGACCCGTGAAACTTACCAGTGAAACCTAGACCCGTGAAACGTCGCCTGTAAAACATACCCGTAAAACTTACCCGTGAAACTTACCCGTGAAACCTTGACCCGTGAAACTTTCCAGTGAAACCTAGACCCGTGAAACGTCACTTGTGAAACATACCCGTGAAACTTACCCGTGAAACTTACCCGTGAAACTTACCCGTGAAACCTTGACCCGTGAAACTTACCCGTGAAACCTAGACCCGTGAAACGTCACCCGTGAAACATACCCGTGAAATTTACCCGTAAAACTTACCCGTAAAACCTTGACCCGTGAAACTTACCAGTGAAACCTAGACCCGTGAAACGTCACCCGTGAAACATACCCGTGAAACTTACCCGTGAAACTTACCCGTGAAACCTTGACCCGTGAAACTTACCAGTGAAACCTAGACCCGTGAAACGTCACCCGTGAAACATACCCGTGAAACTTACCCGTGAAACTTACCCGTGAAACCTTTACCCGTGAAACTTACCAGTGAAACCTAGACCCGTGAAACGTCACCCGTGAAACATACCCGTGAAACTTACCCGTGAAACTTACCCGTGAAACCTTGACAAGTGAAACTTACTAGTGAAACCTAGACCCGTGAAACGTCACCCGTGAAACATACCCGTGAAACTTACCCGTGAAACTTACCCGTGAAACCTTGACCCGTGAAACTTACTAGTGAAACCTAGACCCGTGAAACGTCACCCGTGAAACATACCCGTGAAACTTACCCGTGAAACTTACCCGTAAAACCTTGACCCGTGAAACTTACCAGTGAAACCTAGACCCATGAAACATCACTCATGAAACATACCCGTGAAACTTACCCGTGAATCTTACCCGTGAAACCTTGACCCGTGAGACTTACCAGTGAAACCTAGACCCGTGAAACGTCACCTGTAAAACATACCCGTGAAACTTACCCGTGAAACTTACCCGTGAAACCTTGACCCGTGAAACCTTGACCCGTGAAACTTACCAGTGAAACCTAGACCCGTGAAACGTCACCTGTAAAACATACCCGTAAAACTTACCCGTGAAACATACCCGTGAAACTTACCAGTGAAACCTAGACCCGTGAAACGTCACCCGTGAAACTTACCCGTGAAACTTACCCGTGAAACCTTGACCCGTGAAACTTACCAGTAAAACCTAGACCCGTGAAACATCACCCATGAAACATACCCGTGAAACTTACCCGTGAAACTTACCCGTGAAACCTTGACCCGTGAAACTTACTAGTGAAACCTAGACCCGTGAAACGTCACCCGTGAAACATACCCGTGAAACTTACCCGTGAAACCTTGACCCGTGAAACTTACCAGCGAAACCTAGACCCGTGAAACGTCACCCGTGAAACATACCCGTGAAACTTACCCGTGAAACTTACCCGTAAAACCTTGACCCATGAAACTTACCAGTGAAACCTAGACCCGTGAAACATCACCCATGAAACATACCCGTGAAACTTACCCGTGAATCTTACCCGTGAAACCTTGACCCGTGAAACTTACCAGTGAAACCTAGACCCGTGAAACGTCACCTGTAAAACATACCCGTAAAACTTACCCGTGAAACTTACCCGTGAATCCTTGACCCGTGAAACTTTCCAGTGAAACCTAGACCCGTGAAACGTCACCCGTGAAACTTACCCGTGAAACTTACCCGTGAAACCTTGACCCGTGAAACTTACCAGTGAAACCTAGACCCGTGAAACGTCACCCGTGAAACATACCCGTGAAACTTACCCGTGAAACTTACCCGTGAAACGTCACCTGTAAAACATACCCGTAAAACTTACCCGTGAAACTTACCCGTGAAACCTTGACCCGTGAAACTTACCAGTGAAACCAAGACCCGTGAAACGTCATCCGTGAAACATACCCGTGAAACTTACCCGTGAAACTTACCCGTGAAACCTTGACCCGTGAAACTTACCAGTGAAACCTAGACCCGTGAAACGTCACCCGTGAAACATACCCGTGAAACTTACCAGTGAAACCTAGACCCGTGAAACGTCACCCGTGAAACTTACCCGTGAAACTTACCCGTGAAACCTTGACCCGTGAAACTTACCAGTAAAACCTAGACCCGTGAAACATCACCCATGAAACATACCCGTGAAACTTACCCGTGAAACTTACCCGTAAAACCTTGACCCGTGAAACTTACCAGTGAAACCTAGACCCGTGAAACGTCACCTGTAAAACATACCCGTAAAACTTACCCGTGAAACTTACCCGTGAAACTTACCCGTGAAACCTTGATCCGTGAAACTTTCCAGTGAAACCTAGACCCGTGAAACGTCACCCGTGAAACATACCCGTGAAACTTACCCGTGAAACTTACCCGTGAAACCTTGACCCGTGAAACTTACCAGTGAAACCTAGACCCGTGAAACTTACCAGTGAAACCTAGACCCGTGAAACGTCACCCGTGAAACTTACCCGTAAAACTTACCCGTTAAACTTACCCGTGAAACCTTGACCCGTGAAACTTACCAGTGAAACCTAGACCCGTGAAACGTCACCCGTGAAACTTACGCGTAAAACTTACCCGTGAAACTTACCCGTAAAACTTACCCGTGAAACATTGACCCGTGAAACTTACCAGTGAAACCTAGACCCGTGAAACGTCACCCGTGAAACATACCCGTGAAACTTACCCGTGAAACTTACCCGTGAAACCTTGACCCGTGAAACTTACCAGTGAAACCTAGACCCGTGAAACGTCACCCGTGAAACATACCCGTGAAACTTACCCGTGAAACTTACCCGTGAAACTTACCCGTGAAACCTTGACCCGTGAAACTTACTAGTGAAACCTATACCCGTGAAACGTCACCCGTGAAACATACCCGTGAAACTTACCCGTGAATCTTACCCGTGAAACCTTGACCCGTGAAACTTACCAGTGAAACCTAGACCCGTGAAACGTCACCCGTGAAACATACCCGTGAAACTTACCCGTAAAACCTTGACCCGTGAAACTTACCAGTGAAACCTAGACCCGTGAAACATCACCCATGAAACATACCCGTGAAACTTACCCGTGAATCTTACCCGTGAAACCTTGACCCGTGAAACTTACCAGTGAAACCTAGACCCGTGAAACGTCACCTGTAAAACATACCCGTAAAACTTACCCGTGAAACTTACCCGTGAATCCTTGACCCGTGAAACTTTCCAGTGAAACCTAGACCCGTGAAACGTCACCCGTGAAACTTACCCGTAAAACTTACCCGTGAAACTTACCCGTGAAACCTTGACCCGTGAAACTTACCAGTGAAACCTAGACCCGTGAAACGTCACCCGTGTAACATACCCGTGAAACTTACCCGTGAAACTTACCCGTGAAACGTCACCTGTAAAACATACCCGTAAAACTTACCCGTGAAACTTACCCGTGAAACCTTGACCCGTGAAACTTACCAGTGAAACCAAGACCCGTGAAACGTCATCCGTGAAACATACCCGTGAAACTTACCCGTGAAACTTACCCGTGAAACCTTGACCCGTGAAACTTACCAGTGAAACCTAGACCCGTGAAACGTCACCCGTGAAATATACCCGTGAAACTTACCCGTGAAACCTTGACCCGTGAAACTTACCAGTAAAACCTAGACCCGTGAAAAATCACCCATGAAACATACCCGTGAAACTTACCCGTGAAACTTACCCGTGAAACCTTGACCCGTGAAACTTACCAGTGAAACCTAGACCCGTGAAACGTCACCTGTAAAACATACCCGTAAAACTTACCCGTGAAACTTACCCGTGAAACTTACCCGTGAAACCTTGATCCGTGAAACTTTCCAGTGAAACCTAGACCCGTGAAACGTCACCCGTGAAACATACCCGTGAAACTTACCCGTGAAACTTACCCGTGAAACCTTGACCCGTGAAACTTACCAGTGAAACCTAGACCCGTGAAACTTACCAGTGAAACCTAGACCCGTGAAACGTCACCCGTGAAACTTACCCGTAAAACTTACCCGTTTAACTTACCCGTGAAACCTTGACCCGTGAAACTTACCAGTGAAACCTAGACCCGTGAAACGTCACCCGTGAAACTTACGCGTAAAACTTACCCGTGAAACTTACCCGTAAAACTTACCCGTGAAACCTTGACCCGTGAAACTTACCAGTGAAACCTAGACCCGTGAAACGTCACCCGTGAAACATACCCGTGAAACTTACCCGTGAAACTTACCCGTGAAACTTACCCGTGAAACCTTGATCCGTGAAACCTTGACCCGTGCAACTTACCAGTGAAACCTAGACCCGTGAAACGTCACCTGTAAAACATACCCGTAAAACTTACCCGTGAAACATACCCGTGAAACTTACCAGTGAAACCTAGACCCGTGAAACGTCACCCGTGAAACTTACCCGTGAAACTTACCCGTGAAACCTTGACCCGTGAAACTTACCAGTGAAACCTAGACCCGTGAAACGTCACCCGTGAAACATACCCGTGAAACTTACCCGTGAAACTTACCCGTGAAACCTTGACCCGTGAAACTTACTAGTGAAACCTATACCCGTGAAACGTCCCCCGTGAAACATACCCGTGAAACTTACCCGTGAAACTTACCCGTGAAACCTTGACCCGTGAAACTTACTAGTGAAACCTATACCCGTGAAACGTCACCCGTGAAACATACCCGTGAAACTTACCCGTGAATCTTACCCGTGAAACCTTGACCCGTGAAACTTACCAGTGAAACCTAGACCCGTGAAACGTCACCCGTGAAACATACCCGTGAAACTTACCCGTAAAACCTTGACCCGTGAAACTTACCAGTGAAACCTAGACCCGTGAAACATCACCCATGAAACATACCCGTGAAACTTACCCGTGAATCAAACCCGTGAAACCTTGACCCGTGAAACTTACCAGTGAAACCTAGACCCGTGAAACGTCACCTGTAAAACATACCCGTAAAACTTACCCGTGAAACTTACCCGTGAATCCTTGACCCGTGAAACTTTCCAGTGAAACCTAGACCCGTGAAACGTCACCCGTGAAACTTACCCGTAAAACTTACCCGTGAAACTTACCCGTGAAACCTTGACCCGTGAAACTTACCAGTGAAACCTAGACCCGTGAAACGTCACCCGTGAAACATACCCGTGAAACTTACCCGTGAAACTTACCCGTGAAACGTCACCTGTAAAACATACCCGTAAAACTTACCCGTGAAACTTACCCGTGAAACCTTGACCCGTGAAACTTACCAGTGAAACCAAGACCCGTGAAACGTCATCCGTGAAACATACCCGTGAAACTTACCAGTGAAACTTACCCGTGAAACCTTGACCCGTGAAACTTACCAGTGAAACCTAGACCCGTAAAACGTCACCCGTGAAACATACCCGTGAAACTTACCAGTGAAACCTAGACCCGTGAAACGTCACCCGTGAAACTTACCCGTGAAACTTACCCGTGAAACCTTGACCCGTGAAACTTACCAGTAAAACCTAGACCCGTGAAACATCACCCATGAAACATACCCGTGAAACTTACCCGTGAAACTTACCCGTGAAACCTTGACCCGTGAAACTTACCAGTGAAACCTAGACCCGTGAAACGTCACCTGTAAAACATACCCGTAAAACTTACCAGTGAAACTTACCCGTGAAACCTTGATCCGTGAAACTTTCCAGTGAAACCTAGACCCGTGAAACGTCACCCGTGAAACATACCCGTGAAACTTACCCGTGAAACTTACCCGTGAAACCTTGACCCGTGAAACTTACCATTGAAACCTAGACCCGTGAAACTTACCCGTAAAACTTACCCGTCAAACTTACCCGTGAAACCTTGACCCGTGAAACTTACCAGTGAAACCAAGACCCGTGAAACGTCACCCGTGAAACATACCCGTGAAACTTACCCGTGAAACCTTGACCCGTGAAACTTACCAGTGAAACCAAGACCCGTAAAACGTCACCCGTGAAACATACCCGTGAAACTTACCCGTGAAACTTACCCGTGAAACGTCACCTGTAAAACATACCCGTAAAACTTACCCGTGAAACTTACCCGTGAAACCTTGACCCGTGAAACTTACCAGTGAAACCAAGACCCGTGAAACGTCATCCGTGAAACATACCCGTGAAACTTACCCGTGAAACTTACCCGTGAAACCTTGACCCGTGAAACTTACCAGTGAAACCTAGACCCGTGAAACGTCACCCGTGAAACATACCCGTGAAACTTACCAGTGAAACCTAGACCCGTTAAACGTCACCCGTGAAACTTACCCGTGAAACATACCCGTAAAACTTACCCGTGAAACTTACCCGTGAAACCTTGACCCGTGAAACTTACCAGTGAAACCTAGACCCGTGAAACGTCACCCGTGAAACATACCCGTGAAACTTACCAGTGAAACCTAGACCCGTGAAACGTCACCCGTGAAACTTACCCGTGAAACTTACCCGTGAAACCTTGACCCGTGAAACTTACCAGTAAAACCTAGACCCGTGAAACATCACCCATGAAACATACCCGTGAAACTTACCCGTGAAACTTACCCGTGAAACCTTGACCCGTGAAACTTACCAGTGAAACCTAGACCCGTGAAACGTCACCTGTAAAACATACCCGTAAAACTTACCCGTGAAACTTACCCGTGAATCCTTGACCCGTGAAACTTTCCAGTGAAACCTAGACCCGTGAAACGTCACCCGTGAAACTTACCCGTAAAACTTACCCGTGAAACTTACCCGTGAAACCTTGACCCGTGAAACTTACCAGTGAAACCTAGACCCGTGAAACGTCACCCGTGAAACATACCCGTGAAACTTACCCGTGAAACTTACCCGTGAAACGTCACCTGTAAAACATACCCGTAAAACTTACCCGTGAAACTTACCCGTGAAACCTTGACCCGTGAAACTTACCAGTGAAACCAAGACCCGTGAAACGTCATCCGTGAAACATACCCGTGAAACTTACCCGTGAAACTTACCCGTGAAACCTTGACCCGTGAAACTTACCAGTGAAACCTAGACCCGTGAAACGTCACCCGTGAAACATACCCGTGAAACTTACCCGTGAAACTTACCCGTGAAACCTTGACCCGTGAAACTTACCAGTGAAACCTAGACCTGTGAAACGTCACCCGTGAAACATACCCGTGAAACTTACCCGTGAAACCTTGACCCGTGAAACTTTCCAGTGAAACCTAGACCCGTGAAACGTCACCCGTGAAACATACCCGTGAAACTAACCCGTGAATCTTACCCGTGAAACCTTGACCCGTGAAACTTACCAGTGAAACCTAGACCCGTGAAACGTCACCTGTAAAACATACCCGTGAAACTTACCCGTGAAACTTACCCGTGAAACCTTGACCCGTGAAACCTTGACCCGTGAAACTTACCAGTGAAACCTAGACCCGTAAAACGTCACCTGTAAAACATACCCGTAAAACTTACCCGTGAAACATACCCGTGAAACTTACCAGTGAAACCTAGACCCGTGAAACGTCACCCGTGAAACTTACCCGTGAAACTTACCCGTGAAACCTTGACCCGTGAAACTTACCAGTAAAACCTAGACCCGTGAAACATCACCCATGAAACATACCCGTGAAACTTACCCGTGAAACTTACCCGTGAAACCTTGACCCGTGAAACTTACTAGTGAAACCTAGACCCGTGAAACGTCACCCGTGAAACATACCCGTGAAACTTACCCGTGAAACTTACCCGTGAAACCTTGACCCGTGAAACTTACCAGTGAAACCTAGACCCGTGAAACGTCACCCGTGAAACATACCCGTGAAACTTACCCGTGAAACTTACCCGTAAAACCTTGACCCGTGAAACTTACCAGTGAAACCTAGACCCGTGAAACATCACCGATGAAACATACCCGTGAAACTTACCCGTGAATCTTACCCGTGAAACCTTGACCCGTGAAACTTACCAGTGAAACCTAGACCCGTGAAACGTCACCTGTAAAACATACCCGTAAAACTTACCCGTGAAACTTACCCGTGAAACCTTGACCCGTGAAACTTACCAGTGAAACCAAGACCCGTGAAACGTCATCCGTGAAACATACCCGTGAAACTTACCAGTGAAACTTACCCGTGAAACCTTGACCCGTGAAACTTACCAGTGAAACCTAGACCCGTGAAACGTCACCCGTGAAACATACCCGTGAAACTAACCAGTGAAACTTACCCGTGAAACCTTGACCCGTGAAACTTACCAGTGAAACCTAGACCCGTGAAACGTCACTTGTAAAACATACCCGTAAAACTTACCCGTGAAACTTACCCGTGAAACCTTGATCCGTGAAACTTTCTAGTGAAACCTAGACCCGTGAAACGTCACCCGTGAAACATACCCGTGAAACTTACCCGTGAAACTTACCCGTGAAACCTTGACCCGTGAAACTTACCATTGAAACCTAGACCCGTGAAACTTACCCGTAAAACTTACCCGTGAAACTTACCTGTGAAACCTTGACCCGTGAAACTTACCAGTGAAACCTAGAGCCGTGAAACGTCACCCGTGAAACATACCCGTGAAACTTACCCGTGAAACCTTGACCCGTGAAACTTACCAGTGAAACCAAGACCCGTGAAACGTCACCCGTGAAACATACCCGTGAAACTTACCCGTGAAACTTACCCGTGAAACGTCACCTGTAAAACATACCCGTAAAACTTACCCGTGAAACTTACCCGTGAAACCTTGACCCGTGAAACTTACCAGTGAAACCAAGACCCGTGAAACGTCATCCGTGAAACGTCATCCGTGAAACATACCCGTGAAACTTACCCGTGAAACTTACCCGTGAAACCTTGACCCGTGAAACTTACCAGTGAAACCTAGACCCGTGAAACGTCACCCGTGAAACATACCCGTGAAACTTACCAGTGAAACCTAGACCCGTGAAACGTCACCCGTGAAACTTACCCGTGAAACATACTTGTGAAACTTACCCGTGAAACTTACCCGTGAAACCTTGACCCGTGAAACTTACCAGTGAAACCTAGACCCGTGAAACGTCACCCGTGAAACATACCCGTGAAACTTACCAGTGAAACCTAGACCCGTGAAACGTCACCCGTGAAACTTACCCGTGAAACTTACCCGTGAAACTTACCCGTGAAACCTTGACCCGTGAAACTTACCAGTAAAACCTAGACCCGTGAAACATCACCCATGAAACATACCCGTGAAACTTACCCGTGAAACTTACCCGTGAAACCTTGACCCGTGAAACTTACCAGTGAAACCTAGACCCGTGAAACGTCACCTGTAAAACATACCCGTAAAACTTACCCGTGAAACTTACCCGTGAATCCTTGACCCGTGAAACTTTCCAGTGAAACCTAGACCCGTGAAACGTCACCCGTGAAACTTACCCGTAAAACTTACCCGTGAAACTTACCCGTGAAACCTTGACCCGTGAAACTTACCAGTGAAACCTAGACCCGTGAAACGTCACCCGTGAAACATACCCGTGAAACTTACCCGTGAAACTTACCCGTGAAACGTCACCTGTAAAACATACCCGTAAAACTTACCCGTGAAACTTACCCGTGAATCCTTGACCCGTGAAACTTTCCAGTGAAACCTAGACCCGTGAAACGTCACAAGTGAAACTTACCCGTAAAACTTACCCGTGAAACTTACCCGTGAAACCTTGACCCGTGAAACTTACCAGTGAAACCTAGACCCGTGAAACGTCATCCGTGAAACATACCCGTGAAACTTACCCGTGAAACTTACCCGTGAAACCTTGACCCGTGAAACTTACCAGTGAAACCTAGACCCGTGAAACGTCACCCGTGAAACATACCCGTGAAACTTACCCGTGAAACTTACCCGTGAAACCTTGACCCGTGAAACTTACCAGTGAAACCTAGACCTGTGAAACGTCATCCGTGAAACATACCCGTGAAACTTACCCGTGAAACTTACCCGTGAAACCTTGACCCGTGAAACTTTCCAGTGAAACCTAGACCCGTGAAACGTCACCCGTGAAACATACCCGTGAAATTAACCCGTGAATCTTACCCGTGAAACCTTGACCCGTGAAACTTACCAGTGAAACCTAGACCCGTGAAACGTCACCTGTAAAACATACCCGTGAAACTTACCCGTGAAACTTACCCGTGAAACCTTGACCCGTGAAACCTTGACCCGTGAAACTTACCAGTGAAACCTAGACCCGTGAAACGTCACCTGTAAAACATACCCGTAAAACTTACCCGTGAAACATACCCGTGAAACTTACCAGTGAAACCTAGACCCGTGAAACGTCACCCGTGAAACTTACCCGTGAAACTTACCCGTGAAACTTACCCTTGAAACCTTGACCCGTGAAACTTACCAGTAAAACCTAGACCCGTGAAACATCACCCATGAAACATACCCGTGAAACTTACCCGTGAAACTTACCCGTGAAACCTTGACCCGTGAAACTTACTAGTGAAACCTGGACCCGTGAAACGTCACCCGTGAAACATACCCGTGAAACTTACCCGTGAAACTTACCCGTGAAACCTTGACCCGTGAAACTTACCAGTGAAACCTAGACCCGTGAAACGTCACCCGTGAAACATACCCGTGAAACTTACCCGTGAAACTTACCCGTAAAACCTTGACCCGTGAAACTTACCAGTGAAACCTAGACCCGTGAAACATCACCCATGAAACATACCCGTGAAACTTACCCGTGAATCTTACCCGTGAAACCTTGACCCGTGAAACTTACCAGTGAAACCTAGACCCGTGAAACGTCACCTGTAAAACATACCCGTAAAACTTACCCGTGAAACTTACCCGTGAATCCTTGACCCGTGAAACTTTCCAGTGAAACCTAGACCCGTGAAACGTCACCCGTGAAACTTACCCGTAAAACTTACCCGTGAAACTTACCCGTGAAACCTTGACCCGTGAAACTTACCAGTGAAACCTAGACCCGTGAAACTTCACCCGTCAAACATACCCGTGAAACTTACCAGTGAAACCAAGACCCGTGAAACGTCATCCGTGAAACATACCCGTGAAACTTACCCGTGAAACTTACCCGTGAAACCTTGACCCGTGAAACTTACCAGTGAAACCAAGACCCGTGAAACTTCACCCGTGAAACATACCCGTGAAACTTACCCGTGAAACTTACCCGTGAAACGTCACCTGTAAAACATACCCGTAAAACTTACCCGTGAAACTTACCCGTGAAACCTTGACCCGTGAAACTTACCAGTGAAACCAAGACCCGTGAAACGTCATCCGTGAAACATACCCGTGAAACTTACCCGTGAAACTTACCCGTGAAACCTTGACCCGTGAAACTTACCAGTGAAACCTAGACCCGTGAAACGTCACCCGTGAAACATACCCGTGAAACTTACCAGTGAAACCTAGACCCGTGAAACGTCACCCGTGAAACTTACCCGTGAAACTTACCCGTGAAACCTTGACCCGTGAAACTTACCAGTAAAACCTAGACCCGTGAAACATCACCCATGAAACATACCCGTGAAACTTACCCGTGAAACTTACCCGTGAAACCTTGACCCGTGAAACTTACCAGTGAAACCTAGACCCGTGAAACGTCACCTGTAAAACATACCCGTAAAACTTACCCGTGAAACTTACCCGTGAAACTTACCCGTGAAACCTTGACCCGTGAAACTTACCAGTGAAACCTAGACCCGTGAAACATCACCCATGAAACATACCCGTGAAACTTACCCGTGAAACTTACCCGTGAAACCTAGACCCGTGAAACTTACCAGTGAAACCTAGACCCGTGGAACGTCGCCTGTAAAACATACCCGTAAAACTTACCCGTGAAACTTACCCGTGAAACCTTGACCCGTGAAACTTTCCAGTGAAACCTAGACCCGTGAAACGTCACTTGTGAAACATACCCGTGAAACTTACCGGTGAAACTTACCCGTGAAACCTTGACCCGTGAAACTTACCAGTGAAACCTAGACCCGTGAAACGCACCCGTGAAACGTCACCCGTGAAACTTACCCGTAAAACTTACCCGTGAAACTTACCCGTGAAACCTTGACCCGTGAAACTTACCAGTGAAACCTAGACCCGTGAAACGTCACCCGTGAAACATACCCGTGAAACTTACCCGTGAAACTTACCCGTAAAACCTTGAACTGTGAAACTTACCAGTGAAACCTAGACCCGTGAAACGTCACCCGTGAAACATACCCGTGAAATTTACCCGTGAAACTTACCCGTGAAACCTTGACCCGTGAAACTTACCAGTGAAACCTAGACCCGTGAAACGTCACCCGTGAAACATACCCGTGAAACTTACCCGTGAAACTTACCTGTGAAACTTACCAGTGAAACCTAGACCCGTGAAACGTCGCCTGTAAAACATACCCGTAAAACTTACCCGTGAAACTTACCCGTGAAACCTTGACCCGTGAAACTTTCCAGTGAAACCTAGACCCGTGAAACGTCACTTGTGAAACATACCCGTGAAACTTACCCGTGAAACTTACCCGTGAAACCTTGACCCGTGAAACTTACCCGTGAAACCTAGACCCGTGAAACGTCACCCGTGAAACATACCCGTGAAATTTACCCGTGAAACTTACCCGTAAAACCTTGACCCGTGAAACTTACCAGTGAAACCTAGACCCGTGAAACGTCACCCGTGAAACATACCCGTGAAACTTACCCGTGAAACTTACCCGTGAAACCTTGACCCGTGAAACTTACCAGTGAAACCTAGACCCGTGAAACGTCACCCGTGAAACATACCCGTGAAACTTACCCGTGAAACTTACCCGTGAAACCTTGACCCGTGAAACTTACCAGTGAAACCTAGACCCGTGAAACGTCACCCGTGAAACATACCCGTGAAACTTACCCGTGAAACTTACCCGTGAAACCTTGACAAGTGAAACTTACTAGTGAAACCTAGACCCGTGAAACGTCACCCGTGAAACATACCCGTGAAACTTACCCGTGAAACTTACCCGTGAAACCTTGACCCGTGAAACTTACCAGTGAAACCTAGACCCGTGAAACGTCACCCGTGAAACATACCCGTGAAACTTACCCGTGAAACTTACCCGTAAAACCTTGACCCGTGAAACTTACCAGTGAAACCTAGACCCGTGAAACATCACTCATGAAACATACCCGTGAAACTTACCCGTGAATCTTACCCGTGAAACCTTGACCCGTGAAACTTACCAGTGAAACCTAGACCCGTGAAACGTCACCTGTAAAACATACCCGTGAAACTTACCCGTGAAACTTACCCGTGAAACCTTGACCCGTGAAACCTTGACCCGTGAAACCTTGACCCGTGAAACTTACCAGTGAAACCTAGACCTGTGAAACGTCACCTGTAAAACATACCCGTAAAACTTACCCGTGAAACATACCCGTGAAACTTACCAGTGAAACCTAGACCCGTGAAACGTCACCCGTGAAACTTATTCGTGAAACTTACCCGTGAAACCTTGACCCGTGAAACTTACCAGTAAAACCTAGACCCGTGAAACATCACCCATGAAACATACCCGTGAAACTTACCCGTGAAACTTACCCGTGAAACCTTGACCCGTGAAACTTACTAGTGAAACCTAGACCCGTGAAACATCACCCATGAAACATACCCGTGAAACTTACCCGTGAATCTTACCCGTGAAACCTTGACCCGTGAAACTTACCAGTGAAACCTAGACCCGTGAAACGTCACCTGTAAAACATACCCGTAAAACTTACCCGTGAAACTTACCCGTGAATCCTTGACCCGTGAAACTTTCCAGTGAAACCTAGACCCGTGAAACGTCACCCGTGAAACTTACCCGTAAAACTTACCCGTGAAACTTACCCGTGAAACCTTGACCCGTGAAACTTACCAGTGAAACCTAGACCCGTGAAACGTCACCCGTGAAACATACCCGTGAAACTTACCCGTGAAACTTATCCGTGAAACGTCACCTGTAAAACATACCCGTAAAACTTACCCGTGAAACTTACCAGTGAAACCAAGACCCGTGAAACGTCATCCGTGAAACAAACCCGTGAAACTTACCCGTGAAACTTACCCGTGAAACCTTGACCCGTGAAACTTACCAGTGAAACCTAGACCCGTGAAACGTCACCCGTGAAACATACCCGTGAAACTTACCAGTGAAACTTACCCGTGAAACCTTGACCCGTGAAACTTACCAGTAAAACCTAGACCCGTGAAACATCACCCATGAAACATACCCGTGAAACTTACCCGTGAAACTTACCCGTGAAACCTTGACCCGTGAAACTTACCAGTGAAACCTAGACCCGTGAAACGTCACCTGTAAAACATACCCGTAAAACTTACCCGTGAAACTTACCCGTGAAACTTACACGTGAAACTTACCCGTGAAACCTTGATCCGTGAAACTTTCCAGTGAAACCTAGACCCGTGAAACGTCACCCGTGAAACATACCCGTGAAACTTACCCGTGAAACTTACTCGTGAAACCTTGACCCGTGAAACTTACCAGTGAAACCTAGACCCGTGAAACTTACCAGTGAAACCTAGACCCGTGAAACGTCACCCGTGAAACTTACCCGTAAAACTTACCCGTTAAACTTACCCGTGAAACCTTGACCCGTGAAACTTACCAGTGAAACCTAGACCCGTGAAACGTCACCCGTGAAACTTACGCGTAAAACTTACCCGTGAAACTTACCCGTAAAACTTACCCGTGAAACCTTGACCCGTGAAACTTACCAGTGAAACCTAGACCCGTGAAACGTCACCCGTGAAACATACCCGTAAAACTTACCCGTGAAACTTACCCGTGAAACCTTGACCCGTGAAACTTACCAGTGAAACCTAGACCCGTGAAACGTCACCCGTGAAACATACCCGTGAAACTTACCCGTGAAACTTACCCGTGAAACCTTGACCCGTGAAACTTACTAGTGAAACCTATACCCGTGAAACGTCACCCGTGAAACATACCCGTGAAACTTACCCGTGAATCTTACCCGTGAAACCTTGACCCGTGAAACTTACCAGTGAAACCTAGACCCGTGAAACGTCACCCGTGAAACATACCCGTAAAACTTACCCGTGAAACTTACCCGTGAAACCTTGACCCGTGAAACTTACCAGTGAAACCTAGACCCGTGAAACATCACCCATGAAACATACCCGTGAAACTTACCCGTGAATCTTACCCGTGAAACCTTGACCCGTGAAACTTACCAGTGAAACCTAGACCCGTGAAACGTCACCTGTAAAACATACCCGTAAAACTTACCCGTGAAACTTACCCGTGAAACCTTGACCCGTGAAACTTACCAGTGAAACCAAGACCCGTGAAACGTCATCCGTGAAACATACCCGTGAAACTTACCAGTGAAACTTACCCGTGAAACCTTGACCCGTGAAACTTACCAGTGAAACCTAGACCCGTGAAACGTCACCTGTAAAACATACCCGTAAAACTTACCCGTGAAACTTACCCGTGAAACTTACCCGTGAAACCTTGACCCGTGAAACTTACCAGTGAAACCTAGACCCGTGAAACATCACCCATGAAACATACCCGTGAAACTTACCCGTGAAACTTACCCGTGAAACCTAGACCCGTGAAACTTACCAGTGAAACCTAGACCCGTGGAACGTCGCCTGTAAAACATACCCGTAAAACTTACCCGTGAAACTTACCCGTGAAACCTTGACCCGTGAAACTTTCCAGTGAAACCTAGACCCGTGAAACGTCACTTGTGAAACATACCCGTGAAACTTACCGGTGAAACTTACCCGTGAAACCTTGACCCGTGAAACTTACCAGTGAAACCTAGACCCGTGAAACGCACCCGTGAAACGTCACCCGTGAAACTTACCCGTAAAACTTACCCGTGAAACTTACCCGTGAAACCTTGACCCGTGAAACCTTGACCCGTGAAACTTACCAGTGAAACCTAGACCCGTGAAACGTCACCCGTGAAACATACCCGTGAAACTTACCCGTGAAACTTACCCGTAAAACCTTGAACTGTGAAACTTACCAGTGAAACCTAGACCCGTGAAACGTCACCCGTGAAACATACCCGTGAAATTTACCCGTGAAACTTACCCGTGAAACCTTGACCCGTGAAACTTACCAGTGAAACCTAGACCCGTGAAACGTCACCCGTGAAACATACCCGTGAAACTTACCCGTGAAACTTACCTGTGAAACTTACCAGTGAAACCTAGACCCGTGAAACGTCGCCTGTAAAACATACCCGTAAAACTTACCCGTGAAACTTACCCGTGAAACCTTGACCCGTGAAACTTTCCAGTGAAACCTAGACCCGTGAAACGTCACTTGTGAAACATACCCGTGAAACTTACCCGTGAAACTTACCCGTAAAACCTTGACCCGTGAAACTTACCCGTGAAACCTAGACCCGTGAAACGTCACCCGTGAAACATACCCGTGAAATTTACCCGTGAAACTTACCCGTAAAACCTTGACCCGTGAAACTTACCAGTGAAACCTAGACCCGTGAAACGTCACCCGTGAAACATACCCGTGAAACTTACCCGTGAAACTTACCCGTGAAACCTTGACCCGTGAAACTTACCAGTGAAACCTAGACCCGTGAAACGTCACCCGTGAAACATACCCGTGAAACTTACCCGTGAAACTTACCCGTGAAACCTTGACAAGTGAAACTTACTAGTGAAACCTAGACCCGTGAAACGTCACCCGTGAAACATACCCGTGAAACTTACCCGTGAAACTTACCCGTGAAACCTTGACCCGTGAAACTTACCAGTGAAACCTAGACCCGTGAAACGTCACCCGTGAAACATACCCGTGAAACTTACCCGTGAAACTTACCCGTAAAACCTTGACCCGTGAAACTTACCAGTGAAACCTAGACCCGTGAAACATCACTCATGAAACATACCCGTGAAACTTACCCGTGAATCTTACCCGTGAAACCTTGACCCGTGAAACTTACCAGTGAAACCTAGACCCGTGAAACGTCACCTGTAAAACATACCCGTGAAACTTACCCGTGAAACTTACCCGTGAAACCTTGACCCGTGAAACCTTGACCCGTGAAACCTTGACCCGTGAAACTTACCAGTGAAACCTAGACCCGTGAAACGTCACCTGTAAAACATACCCGTAAAACTTACCCGTGAAACATACCCGTGAAACTTACCAGTGAAACCTAGACCCGTGAAACGTCACCCGTGAAACTTATTCGTGAAACTTACCCGTGAAACCTTGACCCGTGAAACTTACCAGTAAAACCTAGACCCGTGAAACATCACCCATGAAACATACCCGTGAAACTTACCCGTGAAACTTACCCGTGAAACCTTGACCCGTGAAACTTACTAGTGAAACCTAGACCCGTGAAACATCACCCATGAAACATACCCGTGAAACTTACCCGTGAATCTTACCCGTGAAACCTTGACCCGTGAAACTTACCAGTGAAACCTAGACCCGTGAAACGTCACCTGTAAAACATACCCGTAAAACTTACCCGTGAAACTTACCCGTGAATCCTTGACCCGTGAAACTTTCCAGTGAAACCTAGACCCGTGAAACGTCACCCGTGAAACTTACCCGTAAAACTTACCCGTGAAACTTACCCGTGAAACCTTGACCCGTGAAACTTACCAGTGAAACCTAGACCCGTGAAACGTCACCCGTGAAACATACCCGTGAAACTTACCCGTGAAACTTACCCGTGAAACGTCACCTGTAAAACATACCCGTAAAACTTACCCGTGAAACTTACCAGTGAAACCAAGACCCGTGAAACGTCATCCGTGAAACATACCCGTGAAACTTACCCGTGAAACTTACCCGTGAAACCTTGACCCGTGAAACTTACCAGTGAAACCTAGACCCGTGAAACGTCACCCGTGAAACATACCCGTGAAACTTACCAGTGAAACTTACCCGTGAAACCTTGACCCGTGAAACTTACCAGTAAAACCTAGACCCGTGAAACATCACCCATGAAACATACCCGTGAAACTTACCCGTGAAACTTACCCGTGAAACCTTGACCCGTGAAACTTACCAGTGAAACCTAGACCCGTGAAACGTCACCTGTAAAACATACCCGTAAAACTTACCCGTGAAACTTACCCGTGAAACTTACCCGTGAAACTTACCCGTGAAACCTTGATCCGTGAAACTTTCCAGTGAAACCTAGACCCGTGAAACGTCACCCGTGAAACATACCCGTGAAACTTACCCGTGAAACTTACTCGTGAAACCTTGACCCGTGAAACTTACCAGTGAAACCTAGACCCGTGAAACTTACCAGTGAAACCTAGACCCGTGAAACGTCACCCGTGAAACTTACCCGTAAAACTTACCCGTTAAACTTACCCGTGAAACCTTGACCCGTGAAACTTACCAGTGAAACCTAGACCCGTGAAACGTCACCCGTGAAACTTACGCGTAAAACTTACCCGTGAAACTTACCCGTAAAACTTACCCGTGAAACCTTGACCCGTGAAACTTACCAGTGAAACCTAGACCCGTGAAACGTCACCCGTGAAACATACCCGTAAAACTTACCCGTGAAACTTACCCGTGAAACCTTGACCCGTGAAACTTACCAGTGAAACCTAGACCCGTGAAACGTCACCCGTGAAACATACCCGTGAAACTTACCCGTGAAACTTACCCGTGAAACCTTGACCCGTGAAACTTACTAGTGAAACCTATACCCGTGAAACGTCACCCGTGAAACATACCCGTGAAACTTACCCGTGAATCTTACCCGTGAAACCTTGACCCGTGAAACTTACCAGTGAAACCTAGACCCGTGAAACGTCACCCGTGAAACATACCCGTGAAACTTACCCGTAAAACCTTGACCCGTGAAACTTACCAGTGAAACCTAGACCCGTGAAACATCACCCATGAAACATACCCGTGAAACTTACCCGTGAATCTTACCCGTGAAACCTTGACCCGTGAAACTTACCAGTGAAACCTAGACCCGTGAAACGTCACCCGTGAAACATACCCGTGAAACTTACCCGTGAAACTTACCCGTGAAACGTCACCTGTAAAACATACCCGTAAAACTTACCCGTGAAACTTACCCGTGAAACCTTGACCCGTGAAACTTACCAGTGAAACCAAGACCCGTGAAACGTCATCCGTGAAACATACCCGTGAAACTTACCAGTGAAACTTACCCGTGAAACCTTGACCCGTGAAACTTACCAGTGAAACCTAGACCCGTGAAACGTCACCCGTGAAACATACCCGTGAAACTTACCAGTGAAACCTAGACCCGTGAAACGTCACCCGTGAAACTTACCCGTGAAACTTACCCGTGAAACCTTGACCCGTGAAACTTACCAGTAAAACCTAGACCCGTGAAACATCACCCATGAAACATACCCGTGAAACTTACCCGTGCAACTTACCCGTGAAACCTTGACCCGTGAAACTTACCAGTGAAACCTAGACCCGTGAAACGTCACCTGTAAAACATACCCGTAAAACTTACCCAAGAAACTTACCCGTGAAACCTTGATCCGTGAAACTTTCCAGTGAAACCTAGACCCGTGAAACGTCACCCGTGAAACATACCCGTGAAACTTACCCGTGAAACTTACCCGTGAAACCTTGACCCGTGAAACTTACCATTGAAACCTAGACCCGTGAAACTTACCCGTAAAACTTACCCGTGAAACTTACCCGTGAAACCTTGACCCGTGAAACTTACCAGTGAAACCTAGACCCGTGAAACGTCACCCGTGAAACTTACCAGTGAAACCTAGACCCGTGAAACGTCACCCGTGAAACTTACGCGTAAAACTTACCCGTGAAACTTACCCGTAAAACTTACCCGTAAAACCTTGACCCGTGAAACTTACCAGTGAAACCTAGACCCGTGAAACGTCACCCGTGAAACATACCCGTGAAACTTACCCGTGAAACTTACCCGTGAAACCTTCACCCGTGAAACTTACCAGTGAAACCTAGACCCGTGAAACGTCACTCGTGAAACATACCCGTGAAACTTACCCGTGAAACTTACCCGTGAAACCTTGACCCGTGAAACTTACTAGTGAAACCTATACCCGTGAAACGTCACCCGTGAAACATACCCGTGAAACTTACCCGTGAATCTTACCCGTGAAACCTTGACCCGTGAAACTTACCAGTGAAACCTAGACCCGTGAAACGTCACCCGTGAAACTTACCCGTGAAACTTACCCGTGAAACCTTGACCCGTGAAACTTACCAGTGAAACCTAGACCCGTGAAACGTCACCTGTAAAACATACCCGTAAAACTTACCCGTGAAACTTACCCGTGAAACCTTGATCCGTGAAACTTTCCAGTGAAACCTAGACCCGTGAAACGTCACCCGTGAAACATACCCGTGAAACTTACCCGTGAAACTTACCCGTGAAACCTTGACCCGTGAAACTTACCAGTAAAACCTAGACCCGTGAAACTTACCCGTAAAACTTACCCGTGAAACTTACCCGTTAAACCTTGACCCGTGAAACTTACCAGTGAAACCTAGACCCGTGAAACGTCACCCGTGAAACATACCCGTGAAACTTACCCGTGAAACCTTGACCCGTGAAACTTACCAGTGAAACCAAGACCCGTGAAACGTCACCCGTGAAACATACCCGTGAAACTTACCCGTGAAACTTACCCGTGAAACGTCACCTGTAAAACATACCCGTGAAACTTACCAGTGAAACCTAGACCCGTGAAACGTCACCCGTGAAACTTACCCGTGAAACTTACCCGTGAAACCTTGACCCGTGAAACTTACCAGTAAAACCTAGACCCGTGAAACATCACCCATGAAACATACCCGTGAAACTTACCCGTGAAACTTACCCGTGAAACCTTGACCCGTGAAACTTACCAGTAAAACCTAGACCCGTGAAAAGTCACCCATGAAACATACCCGTGAAACTTACCCGTAAAACTTACCCGTGAAACGTCACCTGTAAAACATACCCGTAAAACTTACCCGTGAAACTTACCCGTGAAACCTTGACCCGTGAAACTTACCAGTGAAACCAAGACCCGTGAAACGTCATCCGTGAAACATACCCGTGAAACTTACCCGTGAAACTTACCCGTGAAACTTACCCGTGAAACCTTGACTCGTGAAACTTACCAGTGAAACCTAGACCCGTGAAACGTCACCCGTGAAACATACCCGTGAAACTTACCAGTGAAACCTAGACCCGTGAAACGTCACCCGTGAAACTTACCCGTGAAACTTACCCGTGAAACCTTGACCCGTGAAACTTACCAGTAAAACCTAGACCCGTGAAACATCACCCATGAAACATACCCGTGAAACTTACCCGTGAAACTTACCCGTGAAACCTTGACCCGTGAAACTTACCAGTGAAACCTAGACCCGTGAAACGTCACCCGTGAAACATACCCGTGAAACTTACCCGTGAAACTTACCCGTGAAACGTCACCTGTAAAACATACCCGTAAAACTTACCCGTGAAACTTACCCGTGAAACCTTGACCCGTGAAACTTACCAGTGAAACCAAGACCCGTGAAACGTCATCCGTGAAACATACCCGTGAAACTTACCCGTGAAACTTACCCGTGAAACTTACCAGTGAAACCTAGAGCCGTGAAACGTCACCCGTGAAACATACCCGTGAAACTTACCAGTGAAACCTAGACCCGTGAAACGTCACCCGTGAAACTTACCCGTGAAACCTTGACCCGTGAAACTTACCAGTAAAACCTAGACCCGTGAAACATCACCCATGAAACATACCCGTGAAACTTACCCGTGAAACTTACCCGTGAAACCTTGACCCGTGAAACTTACCAGTGAAACCTAAACCCGTGAAACGTCACCTGTAAAACATACCCGTAAAACTTACCCGTGAAACTTACCCGTGAAACTTACCCGTAAAACCTTGATCCGTGAAACTTTCCAGTGAAACCTAGACCCGTGAAACGTCACCCGTGAAACATACCCGTGAAACTTATTCGTGAAACTTACCCGTGAAACCTTGACCCGTGAAACTTACCAGTGAAACCTAGACCCGTGAAACTTACCAGTGAAACCTAGACCCGTGAAACGTCACCCGTGAAACTTACCCGTAAAACTTACCCGTTAAACTTACCCGTGAAACCTTGACCCGTGAAACTTACCAGTGAAACCTAGACCCGTGAAACGTCACCCGTGAAACTTACGCGTAAAACTTACCCGTGAAACTTACCCGTAAAACCTTGACCCGTGAAACTTACCAGTGAAACCTAGACCCGTGAAACGTCACCCGTGAAACATACCCGTGAAACTTACCCGTGAAACTTACCCGTAAAACTTACCCGTGAAACCTTGACCCGTGAAACTTACCAGTGAAACCTAGACCCGTGAAACGTCACCCGTGAAACATACCCGTGAAACTTACCAGTGAAACTTACCCGTAAAACCTTGACCCGTGAAACTTACCAGTGAAACCTAGACCCGTGAAACGTCACCCGTGAAACATACCCGTGAAACTTACCCGTGAAACTTACCCGTGAAACCTTGACCCGTGAAACTTACCAGTGAAACCTAGACCCGTGAAACGTCACCCGTGAAACATACCCGTGAAACTTACCCGTGAAACTTACCCGTGAAACCTTGACCCGTGAAACTTACCAGTGAAACCTAGACCCGTGAAACGTCACCCGTGAAACATACCCGTGAAACTTACCCGTGAAACCTTGACCCGTGAAACTTACTAGTGAAACCTAGACCCGTGAAACATACCCGTGAAACTTACCCGTGAATCTTACCCGTGAAACCTTGACCCGTGAAACTTACCAGTGAAACCTAGACCCGTGAAACGTCACCCGTGAAACATACCCGTGAAACTTACCCGTGAAACTTACCCGTAAAACCTTGACCCGTGAAACTTACCAGTGAAACCTAGACCCGTGAAACATTACCCATGAAACATACCCGTGAAACTTACCTGTGAATCTTACCCGTGAAACCTTGACCCGTGAAACTTACCAGTGAAACCTAGACCCGTGAAACGTCACCTGTAAAACATACCCGTAAAACTTACCCGTGAAACTTACCCGTGAATCCTTGACCCGTGAAACTTTCCAGTGAAACCTAGACCCGTGAAACGTCACCCGTGAAACTTACCCGTAAAACTTACCCGTGAAACTTACCCGTGAAACCTTGACCCGTGAAACTTACCAGTGAAACCTAGACCCGTGAAACGTCACCCGTGAAACATACCCGTGAAACTTACCCGTGAAACTTACCCGTGAAACGTCACCTGTAAAACATACCCGTAAAACTTACCCGTGAAACTTACCCGTAAAACCTTGACCCGTGAAACTTACCAGTGAAACCAAGACCCGTGAAACGTCATCCGTGAAACATACCCGTGAAACTTACCCGTGAAACTTACCCGTGAAACCTTGACCCGTGAAACTTACCAGTGAAACCTAGACCCGTGAAACGTCACCCGTTAAACATACCCGTGAAACTTACCAGTGAAACCTAGACCCGTGAAACGTCACCCGTGAAACTTACCCGTGAAACTTACCCGTGAAACCTTGACCCGTGAAACTTACCAGTAAAACCTAGACCCGTGAAACATCACCCATGAAACATACCCGTGAAACTTACCCGTGAAACTTACCCGTGATACCTTGACCCGTGAAACTTACCAGTGAAACCTAGACCCGTGAAACGTCACCTGTAAAACATACCCGTAAAACTTACCCGTGAAACTTACCCGTGAAACCTTGATCCGTGAAACTTTCCAGTGAAACCTAGACCCGTGAAATTTCACCCGTGAAACATACCTGTGAAACTTACCCGTGAAACTTACCCGTGAAACCTTGACCCGTGAAACTTACCAGTGAAACCTAGACCCGTTAAACTTACCCGTAAAACTTACCCGTGAAACGTCACCTGTAAAACATACCCGTAAAACTTACCCGTAAAACTTACCCGTGAAACTTACCCGTGAAACCTTGACCCGTGAAACTTACCAGTGAAACCTAGACCCGTGAAACGTCACCCGTGAAACATACCCGTGAAACTTACCCGTGAAACTTACCCGTGAAACGTCACCTGTAAAACATACCCGTAAAACTTACCCGTGAAACTTACCCGTAAAACCTTGACCCGTGAAACTTACCAGTGAAACCAAGACCCGTGAAACGTCATCCGTGAAACATACCCGTGAAACTTACCCGTGAAACTTACCCGTGAAACTTACCCGTGAAACCTTGACTCGTGAAACTTACCAGTGAAACCTAGACCCGTGAAACGTCACCCGTGAAACATACCCGTGAAACTTACCAGTGAAACCTAGACCCGTGAAACGTCACCCGTGAAACTTACCCGTGAAACTTACCCGTGAAACCTTGACCCGTGAAACTTACCAGTAAAACCTAGACCCGTGAAACATCACCCATGAAACATACCCGTGAAACTTACCCGTGAAACTTACCCGTGAAACCTTGACCCGTGAAACTTACCAGTGAAACCTAGACCCGTGAAACGTCACCCGTGAAACATACCCGTGAAACTTACCCGTGAAACTTACCCGTGAAACGTCACCTGTAAAACATACCCGTAAAACTTACCCGTGAAACTTACCCGTGAAACCTTGACCCGTGAAACTTACCAGTGAAACCAAGACCCGTGAAACGTCATCCGTGAAACATACCCGTGAAACTTACCCGTGAAACTTACCCGTGAAACTTACCAGTGAAACCTAGAGCCGTGAAACGTCACCCGTGAAACATACCCGTGAAACTTACCAGTGAAACCTAGACCCGTGAAACGTCACCCGTGAAACTTACCCGTGAAACCTTGACCCGTGAAACTTACCAGTAAAACCTAGACCCGTGAAACATCACCCATGAAACATACCCGTGAAACTTACCCGTGAAACTTACCCGTGAAACCTTGACCCGTGAAACTTACCAGTGAAACCTAAACCCGTGAAACGTCACCTGTAAAACATACCCGTAAAACTTACCCGTGAAACTTACCCGTGAAACTTACCCGTAAAACCTTGATCCGTGAAACTTTCCAGTGAAACCTAGACCCGTGAAACGTCACCCGTGAAACATACCCGTGAAACTTATTCGTGAAACTTACCCGTGAAACCTTGACCCGTGAAACTTACCAGTGAAACCTAGACCCGTGAAACTTACCAGTGAAACCTAGACCCGTGAAACGTCACCCGTGAAACTTACCCGTAAAACTTACCCGTTAAACTTACCCGTGAAACCTTGACCCGTGAAACTTACCAGTGAAACCTAGACCCGTGAAACGTCACCCGTGAAACTTACGCGTAAAACTTACCCGTGAAACTTACCCGTAAAACCTTGACCCGTGAAACTTACCAGTGAAACCTAGACCCGTGAAACGTCACCCGTGAAACATACCCGTGAAACTTACCCGTGAAACTTACCCGTAAAACTTACCCGTGAAACCTTGACCCGTGAAACTTACCAGTGAAACCTAGACCCGTGAAACGTCACCCGTGAAACATACCCGTGAAACTTACCAGTGAAACTTACCCGTAAAACCTTGACCCGTGAAACTTACCAGTGAAACCTAGACCCGTGAAACGTCACCCGTGAAACATACCCGTGAAACTTACCCGTGAAACTTACCCGTGAAACCTTGACCCGTGAAACTTACCAGTGAAACCTAGACCCGTGAAACGTCACCCGTGAAACATACCCGTGAAACTTACCCGTGAAACTTACCCGTGAAACCTTGACCCGTGAAACTTACCAGTGAAACCTAGACCCGTGAAACGTCACCCGTGAAACATACCCGTGAAACTTACCCGTGAAACCTTGACCCGTGAAACTTACTAGTGAAACCTAGACCCGTGAAACATACCCGTGAAACTTACCCGTGAATCTTACCCGTGAAACCTTGACCCGTGAAACTTACCAGTGAAACCTAGACCCGTGAAACGTCACCCGTGAAACATACCCGTGAAACTTACCCGTGAAACTTACCCGTAAAACCTTGACCCGTGAAACTTACCAGTGAAACCTAGACCCGTGAAACATCACCCATGAAACATACCCGTGAAACTTACCTGTGAATCTTACCCGTGAAACCTTGACCCGTGAAACTTACCAGTGAAACCTAGACCCGTGAAACGTCACCTGTAAAACATACCCGTAAAACTTACCCGTGAAACTTACCCGTGAATCCTTGACCCGTGAAACTTTCCAGTGAAACCTAGACCCGTGAAACGTCACCCGTGAAACTTACCCGTAAAACTTACCCGTGAAACTTACCCGTGAAACCTTGACCCGTGAAACTTACCAGTGAAACCTAGACCCGTGAAACGTCACCCGTGAAACATACCCGTGAAACTTACCCGTGAAACTTACCCGTGAAACGTCACCTGTAAAACATACCCGTAAAACTTACCCGTGAAACTTACCCGTAAAACCTTGACCCGTGAAACTTACCAGTGAAACCAAGACCCGTGAAACGTCATCCGTGAAACATACCCGTGAAACTTACCCGTGAAACTTACCCGTGAAACCTTGACCCGTGAAACTTACCAGTGAAACCTAGACCCGTGAAACGTCACCCGTTAAACATACCCGTGAAACTTACCAGTGAAACCTAGACCCGTGAAACGTCACCCGTGAAACTTACCCGTGAAACTTACCCGTGAAACCTTGACCCGTGAAACTTACCAGTAAAACCTAGACCCGTGAAACATCACCCATGAAACATACCCGTGAAACTTACCCGTGAAACTTACCCGTGATACCTTGACCCGTGAAACTTACCAGTGAAACCTAGACCCGTGAAACGTCACCTGTAAAACATACCCGTAAAACTTACCCGTGAAACTTACCCGTGAAACCTTGATCCGTGAAACTTTCCAGTGAAACCTAGACCCGTGAAATTTCACCCGTGAAACATACCTGTGAAACTTACCCGTGAAACTTACCCGTGAAACCTTGACCCGTGAAACTTACCAGTGAAACCTAGACCCGTTAAACTTACCCGTAAAACTTACCCGTGAAACGTCACCTGTAAAACATACCCGTAAAACTTAACCGTGAAACATACCCGTGAAACTTACCAGTGAAACCTAAACCCGTGAAACGTCACCCGTGAAACTTACCCGTGAAACTTACCCGTGAAACCTTGACCCGTGAAACTTACCAGTAAAACCTAGACCCGTGAAATATCACCCATGAAACATACCCGTGAAACTTACCCGTGAAACTTACCCGTGAAACCTTGACCCGTGAAACTTACTAGTGAAACCTAGACCCGTGAAACTTACCCGTGAAACTTACCCGTGAAACCTTGACCCGTGAAACTTACCAGTGAAACCTAGACCCGTGAAACGTCACCCGTGAAACATACCCGTAAAACTTACCCGTGAAACTTACCCGTAAAACCTTGACCCGTGAAACTTACCAGTGAAAACTAGACCCGTGAAACATCACCCATGAAACATACCCGTGAAACTTACCCGTGAATCTTACCCGTGAAACCTTGACCCGTGAAACTTACCAGTGAAACCTAGACCCGTGAAACGTCACCTGTAAAACATACCCGTAAAACTTACCCGTGAAACTTACCCGTGAATCCTTGACCCGTGAAACTTTCCAGTGAAACCTAGACCCGTGAAACGTCACCCGTGAAACTTACCCGTAAAACTTACCCGTGAAACTTACCCGTGAAACCTTGACCCGTGAAACTTACCAGTGAAACCTAGACCCGTGAAACGTCACCCGTGAAACATACCCGTGAAACTTACCAGTGAAACTTACCCGTAAAACCTTGACCCGTGAAACTTACCAGTGAAACCTAGACCCGTGAAACGTCACCCGTGAAACATACCCGTGAAACTTACCCGTGAAACTTACCCGTGAAACCTTGACCCGTGAAACTTACCAGTGAAACCTAGACCCGTGAAACGTCACCCGTGAAACATACCCGTGAAACTTACCCGTGAAACTTACCCGTGAAACCTTGACCCGTGAAACTTACCAGTGAAACCTAGACCCGTGAAACGTCACCCGTGAAACATACCCGTGAAACTTACCCGTGAAACCTTGACCCGTGAAACTTACTAGTGAAACCTAGACCCGTGAAACATACCCGTGAAACTTACCCGTGAATCTTACCCGTGAAACCTTGACCCGTGAAACTTACCAGTGAAACCTAGACCCGTGAAACGTCACCCGTGAAACATACCCGTGAAACTTACCCGTGAAACTTACCCGTAAAACCTTGACCCGTGAAACTTACCAGTGAAACCTAGACCCGTGAAACATTACCCATGAAACATACCCGTGAAACTTACCTGTGAATCTTACCCGTGAAACCTTGACCCGTGAAACTTACCAGTGAAACCTAGACCCGTGAAACGTCACCTGTAAAACATACCCGTAAAACTTACCCGTGAAACTTACCCGTGAATCCTTGACCCGTGAAACTTTCCAGTGAAACCTAGACCCGTGAAACGTCACCCGTGAAACTTACCCGTAAAACTTACCCGTGAAACTTACCCGTGAAACCTTGACCCGTGAAACTTACCAGTGAAACCTAGACCCGTGAAACGTCACCCGTGAAACATACCCGTGAAACTTACCCGTGAAACTTACCCGTGAAACGTCACCTGTAAAACATACCCGTAAAACTTACCCGTGAAACTTACCCGTAAAACCTTGACCCGTGAAACTTACCAGTGAAACCAAGACCCGTGAAACGTCATCCGTGAAACATACCCGTGAAACTTACCCGTGAAACTTACCCGTGAAACCTTGACCCGTGAAACTTACCAGTGAAACCTAGACCCGTGAAACGTCACCCGTTAAACATACCCGTGAAACTTACCAGTGAAACCTAGACCCGTGAAACGTCACCCGTGAAACTTACCCGTGAAACTTACCCGTGAAACCTTGACCCGTGAAACTTACCAGTAAAACCTAGACCCGTGAAACATCACCCATGAAACATACCCGTGAAACTTACCCGTGAAACTTACCCGTGATACCTTGACCCGTGAAACTTACCAGTGAAACCTAGACCCGTGAAACGTCACCTGTAAAACATACCCGTAAAACTTACCCGTGAAACTTACCCGTGAAACCTTGATCCGTGAAACTTTCCAGTGAAACCTAGACCCGTGAAATTTCACCCGTGAAACATACCTGTGAAACTTACCCGTGAAACTTACCCGTGAAACCTTGACCCGTGAAACTTACCAGTGAAACCTAGACCCGTTAAACTTACCCGTAAAACTTACCCGTGAAACGTCACCTGTAAAACATACCCGTAAAACTTACCCGTAAAACTTACCCGTGAAACTTACCCGTGAAACCTTGACCCGTGAAACTTACCAGTGAAACCTAGACCCGTGAAACGTCACCCGTGAAACATACCCGTGAAACTTACCCGTGAAACTTACCCGTGAAACGTCACCTGTAAAACATACCCGTAAAACTTACCCGTGAAACTTACCCGTAAAACCTTGACCCGTGAAACTTACCAGTGAAACCAAGACCCGTGAAACGTCATCCGTGAAACATACCCGTGAAACTTACCCGTGAAACTTACCCGTGAAACTTACCCGTGAAACCTTGACTCGTGAAACTTACCAGTGAAACCTAGACCCGTGAAACGTCACCCGTGAAACATACCCGTGAAACTTACCAGTGAAACCTAGACCCGTGAAACGTCACCCGTGAAACTTACCCGTGAAACTTACCCGTGAAACCTTGACCCGTGAAACTTACCAGTAAAACCTAGACCCGTGAAACATCACCCATGAAACATACCCGTGAAACTTACCCGTGAAACTTACCCGTGAAACCTTGACCCGTGAAACTTACCAGTGAAACCTAGACCCGTGAAACGTCACCCGTGAAACATACCCGTGAAACTTACCCGTGAAACTTACCCGTGAAACGTCACCTGTAAAACATACCCGTAAAACTTACCCGTGAAACTTACCCGTGAAACCTTGACCCGTGAAACTTACCAGTGAAACCAAGACCCGTGAAACGTCATCCGTGAAACATACCCGTGAAACTTACCCGTGAAACTTACCCGTGAAACTTACCAGTGAAACCTAGAGCCGTGAAACGTCACCCGTGAAACATACCCGTGAAACTTACCAGTGAAACCTAGACCCGTGAAACGTCACCCGTGAAACTTACCCGTGAAACCTTGACCCGTGAAACTTACCAGTAAAACCTAGACCCGTGAAACATCACCCATGAAACATACCCGTGAAACTTACCCGTGAAACTTACCCGTGAAACCTTGACCCGTGAAACTTACCAGTGAAACCTAAACCCGTGAAACGTCACCTGTAAAACATACCCGTAAAACTTACCCGTGAAACTTACCCGTGAAACTTACCCGTAAAACCTTGATCCGTGAAACTTTCCAGTGAAACCTAGACCCGTGAAACGTCACCCGTGAAACATACCCGTGAAACTTATTCGTGAAACTTACCCGTGAAACCTTGACCCGTGAAACTTACCAGTGAAACCTAGACCCGTGAAACTTACCAGTGAAACCTAGACCCGTGAAACGTCACCCGTGAAACTTACCCGTAAAACTTACCCGTTAAACTTACCCGTGAAACCTTGACCCGTGAAACTTACCAGTGAAACCTAGACCCGTGAAACGTCACCCGTGAAACTTACGCGTAAAACTTACCCGTGAAACTTACCCGTAAAACCTTGACCCGTGAAACTTACCAGTGAAACCTAGACCCGTGAAACGTCACCCGTGAAACATACCCGTGAAACTTACCCGTGAAACTTACCCGTAAAACTTACCCGTGAAACCTTGACCCGTGAAACTTACCAGTGAAACCTAGACCCGTGAAACGTCACCCGTGAAACATACCCGTGAAACTTACCAGTGAAACTTACCCGTAAAACCTTGACCCGTGAAACTTACCAGTGAAACCTAGACCCGTGAAACGTCACCCGTGAAACATACCCGTGAAACTTACCCGTGAAACTTACCCGTGAAACCTTGACCCGTGAAACTTACCAGTGAAACCTAGACCCGTGAAACGTCACCCGTGAAACATACCCGTGAAACTTACCCGTGAAACTTACCCGTGAAACCTTGACCCGTGAAACTTACCAGTGAAACCTAGACCCGTGAAACGTCACCCGTGAAACATACCCGTGAAACTTACCCGTGAAACCTTGACCCGTGAAACTTACTAGTGAAACCTAGACCCGTGAAACATACCCGTGAAACTTACCCGTGAATCTTACCCGTGAAACCTTGACCCGTGAAACTTACCAGTGAAACCTAGACCCGTGAAACGTCACCCGTGAAACATACCCGTGAAACTTACCCGTGAAACTTACCCGTAAAACCTTGACCCGTGAAACTTACCAGTGAAACCTAGACCCGTGAAACATCACCCATGAAACATACCCGTGAAACTTACCTGTGAATCTTACCCGTGAAACCTTGACCCGTGAAACTTACCAGTGAAACCTAGACCCGTGAAACGTCACCTGTAAAACATACCCGTAAAACTTACCCGTGAAACTTACCCGTGAATCCTTGACCCGTGAAACTTTCCAGTGAAACCTAGACCCGTGAAACGTCACCCGTGAAACTTACCCGTAAAACTTACCCGTGAAACTTACCCGTGAAACCTTGACCCGTGAAACTTACCAGTGAAACCTAGACCCGTGAAACGTCACCCGTGAAACATACCCGTGAAACTTACCCGTGAAACTTACCCGTGAAACGTCACCTGTAAAACATACCCGTAAAACTTACCCGTGAAACTTACCCGTAAAACCTTGACCCGTGAAACTTACCAGTGAAACCAAGACCCGTGAAACGTCATCCGTGAAACATACCCGTGAAACTTACCCGTGAAACTTACCCGTGAAACCTTGACCCGTGAAACTTACCAGTGAAACCTAGACCCGTGAAACGTCACCCGTTAAACATACCCGTGAAACTTACCAGTGAAACCTAGACCCGTGAAACGTCACCCGTGAAACTTACCCGTGAAACTTACCCGTGAAACCTTGACCCGTGAAACTTACCAGTAAAACCTAGACCCGTGAAACATCACCCATGAAACATACCCGTGAAACTTACCCGTGAAACTTACCCGTGATACCTTGACCCGTGAAACTTACCAGTGAAACCTAGACCCGTGAAACGTCACCTGTAAAACATACCCGTAAAACTTACCCGTGAAACTTACCCGTGAAACCTTGATCCGTGAAACTTTCCAGTGAAACCTAGACCCGTGAAATTTCACCCGTGAAACATACCTGTGAAACTTACCCGTGAAACTTACCCGTGAAACCTTGACCCGTGAAACTTACCAGTGAAACCTAGACCCGTTAAACTTACCCGTAAAACTTACCCGTGAAACGTCACCTGTAAAACATACCCGTAAAACTTAACCGTGAAACATACCCGTGAAACTTACCATTGAAACCTAAACCCGTGAAACGTCACCCGTGAAACTTACCCGTGAAACTTACCCGTGAAACCTTGACCCGTGAAACTTACCAGTAAAACCTAGACCCGTGAAATATCACCCATGAAACATACCCGTGAAACTTACCCGTGAAACTTACCCGTGAAACCTTGACCCGTGAAACTTACTAGTGAAACCTAGACCCGTGAAACTTACCCGTGAAACTTACCCGTGAAACCTTGACCCGTGAAACTTACCAGTGAAACCTAGACCCGTGAAACGTCACCCGTGAAACATACCCGTAAAACTTACCCGTGAAACTTACCCGTAAAACCTTGACCCGTGAAACTTACCAGTGAAAACTAGACCCGTGAAACATCACCCATGAAACATACCCGTGAAACTTACCCGTGAATCTTACCCGTGAAACCTTGACCCGTGAAACTTACCAGTGAAACCTAGACCCGTGAAACGTCACCTGTAAAACATACCCGTAAAACTTACCCGTGAAACTTACCCGTGAATCCTTGACCCGTGAAACTTTCCAGTGAAACCTAGACCCGTGAAACGTCACCCGTGAAACTTACCCGTAAAACTTACCCGTGAAACTTACCCGTGAAACCTTGACCCGTGAAACTTACCAGTGAAACCTAGACCCGTGAAACTTCACCCGTGAAACATACCCGTGAAACTTACCCGTGAAACTTACCCGTGAAACGTCACCTGTAAAACATACCCGTAAAACTTACCCGTGAAACTTACCCGTGAACCCTTGACCCGTGAAACTTACCAGTGAAACCAAGACCCGTGAAACTTCACCCGTGAAACATACCCGTGAAACTTACCCGTGAAACTTACCCGTGAAACGTCACCTGTAAAACATACCCGTAAAACTTACCCGTGAAACTTACCCGTGAAACCTTGACCCGTGAAACTTACCAGTGAAACCAAGACCCGTGAAACGTCATCCGTGAAACATACCCGTGAAACTTACCCGTGAAACTTACCCGTGAAACCTTGACCCGTGAAACTTACCAGTGAAACCTAGACCCGTGAAACGTCACCCGTGAAACATACCCGTGAAACTTACCAGTGAAACCTAGACCCGTGAAACGTCACCCGTGAAACTTACCCGTGAAACTTACCCGTGAAACCTTGACCCGTGAAACTTACCAGTAAAACCTAGACCCGTGAAACATAACCCATGAAACATACCCGTGAAACTTACCCGTGAAACTTACCCGTGAAACCTTGACCCGTGAAACTTACCAGTGAAACCTAGACCCGTGAAACGTCACCTGTAAAACATACCCGTAAAACTTACCCGTGAAACTTACCCGTGAAACTTACCCGTGAAACCTTGACCCGTGAAACGTACCAGTGAAACCTAGAGCCGTGAAACGTCACCCGTAAAACTTACCCGTGAAACTTACCCGTGAAACCTTGACCCGTGAAACTTACCAGTGAAACCTAGACCCGTGAAACGTCACCCGTGAAACATACCCGTGAAACTTACCCGTGAAACTTACCCGTGAAACCTTGACCCGTGAAACTTACCAGTGAAACCTAGACCCGTGAAACGTCACCCGTGAAACATACCCGTGAAACTTACCCGTGAAACTTACCCGTGAAGCCTTGACCCGTGAAACTTACCAGTGAAACCTAGACCCGTGAAACGTCACCCGTGAAACATACCCGTGAAACTTACCCGTGAAACTTACCCGTGAAACCTTGACCCGTGAAACTTACCAGTGAAACCTAGACCCGTGAAACGTCACCCGTAAAACTTACTCTATTCTGCTGTTTTGGAACCACAGCTAAAATTGCAATTAAAAATACGACCATTAATTGTATATTTATTGTTTAGAAACATGGCTCAAAATTCCGGAGCTATTAGGCGCCATCATCAAATGGTAGAATACGCTCCGCAAGTTAGTAATATGGTCAGAACGGTCAGGCCGCCTAATAAGGCCCCAGTCAGCGTTAGAACCCCGAGGTAAGACCAATATGGTAGTTTACCATTTTTTAAAAGTTTTTTATTGAAACTTCATGTTATTTGAAAGCGATTGAGAGTACTGATAAGCCTTGTTACACAACCATCCGTTAATTTATAATATACTTGCAAACATTTTTGGAAACGATATTCGCTTTATGTCATATATATCAATTTAAAGAGAAAAAAATTCTAAAAACCCGTTTAAAGCTTATTTTTCTCAATTACGTCCGAGTTTTTTATAATTCAATAAAATATGCATTAATTTGCTATGTTACCAATAAAATTACTAAATTTATGTTGGTATTACATACACACGTCATTATACGTAAAGTCAATGTTACCAACTGTATATTAATTTTAAAATTTTTACAAATTTATTTCAATTTATTCATATTAGAATTACTTCCTATATAACTTATATAAAAATTAATTTATTTTTAAATATATATATTTAATTAAATTATCATTTGTACGATCATTTTATAGTAAATACGATTATTTTGCACGTTATTTTTCTCAACTACGTTGGCAACACTGGCTTTAGTTTACGTCAAAAAATTTTAGGTTATCGTTATATTAGTACATGGTATAAGATTTTCATCTTATTTATACATTATTATTTCTTATTATTATCAGTAATAATACATCATAACATCAATATTATTATTCATACTTTAATAATAAACTTCGCATGATATAAAAGTTGATGTATGTACATAATTATACAAGGAAATAATGAACAGATAAATTGGAAGAAGACCAGAAGAAGCATATAATACCAAATGGGCTTATATATGTTTGAAACTATACCAAATTGTCTATAAACGTGAGTGGTACATGAAACTACGGAGGGTATACTCTAAACTTTTTATACTTTGGCGAAATGCAAGATGAACAATTTTTACACGACAACATTTACTTTGACAAATGGTTTCTTATTGAAGTTTCTACATTTTAAATATTTACTACATCTACTACAATTTTGCCATTATATATTTGTGTTGTTTAATTTTTTATTTAATGTTATTATTTTTCTATTATTTTAATAATAACAATAATACTGAGGAACTGAAACCTAGATCTTGCGTTAGCTGTAGTAACTGTCACGAGATGGCGCAGTCTACATGGTTACAGCCGATAACAGGAATTTTTATGGTCTGTGTGGTTAAATTTGATGTAAATATTGCTAAAAATCATTTTATTTTTAATTATATAATTTGTTGTATTATTATTATTATTTCTGTAATAAAGAAATTTACAAAATGTGATCATAAATTATTAATATCAACTCATTTCGTTACTTGCAATTCTTAGCTAATAACCAATTTTCTTTTCCAGCAATTTACAAAATAATTTTAAATTAAACATGTAGATTGATATTGGGTATTGTCGTCTGAGAATGTTCCTGTTTAGTTCGGTAGGATCTAAACAAATTCTAATCAATATTATATTATATATGAACACGGACAGATATATTAGAATAATAATTTTATAATTTCTGTATTACACTCATGCAATATTGAAGCAACTTGTCAAAAGTTGCACTAGCATCTGCAATATTGCTCAAAGTAAAATGGGTTTAATAAAGATGGTTTACAAAATGAGGTCGTCAATTAATATATAACACTTTTTTCGTTACTTGCAAATAATCTCAGTTAAAATCTAATGTTAAAAATTAGTGTGTGCGTGTGTTGGTGTGTATGTGTTAGTGTGTACGTGTTTGTGTGTATGTGTTTGTGTGTATGTGTTTGTGTGTATGTGTTTGTGTGTACGTGTTTGTGTGTATGTGTTTGTATGTATGTGTTTGTATGTATGTGTTTGTGTGTGTGTTTGTGTGTACGTGTTTGTGTGTACGTGTTTGTGTATACGTGTTTGTGTGTACCTACGTGTTTCTGTGTATGTGTTTGTGTGTATGTGTTTGTGTGTATGCGTTTGTGTGTACGTGTTTGTGTGTATGTGTTTGTGTGTATGTGTTTCTGTGTTTGTGTGTATGTGTTTGTGTGTTGGTGTGTGCATATGTTTGTGTGTGCGTGTGTTTGTCTGTAGGTGTTTGTGTATATGTGTATGTTTGTGTGTATGTGTTAGTATGTATGTGTTTGTGTTGGTGTGTGCGTATGTTTGTGTGTGCGTGTGTATGTGTTTGCGTGTATGAGTTTGGGTGTATGTGTTTGTGTGTACGTGTTTGTGTGTATGTGTTTGTGTGTACGTGTTTGTGTGTTTGTGTGTATGTGTTTGTGTGTATGTGTTTGTGTGTGCGTGTTTGTGTTTGTGTGAATGTGTTAGTGTGTATGTGTTTGTATGTATGTGTTTGTGTGTATGTGATGGTGTTTGAGTTTGCGTTTGTGTTGGTGTGTGCGTATGTTTGTGTGTATGTGTTTGTGTGTATATGTTTGAGTGTATGTGTTTGTGTGTATGTGTTTGTGTGTACGTGTTTGTGTGTATGTGTTTGTGTGTATGTGTATGTGTTTGTGTGTACGTGTTTGTGTGTATATGTTAGTGTGTATGTGTTTGTGTGTATGTGTTTGTGTTTGTGTGTATGTGTTTGTGTGTACGTGTTTGTGTGTACGTGTTTGTGTGAATGTGTTTGTGTGTACGTGTTTGTGTTTGTGTGTATGTGTTAGTGTGTATGTGTTTGTGTGTATGTGATGGTGTTTGAGTTTGCGTTTGTGTTGGTGTGTGCGTATGTTTGAGTGTATGTGTTTGTGTGTATGTGTTTATGTGTTTGTGTGTAAGTGTTTGTGTGTATGTGTTATATGAACACGGACAGATATATTAGAATAATAATTTTATAATTGCTGTATTACACTCATGCAATATTGAAGCAACTTGTCAAAAGTTGCACTAGCATCTGCAATATTGCTCAAAGTAAAATGGGTTTAATAAAGATGGTTTACAAAATGAGGTCGTCAATTAATATATAACACTTTTTTCGTTACTTGCAAATAATCTCAGTTAAAATCTAATGTTAAAAATTAGTGTGTGCGTGTGTTGGTGTGTATGTGTTAGTGTGTACGTGTTTGTGTGTATGTGTTTGTGTGTATGTGTTTGTGTGTATGTGTTTGTGTGTACGTGTTTGTGTGTATGTGTTTGTATGTATGTGTTTGTGTGTGTGTTTGTGTGTACGTGTTTGTGTGTACGTGTTTGTGTATACGTGTTTGTGTGTATGTGTTTTTTGTGTACCTACGTGTTTCTGTGTATGTGTTTGTGTGTATGTGTTTGTGTGTATGCGTTTGTGTGTACGTGTTTGTGTGTATGTATTTGTGTGTATGTGTTTGTGTGTTGGTGTGTGCGTGTGTTTGTCTGTAGGTGTTTGTGTATATGTGTATGTTTGTGTGTATGTGTTAGTATGTATGTGTTTGTGTTGGTGTGTGCGTATGTTTGTGTGTGCGTGTGTATGTGTTTGTGTGTATGAGTTTGGGTGTATGTGTTTGTGTGTACGTGTTTGTGTGTATGTGTTTGTGTGTACGTGTTTGTGTGTTTGTGTGTATGTGTTTGTGTGTGTGTTTGTGTGTACGTGTTTGTGTGTGCGTGTTTGTGTATACGTGTTTGTGTGTATGTGTTTTTTGTGTACCTACGTGTTTCTGTGTATGTGTGTATGTGTTTGTGTGTATGTGTTTGTGTGTATGCGTTTGTGTGTACGTGTTTGTGTGTATGTGTTTGTGTGTATGTGTTTCTGTGTATGTGTTTGTGTGTTGGTGTGTGCATATGTTTGTGTGTGCGTGTGTTTGTCTGTAGGTGTTTGTGTATATGTGTATGTTTGTGTGTATGTGTTAGTATGTATGTGTTTGTGTTGGTGTGTGCGTATGTTTGTGTGTGCGTGTGTATGTGTTTGTGTGTATGAGTTTGGGTGTATGTGTTTGTGTGTACGTGTTTGTGTGTATGTGTTTGTGTGTACGTGTTTGTGTGTTTGTGTGTATGTGTTTGTGTGTATGTGTTTGTGTGTGCTTGTTTGTGTTTGTGTGTATGTGTTAGTGTGTATGTGTTTGTATGTATGTGTTTGTGTGTATGTGATGGTGTTTGAGTTTGCGTTTGTTTGGTGTGTGCGTATGTTTGTGTGTATGTGTTTGTGTGTATATGTTTGAGTGTATGTGTTTGTGTGTATGTGTTTGTGTGTACGTATTTGTGTGTATGTGTTTGTGTGTATGTGTATGTGTTTGTGTGTACGTGTTTGTGTGTATATGTTAGTGTGTATGTGTTTGTGTGTATGTGTTTGTGTGTATGTGTTTGTGTGTATGTGTTTGTGTGTATGTGTTTGTGTGTACGTGTTTGTGTGTACGTGTTTGTGTGAATGTGTTTGTGTGTACGTGTTTGTGTTTGTGTGTATGTGTTAGTGTGTATGTGTTTGTGTGTATGTGATGATGTTTGAGTTTGCGTTTGTGTTGGTGTGTGCGTATGTTTGAGTGTATGTGTTTGTGTGTATGTGTTTATGTGTTTGTGTGTAAGTGTTTGTGTGTATGTGTTATATGAACACGGACAGATATATTAGAATAATAATTTTATAATTTCTGTATTACACTCATGCATTGAAGCAACTTGTCAAAAGTTGCACTAGCATCTGCAATATTGCTCAAAGTAAAATGGGTTTAATAAAGATGGTTTACAAAATGAGGTCGTCAATTAATATATAACACTTTTTTCGTTACTTGCAAATAATCTCAGTTAAAATCTAATGTTAAAAATTAGTGTGTGCGTGTGTTGGTGTGTATGTGTTAGTGTGTACGTGTTTGTGTGTATGTGTTTGTGTGTATGTGTTTGTGTGTATGTGTTTGTGTGTATGTGTTTGTATGTATGTGTTTGTGTGTGTGTTTGTGTGTACGTGTTTGTGTGTACGTGTTTGTGTATACGTGTTTGTGTGTATGTGTTTTTTGTGTACCTACGTGTTTCTGTGTATGTGTGTATGTGTTTGTGTGTATGTGTTTGTGTGTATGCGTTTGTGTGTACGTGTTTGTGTGTATGTGTTTGTGTGTATGTGTTTCTGTGTTTGTGTGTTGGTGTGTGCATATGTTTGTGTGTGCGTGTGTTTGTCTGTAGGTGTTTGTGTATATGTGTATGTTTGTGTGTATGTGTTAGTATGTATGTGTTTGTGTGTGCGTATGTTTGTGTGTGCGTGTGTATGTGTTTGTGTGTATGAGTTTGGGTGTATGTGTTTGTGTGTACGTGTTTGTGTGTATGTGTTTGTGTGTACGTGTTTGTGTGTATGTGTTTGTGTGTGCGTGTTTGTGTTTGTGTGTATGTGTTAGTGTGTATGTGTTTGTATGTATGTGTTTGTATGTATGTGTTTGTGTGTATGTGATGGTGTTTGAGTTTGCGTTTGTGTTGGTGTGTGCGTATGTTTGTGTGTATGTGTTTGTGTGTATATGTTTGAGTGTATGTGTTTGTGTGTATGTGTTTGTGTGTACGTGTTTGTGTGTATGTGTTTGTGTGTATGTGTATGTGTATGTGTTTGTGTGTACGTGTTTGTGTGTATATGTTAGTGTGTATGTGTTTGTGTGTATGTGTTTGTGTGTATGTGTTTGTGTGTATGTGTTTGTGTGTATGTGTTTGTGTGTATGTGTTTGTGTGTACGTGTTTGTGTGTACGTGTTTGTGTGAATGTGTTTGTGTGTACGTGTTTGTGTTTGTGTGTATGTGATGGTGTTTGAGTTTGCGTTTGTGTTGGTGTGTGCGTATGTTTGAGTGTATGTGTTTGTGTGTATGTGTTTATGTGTTTGTGTGTAAGTGTTTGTGTGTATGTGTTATATGAACACGGACAGATATATTAGAATAATAATTTTATAATTTCTGTATTACACTCATGCCATATTGAAGCAACTTGTCAAAAGTTGCACTAGCATCTGCAATATTGCTCAAAGTAAAATGGGTTTAATAAAGATGGTTTACAAAATGAGGTCGTCAATTAATATATATTACACTCTTTTCGTTACTTGCAAATAATGTCAGTTAAAATCTAATGTTAAAAATTAGTGTGTGCGTGTGTTGGTGTGTGCGTTTGTGTGTATGTGTTAGTGTGTACGTGTTTGTGTTTATGTGTTTGTGTGTATGTGATGGTGTTTGAGTTTGCGTTTGTGTTGGTGTGTGCGTATGTTTGAGTGTATGTGTTTGTGTGTACGTGTTTGTGTGTATGTGTTTGTGTGTATGTGTTTGTGTGTATATGTTTGTGTGTATGTGTTTGTGTGTATGTGTATGTGTTTGTGTGTATGTGATGGTGTTTGATTTTGCGTTTGTGTTGGTGTGTGCGTATGTTTGTGTGTATGTGTTTGTATGTATGTGTTTGTGTGTATGTGTTTGTGTGTATGTGTTTGTGTGTATGTGTTTGTGTGTATGTGTTTGTGAGTATGTGTTTGTGTGTATGTGTTTGTATGTATGTGTTTGTGTGTATGTGTTTGTGTGTATGTGTTTGTGTTTATGTGTTTGTGTGTACGTGTTTGTGTGTACGTGTTTGTGTGTACGTGTTTGTGTGTTTGAGTTTGTGTTGGTGTGTGCGTATGTTTGTGTGTGCGTGTATTGGTGTGTATGTGTTTGTGTGTATGTGTATGTGTTTGTGTGTATATGTTTGAGTGTATGTGTTTGTGTGTTTGAGTTTGTGTTGGTGTGTGCGTATGTGTTTGTGTTTGTCTGTGTGTTTGTATGTGTGTGTGTGTGCGTGGCTTTAGAAGGAACATCTCCACATGCTTTGGATGGATCACCTCTACAGGCTTTGGATGGGGCGTGTTAACAGTATTAAAATAGAACACCTCCACATGCTTTGGATGGGACATCTCCACAGGCTTTGGATGGGGCCACTCCCACAGGCTTTGGATGGGATATCCATACAAGCTTTGGATGGAAAACTTAGATCTATCTAAAGACGAGTTTATCCTAAAGACGAATGTTTTATCTAAAGACGAGTTTAATCTAAAGACGAATTTAACTTCAAAACGAATTTAATTTATAATACAAGTTTAAATTAGAGACAAGTTAAATTATAAGACGAGTTTATTCTAAAGACGTGTTCTATCTATAGTCAAGTTTTATGTAAAGACGATTGCTGTTAAAAGATGAGTTGTATTTAAACAAGTTTTATCTAAAGACAAATATTATTTAAAAACCAATTTATTTTAAAGATGAGTTTTATCTAAAGATGAATATAACCTAAAAACGAGATATTCGATTATGAATTAAATCCAAAATCAAATTAAGCCAATTACGAGTATAACCTATTTTACTTATAACCTAAAGATGCGTTCTACCTACTATACTGGTTCTTAATAAAGCTGTAATTAATTTTTAAAGTTTGTGTGACGTAGATGTATAGCTGAAAATCTTCTCGGAATTAAAATGTATCATGTAAAATCAACTGTTTCTGTTACAATAAAATACAATTTGGTAGTTTATTACTGTAAGTAAGAATACAAGTGAAACGCATTACTGTGACGTAGATGTATCTCAAATATTTAAAGAACTATTAACTTTTTGAAAATTTTTTTCAAGCAATAACTCATTTTTGAGGTTTCAATATAATTGACTGGATTGTTAATTTGCTACTATGGTAAAGTACCCTATTTTTACTTCTGCGTGAAAAATATTGACCGATGAGACGGGTGACACGTTAAAAAAAATTGTACGGTCAAAATAATTATATTATTAATGAAGCAATCGCAATAAAATTTTATTTGGGTAAACTAGACATAAGGAGAAGTCAAAATATGGTTTGTTTACAAAAATATCACTTCCTGTTAAACCGGAAATGACATCAACTGTGTTATTTACCCTATACAGGTTGGTGGAGATGAAATGCGAACATAGGGAACATACTTGACAGTCGAACTTTCATGCCAGGTATATTTTGTAGTAGTGTCACAAAGCAAAGTGTGGCAAAAAGAGTAATCAATAACAGAAATAATAATAAAATTTAAAAGTGCATGTAAACTTTCTCGTTCTGCTCGTACACATACATTATTATGCAAATATTTTAATGAAAATAATCAATAATATGACAGGTACTTTGACATTGACAGTACTTATTCCACGTATATCAAGATGCCTAGCATGATAACTCCATTGTCAAATATTTCCCTATGTTCGCATTTCACCTCCACCAACCTGTATATTTTAGGTGTCCGCTTACTTAGTCAAATATAGTTTTGTCACGCGTAGTTTGGTCAAAATTAGCCAAACTGTATTTTAGCCAAACTGTAATTTGTTCCATTTGTCGAACCGTAAATATGCCAACCCGTAATTTAGCCAATTCTAGACAAACTGTAATTTCACATTCCGTAATTTGACCAAACCGCAACTTCTACTAATATTGTCAAATCGTTTTCAGGTAAACCCTAATTTAACCAAACGCAACTATACCTAAATGGAATCATCCAACACGGAGTTTATCCAAAACGCATTTTTGTCAAATCGCAGTTATGTATAACCGTAATATTGTCTCATACAAAATTTGAGAAAGATTGCTTTATTATAAGAAAAGTTTTTTCGAGCGTACCAATTTTTGGGACACCCTGTATAAAGCTGTATTAATTCAAGTCTTGCCTTCAAGAAAATGTGCAGGAGTTGTGTGCTGGCCACATCAGATTTTTTATGCTAGTGTAAAAATTATTGTTAATTTATCACAACTTCAAAAATTATTGTATTATTTTCTCCACCTCTCAAATAATTCTTTAATTATTATATAAATAATTATTCGTTTCGGTCCTGCGTCAAACAGCACGGCGCTATCAGTCCTGCCACCCGCTTTCAGGAATTTCAGCTTCGGTTTCAGCAGGTTTCAGCATTGTTTTCAGCGTTTAGTCTATTGTGTTTTTGTTTCGAGTTTTGGAATCTGAAAGATAACTTTTACTTCAGCATTTCAGTGACGGATTTTTTTTTACACATTGGAGCTGAATAAAGGGCATTGTTTTCCTGAATTATTCTGTAGGAGATAAATTTGTAATTATATTTCAGGAAATAATGAGAATGGTATCTTTATTAAATGGATTGCTTGTTGTATTATTCAAAATTTGTATATGAAATAATTTATTTGATCTTTTTGACACTTTGGGTGGATCTACCGCACATATACTGAATCATCAATAAAGATATACTGTCTCGTGTGTGCGGTTACCAGCCGTAAACTATTTCACATCTAAATGTCATTTAAAATCAAAATAATTTATTATTTATTTCAATCAATTTAATTAATTTAAATATTTAAATTTGGGTGTTGCAGCCTAACATATTATAAATCATCAGTATAAATTTAAATAAACAGGTTTTGTAGTAAAATTACAGCTAAATTAAAATAATGCATTTTTCGCAATTTTATAGTTAACTGTAAAAACGGTTGAAATAATTCAAAACCCTAAATGTAGATGGCATTAGTATCTACTGAGGTATGACAGCACCCTGTACTCTTTAGCCACATAACAGTTATCTGTAATTCCGATAAATGCAAAAAACATATTACAGGCAACTGTAAAAATGATTACTACTCAAATGAAATAATTCTGGAAGCTAAATATATATGGCACTATAGGTATCCCGGGTAAAATAAAAATCTATATTTGTTATCAAGCTTACAGACAAATATACTATACTATTATTACTAAAAGCAGTGTTCTGTATTTTTTATCAATTTAAATTTAACTAATTGAAAAGAGATTACATATTTGCGTTGTTGTAACTTATCTAGATAATTTTATCTAGATAAATCATCTAGATAATATATTTTTATCTATTATTCTTATTTAGATAATTTTTTTCTTATTTATTTATTATTTTATCTAGATAAAATTACAAATTATCTTTATCTATTTTTTAAATATCATCTAGATAATAATTTTTTTAAAATTAGAACCAATTGTTTTTGTAATTTTAATCGACTTCAAAAACTGTAATCAAACTTGTACTTTAGAACATGTCATTTATATATTTTTGTATTATCTATGATCTATTTAATAATTATCTAGATAAAAATTATGTATTTACATATTTTTTTCAATGATTATATATTATCTTATCTAGATAAATAAAAAATATGTTATCTTTATCTTTATCTAGTTAAAAAATATTGTTATACATTACAACACTGCATATGTGTTACATGATATAGGTTCAAAATAAAACAACATATTATTTTTATATTTAGTTTAGTTCACGCAAGGATTCTTTGCGAATTTTTTCATATTTCTGAATATTGAAAAATACAATAATATCAATGAATTATAAATTCATTCAAGACTCATTGAAGATTCAATGAATTGTCACCGCTATTTAAAAGACAACTCTCACCAGAATTCTTTTATAATTCTTTCATGTTTATGAATCTTGAAGTTATTGTTTTTTAGTCAATGAATTATAAATTCTATAAAATAAAAAATATATAAGTAAAAAAATTCTTTTATATATCTGACTCCTGAAAAAAAAAAAAAATTCTGGAAACCGGAAGTCAATATCTTAATCCAGTCAGAAATTAGAGTTGATTAAACACAGGAAACAAAAGAAAAATATTTTCTCTATGCGTAAAACAATTAATTGTGGCCTTATTAAGCTCCTTAAAATAATTAAAAATAATGCATTTTATAGAAAAATGTCCGAAAAATCCAATTCTGGAAACCACAAGTCGATATCCTAATCCAGTCAGAAATTAGAGTTGATTAAACACAATTAACCGAAAAAATACTAAAACTTCACTTTTTTTCGCACAAAATCTTTGAATATCAGCTCAACCAAGAGGCCTTTAAAAGTTTTAAAATAATGTATCTTATAAAAAAATGTCCAAGGAATCCAATACCGAAAACCAGAAGTCGATATCTTAATTTGTTCAGATATTAGAGTTAATTAAACACAAAAAATGTAAAATTTACAAAATTTTCTGAATTATCTATGTTAAAATTGAGACTAAACCAGCCTCACCTGAAAAATTAAAAATAATATATTTGATAGAAAAATGTCTGTAGAATCGAATGCTTCAAACCGGAAGTCGTTTTTGTTATGTTACATTTTTTTTTCAGAAGTCTCCTAATTTTTTTTCTTTATTTTAAGCAGATATGAGATGAAATTTCACCCATTTTCAAATTGTCATAACTCGGCGTATTTTCAGTCGATTTCGATGAATCTTCGAGGGCGAAAAACTTTGAAGTGTCTACTTTAAAGTCATGCATGCCAACCTTAGAGTCACCTCTTTCGCCCCCTCCAACACCCCTTTAAAAAAATGCTTTTAAATCCAACTTTGACGATGTGGACGGAGTTGAAAATTTTTTTCGGCTCGATTCACTAAATGGGCACTAAAATTTGTTCAATTTCTTGTGCAGGGGTTTAAAAAACGAAGTTTCTACGTTGGTTTTACACAAAGTTATGAGTATTTGAAACAAAAATGCATTTTGAGGTTTTTCGCGAATAACTTAGCGACTTTTATTATTTTTATTATTGAATCAAATCGTTTTTTCTCCTACTGTATAGAGATTTATCATGTTAAAAAAATTTAAATATTTTTTTATATCTAGAGATGACATGGTTTCAAACCCAGGCGAAGCAGAAACAAAATGCTCCGAATTAGAACTTCTACTCAACCAATACGAACAGATATTTAGTACAGAGACTAATTTAGCCCCTTCTAAAACGCAAGCAACTTCTAGAAAATCCAGTACGAAATCTACAAAAGTCAAGCGACGAAACAGCATTTGCAAAATAGCTGGAACTATGAAACCTAGACTTCCCCCAAGCTTGAAAAACCTACAAGTAAGAAAATATAACAAGCTTCGACCATATACAGGTTGATGGAGGTGAAATGCGAACATAGGGAAATATATGACAATGGAGTTATCATGCTAGGCTTCTTGATATACGTGGAATAAGTACTGTCAATGTCAAAGTACCTGTCATATTATTGATTATTTTCATTAAAATATTTGCATAATAATGTATGTGTACGAGCAGAACGAGAAAGTTTACATGCACTTTTAGATTTTATTATTATTTCTGTTATTGATTACTCTTTTTGCCACACTTTGCTTTGTGACACTACTACAGAATATATCAAGATACCTGGCATGAAAGTTCGATTGTCATGTATGTTCCCTATGTTCGCATTTCACCTCCACCAACCTGTATAGGAATAGACAAACAACGCAAGCCTTTGTTGTGAAGCAAAGAACTAGCGTAGCGGTGTGAAGAGGAGTATGACCTGCAGACACCTTGAAGTGATGCAGTTGCCTATTTTCATTCTCTGTTGACAACAAACCAGAAGTCAGCAATGTGTCCTCACCTATAGCTGCTGCTCCCCGCTACCGTACTTCTTGCCTTCACAACATTGTATAGTACAGCATTGAGTGATATCTGTCTACACCTATATATGGTCGAAGATAGAGTAAAATTCAAATAGCTAGGACCCTGGACTGCGCGAGAAGGCAGAGCTTGTCATGTACATTTTACAAAAGCGGAGCTAGCGAGTATATGCTGCGCTGCACTTCACTTAATTTTCTAAACTAAAATATAACTCAATCACAATCAATTACAAAATTCACAGGGTTACACGAAGCAAAACACTACGAATGTCAACATGAGAATAACAGATATTGAAGCTGATGTTCTGTAGAACAGACAGTAGCGTAGTTTATCATCTATGCTTCTCTCTCTAAGACGAGAATTCGTACTTCGCGCAGGGTTCTAGCTATTTGAATTTTACGGGCTCGCACAGGCCCCGTAGTGGTCTCTCTCTCACGCAGGGTAAAAAAATGGCACTAATCTACAGTGTTGCCAAGATACGGAGTGTACACTCTTGTGTTTATATCAAGGTTACTAGAAAATAAAGTTTTGTCAAAGTATAGTTTGGCCAATTAAGCCAAACTGTATTTTAGTCACGATACACATAGACACGGTATGCTCACGCGCATGTTAGCTCTGTGGATGACGTCACGTTCGAAGCAGATATTCGAACTCATAATATTGTTTGTATGTATATTAGAACTTTTTGGGCATTTTATTCTGAATTTGAGATAAATAAGTGTTGTAATTATAATAAACAATTTCTGTGATCATATTTTAATAAGCCGTATACAGTTTTCTCAATGTAATAATACAAAATAAAGACAATATTATGTGTTAGCTGGTCACAATTCAAAAATAACTTAAGTAAATGTAAGTTATAAATACTGATGCAATGTTATGAAGTCTAATTTTATTCATTGATATTTGTTATTTGGTTATAAATTCAAATTTGAAATATACCTAGCTAAGGGAAGGGCCCATTTATTATATATTAAAAGTATATGAATTTGGAAAATTGTGAGAAAACTGGATTTGATAGACTTGCATTTATTAGTGAGTTCGTGAAAGGACAAGAGATATTATGATACGTTTTTCGTCAGAGTAATTTTTCGGCATTTCAATTTCTCGAAAATAGTTGTAGGTAAGTGAAGGTATTTAATTTTTTTTCTAAATTTGTTAAGTACCTACCTCCCGTTTAATTTCTTCATAAAAGACAAATTTAAAAATTACAATACATAGGTAGACGGGTATTTAATAATTTATATCAGATTGAAATTTTGAGAATAATAATTACCTATTGATATCTTCGGAAAATTCTCGACTCCTGAAATTATCTGTGATGCTTTGTGAAACTTGCGTTATTTATTGACGTTAAAAAGAAAACAGTTTTCTTTAAAAATCTTGAGTGGTATTTACGAGTTATTTTAAATATAACATTATTAACATTTCACGTTTGATAATAACAAAAATAATCTATAGGCTCATTATCGCTGTTGTTTTCATTTCTGTGTCATAATTATAATTATGCAAACAGATTAGCTAATATTTTTTTATGCAAAATAGATACGTATTGTAATTTCTTCAGGGCGTAAGTTTCTAACAAGTCAGAAATGGATATTATATATATATATATATATATATATATATATATATATATATATATATATATATATATATATATAGTCAGTAACCCCTTTTATACCTTTCGGTGTAAGGGGGGCGATTTATATTCTTTCCTCTAATCTTTCAATTTATTATTAAATTATGTTTCAAATATAACTTATACCTTAAGAAAAATTCTTCAAATCAACTAATTATTCAAAGATAAAATCAAGCTGTTGATTTTCATGATATTTCTAGGTAAGTACCTACAAAACAATGTTGACGTTGATATTAAAATTTACCAGATTAACTTTTAAAAAGAAAGGTACCTACAAAAAATAACTTATATTATGTAAGTATTACATTTTGGTCGAATTCAAAATCAAATGAATGAAAATATAGAATTTAAATTTGAACCTAAATCCTTAGTGCAAACACATAATAAGCAATTAAATAATTTTAAATTGATATATAGTGTTACCATTATTTTAATCTTATATCATTGTTGACAGCGTGCAACAAACCACTGGCAGATAAATTCCCATTTTTGTGAAATGTTAACTATTTTATTTCAGTACATTTTGATATTTTATTATAATACAACATTTTAAGCAACACCACATGTTGAGGTTGTTGATGATAATTGCAAATTAAAAGTCAAAACTCAAAAAAAGCCTGAAAATCAACGTCAAAACATCAAAATCGACAAAGAACTGTGTATAAAATTGTTACTCTTGCTTCGAATGTGACGTCATGCGCGGAAGTGAACGAATTTGAGTTCTCTAGTAAGCATACCGTGTCTATGTGTATCGTGGGTGATAGAGTAGCTAGAAAACACTTGTAACACGGACTCTTGACCAGTGGCCTGACAGTTCAATGAATGCATTGTTCATCGGTTTTAGTTCATGCTAACGACTGTAGGCAGCGCTGAGGTCGCACTCGTTTGTGATTGCTCCGATTCTGGCCAATCAGAGTTTGTTTTCGTATACGTCAAAGTCAAAACAGATACGAAAATGTTTAGCAAAGTGAAATTCAGTTGTGATTCAGGTTAATATTACCTTCTTGTTGTCTACTGTCAACAAGTATTGTTATATTAATTTGTTACATTTTAGTAGTTTGTGGTGTTTGAGGTTGAAGCATTTCATCATGATTCACGTAAGTACCAAATATTTATATTGTATTACTGTAATATTTTAATTGACAATGATAGTTCAAGTTTAAGTTTTATTGTAATTTTAAACTAACATTGATAGCAGCTTATGCTATGCCAATATTTCAAAATAACATAATCAGTTTACATTGTACATTGTGTCATTTGACGTATATAATATTGCACATTTTGTTAGGTTTGCTTTGTTTCCTTGATCAATTCGGGAACTATCATCCCTAATCGTTATGCATTGCTTTTCGTAACAAATAAAATGACATCATTGGTATTGATTGATTCTTGATATTTTTACAGAGAACATCAAATGTGCCTATCTGGAATGTGTGACAAACACATTACCTGTTGAGGAAAGGGGTACATTATTTTGCTTTCCGAGATCAGAAGTTTTAAGGCATGAGTGGCTACGTAGAATGGATAGATTGGATTTGATAGATGTACCATTTAACAAGGTGGTCCATCAGTGCCGAGTTTGCCACCTTCATTTTAATGATATACAATTCCAAACTGCCTAGAAAACGAAATTAAACTTTGGTCAAATACCCCGTTCTGTTCTTCCTGAAGGTATGTACATTATTTGCTTAAAACTGTAATTAATTGGTACTAACAGAAGTATTTACTATTAAATACATTTTTGAATTAACATAATGAAACTTAATTTGGAAACTTTCGAATTCGTTATTTAGCGTAATTATCGTAGTTTTTCAGAATAGCAACTCATACTATTGTGTATATAAAGAATGCAAAGTAAATACGTTTTAAAAATTCAATATTTAACAGTTACAGAGTTAGTTATATTTTTCGCAGAATATAAATTTGGAATATTGTAGGGATTAAAGATAAGGAAACTTTCCAATAGATTTTTGCAGAATTTATATTAATTAGGTATGAGAATACCAAGAAAATTTTACAAATGGGATTAAATATTATAATTCTGTAGGTACAGATGTTCACATTACTGTTAGAGATTAACTGTAATTGAAAATTATCCAGTACTAATTTCTTTACCTGCAATTTGCCTTATCTGTAAATCGTATTATTTTTGTAGAAATTTGGGATGTTATTGGGGTTTTGTAATTTGGAAAAACAGTTTTGCAGTTGTGTGTAACCGTCAAGAATTATTGTCGTAAATATTCATATATTTTTCTATTTATTTCAGAACCTGGCTGCATTGACAATATTGTAACTCCTGAACCAACGTATATTATTTTTTATTTTTTTTGTAATGTATACAATTTTTGTTTGTAGGTACAGATTGTAAATTCGATGGTGTTAGCTATGTACAGCGTGAGGACTTCAAATTAAAATAAAGCATGTTTCCCATTCCCAAATTTTTCTTTTATTTGTAATACCTTTAAATTATTATAATTGATATTGATACGGAGAATAATGGAAGATCCGGTATGGTTATGTTTATTATAGTAAAAAGGCTTACTGGATCCAGGTTTTAAATCATTTATTGAACAGAATTCAATAAATGATTTAAAACCTGGATCCAGTAAGCCTTTTTACTATAATAAAATTGATACCTTATTCAGAAATTCCCGCAACCCGCGTACGTAGTATTTAGTTCATTCTAATGACGGTAGTTGGCGCTCAAAACTAAGTTCAAAGAAAATAACACTAACTGTCCTGTCTGTACGCTAGTTAGATAGTTTGTGCTCTTGACACAACGGATTTTCTTGCCGTTTGTGAACTTCAACCTTGCTTATATTATGAAGTTAACTTTTCGCAAGTTTGCCAGCACTCAAGGCTAACTGAACAGCAATTTAGAAACCGAAACACGGAGGAAGAAGAACAAGATCCACGCAACATGTCAAATTGTCTTGTGGAAATAAATTCTAATCTTCTACAGCGACGAAAAGAATGGGTAATATAAAGTTTGTTAAGTATTTCGGCAACAGGAGGTCTAGCAGTTTCTACTTTATTCATTATAAAATAAATTGTCGGGCGTAAAAAATTGTTATAGTACTATGTTTAACGAATAGATTCAATATTATACATTTTAAGGAGTTTTACTCCTAATCTCAATCTCATTAATTTGCGGAGGCAATACTTCCGTTTAAGCACAACTCTCTGCATTTTATTATGACGTACGAACCCGTAGTTTTGTGGTTTAAGTGTGGTTTAAGTTTCTCGGCCGGCAGTGTGTGATTGTCGTTAAATTATTGTAAAACATCTCGCAATTAAATCGCACTCGGATGTTTTATCGACTTAAATGTATTCATAATTGCATAATAATCGCTTCGTAGCCGCTTTGAATTTCAAAGACCGTCGCACGGATTGAGATTCGGACTGCCCCCAGATGAATCGGTAAAAACATCTACCATTCTGTAATTGGGCACGTGTTTCAGCTGGCAAAGTGTGATTGTCGTTAAATTGTAAAACATCTTGCAATTAAATCGCACTCGGACGCTTCAAGCTTCGTCTTAAATGTAGTCATAGTTGCATAAGAATATCTCTGATGCCGCTTGAATTTGGATTCCACTATACTACCATTCTATAATTTAATAAGAGTAAATCCTGTTGTATGGTTACCAGCAAAATAAAATGAATTACAATTAATATGCTAGGGTGCCCAGACTCAAAATATGCGGGTATAAGGTGTGATAGATAATGTAGCTAAGCTTATAGGTAAATCTTTTTTCCATAGTTGATGTTAAAGTAAAATAATAGTAGATAAAGTAAAACTTTAACAGCAAGTGTAGATAAAGTACTTTAATTTTTTTAAATTTTTTTCTTCAAATTCGTTTTCACACATTTCTGTATCCACTTTGTAGGTTGAAAAGCAGTACAAACTCGGAAATTGTGTTTTGATAATAATTTAATTTAAAATTGGTTCTCTTGTATTTTTTCTTTAACATCATCAATAGAAAAAAATCTAATTATATACACGGCAATAAAAACCTATATTATCGACTCGGGAAAAATATTCACTCGCTCCTTCATCACTTTTCTTTTGTCGATAAAATATAATTTTATCGTCTTCTATAATAACTTTTTTTTCTATTTTCTGTATTCTATATTTCTGTTTCCATATCGGTAAACGAATATACGCGATTGAAGTGATTTTTTCTACTACCAGTTGTTCAAGAGAGATAAGCTGGTTACTGGTTACGTGGGCGAGTTCAACTATCTAACAAAATCGATCATTCTAATCGGATTACAACCGAATGTACGATTTTTATATCGTTTACCTTCGCTATTATTGTTCCTTATTCCATTATACTAAATCTTGAGTATTGCATTCACGTACAATAAACTTATTTCACATTAAGCGGTAAACAAAAAGTGAAAGAAATCTGAGCGCAAACAGCAGTTTCGGAAATTGGTTTTATTTTGATGTTACATGTACTTTGACAGGTACCTAAAACTTATTCACCCGTTTTTTATAAGTATATACCATACTTAAATTACTCCTAATCTTAATCTTTCTTTTATATTACGTAAGAAAAAAATTAGTATGACGAGTCATTTGCGCATAATATTATTAACTATTATTCCTATAATTAAGGAATAACTAAATATCTAAATTTTTAACCGAGTGCATTATGTGACCGACTGGCAACTGTGGTTCTGACAATTTAGGTTTGAATCTATATAGTCAGTTACACATTTCAGTTTAACTGCACAAAAATCTCTCTAATGTTGTATTCTCCACTAACAACCATGAGAACCCATAAGTTGACAACTGGCAACAGCGCACATGATAATAATAATAATACGGTTTAATTTTACGATTTGACAATTATTGACAGAAGCGAATGTAGAAAAAGTGTATGGGAGAGGCTATAGAATGTGAAAAATAAGTGTTGATTTTATATTTATATATTTCACAGTCATATTATCAACATTAATACAATATTCATAAATCTGATTTATGAAACTATAATCAAATAGCCAAATAGGTAATATTTTGGGCACAATATTCTTAGAGGAATAAACTGAACCTGTTGAAACCTTGTTTGCGCCGAACTACGAACCGAAATTTGCAAGTAGTACAGTTTACCGGGGTATGTCGAAGTGCATGTATCAATGTTTAGAAGATAAAATTAATAATTTTGTGTATATATTTTGATGTATTTAAATGTAGAAATGTCTATAAATTGAGTATAGTTGAACTTTTTAATGCGTAAAATGATATAAAATTAATAACGACTATTTTAAAATAAATGTGTAGTGCCATAAGCAATAAAGACTTTCTGGGACAACTATATTAGACGCACCATCGTCAGAGCGTAGTACACTAAAGGTTAGCATTTTTATTTATATTATAAAATATTGACGCACATTAAACTATAGCAGGACCCATTGGGCAGATTTTTATTTGAAATAAATTTTTAAATGTTCATAATGTGTACACAATTTTCAATAGACAACATGTTGGAGAATTTATTATTTTTCGTATTTTAGTCAGAGAATTTCGTTTGTTTATTTTCTTTAGATTTAGTATTCGTACATTCGTAATAAATTTCCACAAATTCAAAGTAAGTATATAGCGCACAGCAACAGAAACCTACCTAATTTAGAGTGACTTATTCCTATTCAATATATTAATTTACCGTCACCGTCCATTCTGTTATTTTCGTTCGAGTTTCATTTGGAATTTATCTCCATCACAAACTTCTTTTCTTATAGAATAATTCATCAAGTTGAAATGAATCCAAGTAAGGCGAAATTGCTTCGAATGTGACGTCAATGAAGAAAAACAAGTTTGATTTAATTAAAAGAATGGAAGCCGTACAATTTTTCCCATCATTTTCGTTCATTCTAATATTTAATTAATTTTCAAAGTATGTATTAAAAAGCTTTTCAGGGGTTTTGGCAGCTTAAATTAATAAATGAACGAATCATTATTATCACATTAATGGGTAGATGTTGATTTCATTTTCTTTTTACTTATGTGAATATCTTCGATAATTCCTTCATAAAATTTTATAATAAAAAATTTACATTTAATGATCGGTAAACAAGAAATATTAAAAAACATCCTAAAGTCGTAACCTATACAATTTATTATTTTAAAATTTTCTTAAAAATATGAGAGTCAGTTTGCAGATTCAAACTGATCACACATCAGATTAAATAAGTATTCGAATAAATACACTTCAAAGAAATGATAAGACGATGAATTAAATTTATAATAATAATATCAAACTTATGTTATGTTACGATATTGTCTTAAAAAGTTCTTAAAATTAGTGTGTTAGTTTATAAATGGAAAGAAATTGGCTTAATTATACAGAGTTTGATTCATTCTAAATAAGGATTTGAAAACCAATTTTCAGGGTTCACAGTAGATATTTAATTTTAGTTTAAAGTAGTTCGCTGTAACTGTTGATTAAAAAAGTTAGTTTATTTAACTAAAAAGTTTACAAACTCATTTGTTTTTTTAGTAAATGTAAGTCAAGAATTTAATATTGCAAGTTTTATTTATTTTGTGTCATGAAAAACTAATTCACAAAACACAACTATGCAGCAAGTTCAAAATTGCGTTAGACAACTATCTATAAAAACTGGAATAAAAATGTAAAAGCAGGCGCCACGTAAAACAGGCACGAAAAAGGTTACTTTTGTGCAGGTATGACAAAAAGACTTTTACAGTATTTTTCAACTTCAACATGACATCGCATAGCTATGGGATGCGGCAAAGTACGAGTTTCGGGCTAGTTTTAGGCCGTAGTAGTGAGTAAAAGAGTGGAATAGAAAAAAAAGCAAAATCGAGTGTATTTTAGAATTTCGGAAAAATTATTACTTTTGTGTGTTTAAAATTCCCACACTACTGCGAGAATCGGCTACATTTCGAACAATTGCAAGTAATCTTTTTCGTGGCTGTTTTGCGTGCGCAAAGTGGCTTATTTCTAAACTATACAGATATGCGTGCGCAAATAAGAAGCGTGCAAAAATGGACGTACAGAAAATTTACTTTACGCACGCCTTTTCTCGCACGCTTCTACTTTGCGCACGCATTTCCGTATAGTTTTGTTTTGAGCCACTTTGCGTACACAAAACAAAACGTTACACCTCTGTACCTATATTCGTATTTGTAGTACAAAAATCGTAATCAAACGAGTAATATTGGCAGAAAATAAAAGACACCATCGACCTTAATATATCTTCCTATTGGGATATTTCAATAAGAATGCGAACCTAGTGGTAAAATTTTGTACTTAAACAACGGTGCACTTGTGACAGATTTGCACGTTGTTGTATGGGCACTAAGTGATTAAAAGTGATTTTGTTTAATATTTGAAAATATTTCGAAAGGTATTGAGTTTAAAACTTGTTCATTGTAGTTTATTTGTTGTGTAAATATAAATTAACTTACTATTTATTGCATACTTTATATGATAAGAGTCATTGTAGGTATTTTGTACATAACTAAACTAGAAAGATAATATAATTAATACATTAAATATAAACTAAAATTAATATAAATGTTAGTGGAACTAATATTGACGTTAATATACAACTATTATTTAATACTACATTGAGCAAAATCTAAACTATGTAGATAACCTAACAACCACTTACTGAATTATGTACTTAAAATGCAAAATACAAACAAATTGACTACCAAATCTACAACAATAGAAAACATCATACTATATTCTATCATAATTAGTAGCATACACATAATGAAAACTCCATACAGGAGAAAAATACAACAAAATAATACACGCTGCAATGTTATGCTTATGGAAACCAAAGCAAAGTGCACCGTTGTTCAGAATTTCACATAGGTGAATAGCGCCATCTCTTAGTAGTGAAATATCCCAATGTCGACTTGACGGCGTTGTACCATAAAGTACCTTACCTACCTTCTACCTTAATGATAAAAACCACTACGTCTCTTTTAATAAATCGTCTGGTATCTAAAAAACCTGCCAATAAATAGTTCTGCGTCGGTTTTATCGCTTTCAGCAATTGCGCATGCAGAAGAAGCTCTGCTTCTGGTGAATCTGAAACAGCACAGGCGACAGGGTTGTCAGTTCAGATGAAAATGAATGTGGCGAGGTCATCTCTACATCGCTGATTGCGCCCGTCCCCGGAAAGAAATTTATGTGCGAGATTCACCTCAAAGGTCCGCGACTAAAGATTAGATTTATGTCGAGTTACTAATGAAATTGTCCATGATAACTTAATCCTTTCATTGGAATATGCCTACATAATCACATTCATCATTACATATTGGGATAAACTGTATTACGCGATTATAATTTCTTTCTATATGATATAATTTGTCAATAATTGACATTTGGATTAACTGGAAGACTGAAGCATTATGATCTAAACTGAAGTAAGGAAAATTAAATTTTGAGGAATTTTGCGTAATTTTGATGTTTATCCTTTTAAAACTTGTAAACTTTTAATTAAATATTGTCGTATGTAAACTGTGAAACGAGAAGTGGTTTAATATTCATATTAGTATTATCAGATTTATGTTAGATTTTAGTAAATAGGAATATTTAAATAATAGGAATATATTTTATTAATTGATTCTCACAAAACTAAAATGAACAGTAAAACGGTCGTGTGGCAAAGTTAAACCTGATTTATTATGAATGTAACCAGATACTGATTATGTATTCTGTAAAGTTGAGCAAAGGCATGTATATGATGCATGAAGGCTGGTTTATAATGGACGTAACTGGTCACTTCTTCAGTGTTCTGTTAACATGAGCTATATGTGTAAGTATTTCTATGTTACGGTTCATAATGACATTGGGTTTGACGTTTACCAATACTGTAACAGTAAGGTTCTGCAACTTTTAAGAAAACTTTCTATAGTATCCTATATATAAAGAGTGTGGCAATTGGTAAGGTAATAAGTTGCCATGGTTCCTTCCATACTGAAAAAAAGTGGAATTAATTAATGTTTAACTGAAACAATATGATATCAAAAAAATAGTTCAGTATCAGTACTTTTAAACTCTTCATGTATTCCTAAATTATATTATTTTATTCAAATACAATTTTACTAAAGTCAGCCATACTCAATATAAAGCCACTCCATTACATACTTCACTTTTCCCTCTTTTCCCAACAAATAGCAAGCAAGTCCTATTTGTTCTTGTTCATCTTTGTTTACATTTACATTTTGATGAGAATTTTATCTCTCTTTTATTTACAGGTGGAAGTATGTGTTTCTCTTTGTTTTTTAATTTTAGATAAGCTTCTTTAACTTAGAGAAGAGTGCTGAATTCGGCCCAATGTGGCAATTATATAAATTTTTGAAGCAAAAACAGTAAGTGCCGGAAATTCATATTTTTGAATAGAAGGTGTAAATTTACAAACATGTCTTTAAATAAAGTTGGAATTTACTTGACTGGAAGTTTTATTAAAAGGATTGAAGTAAATGGGTTGCAGTCAAAAAATATATATTACCTGTTAGAAATAAATTTTTAGTTATTGCAAATAACGGTTATTCCATAGTATTGGATAATTTCTGTTGTACTTTTTGACTATAATTGTATAATTATTTTAATGTGTATAATTTCAAAAAATCTTTAATGATTGCACTACAAATTATGATAAATAAGTAATACCAACTCCTGGTGTAAAATATATCTTTTTTGACTGCAACCCATTTAATTCAATCCTTTTAATGTATTTAAATGTTTTTAATAAACCTATCAGCAACAGCAATAGCAATTTCCGGTTTTGTATATTACATCAGTTAGTAATTATATAGGTATAGGTCATAGGTCATGCTTCTTAGAACCCAGATCTAGCACAAATAAAATAGCAACTAGATAACGCACAAAATAATTTAGCATGTATCGGACATATTTTAATTAAACTGTCTGATTCAGTCGAACTTTATTAGTTGGCCCGTTGTGTAACTGCGTCTTACTCGAAGTGCAAGAAAAACACTGAAAAGAAACGTGAACGTTCTGCGATTGACATTTCAAAGATATTGCTTCGCGTTCAGCCAAGAAATATCAATAACATGGTGTTGAATAAGACGAAATAAAGTTAAGAAAAAGGAACGAAATTTATTGCGATAAACGGCATCGGAGGACGACGGGCTGACGAGTAATGTAATATTCAAAATTTTAAATAAAATATTGTGCCACAAGCATTCAGCGCACAGTTCGGAAAACGAAAATAAATTGCGAATTTCTTTGCAGCAGTAAAATTTGACGTGAGCTGGGTAGAAATATTCATGTTTCTAAAATAATAGTTTATAGGCCAAAGCTGAACATATAAATATCGAACAAGTACTGAAAATATTAAGTAAATAGTTAAAAAATGTAGCTAATTTAAATTTTTAGGCTGCTGTTTGAATTGTGTCAATGAAAATCTTCTTCTGGCACCTAATATTAAAATAATGTACAGAATCAAAATATCCGTTCAATCCGTTCGATATGTTATCGAACATGTTTCAATTTTTGTTTCATCTTTTAGTAGCCGTGTGTTCTATTTCTGACATTAAATATTTCGGGATAAATTGCATTATTCCATTAAAATGGACTAACGCGATATTGAAAGTTATTTATCCACATAAATCAAAGTAGTACTTTTGCTGTGTCTGGTATAATTTAAAAATTTAAATAGAATTTATTTTCTTCTTATTGAATCATGTATTCCATGATCGTGGTATATTTTTGTTTATTCGTAAAATTAAAATTATGACAGTGACAGTGTTGTTAGATATTAATAGTTATTTGTGTAACAAGTTTTGAAAATATAGTTTTGCAGCCCGAGCAAAGAGAGGGTTGCAATCGTTTAAGTTCGACAAAATATTTTCAATACTTACGTGTTATACACACTATTTTTTATACTCCTGCAAAACAAGGAAGTTAAAAAATACAAAAATAACCATTGATTTTTTGACATTTACTGTCGAATTATTAAATTTTTGTGAAATATCAATGTTGTTGCAAAACAATGAATATTTAAAAAAAGCAAAACTATGTTGCATAGTGCCCAAAAGTATGCGACAAAGTACTTTGTCCCACACTTAGGTACTTTGTTGCACAATTAGGTATTTTGCAACACACTTGCGACAAACAGCTGCATTCAACAATAAAAACAATGTAGCAACATAAACTTTTGGAAGCAGGCGTGAGAAAATAGTTATTTGTGTATCAAGGCTGTAAAAGTGATCTTTTTCGGCCGAATCTGAAGTTTGCAGCCGAGGCGTAGGCCGAGGCCAGCAATTCAGGTGAGGCTAAAAACACTTTTAAGCCGAGGTGCACACAACATTTTTTAGGTGGCTATCAAAAAATATATAATTTTATGTCTAAAAAAAGTTTCTTTGTATCATAAATAATTTTATTTATATAATTTAGGCTAACTAAGTTGTAGGTAATTACTTCTAAATATATTTACCAATTAAAATTAAATAAATTTGTTATTTAGCGGCCGTGAAGTAAATGCGGCCGTGAAGTAAAAGCGGCCGTGAAGTAAATGCGGCCGTAAAGTAGTCATTTTGACAGATGTCAAAAAATGTGACACTTTACGGCTGTCAAAGGATACGTAAAACAACTATTTATGCAATAGCCACCTAAAAATATATTTTGAATAAAATGTTTAATTTTTATGGCCGTGGGAAAACGGAAAAGTAGTGTACACAACACGCTTTAAAGTGTCCATCGAAGCCTTGTGCGTCAAATTCTCACTCATTCGCTTTCCTCTCTCATTATGTAATATAATATATTTCTCAAGTTATCCTTTGTCCTTATTTAATCAGCATCAGCATACCATGCAATGCTTATTTATTATCATTTAGGTTTACAAATTCAATCATTTCTGAAACAATATAAACTTTATATAAAAACTGAAAACTCAGTTAATATCAACCCAGTAATTACTTCAACTTCCACAAAACTAAACTACACTTCTCGTACCTACTTCAAGCACTTTTGTATATCAACGTGTAATTAGTTCTTTTCACGACACAAAGCCCTAGGAATTACCACTCTCAGGATTGCACTTAATGTGCTTCAAACGTCCGAGTGCACAAAGAGTACACAGCTAGAATATGATAACAAGAATACGGAGTAATAACCTAGTACCTATATTATAATACATGCACAAAAAGTATCCTTTTGAGTGACTGTTTTGTGTATGCAACGTGGCTCAAAATTATACGGAAATGCGTGCGCAAAGTAGAAGCGTGCGAGAAAAGGCGCGCGTAAAGTGAATTTTTCCGCACGCTTTTTCTTTGCGCAGGCATATCCGCATAGTTAAGAAATAAGCAACTTTGTGCATTGAAAATAGCCACGAAAAAGGTTATTTCTCGTGCAAAAATATTTTTTGCATTGACATTTTGGCACTCAAAATAAGTGCAAGAAATAACCTATTCTCGCACTAGTGTGGGAAATTATAACACGCGATAAGTTCTGAATCATATAGAAAATTATGACACGAGTGCAGAAAAAACTTGTTTTGAACACATGCGGAATAGTTATTTTTGTAACAAGTATGAGAAATAAGTGATTCTGAAATGAATGCAAGTTCTTTGAGACGAGCGCAGCGAGTTTTGGAATTTGCATGGAGTTTCAGAATTACGTTTTCCTTATGTGTTATAAACAAGATTTACCTGCAGTGCAATCCAATCAAAAACATAATATTAAAAATAATAAGTTTTTGACAGTTTACATGAAACTTGGGCGGGTATGCATACTTAGTTTGTCTTTAATTTTTAAGCATCATGACGATTGCTTACATAAAAAAATTCATTTCTCGCACTGATGCTAGAATTGGATATTTGCCGCATTCATTTTGAGTGCCATAATGTCTATTTTTCACAACGATTGTAGAAAAAATAAATTCTGAAACATACAAATTCCAAGACGAATGCAGCGAACTTGCATTCATTTCCCATACTAGTTACAAAACTTACCATTTTAAACCAAGTAATAGTTTTCTAGACATTTATTTGTTATGTATTATTGTAATTTGTTACGCTCGTTATAAACGGCACACTTTGTATAGTGTTGTTTTATGCCCTGTTCACCAGGGTTGTGAAAAACCCGCGTTTTTTCATGATTTGCCCAGCTCAGTGGGTTTTTTTGAAAAAACTCAGCCCACTACTGGGTTTTTTCAAAAAAGCAGTTAAAAAAATAATATTATGTAAATTCTGCCTTCATTTTAATTTCAATGAACTTGTGTTTTATATAGTTGAAAAGAGAAAAATTCTATTAAGACGGGTCATAGCCAACTATGAGCTCCATATGAAAATTTGAATTTGGTTTGAATTTCTCAAAATCTGTGGAAGATAATTTTTTTTTGAGGACTGCTGTGAATTCCTCGTAAATAACGTATAAATTAGATACTTGTACTAATTCAAACAAAAAAGTTATAGGTGAAAAACGAAATTGGCAAAATTTACATTTTTGCGTATATCTAGTCATCTATACATTTTTGTGAGAAAACAATAACATTTCTAAATTGGCAACTTTTGTCTAATTTAACCAACTTCGTATCTCTTATGGTTCTCGAGATCCCCATGCTTAAACATAGTTTCATACGACACTCTGTATACAATTTTCAAATAAAATGGGTTTTTTCATGGGTTCTTTCAGGCAGGTAAAATCACAACAACCCTGCTGTTCACACATAGACACATAGAAGACACACACACGCAACAGTAAAAAATACTGTGTGTGTTGCTTGTGAAATAGAGGCGCCGCTATTTTGTGGCTTCTATGTAAGTAAAGAAAACATCTTATTTTGAGACCACAAACGTTCCACACGTTCTTAATTTTGCTTTTGTTGCCTGTGTGTCGCATGAGTGTGTGTGTCTTCTGTGTGTCCATGGGCTTTAGTGGAGCGGATGGAGCGTGAGATAACTTTATTTTTTTCTGATCTTAGCTTAATCACGTTGCTACGTAGGTGTTCGAATATATATTTCCGATTCTGTACACCAGACATTGGACTGCACTCAACACAAACAAAATTGATTTAGAGGAAGTTAACGTCATGTCCGACGTCCAAACTTGTATGCAGGACAAACTGCCCGATTTGCTGCACGTTGTTGAAGTTAGTTGCAGTTCTATGGTTTCTTTAAACTTCAAGTTTACTTCTTGTTTCTTGTTAAGGAATTAGGAAATGAACTATAGATAATTAAACTGAATTAAAAGGACTATACTAGCATGACTAAACAGTAGAAGAATCGGGTTTAATTTTATTTACTTATTCCAGAAATTTGTTGCTTCTCCCATATTTAACAAAGTTTTGATTACTTTAAGATTGAATAAGGCGAGATAATTCGGTAATAGAGAGCTTGCCATAATTTACTGAATACAGAGGTTATTCGTTTGCGTTTGAATCCTGGTCAGGTCGAAAATTTTCATCTACTTCCGTCACAATTACATTTTTTACAATTTAAAATTTTGCTCAAATTTGCCCAAAACTATCAATATATATTTATTAATTTCATAACGTAAATAAACATATTACCACAAATTTGTATATAGATAAATTTTAATATTCTACACTAGTATACAGTGCTTGTTGCTAGAATAAAGCAAATACAAAGTTTGTTCATATGCATTTTTTATACGTTGTCTACTAATGCATGTTTTAACAAAACTAGTGGGACTAAACGAATTCACACCCAAAAACTTCGCTTCATTTTGTAACTTCGTTCGTGTTCTGCTATTCATGTTAAAAAAGAATCTTAAAAAGAAGTTATTAAAATAATAAATACAATTTAATTGATTCCAATTCAAGTTATAACAAAAGGCGATATTGCAATATTTTTAAGTACTTCGCAACCTATTACGTTCTTTGTTTATAATTTATTTAAATTTTAAGGCGCTTCGGCGCCTTTAATGTCCAGGCGCCTGTGTGCGCCGCACACATTGCACACGAAGTTGGCGCGCCCCTGATGACAATAATTGTAATAATAAAATTATTTTATTAGCTACCACAAAGCATCGGACACCTGCTAATGTCAGTAAATTGGTATTGAATAATTATGTAATGACTAATGACGTATTCAGATGGTATTTGAGATTTTTTTGGTTCCAGGTCAATTACTTCTAAATTTATTTTCAGAGATGAACAACTGCATTATATTGCACATAGCACAAAATGAATCCTAAAGTTAACTTTTGGATCACCATCTTCATACATGCGATATCGCTATTTTATTACGAAAAGAAATATCTTTGCGACTCCGTTTGTCGCTTTTTATGTTTTATCCAAAATTTATAATTTTTTAAATCTTATAAACATTTTTAAAAGTTATCCTATACATCTGTTACTAATATCTATTTTACATTTTTTAAATCGATTAATTAGGTCAATTATAGAAGCAAACCTAAAAAAAAATGTAGTATTTATATCGCAATGATATGCGACGCGTTGATTTAACAACCTAACAATGCTGCATTTGATGATAAACTGCCAACTGAGCGTTATTCAAACCATGAGACTTAGGAACAAAACTTCATTCATACCCCTTGTATAAACGGCTGTAAATATGTCAATCTTTCATTTTAAAATCTTAGAAAACAATAAACAAATGTCATTGTAACAAATCTCGACACATTGACAAGCCTGTTTGAGTGAAAAAGTCACAGTAACATTATTAGCCTTACCCAGCACATCTTAAAAGTTGAGTGAAGTTGACATTAATTCGAAGTTTTGTGTATCCGTACGGCACAGTACACGTGACTTCCTATACACGCAGTGTTCCCAACCTCTTCGCCTCTTTTATACTTCTTGTACCCGTGTGAGAACGTGACACATTCGTGTTTTCATGTTGGCAGCCGTGTTAGTGGTTTGCGTTGACAGAATTTCACCAGGCCGTAAACGAAAAAACACATATTTTTCTTTGAGGATTTCTTTTGCTGCTAAAAGAATGAGGACTGGAACATTACGGTTTTTAAGTGGAAACTCACAAGTATTTTGAAATGGGGAATGGGGCTTACTATATTTCAAACACATTGTTACATAAAACTTTCATTATAATATTTTACTCAATATAGTGAGCCATTTGCACATTTTTTTAAAATTAATTATCTTTGAAGAAGATATAATAACTTGGGACACGTACTCGTATTTTCTATTTTGACGAAACTTTTCTTGATATTGAAGGTCTGCTTACAGGTCTGTAAACTTTAAACTCGTGAGATTTGCTTACTTCTTTAAAAATGAAATTGGATATTTCGTGTAAAAAATTAGGAATTTTGAAAGAAAATTTCATTCGTGATGAAAAAACTATTTCGTCGAAAAATTTCCGTATTACTCGTATGAGTCAAAAAACCACAAAATACACTTTTTTTCAAACGCCCATAACTTTGTTCGAAATCGTCGTAGGAACTTCGTTTTTGAGTCCTGCACAGGTAATTGAACAAATTTCAATGCTTTTTCTGTGGATCGAGTCGACAAATTTTTTCCAACTCGAAGGGTACGAAAAGAGATCATCCTAATCTGAGTTTACCCCCTTAAAGTAGAGCCACAATGGGTTTTTCCCCTAAAGAATCGTCTAATTTGGTTGAAAAGTCGTTGAGTTATGTGTGAAAAACCTAAAAATGCACTTTTTTAAAACACCCATAACTTTGTGCCAAATCATCGTAGGAACTTCGTTCTTTGAGTCCTGCACGGGGAATTGAACAAATTTTAGTGCCCTTTTGGTGGATCAACTCCCTAACATCGTCAAAGTTGGATATTTTTAAAATATTTTGTTTACATGGGTGCTAGCGGGGGGCGGAAGGGATTGCGCTTAAGTTTGCATGCATGACTTTAAAGTAGACACTTCATAGTTTTTCGCCCTCGAAGATTCATCGAAATCGATTGAAAATACGCCGAGTTATGGCGGTTTGAAAATAGTCGAAATTTTTACGAATTTCAAGTGTTTTATTTTTTTTCCGCCAGTGCATTTTTAAACTATTTATGCAAGAATAGATAATTCTAATATAAAAACAACAAAACAGTATCATATTTTATAACAGTGCTAATTTTTTAATTTTTAAAAATATACCTGCTACCAAGTCAAGTATACTTGGGTAAAATGGTATTTGTTTTTTTTAATTCTAGGGTCAAGTATTATAAGTTTTTTTAAAAGTTTTGCATATGTCACATATACATTGTTTTATAGATTTTGCACAAACAAATTCTAAAAGAAGCAAAAAACGATAACATTTAACAACATACGGGTAAAATGACATTATGTAATTTTGTACAAGTATCTACTATGTCATTTTACCCTACAGTATTCAAATTCAAAATAGTGAGCAAACCATAATTTAGATAAACTGATAAACTTTAAGGTAGTTATTTACGGTACATATTCTATGGTTTTTTTACAACCCAAGAAACAAACAATCATGCACGATATTCACTATACTATATTTGAGAATGACTGGCAGTAATAAATCATTCTGTCAAAGACATTCCAGTGGCGCGCCAATAATTGTTTGCACAGGGGTAGTCGAAATGACTAACTTCGTTAGAGAACTATCGTTTTAGGTCTAAGTTGTTTTTCAGGGTAAAGATTTATTTTAATAATAATGAGTGCGAAAGTTATATTTAAATATTAAAAAACTTTTATATTTAGTAAATGTATAAACAGATCACTCTGAAAAATCCTATCTACGTCTATGACACAGTTCGACGGGGATTATCGCTCGGTTATGACTACATTTCTATTGTTCGAGAAGTAAGTTTTGTTCCAGGTACAAAGTGTGTGGCTTATTTAGACCATCCTAGTGTAGTTACAACTAATTTTTCTGGAAGTTTTATTTGCCGCATTGCTGGCAAAAATCCAATACTACTCTTGCAAATAATGATTTATTACTGTCAGTCATTCTCAAATGAACTATAAAATAAAATGTCATTTTACCTTAGTATATCTTTTTAGAAACATCTCCCCTACATGAATGAATTTGAACTTTATAGTTATCAAAACCACAGTTGGTCACATAAGCATTTGGCTATCCGACTCATAAAATGGCCGTCTTCTCATTTTGGTGTGGGTCTGGTCTAGTGTCTGCTAGGTTATAATTAGTGGTTAAACAACTACATTTCCTAAACCTCCTCTGATCCTAATATTGCGTGTTCTGGCGGCTTTTCGCCATAGCCAGTTACCTACCACCCTTTAGCTTTACTGATGGCATGATAATCGCCCTGAAAATTACCCTACGTTTATATTTATGGTGGATCTTCATTATCTATTCATTTGTTAAGCTGTTAAGGTAATATGGCAGTGCCAGGCGCTAAAACTTAAAGATTCTAAATTAAAAACAATTTGCTAGCAAAATTAATGTTTGAGCATTGAACTAAATCAAATATTTTTAGTAAGTAAATCATTTCTAATAAACAAAAACAAAATAAAACTGTTATTGTTTTCAAACTTGTAGTATTGAAAGATATTTTTATTAATTATAAAAAAGAAGTTTTTGTCATTTAAAAATACTGAATTTGACTGGGTGGTGTTTAAATCTTGATTTGTACTGATCAAAAATATGAACTTCGGCAGTCTTCAATTACCTCTTAAATTATATTATATCATCTGGTTTTTATAAAAAATATGTTGTTACTACCTCAAGGTTAGACCTGATGTATTCTTTCATATCCGTTGTGTCTGTAAATCTTCTTGTTCGGCTGTCAGATATCCTGAAAACAAAAGATTTTTTCGCTAACCGGAAATAGAAAAAAATACTGCGTATATTTTTACGAAATATGGTGTCTCCTTCAAATTGAATTTTTCTTAGAGAGCGAAATTCATTTTTACTGTGAAATTCTTAGATTCTTGCGTATAGTATATACCTAGTATAGAAGTACATATTATTAAATATTTTATTTACAAATTTATATTCAGAAAAAACTTTTACAATATTATATAAAATCAGTACAAATTCATATTCAATGCATAATGTCGAAGATTCAAAATAATAAATGGTAAAATTTCATATTATTGCAGTCATCTGCAAAGGTATGGTATATTATACAGAGAAAGAAAAATTACCCGCTACTGCACATCACATACTTACTATATCCAACTTATTTGCTTATATTTGCTATAACCTCCGTATTTGTTGTTATATAAAATCACTTTTGAAATACCCTTTCCTTTTTGAGTTGGATTCGTCCAAACGAATATTTGTTTCTGCGTAATTCTCTTCTCTGTTTAATATACCTCCACCTCCAATATAAATTACTATTTTAATTTTTTCCTCAGTTAACTTACCTACATTAAATAATAATTACATCGAGTTTGAATAATCGAAATGCAGTCAAATAAAATTCTTCCAACAAAAGTTTTAAGAAAACATAAGCTGTTCAAAAATTTAGTATCATTCTATGTTTGAAATAAATAAAATAAATAAGAGAACAAATAACAAATAATTATTTTTAAACATAATATAAACAAAATACATTGTAATACTTATATAATTTCGGTTCAGTTGCAGTAATTATTATAACGTTAAAATTATATTCAGTACCTAATTAAATATATTGTCGGAGGTAATATAACTAGTGCTATGATTATCACCAGTGATAGTGATAGCATGAGTTCTGAAGATTAATGAATGCTATCACCTATGATTAATCATAGCCCGAGTTATATTTGGGGAAAATATATAATGAAACAGGCAAAAATGTTTGGTTATAATTTCAATAGCTGTCAAGAACGATTTAAATTCTGTTTACCTTTCTCAATTTTGACTTCACTGGCATTTCCCCCAAGCCAATACAATCAAGTTCATTCAATTTAAGTCTTATTTTTGACAAACAGTAATATTTAAATATGAAACTGACAGTAGGAAATTATTGACAAAAACAGTTGACATGTAACAGCGGTTATAAAAATATCATCGATTTGATAGCACCTTACTACTACCCTATTCCAGCCAATCAAATTAGTCAAATATGTACCACGTGATACATGAATTATATATTCATTAATATACATCCGCAGAAAAAAATTCAGCTTCTTGCTTTTCATGAAGGGTAATAATTCATTGTTCCGAATAGTTTTGAAATATAATTCACTTAGATATAGAAACAAATATGTCATCATCAAAATAAATAAATTTATTGTAAATTAAATTTTGAAACTTAAGTATGCCATTATTTGGGTAAAGCAAACTAATTATTTTAATCAATTAAGTTTATTAAATTTCAATTAGTTTAAGAATATCGTGCAAATATTTATAGTACCCATTTGGGTTATCTTCAATAACCTACTGGCCGCAGTGGCAGATTCAAGAGATAATGTGTTCTTTAAAAATTAAAAGTTTAAGAAATCTTTGCCTGAAAAATTTCAGATAACAAAATTTCAATTATCATTTCATTTGTTTTTTAAATTTGTTATTTATTTTAATTTCCACTCGTGAAAGAGGGTAAAATATATGTTATTTCGCCTATATGGAAAAAATTTACTTTTATTGAAACATTCGATAAACTTGAACTCAACAAATTTTCGCCTGCGGCGCTATTTTCTCTTTTTGCCTTTTCCGGTAATATTTTTTTATATGAATTCGCCCCCTCCTTCGAGAATTTCTTGGTTCGCCACTGTTATATGGAAGGACATTAAAATAATTACGTAATTACAAATTGTTCCAATCATCTATAAAACAAATTAACACAAACTATTATTTCTTCAAAACTAGGTACTACCTACTTTTAAATGTAATAATACTTACATTAAATAAAAATTGTAAATCAAAATTAAAAAGTCGAAATGCAGATACCTGTGTGTTATCAAGCAAAAGTTCTAAAGTAAAAAGTGTTACCTGAAATACAAATAATTTAGAAAAACTTATTTTTTATGAGATATATTTACTTCTGGTTTTATTGAAATATTTTTAGTATGTATTGATATGTTACATAGTAAACTCTGAATTGATTTTGCCTGAAAATAAAATAATAGTTATTTATGATACAGGTACGCAAAATAGAGTTTTAGAGAACGAACCTATTTACGGACGAGGCGTAAGCCGAGTCCTTTAATTAAGTGAGTTCTCTAAAACCCAGTTAAATACAAATTTTTTTAGTATATGCTCTCCAAATGTTTTTAGTAATTAGTATAGGTAGTATACGAAATTATAAAAAATATAACTTTTAAAATTTTGAAAAATGTAGGCGATAAAACAATGAAAACCTGTGAAAATAATCCTATAAAATGTAAGTAACTGCTCATTGCTTAGGTTTTAAAGGACAAGACCCGCTAAAATATTATTTGCGGACTTAAAACAATTCGATTTTGCATATACTAAAAATTCTTTTTTGAAAAAATAGTTATATAAATTATTCTTACGCTTGGAGCAAGTTTGGAGCAACTTTTTAAAATAAATGACACTTTTGTGATTATATACAATATCATGCTCCATGAACTTATTAAAAAAATATCGACAATATTATCTATTTGTGACATAAGAAAAATCGCTGAGCATAAATTTACTGTAATGTAAAAAAATCCTTGCACTAAAAATATTAACAACTGCATAGAATAAATTTGATTTATTATTTCAGAAATATGTCGTAATTCTTTATGCAGCATTATAACTTGGTGCAAATTATCTACTTGAATATAGTTGTAATTTTTAATATAGTTATTAATTTCTTCAAATCTTTCGCATATTAATAACAAATAAGTTTCTAATGTTGAAAATACTGACATTTTGAAGAAATTGTCTATCACAAAATTATGAATAAACAAAAAGTATGATATTGTATTGTTTGAATAATAATCGTTTAAAATATCTTGAAATCTTTCTGATTGCACGTTTGTAATTGCAAGTATAGTTATAAATATACTTTCCAGTAAGACTTTTTTAAGAACATTATTTCTTGTTCTTTTATAATCCATAAAAATACCTAGCTTCAGTAATTTTTTATCAAATTGACATAAACAATTTAAAAATTTAATGTGATTCTTTTGTAAATCAAGAAAATATATAAAAGCACATATAGCAAATATTAATTTAGAAATGATATCAAAATAGACCATGATATAATGTAAATCTGCTTGATCTATAGTAAAATTATAATTATCGTTGAAATAACAGTGAGTTATAAAAAATATTGTCATTAAAAAGATTCCATAAAAAATTGATATATAATCGGTTTTAAAAATGCGAATGCCTGAATTTTTTGACGAGTAGTAATTTATTGTTCCAAATATTTTCGAAATATAATATACTGGAGATATAGAAATAAATATGTCGTCCATTTTTTACAATATTCAAAGTACACTGATAAAATAAATTATAGTAATTAGGTGTTCTGTTTAGGGTATGAAAGAATATTATTTTATGGAATTAATTCAAATATTTACTTGAGTTTATTAAATTGGTTGTTATAATAAAAAATTACTTTCTTAGAATACATTTTAATATAATATAGTATATTTACTATACCCTAATAGCAGTCGAAAAAAACTGATGTGGCCAGCACACAACCTCCCGCCTATCTAGACTTAAATGTACCTATACGTACAATCCCGTGCCCATTTAAAATATATAAAAGAATGATTCACAGAAAAATTCTTCTGAGTTAAAGCCATCCTCCGTTCAATTACATATATTTAATATCTTACTTAGGACTTATATAGCGCTAGTATCTAGTATGTCAACCTGTCACTCGTCTCACCTGTCAATATTTTTTACGCAAAAACAAAAATCAACCGATCATGTATTACAAGATTTCAACGTTTTATTTGATAAATTTAGTTTTTAAATTGTACTACAGTTCTTTAATGCAACCAGATAAAGACAATTTTTTTTTATAACGTAAGTTGCAAAGAACTTTCCCCCTTTTTCTCATTACAAATAAATACTATATTTATCGAAATGTATAGAAATTTTTGACAATTTTTTCAAATATATCACTTCCCGTGAAGATATTTATACCAAAATCTAAGGAGATCTTCCAATTTATATACACATGTTAAATACCAAATATCAACATTTTTGGGTAATTCGTATTTGAGTTATCCGACTTATACCCCGGCCTTGACCACATTCATACACATAACAATAACAATAGCATAACAATAACATAATAACAACTATAAAAATGTTTTTTAAATGTATTTTTAGCTTACACAAAATACACAATAATTCTTTCCCTTTTCTTATATATTCAAACATAATATTTTTAGATTTAGATACATGGTTTTGGAAAACAATGAAATAAACGAAGTGGAGAAATTTTCCTGAATAACTAATCGTTTTGCATGGAAACTAAAATAAATATGTAACTACATATTGTTGCAGCCATCTGTAAAACAATAGTATATTACATTACAAGTCATGAAAATGTTTCATTGCAGACGAGGAGGCTTGTTTGAAGAATGCGAGGATGCGCAGCGTTCGAGCGTTTCTTCAAAGCCTCCGAGTCTAGCAAAGACATTTTTATGACGCGTGATGTATTTTTTTTTAAATCGGCAATTATAGAAGCTTAAAATTATAGAAAAAATTAGGTTTGCATAAATCATCAGAGCTGTGACAAATTTTAGAAAACGTTGTCATGACAAGTGTTTGTACCTACAGACAGTGGAAAGTAAAAATGACTAGTCATTTTTACTTATTTATTTTCATGCCTAGTCATGAAAATCTTACTTTCAAGACTCAAATTAGTCCGGAAATGAAGATTTTCATGCCGATTTTGAAAAAAATATTTTAATTACTTTTTTCGATTTTCAGTGCTTTTAATTTCATAAGTGTTTTAAGATTCTAAAAACATTTTTTTTGACGATAAAAAATTGTATGTGTACTATATGTACATGTATATAAATATTTACGTCATATAAAAATTGTTGACCAAAATTTAATAGTCGAAATGCAGATAAATTTCTGCTTTCAAGAATAAGTTCTACAGTAAACAATGTTACCTAAAATTGAAAAAAAAAATATTCAACACATTTTTAATTAAACATTATAAGTACCTACCTACTTCTTGTTTAATTGAAATATTTTCAGAATGTATTGGTATGTCACATATTAATCCTGAGATTGATTGTGACTAAAACAAAGTCATTTTATTATAAATACAACTAAAATTCAAGAATATTCTGTTCTTACATGTGTAGCTAATTTCGAACAACTTTGTAATACTAGTGGAACTTTTATAAAAATATACAAATAGATGCTCCATGGATTTATAAACAAAGTCTTGAATATATCACCCCAATCTTGTACAAAAATACTAACTATACTATACGAATTAACGGTAATATGAAAAAATCCATGTATAAGAAATAATAATAACTGCATAGAATATATTTCATTTAATATTTCAGAAATATGTCTCAATTCTTTATGCAAAATTATAATTATTTTAAAATGATTTACATAAATATGATTTAAATTTTTAAAATAATTATTAATTTCTTCAAATCTTTCGCATGTAAGTAATACATAAGTTTCTAAAGTTGAAAAGACTGACATTTTAATGAAATTGTCGCCTACAAAATTATAAACATGTAATGCATATAATATTGGATCCTGATTAAATTGATCAAATCTAATCTCAAAATAAATTGATCCCAAAATCATAATTGTAGTTATTGTAATGAACATACATTCCGCTAATAGTTTTTTAAATATGTAATTTTTTGTCCGTGTATAATCTATAAAAATTCCTAATTCCAATAATTTTTTATCAAAATGACATATGCTATTTAAAAATTTAATGTGATTTTTCGGACGATCTATAAAAGAAATAAAAGTACATATTGTAGATATTATTTTACAGTATGAAATAGAATAGTACATCAAAGTGTAAAAATTAGGTTTTACTTTTAATAAAATATAATAGTGAAACAAGCATTCACTTAAAAAATATAATATCATTAGTATACAACCATATAAAACGAATATATAATCGGTTTTAAAAACACAGTTGCCTGATTGTCTTGACGAATAGTAATTAATAGTTCCAAGAACTTTTGACACATAATATACTGGAGAAATTGTAGTGAATATATCGTCCATTTTTTATTACGTGCTACACGCACTATGGGGAATGCTAAATTTATTTGGATACTCTTCAAAGTAGGTATAGGTAACTTTTTGTTTTGGGAAGTTTTAGAAAATGAATTTAAATATTGGTTTCATAGTGTTTTTATTAACGTCAATGTAAATATATTTTTTTGTCAGAAATAATAACAATGGCCTATACAGGTTCCTCAAAAATAAACTTCACTTTAATACAGGATTGTAAATATTACAATATTTTTTTAACGTTTTAATAATAAAATACCGGTAGCTGATTTAGAGTAGGTAATAATTTATTGATCTATATAGTTTTAAATTATAATATATTGAAGTAATGGAAATAAATTATGATTAAATTGTACAATACATAGGTACTAATTTGAAATTATTAAAAAAAGTTCTGACAAGTGAGTCAAACTAGCAAAAAAACTAATAAACATAATGAATTGAAATTCAAACTTAACTTAATGCGAGCATAATTTATTTAAATTCACAAATTCGTTTTAGGAACATATTTAAAATTTTGTAATTTATTATTAATATATAGGGTTACGAACAATAATTTATGCGCATACATTCGTTTTCAAAACTTACCATCATTACAACAAAATTAAATAAATGCATCTCTTTTCCACATAAATGCATACATAAAATAAAAACTAAAAATTAAAGGTACATGTGGTGTATATATTAGCAAAGCTATCTAAATAAATATTATTATTATATTATTATAATCCAAATGCAGACACGTTTATGTAAACTGTCCACCTAGCATGCTAGCGGTCCCTAGTTCGATTCCCAGCACAACCGACAATAACACCACTGGATCCGAGTGGTTGGATTCCACCGTAATAACATCTACCTTCCTGTAATTGGGAGTTAATCCTGTAGGTTGGTTACCATCAAAAATAAAAAAAATAAAAAATCAATCCAAAGCAAGTTTAGAGCACTTTTTTAAATAGATATTATGTATATATGTACAGTAGCATGTACCATGGAATTATTAAAAAAATATCGACAATATTATCTATTTGTGACATAAGAAAAATCGCTGTGTATAAATTTACTGTAATGTAAAAAAATCCATTCACTAAAAATAGTAACAACTGCAAAGAATAAATTTGATTTATTATTTGAGAAATATGTCGTAATTCTTTATGCAGCATTATAAATTTATCTTCTTGAATATGATTTGATTTTTTAATATAGTTATTAATTTCTTCAAATCTCTCGCATATTAATGATTTATTAAATAATATATTTAGTAATTATTTCAAAAAATTCGTATCAATTTTGGACTAAAATATAATAAATAACTAAAAAAACTTGACTAAACAGAAATTACAACAATTTTCATTAAAATTTAATAGCATTTTGACGAAAAAACGTTCGTTTTTAATAAATTATTGCTTTAAACCGTTCCGACCCGGTTCATAACCGTCGGTTCGGCTCTGGTTATGGGTTTGCCAAATTATTTTTCAACGATTTGGTTCGCGCTTCGCCAAAATAGCTGCGGTTCGTTCCGGTTCTCGTTTCTCTTCCGGTTTGGTTTGAGTTCCTATTCCTAATCATATAAAAATACAATAATATTGTTACAGATCAAATATTTTGTGAGGTACATTTAATTAAAGGATGAATATAGCTACAAATTTTCTCATTTAAATAGAATAATAGAAATATTTAATACAAATTTAATAATACCAGTATAATACTAATAGAAATAATATCACCAGTAAGCAAATACTTATTTATATTATTATTTTTTATCATCATTTCCCAAAAATTGTAATTACAAAATAAATATTCATGATAATCGTAGATGTGCCATTGTGATTAAAATAATTATGTAACTACATATTGTTGAATTCATCTGTAACAAACATCTTTTATTTTCCATATATTTAATAATTCCTATTACCTACATTTGATAAAAACTGCATATCAAAGTTGAATAAGCCAAGTGCAGACACATTTGTATTATCAAGCAAAAGTTCTATAGAAAACAGTGAAACCTAAAACAAAAATTAATGAAGAAATCTTTGAAATGTTGCATTGACACATCATGTTTTATTGTTCCATTTTTTGAATTTATCGATATATCACATAATAACCCTTTGATTGATTTTGCCTGAAAATATATAAAAAAACTAATGATTTAACCGGGTGTTAGAATGGTACAAACAATTTGATATGCTGATAACGAATCAATAAGAATTTTTAAGACATTAAAAAATAAAGAGAAGTTTACTTATACTTACTAACAATATTAAAATGAATTTAATTTAATTAACACCCGAACAGAATGCTTAATTTATGCATTGTACAAAAACAATTATATAAAATAGTATATAATGATACAAATGTATTAGAAAGCGTTTAAAGCACGTACTACGGGTTTAACGTCGCTAGTACTTTAAAAGCACTTACACGTGTGCCATAAGCTATTTTTGATTACACTTTTCATCCTAATTTGAAAAATAAAGCAGAAGAAAGCACCATTTCAATTTTGATTCATTATAATATAAAGTAGTCTGTGTGATGTGTCAAAATATCCTACCTAGGAGACACGGAGCCGTGACATCACAGAACTCAGAATAAGTACTAAATTAACCAACCAGCGCTTCCACAAAATTCCAATTTCAATAATTATAAGTGCGAACGTTGAGCGCTGGTAGGTTAAATTAGCTAATTATATTTATGTTATAATTGGGTAGGTGTGAATCTAGCCTTAGACTTTTATTTTATAAGCGCTTTCAAAAATCATATATCACTCATTCATTACTTCTCTGTACATCATGTATTCTCATTTACTTACGTTTCTTGATAGTTTCTCACAACTTATTATAAGAAGTGTAATTTTTATAAAAATGTACAACATCATACTCCATGGAAACAAAGAAATGGTGTCTAATATAGAAAAATACTTCATAAACAAATATAATACTATATAAACATTAATTGTAATGTAAAAGAATGATTATGTTACAAATACTAAAAACTGCAGAGAATAAATATTTTTTATTGTCTTAGAGATATGCCTCAATTCATTATGAAGAGTTATAATTTTTTTCATGTTTAAGTTAATATGATTAGAGTTTATGACATAATAATTCATTTCTTGAAATCTTTCACATATTAGCAACACATATGTTTCAAAAGTGAAAAATATTGACATTTTGAAAATATAGTCTGCCACAAAATTAAAAATATATAAATAAGGTACTGCGATAGTCCATAACGTAACTTGTATAATATCTGATTGTACATGAATAATTGCAAGTACTATTAGCAACACACATTCCAATAAAAGTTTTTTACAAATGTAATATCTAGTTGTTTTATAATCCATGAAAATTCCCAGTTTAAGTAATTTTTTATCAAAAAGATATAAATCATTCAAAAATTTGATGTGATTCTTTTTATAATCAACAAGACAAATAATTGCACAAATGGTAAATATATTTTTACAACATATCTCCAAATAAAACATTATAGTGTGAAAATCTGGTTGATCGACAATAAAAAAGCCATTGAAATAGAAATTAGTTATCAAATAAAATATCATAAAAATGCTTCCGTAGAAAACTGATATATAATCGGTTTGAATAATGCAGTTGCATGATTTTCTTATGTAGTAGTAGTTTATTGTTCCAAATAGCTTTGCAACATAATACACTGGACAAATGGAAACGAATATGTCGTTCATTTTATATAATACAATACTACAAATCGACTTAACTTGCAAGAAAATTTTATAAAGTGATTATTGCGAGTAAATAAACTAATTATGGCGAGTAAATAAACTAATTATGGCAATGAGTTTAAATTTATTTTCATTTATTTATTTTAATCTTAATTAATTTTAAATTAAAATTGAGTTACATAAAAAACAATATAACGAATTACAAATAATAATTTTATAGATTGAAAGAAATTGTCATTGTATACAGATGTCCCAAATAGAATAGGTCACCATTGGGACCTCGAATACTATAGGAGCTACGAGGTCGGTTGCTGGTATAAGGGTAAGGGTAATAAGATTTTATGTCATCGAAATGAGAAAAAAAATCTTTATCAAATGAGCCTAAAGAAAGGATACAATCAATGACCTATTATAATTTAGACGCCGCATAGTATCATTTGTTGTGAAACAGACACTTCATGAAGTGGAGTAAGGGGAACGAGACCTAGTTCGTAGTGCGGGTTGCGTGCACTACAATTCAAAAGTTTCTAAGTAACAAATGAAATCTTTCTAACCTGCAAGAAAATTCACTTTGAGATGCAAATTAAAAATATGTACGCATTTTTACCTTCCGCTTACCTGTAAATGAAGGTATTGGAATCATGCAAAAAATCGGGTTGTGAGTTTTAAGTGGATGAGCACGAATTAGGGTCCTTACAACTCATTTTTGATAGTTTCTCGATGATGTCTGTATGTATGTGTGTATGTGTGTGCGTGTGTGTGTGTATGTGTGTGGTCCGGGCCGATGCCGGATGTCGCATAACTCAAATACGAATTACCCAAAAAATTTGATATTTGGTATTTTACAATTGTATACGAATAGGAAGAGCACATCAGATTTTGGTACAAATATCTTCACCGGAAGTGATATTTTTTGAAGATTGAACAAGATAATTGTCAAAAATTTATATAAATTTTGATAAATATAATATTTATTTTTAATAAGAATAAGAGGCAAAGTTATTTGAAACTTACGTTATAAAAAAATTGTCTTTATCTGGTAGCATTAAAGAACTGCAGTAAAATTTAAAAAATAAATTTATCACATAAAACGTTGAAATCTTGTGATCCATGTTCGGTTGATTTTTGTTTCTGCGTAAAAAATATTGACAGGTGAGACGGGTGACAAGTTGACATACTAGCGCCATATAAGTCATAAGTAAAGATATTAAATGTAGTAATTCAACGGAGGATGGCTTCAACACAGAAGAGTTTGCCTGTGAACGAATCTTTTGATTCAGGTGATGCTAATTTCTATGTTTGAATATTTTAGATTTTTATTTGTATATTTTAGGGACACCGGATTGTATACGTATACATTTATGTTTATAAGTCTAGATTTGGCGGAAGGTTGTGTGATGGCCACGTCAGATTTTTTTGTTAAATATTGTGCATGGGGTGATAGTTGTATTATTTAATATTTTATAAATGATTTTACATTTAAATGACAGTTATAAGGAGAAATCTAAAGCAAGAGCACTGTTTATTTCAAATGTTAACCTTAAATTATATTTTATTAAAATAATAAAGATGTTTGGTAGCATTATTTTTGTATAGCTTGCACGGCTTGCTGCCATTGATCTCGTCTAGCTTGGTTTATTGGATATCTGAAATCACTTTTAGTTGCAGTTTCTGATCTAGTATTATTATTTCTATAGAAAAACTAACACACTAAATGACATATTTTCTTTTTTTGAAGCCGAAAACTCTTGACACGTTGGCATAGCACAATGATTACGCTACGGGTTTAACGTCGCTAGTACTTTAAAAGGAGTAAATGCCGTTCCATCGAAAACCATTCTGACGAATATCCATTCTATCGAAAGATCATTCTGGCGAAAACAGTTCTGACTAATTTTATCCCCACTCCAATGCGAAGCTTGCCGTTCCATCGAAACCATTCTGACGAATATCCATTTTATCGAAAGTTCATTCTACGGAAAAACCGTTCTGACGAAATCCTCTCTCAACACAACGTAAATTTCATTCGGTATAACTTTCCACTGCAATTTGATGACCGTAGTACACTAAATGTCTTAAATAAATATTAAGATACTTGTTGAGGGGAAGTGGCCGAGATTACATGGACTACCGACAACGAAAAATTGTCAGTGGCACTGAAACAATGGTTTTGGTACAACCATGTTTTTAGGTTAGCCTGCGGCGCACTTTAAAAAATAACTCGAGGACTGCGCGCTCCACGCTCCAACTTGCGCTGCGCGCGCCTTTGGGACTACAGTGAGCCGTTAGTCGGGGACAAGGTCCAACTGGGATAGTGACGTCAGAGATCAACTTAGTATGAAATACCTACATCAGTAATTACCTTGTGTAATATTTACCTGGTCGACTATAGTATACGATTATTTAGTATACTATAGTTAGAAAATTGCAGTGAAAAGTTATACCGAATGAAATTTACGTTGTGGTGGGAGAGAATTTCGTCAGAACGGTTTTTCGGTAGAATGACCTTTCGATAGAATGGATATTCGTCAGAATGGTTTCGATGAACGGCAAGCTTCGCACACGTGTGTCATATACGCTATTTTTTATAACACTTTTGCAACCTAATTTACAAAATTGGGTAGAAGAAAGCAGCCTGCCGGCCTGTATAAATTCGCCACCTGAAGCGAGCACATAATTTGCCGCCTTTATTAGGAAAGATAAAAATAGGAAATTTTATTTACATTGTAAGATAAATATGCATATCATAATTTATGATTTTCGTTACATCATGCTCAATCAGTGGCGGGATTTCAGCAATTTTATTGGGGTGGCAATATTAGAGACTTATCAACTGTATAGGGAGTCAAGCTCATATTAAAGAATGAAAATGCGCTGCAGGCAAAATTTTTTCATTCAAGGTCAAATGCCTTATAATTAAAACTTAAATTTTTCAATGCGGAATGTGAAACGTTATGATTTTCCCTCTTTTATGATGAGAGAAACTAAAAAATGATGTCAGAAGTCAGAATAAAATTCGAGATGGCGGTTTCCGAGATATTGATAGCAACTTTCTTATTTTAAGTGGATTGGATTTTCACATATTAAATAGGATTTTTTTTTCTTTTTTCAACGATATATGATAACATGTATTTAATCAAAAAATATTAAAATATAATTAATTTTAATCCTAAAGCAAGAACAATAAAGACTTTCACAGACAGACGCGGCCGCGGTAGCGGTCGAGGGGGCAGCTTGCGACTGCGGCTAGGAAACAACACAGCATCAACAACTTGCCGCCACGGTAACCGCGCACAAGGGCAGAGTTTGCGGCTGCGGCCGGCCGCGTACAGAACGCGTCGCAACCGCGTATGTGTGTGCACGTCATAGTACTAAGAACAAAGACAACAGGCCGCCACCGCTGGCCGCGCCTGTCTGTGAGTGCCTTTATACCTACATAACAATAATACAAATGAAATTTGTTTTCTTCTTGATTAATTTGTATTATTGTTATCTATTGTTATTCATTGTTGTAATGCTTCTGAATTAAAATAATTTGGTTTTTAATTATTTGTAAACACCTGTTGTTATAAATAATTGAAAAGAGAGAAAATCCTATTTAACTACGTGAAAATGCAATATGGCGTCCATTTAAAATAAGATAGTTGCTATCAATATCTCGGAAACAACCATCTTGAATTTTATTCTGACATCATTTTTTAGTATCAAATCATGTAACTTTTATAATAACGGAATAATTTAACGTCTTTTAAAATCACAATTTCCAGTTTTTTTAAAATAACTTTCAAATTGTTCGGAATTTTAAATATTTCTCAACGGAATTTAAATATGCACTGAAAACTGCACAATATTGCCCATTTAACCGTCCTCGTAGTTCCTATAGTTTCCGAGATCCCAATGGTGACTCATTCTATTTACGACTGATCCGTTGGATTTGACTCACCATCTTGCAAGATGGTTCTTTTAATTGTAAAATTTAATTAAATTATAAACTTGTACTATGTAATTCTAAAAACTTTGTTTGTAGTAATTGGCTTGATAATGGTCAAAAGTAGACCGAAACGTCGCCATTAAACTAAACTTATTTATAACTAAGAATGAGTTTATATTAATTCAAACATCACATGAAATATACATTACCTATACTTCATTTCAGCTAAGAAAATAGCGTTGATTTAGATAGGGTTATTATATTCTTGAATCTGATTGGTTGAGATGAGAGGTAGATTTACACTAGCAAATATTTTCATTTCCGTTAACATTACTAATACCTTCTTATTTTGAATTTCATAGTTACATCGAAGTACTACATTATTCATAGATGACAGCTTTATTCACAAAACATAATTTATTTAAGATCGCGTCAAATTTTGAACTAATAAAATGTGTGAGTGTAAAACTTACTGGCATTCGCAGTGTCTGCTATTTTCTTAGCTGAAATGAAGTATAGTACTCTCATTTACTTACGTTTTTTGCGAGTTCAACACAACTTATTATAAGAAGTGTACTTTTTATAAAAATATACAACATCATACTCCATGTGTCTTAATTCATTATGAAGAGTTATAATTTTTTTCATGTTTAAGTAAATTTGATTAGAGTTTATCACATAATAATTCATTTCTTGAAATCTTTCACATATTAGCAATAAATATGTTTCAAAAGTTAAAAATATTGTCATTTTGAAAAAATAGCCTGCCACAAAATTAAAAATATATAAATAATGTAGTACGGTATTATTATAAAAAAAGAATGTAAAATATTTTGGAAAATTGTTGATTGTAAACTAATAATAATAACCACTATTACTAACACACATTCCAACAAAAGTTTTTTACATATGTAATTTCTTGTTCTTTTATAATCCATAAAAATGCCCAATTTCAGTAATTTTTTATCAAAATGATATAAATCATCCAAAAATTTGATGTGATTCTTTTTATAATCAATAAAACAAATAATTGCACAAATCGTAAATATATATTTACAATATATCTCAAAATAGAACATTATAATGTGTAAATTTGGTTGCATGACTTCAATAAAAAAGCCATTGAAATAGTAATTAGTTATCAAATAAAATATCATAAAAATGCTTCCGTAGAAAACTGATATATAATCGGTCTGAATGATGCAGTTGCCGGATTTTCTTATGTAGTAGTAGTTTATTGTTCCAAATAACTTTGAAACATAATATGTCGTTCATTTTGTATAATACAATACTAAAAATTGATGAAAAAATAAATGAAAATCTTGATAAGTGATTCTTGCGAATAAGTAAACAAATTATAAGAATGAGTTCAAATAAATTGAGTTACATAAAAAAACAATAGAACAATTAACAAAATAGGTAGTTATTTATGTAACAAGTACGATAAATAGAGTTTTAGAGGACGAATCCATTTACGGATGAGGCGAGTCTTCTAAAACGCAGTTTGTCTACGTGTTTCATACAATTTTTTTAGTATATGCTCTCCAAATTTATTTAGTAAATATTTGAAAATATTATAAAATTATTTAAAATAAAATTTTGAAAATCGTTGGCGATGAAAGAATGAAAATCCTATAAAATGTAAATAACAGCTCATTGCCTAGCAGGTTACGTTATTTTAAAGGACTAGCTGGAGTTCCTAAAATTTTATTTTTCTACAATCGATATAAAAAGTTGGTTTTTACATCGTTACTATGGTTTCGAAATGACATACTTTTAGTACTAGTTCCTTAATGTTCATTTGTTTTTTAATGCACTGAGTGCCTTAAGGAAATGTTATTTTATGTTACATTCAAACAAATAACGTCAAAAATACCTAAATTAACACTTTATTGTTTATAAATATTGATTGCTCAATAATTTGGATTGTCCAGCCTCGACCTTATAGTTTCGGTGGACAATATTCACGTCGAGTGCTTAAAAACTTTTCGTAACGCACTTTTGATGTGCAATTTTTTATATTTTAAAAAAAATATTAACATATATTTTTTTAACAATTTTGAAAACAACATATTTTATCTTAATTCAAAAATCTATACTATTAAATTTTTCAATTTAAATAAAAAAAATAATCTGAAAGTATTATATATATATATATATATATATATATACATATATATGTACATATATTATACAAATTCAAAACAATAATACAAATAAAGTTTTATGCGAATAGAACTTAAAAAAAAGAGAAGATGATGAAAAATTTTCACAAACTACTTTCTTTTAGAATTTAATTTAATTATTATTTCAAAATTTTAAGATTTTTGAATTGATTTTTTGGTAAAAAATTAAATTGAAAAATAAAAAATTTATACGTTTTTGAATTCAGATAAATATGATCTTTACGAAACTTTACAAATAAATATATGATCCCATTACAAAAACTATGTCACAACGAAATGAAGCAGTTTTAAAAATAAAGGTGGTGTTATACACTGGCAAAGTGGTTTATAGATATTAGAGATAACATAAATAATTTGCCAACTGTTTACTGTATTATCTATGCTATATTTAAAGTTTATTTAACTTAAAATATACCTATTGAAGTTATATGTTAAGTTAATTATACTTTAAATATAACTTATATATATATATATATATATATATATATATATATATATATATATATATATATATATATATATATATATATATATATATATATATTATGATAATAAAGTATACAGCTGGCAATATTTTTAAATTGTTTTCTTTAATAACTATAAACGACATTGCCAGTGTATAACCCCACTTTATTTTTACAACTGCTTCAATTCGTTGTGACATAGTATGTACAAGTCCAAAACATATTTTCCTGAAGAATTTTTTTATTCCTTGCAGGACATAAAAATTTAATAGCATATTGACGAAAAAACGTTAATTTTCAATTATTGCTTTTAACCGTTCCGAATCGGTCATGGGATTGCCAAATTATTTTTCAACGTTTTGGTTTGGTTTGGTTTGGTTTGCGGTTCGCGAAAATAGTCAGAATTTTTTCGAGAAAACATTCTAATATTAAGTAAGTAAAGTATAGAAAAACGCATGACACAAATAACAGCCAATGGAAGAATTGATTACAATAATAGAAACCCTGGTTATATAAAAATTTAGCGGAAATTTTTTATTAGTAGCATGAGGAACTTAACTGAAATTAATAAGTGGAAACTTTACTGCCATACGTCAGTTTGATATTAAATTGAAAATTGGTTAAATTGTCATTTTTAGAGTAAATAAGCAATTAATAAGGTAAATAATACATATTTATTAATGTTAAAAACAAATTTAGTAAATATTTCAGGTTTCTATTGTAACAAGAATTCAAAAATAGAATGTTGGAAAGCACTCAAATAAATTTGCGGAAAGAATTAATGCACATGTGATATTATAAGTGAATATTTTTTGACAGATGGTTTAACCAATCATATTGCGTAAAGATGACGTCAAATGACGTAATGCAACCAATATAATTGAAAATGTAAATTGATGTATCTGACAACATAATTAAGTAGATTAGGTTTTATTTTGTTACGTTAGTTACAAAAAATAAATTAATTTGTAACATGAAACGACAAAAATGTTTAGCAAAATGAGTCGTTTTGGTAGTATTTTTGACAAGAAAAATATTCTTCTTAAATACCATTCGAGATAATAATTTTTTGAGAGAATTGTTGTCTACTCCACGGCAACTTATTGCAATTTCACTCCACAAAACATCACGGAAAATTCCCCTCAACTTCGTTTCGGGAAATTGTCAGATGATGTTTTGTATCGTGAAATTGTGAGAAATAAGTTGCCGTGGAAACGACAAAACAATTCTCAAAAATTATCATCTCTTATGGTATTACCCCTGAAAATACATTATTTTGTGAGGTACGTTTATTAAAGGATGAGTAGCTACATATTTTGTCATTTAAAGAGAATAATAGAAATATTTAATAAAAATTTAATAATAATAGTATAATAACAATAGAAAAGCGTCATCACTAAGCAATTATTTATTTTATTATTTTTTATCATCATTTTCCAAAAATTATAATTACAAAATTAATTTTCATGATGATCGTATAGATGTTTCATTGTGATTAAAATAATTATGTAACTACATATTGTTGAATTCATCTGTAAAAAAAATCTTTTATTTATCATATATTTAATAATTTTTATAACTATCTACATTTGATAAAAACTGCATATCAAAGTTGAATAAGCCAAGTGCAGACACATTTGTATTATCAAGCAAAAGTTCTATAGAAAACAATGAAACCTAAAATAAATATTAATGAAGAAATTTTTTAAATGTTTTATTGACACATCATGTTATAATACTTCTTGTTTTATTGTTCCATTTTCTGAATTTATTGATATATCACATAATAACCCTTTGATTGATTTTGCCTGAAAATAATATAAAATAATTAAATGATTTAACAGAGTGTTTGAAAGGTACAAACAATTTGATATGCTGGTAACGAATCAATAAGAATTTTTAAGACATTAAAAAAATAAAGATAAGTTTACCTATACTTACTAGCTACTATTAAAATTAATTTAATTTAATTAACACCCAAACAGAATGCTTAATTTACGCATTATACAAGAACAATTAAATTATTACAAGTTATATAAAATAGTATATTATGATAAAAGTGTTAAAGTAAGCGTTTAAAGCACGTACTACGGGTTTAACGTCGCTAGTACTTTAAAAGCACTTACACGTGTATCATACGCTATTTTTGATTACACTTTTGCATCCTAATTTAAAAATAGAGTAGAAGAAAGCAGCCGCCGGCCTGTATAAATTTGCCACCTGAAGGGAGCACAAAATTTGCCGCCTTTATTAGAAAAGATAAAAATAGGAAATTTTATTTACATTGTAAGAAAAATATGCATAAATTTATGATTTACGTTATGCTCAATCAGTGGCGGGATTTCAGCAATTTTATTTTATATATTTTATTATCAACATTAGGGAGTCAAGCTCATATTAAAGAATGAAAATGCGCTGCAGGCGAAATTTTTTCATTCAAGGTCAAATGCATTATAATTAAAAGTTACATTTTTCAATGCGGAATGTAAAGCATAAATAATTTTTTTTCTATCCAATGAAGATTTTCTTAAAATGGAGCTTATCTTTCTATTAATTGAGAAAAATATATGTATTTTATCGTACGAACATGGAAATTTGGCAATTAATATCTACAAAATCTTTTTCTATCTTCATTTTTCTTTATCACGTTTTCATCAACAAAAACAATCTGACACTCTGTGCTGACACTGGCAAGACAAACAGCCAACATACAAATTTCAAACTGAAGTGTACAGTCAAATTAATTTCTTCAAATTTCAGTCATACGAATTACACCAAATTTCGAACTGTAAACGGGGCTTTAGGTTACGTTCATAACGGAGCTATTTAAAAAAAAACCGCGCAAAAAATAAATTTTAAGAGATTCAATTAAAAAAGAAATGTTATGTTATGTTAAATAGTTCGGTGTTTACCTTTACGGCTTACTTATTTAGTATTCTGTAAAGTTGAAATATAGGCATTTCTATATTAAACGGCTCATAATGGCACGGAGCCGTAACATTGAAATCATTTTTTCAACGTCACAGAACACAGAATAAGTACCAAATTAACCATCCAGCGCTTCCACAAAATTCCATTTTCAATAAATATAATTGCGAACGTTGAGCGCTGGTTGGTTAAATTAGCTAATTTTACTTATAATTGAGTAGGTCTGGATCTAGCTTTAGACTTTAATTTTATAAGCGCTTCCAAAAAACAGATATCACTCATTCATTACTTCTCGGTACATCATGTATTCTCATTTACTTACAATTCTTGAGAGTTCCTCACAACTTATTATAAGAAGTGTAATTTTTATAATAATATACAACACCATACTCCATGGAAAAAAAGAGATATTTTCGAATATAGAAAAAGACCTTCCCATAAACGATAAATCTATTACTGTATAAACATTAATTGTAATGTAAAAGAACGATTGTGTTACATATACTAAAAACTGCAGAGAATAAATATTTTTTATTGTCTCAGAGATGTGTCTCAATTCATTATGAAGAGTTATAATTTTTTTCATGTTTAAGTTAATATGATTAGAGTTTATCACATAATAATTCATTTCTTGAAATCTTTCACATATTAGCAACAAATATGTTTCAAAAGTTAAAAATATGAACATTTTGAAAAAATGGTCTGCCACAAAATTAAAAATATATAAATAATATCGTACGGTATTACTATAAAAAGACTGTAAAATACTTTGAAAAAATTCTGATTGTATATTAATAATTGCAAGTACTATTACCAACACACATTCCAACAAAAGTTTTTTACAAATGTAATATCTAGTTGTTTTATAATCCATGAAAATTCCCAGTTTAAGTAATTTTTTATCAAAATGATATAAATCATCCAAAAATTTGATGTGATTCTTTTTGTAATCAATAAAACAAATAATTGCACAAATTGTAAATATATATTTACAATATATCTCAAAATAAAACATTATAATGTGTAAATTTGGTTGAATGGCGTCAATAAAAAAGCCATTGAAATTGTAATCAGTTATCAAATAAAATATCATAAAAATACTTCCGTAGAAAACTGATATATAATCGGTTTTAATAATGCAGTTGCCTGATTTTCTTATGTAGTAGTAGTTTATTGTTCCAAATAGCTTTGAAACATAATACACTGGAGAAATGGCCACAAATATGTCGTTCATTTTGTATAATACGATAATAATACGAAAAATTGACGTAACTTGCACGAAAATTTTAATAATTGATTATCGTGAGTAAGTAAACTAATTATAATAATGAGTTCATTGAATTACATAAAAAACAATGTAACAAATTACAAATAATAATTTTATAGATTGAAAAAATTGTCATTGTATACAGAGAGTGTCAAATAGAATGAATCACTATTGGGATCTCGGAAACTATAAGAGCCACGAGGTCGGTTAAATGGGCAATGTTGTGCAGTTTTTAATGCATATTTAAATTCCGTTGAGAAATATTTAAAATTCCGAACAGTTTTAAAGTTATTAAAAAAAACTGAAAATCGTGATCTAGAATCGTTGAATTATTATAAAAAATACAAAAAAATGTTTCGTATAAAAGTTATATGATTTGATGAGAGAAACTTAAAAATGATGTCAGAATAAAATTCGAGATGGCGGTTTCCGAGATATTGATGGCAAGTTTCTTATTTTAAATGAATTGGATTTTCACATATTAAATAGGAATTTTTTTCGTTTTTCAACAATGTATGATAATATGTATTTAATAAAAAATATATTAAAATATAAACTATTTTAATCCTAAAGCTAGAACAACAAATATGGGAGAGGGGGGCACATTGGTACAAGGGGCACATTGGTACAAGGGGCACATTGGTACTTTTTAAATTTTCGCGGTACTATGGTCGAAAAAAAGTTGAAAAAATTTCTAATAAATGTCAGCAAGGTATTTAATCATCAGTTCATGTGACAACTGCGTCAAACCCAAACTCAGTGATTTGTGAACAAAAACATGTTTTCATCGATCAAAAGTAAGTTTCATTCATAATTTTTGTAAGCTTCTATCTTTTCTTGCAATGGAATTTTCTACTTGGTTATAAGATACCGTCATTACTATATGGATTAGTTATTATTTTGTAGTTTGTAATGTTTTAATTTTTTACTCTAAAAATCTTGATGATTTTTTTTTTTTAAAATGAGGTTATGGGGCACATTGGTACACCACTGGGTGAGGTACATTGGTACACCGTCAAATCAAACGAAACTTTCACATTTCCCGATGTTCCCCATATAAGCGATATTGACTTAGGTGACATTGTCCTTAGATTACCAAAACCAATAATTATAGAAGGTACAGCGCGTAAAATGTCATCTTTTAAGTTTCCAATCAAACTTAACTGTTATACAATACTGTAAAATGTCGTTTAACATTATTTACTACCTTTTTATTGTTACCAGTACTTGTAAGAATCTGTTTTTCATTTAATAAAAGTATTTTTCTTTATTTCTGTATATAATGTTCTTATTTATAATGTACTTTACGTCATTTACTATTGTACCCCAGTATGTACCAATGTGGCACAGGCATGTACCATTGTACCACCCCCTAGGAGGCAAATTGGTACGATTCTGAACTTTAAAAAAAATTAATATATCTTAATAAATAATGATTCTTAAAATACTACATTTTTACATAATGAAACCAAAGGTCTAAAGAATTGATTACATATAAAGATATTAAGAAAAATAAATACACCGCCGAAAAAAAAAATAAAGTGTCCGAATTGTACCAATGTGCCCCCCTCGCCCCTAACAATAATACAAATGAAATTTGTTTCTATTGTTATTCATTGTTGTACTTGCTTTCGAATAAAAATAATTTGGTTTTTAATCATTTTTTGTTTTTGTTGTTATAAATCATTGAAAAGAGAAAAAATCCTATTTAATTATGTGAAAATGCAATCAAAACATGTAACTTTTATAATTACGGAGTAATTTAACGTTTTTTAAAATAACGATTTCCAGTTTTTTTAAATAACTTTCAAAATATTCGGAATTTTAAATATTTCTCAATGGAATTTAAATATGCACTAAAAACTGCAACACATTGTTCATTTAACCGATCTCGTAGCTCCTATAGTTTCCGAGGTCCCAATGGTGACCCATTCTATTTACAACTGATCCGTTGGACTTGACTCACCATCTGGCAAGATAGTTCTTTTAATTTTAAAATTTCAACGACCTATTTTCATTCAATTATAAACTTATAGTATGTAATTCAAAAAAATTTGTTCGCAGTAATTGGCTTGATAATGGTCAAAACCAGACGAAACGTCGTCATTTAATTAAACTTATTTAAAACTAAGAATGAGTTTTTAATTCAACCACAACCATATTGTTCTTGAAGCCTACAACCAATATAAATTACCTAGTACTCTCGTTTACTTACGTTTTTTGCGAGTTCCACACAACTTATTATAAGAAGTGTAATTCTTATAAAAATATACAAGATGATGTTACTCCATGGAAACAATGAAATGGTTTCGAATATAGAAAAAGACTTTCCCATAAACAAATCTAATACTGTATAAACATTATTTGTAATGTAAAAGAATGATTGTGTTACATATACTAAAAATTGCAGAGAATAAATATTATTTATTGTCTTACAGATGGTTCTCAATTCATTATGAAGAGTTATAATTTTTTTCATGTTTAAGTGAATTTGATCAGAGTTTATCACATAATAATTCATTTCTTGAAATCTTTCACATATTAGCAATAAATATGTTTCAAAAGTTAAAAATACTGACATTTTAAAAAAATAGTCTGCCACAAAATTAAAAATACATAAATAATGTAGTACGGTATTATTAGAAAAAAAAGAATGTAATATATTTTGGTAAATTGCTGATTGTACAGTAATAATAATAAGCACTATTACCAACATACATTCCAACAAAAGTTTTTTACATATGTAATTTCTAGTTCTTTTATAATCCATAAAAATGCCCAATTTCAGTAATTTTTTATCAAAATGATATAAATCATCCAAAAATTTGATGTGATTCTTTTTATAATCAATAAAACAAATAATTGCACAAATCGTAAATATATAATTACAATATATCTCAAAATAGTTCATTATAATGTGTATATTTGGTTCCATGGCTTCAATAAAAATGTCATTGAAATAGTAATTAGTTATCAAATAAAATATCATAAAAATACTTCCGTAGAAAACTGATATATAATCGGTTTGTATAATGCAGTTGCCTGATTTTCTTATGTAGTAGTAGTTTATTGTTCCAAATAACTTTGAAACATAATACACTGGAGAAATGGACACGAATATGTCGTTCATTTTGTATAATACGAGAATAATACTAAAAATTTACTTAACTTGCATGAACATTTTAATAAGTGATTATTTCGAGTACATAAATTAATTATAATAATTGAGTTACATAAAAAAACAATATAACAAATTACAAATTTAAAATTTTATAGATTGAAAGAAGTTGTCAGAACTCATAAATTATAAATTATTTATTTGGGTTTAGTTTCGTATATATGTAAGTTTACTTTGTTTGTGAGTTATGTTTTTAAAAACCAATTTATTTATCTTGTTAAGTTTATGTTAGGACTTTATTAAAAACAGAATTAATATGATTACAATAATTGTTTACAGAATGCCTTTTTGTCTCTGACTGACTCTGAAACTACATCAGAACTAACATTAAAGAATATGATACTACTAAAAGATAAATGATAAAAGGGTTAGGGTTATATTACAATAATTGTTTACAGAATGCCTTTTTGTCTCTGACTGACTCTGAAACTACATCAGAACTAACATTAAAGAATATGATACTACTAAAAGATAAATGATAAAAGGGTTAGGGTTAGCGTTGTGTAAGCATAAATAGTATGGGAATGCTGTGCATAACTTACATATTTATTCTAACATAAAAAATAGATCGTGCCACATAATATACGAGTAACATTTTGAAATAATGGACTACCTACTGCAAAATTAAAAATATATAAATAATATTCTATGGAAAACTTGCAGAAATATTCTGATTGTACGTTAATAATTGCTAGTATTGTTATGAGCACCGATTCTAGAAATTTGTTTAAAATATATAATTTCTTGTATTGTAATCAATATACCTAATTTAAGTAACTTTTTATCAAAAAGACGTAGTCTATTCAAAAATGTTACATGGTTCTTTTTACTTCCTTGTACGAAGTAAGGAAGTATTGTAATCGCGAAAAATTTCGGTTCTCAGATTTTGACGGAAATATCCGTTTTGACCTTTTCTGAATCCATTATGACTAGTTTCGACGTGACGTCTGTACGTACGGACGGACATATGTGTGTCGCATAACTCAAATACGGTTAGACGTAGAAAGTTGAAATTTTGTATTTAGGACTGTTATAGCATCTAGTTGTGCACCTCCTATTTTTGGTTTCAGTCTACAAACCGGAAGTAGTACTTTTTAAAAATATTTCGATAAATATTTAATTTTAGACAATTTTTTTTATTTTAAATGAAAGATTATGTGATTATTACCTACAATCGGTATTTTATAAATATTTTTGTATCTGCTATCATTTAAAAATAATTAAAGTATATATTTATAATTTATAGTATTTCGGTATCTTGTAGTCCATGATCGATTAACATTTGTTACTACGTAAAATTTAAATGATTATGACGTGACAGTGACAATAGTAAAATATGCTTTATATCTTCTTCTGCAGTTTAAATAAAATGACTAAAATATATTTGTGAGTATACTAGTATAATAAGTTAAAAGAATTTTTAATATTATTTTACATTTTAGTTATTAAGAAAAGTATGAACACACAAGGCGTACAAGGAAGTCATGTGGTGTCCACGTCAGATTTTTTAAATCTAATAAATAAATAAAAATACTAATCGTAAAAATATATTTACAATATAACTCAAGGTAATTCATAACAATGTGTAAATTTAGTTCAGCAACTACTCGTATAATATAAATATCATTGAAATAGTACTCGGTTATAAAATCAAACATCATAAAAATACATCCATAAAAAACTGATACATAATCAGTTTAAAAAGTGAAGTTGCCTGATTTTCTTGAAGAGTAATAATTTATTGTGTCCAATAATGTTGAAACATAATACACTGGAGAAATGGAGACAAATATGTCGTCCAGTTATATTATTCAACACGCACTGAGAATTAACTTAATTTGAATTAATCAAATCAATATTTTAACAAAAAACGTGTAAGTAAACAAATTATAAGAATGAGTTTAACTAAATTGAATATGTTTTATCTTTACTTATGGAAGAAAAATTTATAAAATGCAGCAAACATTATGATAAAAGAGTACGTACCTAATCATCACTAATATAATAGTGACACTTTTGTTGGTCATTTATTTGCATTAAAAATAGAACAAGAAGATTTAAATAAATACATTGGTTTATTAAAGTGAAACAGAAAAAGAAAAAATATTTGACTGATTAATTATTTATGATGCTAACGAGATATAGTAGTTTAATAAGTAATTTTTTAATAAATATGTTTAAAAAAAAGAAATAACATATAAAATAGCTATACTGCATGTCTACTTGAAATCTGTTATGGGAAAAACAATGTAGTTTACCAACTGATTTGAGATGAAAGTTGTAAATAAATGTAAAACCTGTTCAAAATTAAATTTACACCACAGAAAATTTTTATTGCTGTTAGTTCTCAAGAAAAATGCAAAAAAAAACTCTATATTTATTTCGTACTTGTTATATAATTATACATAACTTAAATTTTTAGTTTACACAAAATTAAATTTAGACAATTTTTTAATTTTCTTAAATAATAATTCATTACATTTATAGATTGACATTCAAATAATAGATTTATAAATATATTGTTTTAATATAGTGAAACATAAAAACGTGGAGAATTGTTTATGAATTACTAATCATTCTTGCATGGAAACTAAAATAAATATGTAACTACATATTGTTGCAGCCATCTGTAAAAAATAGTATTATTATGAAATTATGATACAAGTGTAAAGTGTACAAGTAAAGCTATTTTTAATAAGAAACATTAATGACTATAGTTCTACCTATTATTCATAGCTATTAAAATACAGCGTATTTTAATCTTGTGATTTTGCACGCTTTTGCGTTTTTTAAAACATTTATTATGATGCATGGCCGACAGATATAGGTAAGGTCAGACAATACCGACGTCACTCAAGACACATTTTGTTTCATCCCCTCCCAATAGTTCCACGACAATGTATTTTAAAACAATTTTTTAATTTACTACTAAACTATTTGTGATAAATGTTTAAATTTTCAATACAAATATAAAAAAAATATACAGCATGAAATTTATTATCCATACCATGGCCGAACGTTGTTATAATATGTGTTAATGTGTAAAATAAAATATAAATTTCACCCAGTCTAAGCACAGTATTTCGCTTCTGTGAACTACTGCTGTGTCTTGGCTGACGTCACGAATAAGCGGGAACGATGCACATTGGCAGAGCTTGCCTTTATCGTTCGGCCTTGATTATGATGCATGTGTAATGTTTAGTTACTGTTTTCGATTTCCAGTGCTTTAAATTTAATCAATATGCATTTTAAGATTCTATATAAATACTTACGTCATATAAAAATGGTTGATCAAAATTTAATAATCGAAATGCAGGCAAATTGCTGCTATCAAGCATAAGTTCTACAGTAAACAGTGTTACCTAAAATTGAAAAAAAGTAATATTCAACTTATTTCTAAATGTACATTATACTTCTCGTTTAAATGACATATTTTCAGAATGAATTGATATGTCACATATTAATCCTGAAATTGATTGTGACTATAACAAAATGACTTTTATTAAAAATACAACTAAAATTAAAGCACAATGTCCATACTTGTAGACCTAATTTCGAGCAACTTTGTAATACAAGTGGTATTTTTATAAACATATACAAAGAGATACTCCATGGCATAACAAACAAACTCTCGAATAAATTACTCGAATCTTTTACAAAAATAACTATACTATACGAATTAACGGTGATGTAAAAAAAGCCGTGTATAAGAAATAATAATAACTGCATAGAATATATTTCATTTAGTATTTGAGAAATATGTCTCAATTCTTTATGCAACATTATAATTAATTTAAAATCAATTACATAAATATTATTTAAATTTTTTACATAATTATTAATTTCTTCAAATCTTTCGCATATAAGAAATATATAAGATTCTAAAGTTGAAAATACTGACATTTTAATGAAATTGTCGCCAAAAAAGTTATAAACATATAAACCATATATTATTGAATCCTGATTAAATTGATAAAATTTCACCACGAAATAAATTGATCCCAAACTCATAATTGTAGTTATTGTAATGAACATACATTCCGCTAATAGTTTTTTAAATATGTAATTTCTTGTCTGTTTATAATCTATAAAAATGCCTATTTCTAATAATTTTTTATCAAAATGACATAAACTATTTAAAAATTTTATGTGATTTTTCGGACGATCTATAAAATAAATAATATCATTTATTTTAGATAATAGTTTACAATATGAAATAGAATAGTTCATCAAAGTATAAAAATTTGGTTCAACAACTTTTAATAAAATATAATAGTGAAAAATGCATTCACTTAAAAAATATAATATCATTAGTATACAACCATATAAAATGAATATATAATCGGTTTTAAAAACGCAGTTGCCTAATTGTCTTGACGAATAGTAATTAATAGTTCCAAGGATTTTTGAAATATAATATACTGGAGAAATTGTAGTAAATATATCGTCCATTTTATATTACACGATGCACGCACTATGAAAGAGTACAAAATTTATATGGATACTGCTCAAAATATAGATTACTTTTTTGTTTTGACAAGTTAGGAAAACTTATTATAATAATGAGTTTAAATATTAGTTTCATAGTGTTTTTATTAACTTCAATGTAAATTTATTTTTTGTGTCAAATTATAACAATAGCCTATACCTACACATTCATATAAAATAAACTTCACTCTAATACAGGTATATAATATTGTAAATATTAAAATATTTTTTTAAATAATAAAATTCCAGTAACTGATTTTTTTAGGACTAATATTTATTGTTTGTACTGTATTACTGCCAATAGAATATAAAATACTCTGGAAAATTTTGACTGTAGTTTAGTAATTACTAGAAATGGGAACTTTATTACATGCAATTTTAATAAAAAATTTATATACATTCCATTTAGGCACATGATTCAAATTTTGTAATTTATTATTTATATGTGTTTATCTACGACTAATGTATAACATTAACATTAAATGTGTGATCTTTGCTACATAATACCATGTAATAATATCCCGTAGAGAATAATACCAGCAAATAATAGTCAGTATTCCCTCCTCTGCACCAATCAGAAAATTACTTTGCCTGAATCAATTTCTCCGTGCACATTATTTTTTTAAAACATTGCAATGTTTAACGATGTAACTATGGTGATAGATAATTGACATTTGGAAATGTCAAAATTTTTTCGTATTGATATTTATTTTATTAAAATCTTGTAAGTAATAATTTAGTCGTAGATAAAGTACAGTATACAACTCGCTATAATGGATATTATTCCCTCAGATGATTAAAACCCTCACTCTCTTTGCTCGCTCGTGTTTTAAACTTCATCTTCAGGAATAATAGAATCCATTATAGCGTTGTTGTATAATATACTATTATTGATTTTATTAAGAAGTGCAAGTGCAGTATCTAAGTTACGTACCTATCATAACTACATCAAAATTGAACAATTTATCATTATAATATAGATTATTATGTACCTAACTAAATGTTGTTTCTATTATCTATAAAATATTATAAAATTATTAAAATAGCCTTTTGTTTTATTTCACAAAAATATAGGTACAAGCATAAAATAAAAACTTTAAATCAAAGTTAAATAATCCAAATGCAGACATATTAATGTTATCAAGAGTTCCAAAGAAAAATATGATAAGTACACCTTAAAAAATAAAGTTCTTCATCACATATACATCTTTCATAATTTTACAATATAAAAATAGTACTTACTATACTGATAAGTTACGCAATGTATATTTAATAAATTTTACATGAAATAGATCACTAGATATGTGTATTTGTTACCGTTTAAATCTGAAGACAGTTAAAACTCGTTTTACGTAGTTAAAAGTTTATCCTCAAATTTAGCATTGTTAAATCAAAGCGCCGTATACATAATTGCGATATAAATGCTTATTTCTTTTTTAGATTTGCTTGTACAATTGACCTAATTAATCGATTTTAAGAAATGTAACATAGATATTAGTAAGAGATCTATAGGATAACTTTTAAATATGTTTATAAGATTTAAAAAATGATAACTTTCGGATAACATAAAAAGCGACAAACGAAATCGCAAAGATTTCTTAAATATTTCTTTTTGTAATAGAACAGCGATATCTCATATGAGATAACGTAATATAAAAGATATCTTTAGGATTTACTTTGTGCTATATGGGTAGCTACAAATTTTGTCATTTAAATAGAATAATAGAAATATTTTATAAAAATTTAATAATACCAGTATAATACTAATAGAAATAACATCATCACTAAGCAATTATTTATTTTATTATTTTTAACATCATTTTCCAAAAATTATAATTACAAAATTAATTTTCATGATGGTCGTCGATGTTCCATTGTGATTAAAATAATTATGTAACTACATATTGAAGAATTCATCTGTAATAAACATATTTTATTTTTCATATATTTAATAATTCTTATTACCTACATTGAATAAAAACTGCATATGAAAGTTGAATAAGACAAGTGCAGACACATTTGTATTATCAAGCAACAGTTCCATAGAAAACAGTGAAACCTAAAATAAAAATTAATGAAGAAAACTTCAAAATGTTGTATGACACATCATGTAGGTAATATGTAATACTTCTTGTTTTATTGTTCCATTTTTTGAATTTATCGATATATCACATAATAACCCTTTGATTGATTTTTCCTGAAAAAATATAAAATAAACTAATTCTTTAACCGAGTGTTAGAATGGTACAGACAATTTGATATGCTGACAACGAATTAATAAGAATTTTTAAGACATTAAAAAAATAAAGATAAGTTTACCTATACTTACTAACAGTATTAAAATGAATTTAATTTAATTTACACCCAAACATAATGCTTAATTTACGCATTATACAAAAATTATTATTAAATTATTAAAGTTATATAAAATAGTATATTATGATACAAGTGTATAAGAAAGCGTTTAAAGCACGTACTACGAGTTTAACGTCGCTAGTACTTTAAAAGCACTTACACGTGTGCCATACGCTATTTTTGGTTACACTTTTGCATCCTAATTGGAAAAATAAAGCAGAAGAAAGCAGCATTTCAATTTTGATTCAGTATAAAGTAGTCTGTGTGATGTGTCAAAATGTTCTACCTAGGAGACACGGAGCCGTAACATTGAAACCTTTTTTTCAACGTCACAGAACACAGAATAAGTTCTAAATTAACCAAACAGCGGTTCCACACAATTACAATTTCAATAATTATAAGTGCGAACGTTGAGCGCTGGTAGGTTAAATTAGCTAATTATACTTATAATGTTATATTTGGGTAGGTCTGAATCTAGCTTTAGACTTTTATTTTATAAGCGCTTCCAAAACACAGATATCACTCATCATGTGTCCTCATTTACTTACGTTTCTTGAGAGTGCCTCGCAACTTTTTATAACAAGTGTAATTTTTATAAAAATGTACAACATTATACTGCATGGAAAAAAAGAAATGATGTCTAATATAGAAAAAGACCTCATAAACAAATATAATACCATATAAACATTAATTGCAATGTGAAAGAATGATTGTGTTACATATACTAAAAACTGCAGAGAATAAATATTTTTTATTGTCTTAGAGATATGCCTCAATTCATTATGAAGAGTTATAATTTTTTTCATGTTTAAGTTAATAGATTAGAGTTTATGACATAATAATTCATTTCTTGAAATCTTTCACATATTAGCAACAATAATGTTTTAAAAGTTAAAAATGTTGACATTTTGAAAATATAGTCTGCCACAAAATTAAAAATATATAAAAAAGGTACTACATTACGTAATCTAACTTGGATAATATCTGATTGTACATGAATAATTGCAAGTACTATAAGCAACACACATTCCAATAAAAGTTTTTTACAAATAATAATAATAATAATTTCTAGTTATTTTATAATCCATAAAAATGTCCAATTTCAGTAATTTTTATCAAAATGATATAAATAATTCAAAAATTTGATGTGATTCTTTTTATAATCAATAAGACAAATCGTAAATATATTTTTACAACATATTTCCAAATACAACATTATACTGTGAAAATCTGGTTGATTGACAATAAAAATCTGACGTGGACACCACATGACTTCCTTGTACGCCTTGTGTGTTCATACTTTTCTTAATAACTAAAATGTAGAATAATATAAAAAATTCATTTAACTTATTATACTAGTATACTCACAAATATATTTTAGTCATTTTATTTAAACTGCAGAAGAAGATATAAAGCATATTTTACTATTGTCACTGTCATGTCATAATCATTTAAATTTTACGTAGTAACAAATGTTAATCGATCATGGACTACAAGATACTGAAATACTAAATTATACATATATACTTTAATTATTTTTAAATGATAGCAGATACAAAAATATTTATAAAATACCGATTGTAGGTAATAATCACATAATCTTTCATTTAAAATAAAAAAAATTGTCTTAAATTAAATATTTTACGAAATATTTTAAAAAAGTACTACTTCCGGTTTGTAGACTGAGACCAAAAATAGGAGGTGCACAACTAGATGCTATAACAGTCCTAAATACAAAATTTCAACTTTCTACGTCTAACCGTATTTGAGTTATGCGACACACATACGTCCGTCCGTCCGTCCGTACGTACAAACAAGTAATATGGCGGCGGTTGGCCCACGGTGCGACAGAGATTACCCAAGCATGAGAGAGTAAGAGAATGCCCCCACCATACCCTCATATAAAAACATACTTTGTTTTCTTGTACCATGTCCCCAACAATATAGGTATCTACAGTGTGACGTTGTCCTAAGTAACGGAAATATTTTGTTTATGTTATAAATAATATTTAAAATGAATGGTGAAGGCGACGAGGCTGGCAGTTCGGAAGCAGAAGATGTACAGAAAAGTAAGTTTCAAAATTTTCTATATATGTAGTAGGTAATCTTTAATAAACATTTTGTTTCCGAAAACTTGATAGAGATGGATTTGATGAAAGAAGAGATTCGTGATTTAAAATTGCAGCTAGCTGCAGCACTAGCTGCAGCTAATGCTGCAGCTAGTGCTGCAGCTAGTGCAGCTAGTGCAGCGAATTCAGCGAATTCAGCGAATTCAGCTAGTGCAGCAGCACCTGCTGCGTCAAGCAGCAACGCCGACGCCCTGGTCGTGGCCGAAGAAGGGCCACGACGAGGCGGCGGCAGAGGTGGCGGCAGACGCGGCTTCAGACGCTTCAGAGGCGGGTTTAGAGGCGGCATCAGAGGCGGCTTTAGAGGCGGCATCAGAGGCGGCTTTAGAGGCGGCATCAGAGGCGGCAGAGGCGGCCGGAGAAGCCGTAATTTTGTATGCATATTAATTTGAATTTGACAAATGTAACATAATTATTATTACAATGTTATTGTATCTTTTTCAGAACGATGCTAGATGGTGGGCGTTGTTCCAATCATTGCATTCTTAATTATTATAAATAATTAAGAATGCAATGATTGGAATAACCAATCATTAATATAATATATATTATATATATTGAATTATTTAATATTGCTTGTTTATTTCTTGTGTTAAGAACCCGTCTACTTCCTAAAATCAAACAAAAATGTACTAAAGTAGCGTTTTGTGACCAGTACAAGTATCTTGTAGTCCATGATCGTTTAATATTGTTGCTACGTAAATTTAAATGATTATGACATGACATGACAGTGACAATAGTAAAATATCGTTTATATCTTCTTCTGCAGTTTAAATAAAATGACTAAGGGCCGGTATTTCAGATACAGTTTAAGCTGTAGCTTACCGTTAAACTCCGTTTAAGAAAAATAAGGTGTATTTCAACATCAGTTTAATAGTTAAACTATGGTTTAAGTTAATCCACGGACTGGGTACCGTTTACTGAGATAAACGTCGATTATCTTGTAACCAAGCTTGTAACTGTCAAACAAATTGTCACAAGAATTCACGTTGCTTTAATTTTAATATTATTCAATCTGGTACATTCAAAATGCTTATCTTTACTAATAACGAATATAGACATTAGTGTGTTAACTAATACCGATAGTGAAGCTCTAGGGAACGCTGTTCAAGCCCAATAAGTTACATGGAGCATATTTCGAATCTACATGTGCCTAATATCCGCACATTTGTAAATGTTGTACCTACATTTTCAAGTCTGCAACTCAAGAAAGATCGTGGTTATGTTATATCCATACTATGTACAAAAAGTTCAACATTTTCTACAAATAGATATACCTTTCAGACGTCAATAAATTTTATGGATCGGCTCTCGCAAAATACACGAGCAGCAAAAATGTTTATCATTTGTAATGTCAACTGATTACCTAGGCTGGAACTGGAAAACTGGATTTACTGAAGACAGATCAGCACTCGAGCATTGCTCGCAAACCTAAGCGCAACAATAGCAAGCAGTTCCAGCACCGAGCAGAATATGCGCAACAAACAGACGATAACAGAATAGCGCAGCACAAAAATGAAGTTAACAGTGAACTTTTTAGTTGTTCGCCTTGAATTTTTTGCATAATTATTGTACCAAAGTAAATTATTGTCTATACATACATACATAAAATCATTTATATAATATAATATATATAATAATTTTTATTTCAATAATATTTTGTTCATATTACATAAAATATAGGAATATTATACGAAAATTAATCAAAAAGACTTGAACATGATTAATAAATGATAAATAAAATATAATTTTAGTATAAAAATACTTGGTGAACATTTTAAATCGAATTTCGAAAGTATATAAATAAATAATATTGTACTAAATTGTATCATGTCGTGTTTCGGTCTGAAGTAAATGTTGAACTTTATCGTATGGTAGTGTAGGAATTCGTTTTCGGATCTTGATTGGTAATAAAGTAGTCGTTTAGAATAAGGCATCGATGACCATCTTTCCATAAATGCACTGTAGTATTTTTCCAATAACCATCACATGTAGTACAATATTATTTCAATGTATTTTTCTGTCTGGTTGACATTTTACATCGAATTTCGAAAGTATATAAATAAATAATATTGTAGGTACCTACTAAATTGTATCATGTTGTGTTTCGGTCTGAAGTAAATGTTGAACTTTATGGTAGGTACCCATGGTAGTGGAGGAATTCATTTTCGGATCTTGATTGGTAATAAAGTAGTCGCTTAGAATAGGGCATCATCGTTGACCATCTTTCCATAAATGCATTATAGTACTATTGCCAATAACCATCACATGTAGTGTAAAATGTAGTAAGTACAATATTATTTAAATGTATTTTTATGTCCACAAAGTTATTTACTAAATTGAAAGTAATTGAAATAATTTCGAAAAGTCATAATTCCGAATTTTTTGATTAAATTTTGTAAATATTTAACAAAATAAATAGTATAAATTAAGAACAAAATAAATAATATAAGTATGAAGATAACAAAAAATACCTACGTTATTTGATTTGATCAAATAAATAAAACAAAACGTAGAAAATAGAGAAAAATTATTCTTGTGTTATTATTTCTTCTTTGCGTTAAATTCTTGATAGGCCGATGGGGGAGTTTGAATTCTCACCATTTACAGGAAAAGACAAACACTTTTTATGTACATGAAGTAATTTCCAGAATTTGGTTCTGCGTATATTAAAGAAAATTGTACAAGAAACATTTAATTTTTTTGTCGGTATACCTTATGTTATAAATGAAACCATATAAATTGCCATCAAATTTGGAAACTTTTTCTAATGATTACAAACTTCTGGTTCTTGAAGAGACATTTTTTGTTCACTGTTTTATGCAGCATTTCATAACGGAAGGATAGTATTATTTCTAGTTGAGTATCATTCGTAAAATTATGCATAATAAATGAGATCATTGCTTGACTCTGTAGAATAGTTCGAAAATCGTTAAAGCAACGTTATAGATATTATCCAATAAATATCTTCTTCAATATTAAAGCTTTATTTTAAGCAAAGTTTACGTATTTCCACTTTCATTGTGATACACTTACATGAAACATGAAACAAAATATTAATAAATAACAATAAATACAATTTGGTTACTTACATATACCATATGTTACTTGTATATTGTATATATTTTATATACAAGTAAATTTGGAGCATGGAACCATTTGTAAAATTACTAAAAATCCATATTTTATTGTTATCTATAGTGTAAAAGAAATGAAATAAAGTATTAGTAAACATATTTAAGCAAACAATAATTACTATTTAAATTTACCAATTTCTGAATGTTTGTAGTATCTTATTTCAGTACATTTCTTTTGTTTAATTTAATTTAGTTTTGTTTAACAAAAATATAATAATACAACAAATTTTGTAAAAAAAAAAATAATTTCGATTTTTTGCCACCTTTACAAAAAAAATTAATAATGAATTATTTAATGAGAATTAGTATTGGTAGTAATTACAAGATTAATATTATTTACAATTTGTTTAAATACAAAATCAATTATAATACTTCCATATTTTTGTAAAAATGTTGTATTTAAAATAACGAATCATTTCTGAATATTATTATAGTACATACAAGGTGGCAAAACACATTTACGCCAACAATCACACTACACTTATACCAGAGCGATTTTAATTCATATTATTTGTTGTCGCTATTATAATAAAGTGTTAGTACTTGGATTGATTTGAAACATGATTTTTTTCGGAGCTCTAGCCGCTGCTGTGTGTAAGATTGGAACGGCGAGCGTACATTATTTTAAAATCATATGGACCAGTACTACTTTGGAGTAGGCACACCGAAAAATCCCGAAATACCGCCGATACATCGATCTTAATTTACACATACCAAAGCCTTTGCACGCCTGCTATTGTGAAATGTGATTACTGCATGTTGGGCTGTTTTATAAATAATAAATATTAGGTGGGTTCGTTTATTCAGTTCTGTGCACACATTTTTAACATGTTGCAGAGTAACCGTTCGTTTATTCACTTCTGTGCACTTTGTACTGCACAGGATGCGTTCGGAAAATACTCGGCTGTGCGCACTGTGCATGCACAACAAGCCCAAGCTGGGACTGTTGGGCACGGAGCGTGCATGTCACTTTTGGAGGTTAAAACAATCATAATTATGGAGAATGAACAGAACGAAGATTGTATGGTGCATAATCGTCAGATAATGTATAATAATTAATTTCGAATATCCTTTTTGCTTTAATAAGTCTCTTGTCAATGTCTGAAAATGTCGAAGTTCTTAATAAATAACTCATATCATCAGCATCGCACAGAATCATAATTGTGAGTCAATGAATGATGTAAATCAAAATGGAACAGTAGATATGTCAAAATACTGCACACAAGTTCAGAGACCGTTCGTTTATTTCCTTTGTAACACAGCTCATGCACAGCTCAAGCACACAAAGAATAAACGAACCTACCTATAATATGTATTACAAACAAAAAATAAACAAATGATAACAAATTGCAGAGACAAATGATTGTATATTTTGATACCATTTTGCCTTATTGTAGCATAATAAAGGTACATTGTAAACAATTAATATTTTGCATTTATTAAATTTAATAAAAATGAAAAAAACAACAGAAACCGATGTCTAAAAACGTCTTGTGATAGGGCAAAGTCTTTGATATATGCAAATTAAGACCGAACCAGCGGTACTCGGAATTTTCCGATGTACCTTGTAGATTTCCGTTTTATAGGGAATTTTATACTAACCTACCACAATTCATTTTTAGACACAGTATATCACATTCACAATAGGCTCATATGTGCTACGTCTTGTTTTACGTCATCGGGGGACGGTTTTTAATTAATATTGTTATTTGTCACACACATAATTATTATATTATATTGGCATAGCACATACTTAAATCTGCGAGTCACTGCGTATTAACTTGTATTAATTTACAATATTTCTGATATTTTTATATTAATATTTCTTTTAATATTTAATAATATTTAATATTAGTGACTTACTAATGCAGATTTAAGGTTTATTTTGAACCTTCTCGAAATATTCGAAATATTGTTTGATAGTTGTATCACATTTTTTAACAACTATAATTTTATTGTCAATAATTAATGTATAAGTACTATGTACTATTATTAACACGGCAATAGGGTGGCATTTATCAAGTGATTTTACTGCCATCTATACGCGGCACCTGGAACTATAAGCATTCCCGTGATTTTACATGCGCACACGCAGCCAGATACCTATTGTTATTGTTCATTTAAAATGTTACTATTTCGATTTCAATGGACCTTTTCTCTGTTAATTGCTATGTACGGTACGGCCTCTAACAAAATGCTCGAAAACTATCCTCGAGCTGCTTACCATGTTGCCAGATACTAGACGCAGATTGAAATAAATATATATTTTTTTAAAATCATCATTATCAATGCAAAAATGAATAAATTGGATATAAATAAATAAATTTTATGTTATAAACATAACCTTCTTTATAAAATTTATAACCACGTCTTTGGTTACCATCTGTGCGCCCTTTCATCACAAACACTGTGAGTGAATTTATTAAATATTTCTAAACTTACTTCCATTTCAAATTTCAAACATGACATTAAAATGCACCTCTCTGCGTACACAGTCAACTGCGCAATATGTGCATCTCTTTCTTCTTTCTATTTCTATTTTTTTGTAAATAGGTAATGATTTTTATGTAATAGCCCTGAATCACATATCTGTTGTAATTCTTGTAGAGTCTTTCTTTTATTCACGTCGTCACTCTGTATTTCTTCATAAACATAAATATCTCTTGAAGCTGCAATTGCAATAGCTTTTATATGAACTTCATTTCCCCAAATTTGAATGTTTGCAGTATTATTTATTAATTCTATTACGCTTGAGTATTCGAACAAAAAATTCATTCTATCAGAGTGTTCAAAGTATAACCAATTTTGGAAAAATATATAACAACAGAACATTCTAATACATTTATGTAATTTTTGTGTACCAAATAAACATAATGATAACGAACGGAATAAACATGATCCGTCGCCTGCTGTTTTCACTACTGAGAAATTTTCTCTTAAAGCATAATAAATTTTGTTGTTTCTTTCAAAATCAATAGGATGAAAATTGAAAACTGCATTATTTTTTGTTAAAACACTACGCTTTGTCATATCCACAAAATCTTCATATCTTAAAAATAAATTTTGTAACATGTGACAATAATTTTCTTTAGAAAATGCTACATTTATTTTACTAATCTCCGATAGCATTATATCAGCAATTTCTAATATAGTTTCATCAGTGTTTAGAAGTATAATCGAATTTAGTTCAATATTTTCTTTTATGGTACTAGTTTCATTATTAGTAACACTAGTATTAAAATTTGAAATTTTATTTTGAGTTATTAACGATGATTGTTCATTTAGTTTATACACAGGATTATTGTTCTGTAAATTAAATTTTACAAATATTGGTTTATGGTATGAGAAATATGTTTCATAGACGCCTGTTGCCACAGAAGCACTTGTAGAAAATATAACATCTATTTGTGTATTTAAATCTGTAGTAGATGCTTCAGATGGCAATACCGATGTTAAATTATAAATTTTAAAAATTTTAATTACATCAATTTTCCTTTCACATTTCATATCAAAATTAAAATCACCAATAACTATGAATTCTTTGTCATTTTCATAAATTTTCTCCCATATATTTTGAAAACTTTTCTCAAATATTTTATTTGTACAAGAAGGTGATTTATAACCACTTATAATATAATGATTTTCTATTTTAATACAAAATAATTCTACATGATATTCAATGTTATTTTGATTTTGTTGTACTTCAAGTATATGGTCTAAATATGACACATCAATTCCTTTTCTCGCAAAACAAATAACACCTCTTGAAGAGCGATGTACATTGGATCGAAAAATTTCTACAAAATCGGGAATTTCAAATTTGTCTGTTAATTTTGACAGTGTTTCCGCAAATATTAAAATATCACTTCTGCGATACCACTGATCGTTTAATATTAATTTTAACTTTGTCGACAGTGAGTTTATATTTTGATAAATAACAGTAATTCCATTAACTACTTGTAAATTGTCAAATGATAATTTCAATTTTTTCACTGTTCGTAATCTGTGTAATTCTGACAAAACTGGGTCATCTGATTTGACTAATTTTGGTGGTTTAAATGTACCTAAAATATATAACCCAGATAACATTGTAACTCTACTTAACGCTACGTACAGCATGGGCCGTGTAATTCTTTTTGATTTATTAAAATCTACACATATTTCTTTGTAAGTCTGACCTTGACTTTTATGAATTGTCAGTGCTTCCGCAGGTACTAATGGAAATTGCTTCCGTAATATTTGGTACTGTAATTTATTTGAAATATTTAATGGTATACTGGTTTTCACTACAGGCGTTAGATTGGAATCGATATTTTCTGATTTCATGAATTCTTTATAGGGAAGCCTAGCCTTTTTACCAACAACGCTGGATGCAAAATCTATCCATACTATATAGGGATCTGTAGAATTTGGGTTAAAAGTTACGTGCTTTAAGCAACCACAAGCTCCGTTCACAAGCCCGTCTTCGACATCTATATTACTGGTTATCATATATTTAATATTTAATTTCAACCTTACTGTAAAGGGTAACCCATTAGTTTCAGTAATGCTTTTTGTTTTTAGTGCTTGTATTACACGATTTCTACTTGTCTCTGACACTTTGCCTAAAATCGTGTCCTTTGCTTCAGAAATGTATTCTGTGCCTACTTGCTTATCTATTTTCATCTGATTATATTTATCGACATTAACATTTTCTGCAAACAAACGTATTGCACTTTCAGGAACATCTGATTCTTGAACCTGTCTTGATTTAAATAGTTCTATATCGATTGCAGTCATTTTGCCTACAGCTAAGTTATTTAAAGCTTCAATAAATAGTTTTTCATCTTTTTGTCTCATAATTTGCGTCAATTCAAAATATTCAAAATCGTTCCATAAAGGATTTATATCAAATAGCCTAAACATTTCATTACTTTTAGATGTCTTATAAATGGGCGAATCCATTACCGGTGGTAATTGATTCAAATCTCCAACCACAATAATTGACAGATCACCAAAAGGTTTATACCTACCATTGATATCTCATCTATAATTAGTAATTTTAAGTGAAACAATTTATCTCTAATATTGTTTGCTAAATCAGCTGATAGTTCAGGCATTTGGCCTCCAAACTGTACTACAGGTAGTGCAAAAGCAGTGTGTAATGTTACTCCGTTTATTAAAAATGCAGCTTTACCAGAAGGCGCACAAAGTAAAACAACTAATTTATCTTTTTCAGAACCAGGTAAATTATCGTGGTAATTAGTAATCATTTGGTAAATGCATTTAATTACTGTTGATTTTCCAACTCCTGCGGAACCGCTTAAAAATGTTTTTAATGGTAATTTGTTTGTTTTGAAACAGTTCAACACATGCATTATAAATTCACGCTGTAAATTATTTAACTTTGACATTATATTTAGTAATTCTTTATGTGAAACTCGTTTGGGGCATACAAAACGATTGTAAAATTTGTTTTTACAAATTTCTTTGCCATCTTGTTCTAAAATATCAATTCGTTGATGCGCAGATAATTCATCAGCTACAAAACTATTAATTTCTTCATCTTCTACATTCTGATTTTCATTTTTAGCATTTTCTAAAGCTTGATCTAATACATCATCACCTATAACCGAATATTTTTGTCGATTTTGTTCTATTACTTGTATATTGTTATTGTAAACGTTTTCCGTATGTACATTTTCTACTTCGTTTGATTCATTTCGCCACGGCAAAAATAACATAATTTGTTCGCGATAATAATTAAACGAGTCTTGATCTAACTTATACCGCCTGTATCTAATAATAGCAATTTTATCTTTAGGTCTGTATTCAATTATTTCATCGTCATTGTCATTATTTTGAATTTTACGTTTTGTGTAACTTGAAACAAAATCTGCTAAACATGTATTTTCATATGTTGGTGGTCTGTTGGCATATTTTATTATGGCGTTTTCCATGAATATTTCGGTGGAATCAGAATTCATTTTTCGCAATTCAACTGGAGACTTTAACATTAAAGCGCGTTCATTTATTGGACTTGTATTAATATAAATCGTTTGTCTACTACTTTTTGACAATGGTAACGATAAAACATGGTATGTCGCTTCTTGGGCCGACATTAAATTACTATTTAAAAACACGTTGGTAATTTTTCTAAATTTTTGTCTTAAACTTATATTTCCATTATTCACATCAGATTCTGCATCACGTAAAAGTTTAGAAAGACCTGCATCCACTTTTCCTACGTAGTTAATTATGTATGATGCTATACCGTATTCTTCCAAAACAAACTGTACATCTATGTTTGCTTCAAACAAATGTAATATAGTTTTATTATAACAATTAATATTTACTTCTAAACTACTACGTTTCAAAAATACTTGTACTCTTTTTAATGAACTTCTTAAAGCTAAAATATATTGTTCTTCTGTTATTTTCAATTTAGTTAAAATATCTTCAAAACTAATAAGTTCTTGCTTTTTTGAAAAATATAACATCAAATTTCGAATTTGAGACAAAATTTTTGCAATTTCATCAGATTTTTGATCATTATTTAATGGCTCTAAAATCATTGTCCTATTCAAGACGGGTTGTGGAAAATTGAAACGACATTTCATTTTATTTTTTTTACCTTTGTAACATGTATGGGTATGTCTATGACGTTGAACTGCCATAAAAATATCATTTTCATCATATTTACAAGTAATAAATCTATCTATAAATCTAATGCATTCATCTATATTTTCGGTATTAACAGAATCATATGTAGGCGCGTTTTTCATCCAAAGAAAAATATGTTCGTGCGGGGATCCGCGTACTTGAAACTCTACACGTTCATAACTGTCCTCAACTAAATATTCATCAAATACACTGTTTTCCCGCTTTAAAAGCAACATTAATTTATTTGCTTTAAAATCGAAGTACCGTGCACAGGTTACTGGATCTTTACTAATTAATTCTGATTTTTCTGCGTCCTCTAAATGTAATGCCTGTTCAATTGAAATGGTTTTATTAAAATTTATTTTACTTAAACACTGTAATAATTCTGGCCAGATTTTTTCACCTGCCGAAAGTGTTAAGAAAATTGTGGGTTTCCCTAATTGCCTGATCATTGCCATTAGGTCACGTTTCTTTGCTTCCCAATAAGAGGGTGAAGATCTAATTTGCTTTAAAATTTTATGTCCCTGATCTAACTTTATCATGTTGTCTAAAAATGTCACATCTAAAACATTTTTTACTTTTACATCTGCAGTTCGCTTTGTTTTTCTCAAACAAATATTTAAACTTGCTATGCATGATTTTTCTAACTTCTTTTTCGCCATAAAAAGAATTCTAGTTGGTATACATGACCTTCGATCCCTACGTCTAATCTCAGATTTTGCCCGATCACTATACGAAATAAAAGCAGGAATATTCATTTTATATCCCCCAAATATCTTAGGAAAACATAATTCGTCTATATCTTCGACAGCATGCCAAGGTACAGGAATTTTTCCTTGCCCTGGAGCTATAATTTTAACATTGTTAACTATCTCTTCATTTCTATCAACTAACATAACTTCTTCATCTGATTCTACCTCTAATTCAAAATCTGAATCAAAATTTACATCATGCAAAAGATTTAAATTACTTTGGCTATTAGATACAGTTATGTCATCATTAATATCAGAATTTTCTATTACGAAATTAATTTTTTCATTGTACTTATTCTGAAACTGGTGAAAATAGTTATTATCAATCTGGATATCATTTTTCTTGTATAGTGGCGTTCCAGTTAGATGTTTTAAAGCCTCGCACACAACAGCTGGACGAATCGTTTCAAACATATAATTACTCTTGTGATCTAAATGTCTTTTTAACTTTAACTGTAATGTTGCCATTTGATCGAAATTTCTGGGCAATACCTTCAACATATCATTTATTTCAATAGGTATATTAACTACACTACCTTTTAAACCAAGTTGTGGATTTACTGCAAAATATTTTAATGCTCTAATTTGCATGAAATTAATATAAGGTGCAACCATTCTCTCTTCAAGAGGCGAGAGAATTTGCAAACAATTTGGTATATCAACAAATTTAAATCCATTGCTAGTAGATAAATTCGGTATTTTACCTTTACTTATATGTGAGTTACAAGTTTTACAAATTTTGTCTGAGTTAAAATTATAAATTTTTGAAAAAAATTCTTCCGAAACCGTGTCTTTAATTTTATCTAAATTAAAATTAACTACAGAGTGACTGAAAAATAGACCCTCACAACAACAACATATACATTGAGGCATGCATGCGCGATCTTTAATAAATTGCAAAAAGTACTTATCTTTCTCTTCGTTACTTCTCTGATATTGACGAACAATACTCTCTCTAAGTCGAAGTTGATCATCATTTCGTATATTTGCTTTTTGTTGCCTATCTTTTAATCGCTCTTTACTTTGATATGATTCTTGTGATCTTAATTTTTGTACACGTTCTCTCGTTTTCATATTTTCTTCCTCTTTATATTCGTTATCTTCTCTTAATTCCTTTATTCGCTCCTTGGTCTTAATATTTTCTTTCTTTTTATATTCGTTATCTTCTCTTAATTCCTTTATTCGCTCCTTAGTCTTAATATTTTCTTTATCTCTATATTCGTTATCTTCTCTTAATTCCTTTATTCGCTCCTTGGTCTTAATATCTTCATTCTTTTTATATTCGTCATCCTCTCTTAATTCCTTTATTCGCTCCTTGGTCTTAATATCTTCATTCTTTTTATATTCGTCATCCTCTCTTAATTCCTTTATTCGCTCCTTGGTCTTAATATTTTCTTTATCTCTATATTCGTTATCTTCTCTTAATTCTTTTATTCGCTCCTTCGTCTTAATATTTTCTTTATCTCTATATTCGTTATCTTCTCTTAATTCTTTTATTCGCTCCTTCGTCTTAATATTTTCTTTATCTCTATATTCGTTATCTTCTCTTAATTCTTTTATTCGCTCCTTCGTCTTAATATTTTCTTTATCTCTATATTCGTTATCTTCTCTTAATTCTTTTATTCGCTCCTTCGTCTTAATATTTTCTTTATCTCTATATTCGTTATCTTCTCTTAATTCTTTTATTCGCTCCTTCGTCTTAATATTTTCTTTCTTTTTATATTCGTCATCCTCTCTTAATTCATTTATTCGCTTCTTGGTCTTAATATTTTCTTTCTCTTTATATTCGTCATCCTCTCTTAATTTTCTTTTTCTTTCTTTGCTCATAATATATTCTTCCTCTTTATATTCATTATCTTCTCTTAATTTCCTTTTTCTTTCTTTGCTCATAATATATTCTTCCTCTTTATATTCATTATCTTCTCTTAATTTCCTTTTTCTTTCTTTGCTCATAATATTTTCTTTTTCTTTAAACTGGGTATCTTCCCTTAATTTCTGTATTCTTTTTTTGTTGGCAACTTTTTCTTCCTCTTTATATTTGTCATCTTGTTTTCGTTTCGCTGTAATTTTTATTTTCTTGTTATCCTTCTTTCGCCGGTGTGACTGTTTCTTTCCCATTTTAGCGTTCTCAGTGCTAATTTTGATTAAAATTGTATATATAAAAAAGTTGTTTATAACTAAAAACTGCGTTTAACAAGGCTTGATTTATTGATATAGTACGTTTCTGTCTCGAGATATACGTAATAAAAATGTCCATTTTTAGCTTTTTATATAGAGTGCAATGAAAAATAACAACGCAAACTGTCACATTCTAATAACTCAATTTATGTTTTATTTTTCATGTCTATCAGTAAACAGTTAAAAATAATTTATTTATTTGGACGATTTATGTGACAAATTTCGTACTAACCATATATCCGCCGTTATTATACTATTTTTCTCATACTTACATAAACTGAAAGCAATGGATATTTCTCTATTACACTAATCCAGCACAGATGCTTCTCATTAGTATTGAAATATTGAAATTGAAGTCACAAAACAATAAAGAATATTGAAGACACGAGCCTGCTATTTTGAATTTATCATGTTGATTCTGTCGCCATCTATACGCGGCACTATTAACTAATTTAAGAGATGGGGAACATAAACAAGAAAGAGGACAGGAATCCCAGGAATCTTCTATATTAGATTGAACGCTACTCCTAGCAGTTGTAATACGGAACTAAAGAGTAAAATATGCAGCCTGTTTTGCTGATTTAATGTATTTCGATATTAAAATTTTTATTACATGCATTTATTGTACCATAATTATTTTCTCTAAATTGTATTTCACATTATGCTGAAAATATTTATAATAAATGTGTGTAATATAAATTTAAATATAGAAATACATTACATCAGCAAACACTTTCTTCCTCGATGTTCTCTTCGTAAACGTCAACAATGTGTTGCCACTTTGCCATCGTTTATGCCCCGTCAATTGTAAATTTTTAATCGTATTTGATTAATTGTTCATTTTGAGGAGATGTGGTGGATCATAATGATAAATAACTATAATGTTCAAATGTCAACCTAGTTATATTTTGTTATCATTTGCCATCTATTGATTGTAATAAGATACTATAAATAAAGGCTGATCGCTTGCAATATAAATTCCCAAGCTTGACGTATACCTACGAATCTCATACAAATTATTTATTTCAATTTATGAAAGAAATAATAAATCATTGCATTAGGTACAAAATATTTATTTTATCAGTTAATATTCAACAGAGTAATACAATCAATAATATAATAACAATATATGAATAACTTCGACTTTCGCGAAACTCTTACCTACTAAAAATAGTATATTAAAATTTATATTCTATTTATATATTATCATTATTACTTACCATCTCAATTTATATGCTTATAACAAAAATTTTCATGCATCACTCAACAATTATTGAAATCGAAATAGTATATTTTGACGTTTATATAACTGAAAGTGACAGATAATTGAGTTGCGTTTTTTTAACCTTTTGACAAATATTATTTGGCCAAGTAACAAATGTTAATCGATCATGGAGTACAAGATACCGAAATATTAAATTATAAATATATACTTTAATAATTATTCTTAAATGATACCAGATACAAAAATATTTATAAAATACCGATTGTAGGTAATAATCACATAATCTTTCATTTAATATAAACAAAATTGTCTTAAATTAAATATTTATCGAAATATTTTTAAAAAGTACTACTTCCGGTTTGTAGACTGAAACCAAAAATAGGAGGTGCACAACTAGATGCTATAACAGTCCTAAATACAAAATTTCAACTTTCTACGTCTAACCGTATTTGAGTTATGCGACACACATACGTCCGTCCGTCCGTACGTACGTACGTACGTACGTACGTACGTACGTACGTACGTACGTACAGACGTCACGTCGAAACTAGTCATAATGGATTCAGAAAAGGTCAAAACGGATATTTCCGTCAAAATCTGAGAATCGAAATTTTTCGCGATTACAATACTTCCTTACTTCGTACAAGGAAGTAAAAAAGCCATTGAAATAGAAATTATTTGTTATCAAATAAAATATCATAAAAATGCTTCCGTAGAAAACTGATATACAATCGGTTTGAATAATGCAGTTGCCTGATTTTCTTATGTAATAGTAGTTTATTGTTCCAAATAGCTTTGAGATATAATACACTGGAGAAATGGACACAAATATGTCGTTCATTTTATATAATACGATAATAATACTAAAAATTGACTTCACTTGCTTGAAAATTTTAATAAGTGTTTATCGTGAGTAAATATGCTAATTATAATAATGAGTTCAAATTAATAATTGATTTATATAAAAAGAACAATATAACAAATTACAAATAATAATTTTATAGATTGAAAAAATTGTCATTGTATACAGAGTGTGTCAAATAGAATGGATCACTATTGGGATCTCGGAAAACATAGTTGATTCTATGTAAGTTTGTGATTGCGCAACATTATATCGTTTACACAGGTATAATTTCGACATAACATTAATTTTATTTAAAAATATTTACCTCCCTACTTGCAGAAATGAGAATTGAGGGTCCATTATTTGTTTTTTAGAAACCTATACATTTTTACGTTTGTCGTACAAAATCATTCGTCTATTATTGCGCAATCACAAACTTACATGGAATCAACTATATATTTTAATAAGTGATTATCGAGAGTAAATAAACAAATTATAATAACGAGTTTAAATTAATAATTGAGTTACATAAAAAAAACAATATAACTAATTACAAATTTAAAAATATATAAAATAATAATTATTAAAATTTTATAGATTTAAAGAAATTGTCCTCACTCTTAATTCATAAATTATTTATTTGGGTTTAGTTCTGTATTATGTATTTTAACTTATTTACGACATTTTGGAAATGATGTATTTAACGACGAGGTGAAACCAAACCAAAAAGGGTTAAATCACACATATTCGTGTTATATTCGGGGGTAATATAACTATACTCTGGACGCCGAACAGATGCAGTAGATGTGCGCGAAATTGAAATACTGTATTGCTATTGGTAGGCTAGTTTTACACTGAACGGCGAACTCGACAGCTGATATCGGTAATAACGAAAACTTCTATAACCGCGTAGCCGCCATAACGTTTTTCTGTCATTTGGGTTCGTGTTGTTGGTTTTTGTTTTAAATTACATAATGTCATATACCGTAAGAATGCATAAATCGCATAAATACGTCAAATCTTTCATTTCTGCTTTAAATTTCTTTTAAATTGTATCGTAGAAATAAACATATAATGTTTTATTTTAACTTCATAATTATTTTGAAATTATATATCATGACGTTATAATATGAATAAATAGATATATCATGTTTAAATTCAACTTTCTATTTCTTTTAAAATTATATTTATTTAAAATAAATTGCTTCAATTCTTCAGCATTTTTAAATTTGTAGCTTGTAACGCAGGCTTCTGAGCAGATCGTACTGCGCAGTTTAGGCTCTACCCATTTATTTTATTACTGCATCTGTTCGGCGTCCAGGGTATAGTGCTGATTATCATCGGTGATAGCATGAGTTAGTCGATGAAAATTACTCTCACCTGTCGAATGAGATCACTCTCTCCCCACTACGATCCCTACAGCCTGAATGGCACGCATTTTAAGAAAGCAAATTATGATGAATCACCCTGTATTTGAGGAAAATATATAATGAATGAGTTCAAATGTTGGGTTAAGTTCCTTTGTACCTTTTTCAATTGGCGTATGTGTGTTGTCTCTATTATCCCTATCTTGACACATTTTAACCCAAGTAGCATTTGTTGCTGTATTTTGAATATCACAACGTCATGAGAACAGTTTGAATATCTTTTTGGCAATAATTACCATAAATCAAGACCTTTCTAAAACAGTTTGAAAACGTTTTCTTTACGTAAATGGGGAATTATATTTTGGTTGTGAAAACGTTGTTGTGTCTTATTTTTTAGCCATTTTATAAATTATTTTGACAGAAATTTTACTACAATATTACCAAAAAGCATAAAGCTACAATTAAGTCTTAAACTGGTTATTACCAATAAATTGCCATATTTTGACTGTTTGGTTATTATTTGGATTGTAGTTAGCAATTTAGTTCTCTAATGTCCGTAATATAACTAAGTGAAAAATGGCTAGCAATACTTTTTACAGATAGTAATTATAAGAATATTATTTGCCGAAATATCAAATTAATCGATATAGAAATTTTACATGCCCAATCATATTTATTGCAGAACTTATAAAGATACTTTGAAAAATTATGTGCGCCGGTCCTATTTGCTTTACTTACATGGTTTAATTTATCAATTAAATATATTGTAAAAATATATTTTTAAAAATTTAATACCAGGTTGTATATAGATGCTAAAAAAGGATATGAGTAATGTTTAAATACTGATTTAAATAAGAAAATCTCTTTAAAAACCTTTTAATCTTCATTTTGTAGTATTTGTAAAACAATGGATGCCTTCACGTATAAAGGAAAAGATGGCGAAAACGCAGGAAAATTAAACAATTGCGATGACTATTTAAAAGCTAAAATGTGGCTAAAATATAACTATTGTTTTTCCAAATGGCTTTTAGAAACCAACAAGATAAAGGTCTAGTTAATTTTAAGTTCTTGTGACCAAATAATAGATCTGTTTTAAAATTTATTTATTTTAAAAATATTTTTATAAATTAGTAATTAAAATAATGTTTTAAACTATGCGACAAAGCAGAAAAACAGTAAAGAAAAACACGGTTTGAATTATAAAATGATATAGTAGAATTTCTAACAATTTTTAGCAAAGATGAAACATAATTGACAACATCCACTGAGCAATGGTCATGGTCATACGATGGTTGAAAATTGTCATTATTTTAGCATTTTTGACAAGAAAAAAACTAAACAGTTTTAGTTATTTTAGGGATGTATTTAGAGATTCAGAAACGCTTTTGTGGCTATGTAGGAATAAAAGAAATAACTAGAAGTCATTTGGATATATTTTAGCCATAGTAACCTATTGCTTGTTGATGATAATTGCCAATGAGTTTTAAACGTTTTCAAAACGTTTTAGTGACAAATGTTTCACACCATAATATAATTAATTTCGAATAACCAATTTATAACTAAAAGCTGGTGATGAAAACGTTTTAATAACTAGAAATAAGATTTTATAACAAACAAGTCAAAAAATGTTACTTGGGAAGTTTGATTTTTGTGAAACAGCAAATTCTAATTGAAAATTGATAGTATGTAAGTAATAAACAAAAACAGTTGATATGTAAAAGCGGTGATAGAGATATCATCGATTTGATAGCTTCTTACTACCATATTTCAGCCAATCAATTTAGTCAAATATGTACCTACCACGTGATACATGAATGAAAAATTCAAAGCATTAATATCTACCTACGCTTAATTTTTTGTAATAATTTTGAAGCATCGTGTATAATATAGGGTTTGGTTTTGAGGATTTGCTCCGGATTTCATATTAATTTTTGAAATGAACCGGGTTTTCAAAAAAGCGGTTCAAGTTTCGGTTTAATAATTTATTAAATAACAAGTAATTACTTCAAAAAATTCGTTCCAGTTTTAGATTTAAAAAATTGACTAAACAGAAAGTACGAGGGGTCGTTTTTATATTCCCGGACTAGGCATGAAAACAAAAGACTAGAGCAACAACAAAATTTTATTTTTCAATATAGTTCTCCTGCATTTGAATACAGGTATAACACCGTTTCAATAACATCTTTAATCCAGTATAAAAATATTCATTTGGTTTTTCCGCAAAATGGCCCTCAACAGCTGCTATAAATTCGTCATTGTCCCTAAATTTTGTCCCCCTAAGTGTTTTTTTAAGATTTGGGAACAAAAAATAGTCACTGGGTGCTAGATCTGGACTATAAGGCGGATGTTCAATTTCTTTGAAGCCACAATCAGCTACAGCAGCTTTTGAAAGTCTGGACTTGTGCAACAAGACACCTTGCGTCAGTTTTCCGCGTCTCTTCACTTTAATAGCATCTCTAAGGCGATGCATCAGGTTTGCATAATACTCTAATTGCTAACTGCTAATTGTCGCTTCTTTAGTCTTGCATCCTCCAGTACCAAACACTTGTTTTTTTCAACAACATCTGAAGTGATCACGTCAACAGGGCGCCCTGGACGGGGATCATCATCCAGTGATTCTCGACCATGTTTAAACAATTTTGACCACTCGCAAATAGTTGACGTAGAAGGGCAATCATCCCCGTATACAGCCAACATTTCTTCAAGAATAATTTTTGGAGGTTTTCCTTGTTTTGTAAGGAATTTTATAACAGCCCGGTATTCGATTTTATTCATTTCGATAGATATACAACGCGCGACGACACAAACTGACAGATGTTGCAATTGTTTTGTAAATTGCCACACAAGTTACCAAGACATATGTGATTAAAAAACAGCATAATGAAAAATTGCATCAAAATTCTAAACAGCCCAGTCCGGGAATATAAAAACGACTCCTCGTACAACAATTGTCATAAAAATTTAATAGCATTTTGACGAAAAAAACGTTCGTTTTTAATAAATTATTTCTTTAAACCGTTCCGACCCGGTTCATAACCATCGGTTCGGCTCTGGTTATGGGTTTGCCAAATTATTTTGCATCAATGGATAGTGCATTCATGAAGTCGGGCCTGGAAGTTCAGCATGGCCTATCGCAGCACTTTTTTTACACGTCGATTCACTTTGCTCAAGATTGTTTATCCATGTTCGAATCGCCCTATTCGACGGAACAGGCTGATTGCGCGGTACATTGAAATGACGTCTAAAATCTCGTCGCGTTTGCACTAAATTCGCCACTAAGAAGAACGCTTTAACTGCGTAGACACGCTGTTCACCCGTCCAACGATACATTATACACTAAATGGTAGACTACGCTGATAATGTTGAGTCGGCGATCTTCCGCCCCACCACCTTCCTACGAGCTCTAAGCCACACATCAAATCTTTCCATTTGACTGGCGAACCTTGTAATAACCAAGATTATATAAAAATTTAGCGGCAATTTTTTGTTAGTAGCGTGAGGAATTTAACTGAAATTAATAAGTGGAAACTTTACAGCCATATGTCAGTTTGACATTAAATTAAAAATTGGTTAAATCGTCATTTTGAGTGTAAATAAGCAATTAATAAGGTAAATAATAAATATTTATTAATGTTAAATACAAATTTAGTAAATATTTAAAGCTTTTATTGTAAAAAGAATTCAAAAATAGAATGGTGGTGTCATTGCGATTTTCTTACCGAATATGCACTCGTGCATTAATTCATGGCCAGGAAATTTTTTATCGTGCATTTCAACAACGTAATTAGCTCTCGTGTACCACTGGAGCTAATTAAGACGTTGTTGGAAAGCACTCAAATAAATTTCCGGAAAGAATTAATGCACATGTGATATTATAAGTGACAATACAATATTTTGTCAGCTACATTTTTTAAAAAGATGAGTAGCTACAAATTTTGTCATTTAAAGAGAATAATAGAAATATTTAATAAAAATTTAATAATACCAGTATACGAGTAATACTATTATTACCACTAAGCAATTATTTATTTTATTATTTTTTATCATCATTTCACAAAAATTATAATTACAAAATTAATTTTCGTGATGGTCGTAGATATTGTTGATTGTGATTAAAATAATTATGTAACTACATATTGTTGAATTCATCTGTAATAAACATCTTTTATTTTTCATATATTTAATAATTCTTATTACCTACATTTGATAAAAACTGCATATCAAAATGGAATAAGCCAAGTGCAGACACATTTGTATTATCAAGCAAAAGTTCTATAGAAAACATTGAAACCTAAAATAAAAATTAATGAAGAAATCTTTTAAATGTTGTATTGACACATTATGTTATAATACCTACTTCTTGTTTTATTGTTTCATTTTCAGAATTTATCGATATATCACATAATAACCCTTTGATTGATTTTGCCTTAAAAAAATATAAAATAAACAAATAATTTAACAGAGTGTTAGAATTGTACAAATGATGATAACGAATCAATAAGAATTTTTAAGACATTAAAAAATATAAAGGGAAGTTTACCTACTTACTAGCACTATTATAATGAATTTAATTTAATTAATACCCAAACAGAATACTTAATTTACGCATTATACAAAAACAATTAAATTATTACAAGTTATATAAAATAATATATTATGATACAAGTGTATAAGAAAGCATTTAAAGAACGTACTACGTGTCTAACGTGTGGCAGACTTTATGTTTGATTACACTTTTGCATCCTGATTTGAAAAATATAGCAGAAGAAAGCAGCATTTCAATTTTGATTCATTATAAAGTCAAAATATTCTACCTAGGACACACAGAGCCGTAACATTGAATTCCTTTTTCAACATCACAGAACACATAATAAATACTAAATTAACCAACCAGCGCTTCCACAAAATTCCAATTCCAATAATTATTAAGTGCGAACGTTGAACGCTGGTAGGTTAATTTAGTTAAATATACTTATAATTGGGTAGGTCTGAATCTAGTACTAAATTAACCAACCAGCGCTTCCACAAAATTACAACTTCAATAATTATAAGTCCGAACGTTGAGCGCTGGTAAGTTAAATTAGCTAATTATACTTAAAATGTTATAATAATTGGGTAGGTCTGAATCTAGCTTTAGACTTTTATTTTATAAGCGCTTCCAAAAAACAGATATCACTCATTCATTACTTCTCTGTACATTGTACAATCCTCATTTACTTACGTTTCTTGAGAGTTTCTCACAACTTATTATAAGAAGTGTAATTTTTATAAAAATATACAACATCATACTCCATGGAAACAATGAAATGGTTTCGAATATAGAAAAAGACCTTCCCATAAACAAATATAATACTGTATAAACATTAATTGTAATGTGAAGGAATGATTGTGTTACAAATACTAAAAACTGCAGAGAATAAATATTATCTATTGTCTTAGAGATGTGTCTCAATTCATTATGAAGCGTTATAAGTTTTTTCATGTTTAAGTGAATTTGATTAGAGTTTATTACATAATAATTCATTTCTTGAAATCTTTCACATATTAGCAATAAATATGTTTCAAAAGTTAAAAATATTGACATTCTGAAAATATAGTCTGCCACAAAATTATAAATATATAAATAATGTAATACGGTATTATTATAAAAATAATAATGTAAAACATTTTGGAAAAATGCTGATTGTACACTAATAATAATAAGCACTATTACCAACACACATTCTAACAAAAGTTTTTTACAAATGTAATTTCTAGTTCTTTTATAATCCATAAAAATGCCCAATTTCAGTAATTTTTTATCATAATGATATAAATTATCCAAAAATTTGATGTGATTCTTTTTATAATCAATTAAACAAATAATTGCACAAATCGTAAAAAAATAATTTAAATATATCTCAAAATAGTACATTATTATAGTAAAATTATTATCTAATGTATTTTTATTTGAAGTAGAGATAAAAGTTATTAAAACAGAATTTTTTTCCTTGATATACATGATTTTGATTTGTATATTGATAAATGTATATTTCTAAGGCAAAATTAACTAAATTACATAAAAATATTATCTACATTATTATATAGAAATTATTTTTCCCTATTTTGAATCTTAAATTCTCTAATTTCGGAGATTAGGAAATTTATCTTCTAAGCTGGAAAACGTATACTCCAAATGGTTGGAGCACAATTCTTTCTTGCTTCTGTTCTTGTACTGAATAAAAAAGTAGTATTATGCTATTACTATGTATAATAAATCAAAGTAAATAACAAAATGTATAAAAAATAATTACATACGGAAACATTAAAGAAATATTCATTTTATTAAACAACCAATAGTTAACAGGTTAGCTCAACGGTAGAGTGTTTGCCTAACATACTAGAGGTCCCCAGTTCGATTCCAGCAAACGACGAACCGACAATAATACTACAGAATTTGAGTGGTTGTATTTCACAGTAATAACACTCCACTATAATGACAAATTGTCATTAAGAACTCTAAAGTTAAATAGCCAGAAGAAAGAAATAAAATAAAAAGAAACTAAATGTTAATTAGGATTAATTTTTTTTATTTCAGCTATAATTATTCATTATAATAGATAAATGGTATATCTAATTTAGTCATTATTTTATTAATAATAGAGAAAAAAATTACTAAATTATTAGAAATTTTTATTTCTGAATTAACGAAAATATAATAGAAATACATTTTAGTAACCTTAGAGGTATTTTAGCTGTCACGATATTAGAGTACCTTTTTCGCTACTAGAGGCAACCTATTTTTTTCAGTGTAGCGAAAATAGTCAGAATTTTTTCGAGAAAATGATTATAATATTAAGTAGGTAAGTAAAGTAAAGATAATCGCATGACACAAATAACAGCCAATGGAAGAATTGATTACAATAATAGTAACCATGGTTATATTTAGCGGCAATTTTTTGTTAGTAGCGTGAGGAGAGGAACTGAAATTAATAAGTGCACTGAAAAAAATAGGTTGCCTCTAGTAGCGAAAAAGGTACTCTAATATCGTGACAGCTAAAATACCTCCTAAGGTTACTAAAATGTATTTCTATTATATTTTCGTTAATTCAGAAATAAAAATTTCTAATAATTTAGTAATTTTTTTCTGTATTATTAATAAAATAATGATTAAATTAGATATACCATTTATCTATTATAATGAATAATTATAGCTGAAATAAAAAAATTAAATCCTAATTAACATTTAGTTTCTTTTTATTTTATTTCTTTCTTCTGGCTATTTAACTGATTTAACTTTAGAGTTCTTAATAACAATTTGTCATTATAGTGGAGTGTTATTACAGTGAAATACAAACACTCAAATTTTGTAGTATTATTGTCGGTTCGTCGGTTGCTGGAATCGAACTGGGGACCTCTAGTATGTTAGGCGAACACTCTACCGTTGAGCTAACCTGTTAACTATTGGTTGTTTAATAAAATGAATATTTCTTAAATGTTTCCGTATGTAATTATTTTTTATACATTTTGTTATTTACTTTGATTTATTATACATAGTAATAGCACAATACTACTTTTTTATTCAGTACAAGAACAGAAGCAACAAAGAATAATTGTGCTCCAACCATTTGGAGTATACGTTTTCCAGCTTAGAAGATAAATTTCCTAATCTCCGAAATTAGAGAATTTAATGCCCTGTTCACACGTTGCTACTTTGAAGACGCATACGTGCTACTGTAGCATGAAAAGAAATTCAAATCGAAACAATTACCGCAAAAAATCGGTATCTACACACACAACGATCAACGATGTGAAATTATCAACGAGTAGTTCTTGATACTTTGATGTTACAAATTAGCAGCGCTGCTATTTGACAAGCGACTCAGATTTTTTCTTGCTACAGTAGCACGAATGTGTCTTCAAAGTAGCAACGTGTGAACAGGGCATAAGATTCAAAATAGGGAAAAATAATTTCTATATAATAATGTAGACAATATTTTTATGTAATTTAGTTAATTTTGCCTTAGAAATATACATTTATCAATATACAAATCAAAATCATGTATATGAAGGAAAAAAATTCTGTTTTAATAAGTTTTATCTCTACTTCAAATAAAAATACATTAGAGAATAATTTTTAGCTACAAAGACGAACATATTTTTTTCAGTGTGGAAACTTTACCGCCATATATCAGTTTGACATTAAATTAAAAATTGGTTAAATTGTCATTTTGAGTTTAAATAAGCAATTAATAAGGTAAATAATAAATATTTATTAATGGTAAATACAAAAGTAAATATTTCAAGTTTCTATTGTAAAAATAATTCAAAAATAGAATGGTGACATTGCGATTTTCTTACCGAATAAGCACTCGTGCATTAATTCATGCCCAGGAAATTTTTTATCGTGCATTTCAACAACGTAATTAGCTCTCGTGTACCACTGGAGCTAATTAAGACGTTGTTGGAAAGCACTCAAATAAATTTCCGGAAAGAATTAATGCACATGTGATATATTATAAGTGAAAATACAATATTTTGTCAGCTACATTTTTTAAAAAGATGAGTAGCTACAAATTTTGTCATTTAAAGAGAATAGTAGAAATATTTAATAAAAATTTAATAAAACCAGTAGGTATACGAGTAATAGGTACTAATAGAAAAGCGTTACCACTAAGCAATAATAATTTATTTTATTATTTTTTATCATCATTTCCCAAAAATTATAATTACAAAATTAATTTTTATGATGATCGTAGATTATTATTTTTTATCATCATTTTCCAAAAATTATAATTACAATATTAATTTTCTTGATGATCGTGGATGTTGTGGATTGTGATTAAAATAATTATGTAACTACATATTGTTGAATTCATCTGTAATAATCATCTTTTATTTCTCATATATTTAATAATTCTTATTACCTACATTTGATAAAAACTGCATATCAAAGTTGAATAAGCCAAGTGCAGATACATTTGTATTATCAAGCAAAAGTTCTATAGAAAACAGTGAAACCTAAAATAAAAATTGATGAAGAAATCTTCTAAATGTTGTATAGACACATCATGTTATAATACCTACTTCTTGTTTTATTGTTCCATTTTCTGAATTTATTGATATATCACATAATAACCCTTTGATTGATTTTGCCTGAAAAAAAAAATAAACAAATAATTTAACAGAGTGTTAGAATGGTACAAACAGGTTGATATGCTGACGAATCAATAAGAATTTTTAAGACATTAACAAAATAAAGTTTACCTATACTTACTAACAATATTAAAATGAATTTAATTTAATTAACATCCAAACATAATACTTAATTTACGCATTATACAAAAACAATTAAATTATTACAAGTTATATAAAATAGTATATTATGATACAAGTGTATAAGAAAGCATTTAAAGCACGTATTACGGGTCTAACGTCCCTAGTACTTTAAAAACTCTACACGTGTGCTAGACTCTATGTTTAATTACACTTTTGCATCCTAATTTGAAAAATAAAGCAGAAGAAAGCAGCATTTCAATTTTGATTCATTAAAAAGTAGTGATGTGTCAAAATATTCTACCTAGGAGACACAGAGCTGTAACATTGAAATCCTTTTTCAACATCACAGAACACAGATTAAATACTAAATTAACCAACCAACAGCGCTTCCAGAAATTCCAATTCCAATAATAATTATAAGTGCGAACGTTCAGCGCTGGTAGGTTCATTTAGTTAATAATATACTTATAATTGGGTAGGTCTGAATCTAGCTTTAGACTTTTATTTTATAAGCGCTTCCAAAAAACAGATATCACTCATTCATTACTTCTCTGTACATCATGTATCCTCATTTACTTACGTTTCTTGAGAGTTTCTCACAACTTATTATAAGAAGTGTAATTTTTATAAAAATGTACAATATCATACTCCATGGAAACAAAGAAATGATGTCTAATATAGAAAAAGACCTTCCCATAAACAAATATAATACTGTATAAACATTAATTGTAATGTGAAGGAATGATTGTGTTACAAATACTAAAAACTGCAGAGAATAAATATTATCTATTGTCTTAGAGATATGTCTCAATTCATTATGAAGCGTAATAAGTTTTTTCATGTTTAAGTTAATTTGATTAGAGTTTATTACATAATAATTCATTTCTTGAAATCTTTCACATATTAGCAATAAATATGTTTCAAAAGTTAAAAATATTGACATTCTGAAAAAATAGTCTGCCACAAAATTATAAATATATAAATAATGTAGTACGGTATTATTATAAAAATAATAATGTAAAACATTTTGGAAAAATGCTGATTGTACACTAATAATAATAAGCACTATTACCAACACACATTCCATTAAAAGTTTTTTACAAATGTAATTTCTAGTTCTTTTATAATCCATAAAAATGCCCAATTTCAGTAATTTTTTATCAAAATGATATAAATCATCCAAAAATTTGATGTGATTCTTTTTGTAATCAATTAAACAAATAATTGCACAAATCGTAAATAAATAATTTAAATATATCTCAAAATAGTACATTATAATGCGTAAATCTGGTTGAATGTCTTCAAAAAAAAAGTCATTGAAATAGTAATTAGTTATCAAATAAAATATCATAAAAATGGTTCCGTAGAAAACTGATATATAATCGGTTTGAATAATGCAGTTGCCTGATTTTCTTATGCAGTAGTAGTTTATTGTTCCAAATAACTTCGAAACATAATACACTGGAGAAATGGAAACAAATATGTCGTTCATTTTGTACAATACGAGAATAATACTAAAAATTGACTTAACTTGCATGAAAAATGATTATCGCGAGTACATAAACTAATTATAATAATGAGTTTAAATTAATAATTGAGTTACATAATAAAATTTTTATAGATTAAAAGAAATTGTCAGAACTCTTAATTCATAAATTATTTTTTTCGTCAACCGGACGTATTTGATGCAATTGTGTCAGTTTTTTGTAAAATAAAGGAGGCCATTTGGAGATTGTTTATGATCACTATAGCATCTGTACAAAAAGTAAATCTTTTCGTCCTAATACAAAAAATGATTGTTGTCTTGGTAAAAACAAATTAGTATGTTTATATTTTAATTGTTGCGTAATATGAGGATATATCAATATAAATTAAATTACATCTATTTAAGCAGCTAGCGAAAAAATATTATTTATTTATTTATTTCTCTACAGGATTAGTATCCCAGTTACAGAGAAAAAATACATAGAATATTTGAAATATACATAATGTAATGTATACTAAAACTAACTTAATGCTAAATATTATAAATTAAAACTTACACGGGGCAGACAAAGCGCTACCTTAGAACCAGAATAACAGAACTCTGCAAAACAAAATAACATTGGGAAATGCGCCCTTACTCATCACACCATCAACACGGGCCACACATTCGATTTCGAGAATGCAGAAGTCCTGGATCGTGCTTCTTTCCTCAACAAACGCCTTCTTCTTGAGATGCTGCATCCAGGAAAATAAAAATAATGTCAATTTTAGGACTGATGTAGAAGACCTCAACAGCATCTACTGTCACATCTGCAAACTGTTTAGATGATTCAATGATTGTTGGTAATGACTAGTTTCCGCTTGTTCCTTACTTTTCATGGTTCTTGTTTTCTGTGATCGCATGGAGAGAAGTGCTCGATTTTTTGTTTTATATTTGACAACATCTCGTTGATGGTTAATTTTTGTATACTTTTTAAATCTGTAAGTGTTACATTGTATATTTTTTACAAATTGTGTATGTGAATTTATGTTTTTCGTAGTTTGCCCTGATGATGCCACAAGAGGTGGCGAAACGTTGGCCTTAGATTAATAAAGAATTATATAGACTGCATTCCTGTGTACTCTATCTATATTATAAATTAAGTTGGTACTCTCTACAAACAGCTAATGGTTAATTTTTTCCTAAAATACTTCAACTATCAGATTAATCAACTTCATCACAAATTTTATTATACGTTCGACACATAGAATATATAGCTGAGTAAATTTGATAATTTGCACGAGAAAAATTACAAAGAATAGTAAGTAGTTGTATTGCGAAAATTACAGCGAAGTACATAGAAATTTGTTATATTCCATGTTGGGCCATTGACGATGAATTCAGTAGTAGCTCAATTTTAGATATATTTTTTTGAACATTCTCAATAGAATTTATTTGGTATCTATAGTATGAATTCCAGATAATGCAGCCATATTAAAGTTTACTACGCACAAGTGTGTTGAACAAAGAACACAGACTATTCTTATTCCTATAAAATTATACGTAGTACGTAAAATATATCCCATCATTTTACATGCATCAGCCTCCATACAAAATATTTGGAGATTAAATAAAAATTTTGATTCAAAATAAATACCTAAATCTTTTGTGGAGGTGACACGATTCAAACAAATATCATTTATCTTATACGAAAAACACAACAATTCATTTTTTCTGGAAATACTAATAATTTGAAGTCATCGGCGAATAACAAACATTTAGAGTATTTCACTGATGAAACAATATCATTTACAAATAATAAGAATAAAAGTGGCCCTAAAGTAGAGCCCTGTGGTACTCCCTACGTGACTACAAATGAGCTCGAATGAAAACCATTAATCTTCACATATTGGATTCTATTGCTTAAGTGTGATGAAATTAAGTTTAAAAACTCTGTAGAAAATCCATTAAGTTGGAGTTTGTGAATTAATATTGTAGAGCGAGAAACAGTGTCAAACGCCTTTGAAAAATCTGTATAAATAACGTCTACCTGCAGTTTATTTTCAAGGGCATTGCTGGTGAAAAAATCATGTCGCTGAGGACATAAATAATTTTGAGTCTGATTTTGTATATTTTGAAATAAGAAACATTTTAAATTCGATATCGGTCTATACTCTATAATTACATAATTTGTTTCTGTCACCTAACTTAAATATTGGACATGTTTTTGCTACTTTCCATGAATGAGGAAATGTCATAGTTTTTAGACAAAGATTAAATAAAAATGAAAGAGGCTCTGTTAATATATATGAGTAACCTTTTATTACAAATATTGTAAGGGCCAGTAGATTTACTATTATTTTGTTTTTTAATCTTCAGATGTAACATCAATAAGTTTAACTTGAGATATTGTATTTGGGTAAATATCAACAGCAGGTGAAATGTTTGGATCATCTAGCAAGTTAGCAAAAGCTTCAGCAATGTTATCCCCACCTGTGTAAGTTACATCACCATCTACTAAAATTGAGGGAATACCATTTTTGTTTATTCTGCTATTAACATATTTCCAAAAATGGCATAAATTAGCCAATAAATCAGTCTCCACATTAGCGACATAGTTGTTATTCAAAGTTCTGACAAACTGTTTGACTTGTGCTCTTAATTTTTTTAAATTTGTTGTCATAACAAGAAAGTTTATTATTTTTATAAAGGTTGTGGTAGTGTTCTTTGTTCTTAATTAGATCCATTAGTTCAGCATTGAACCACGTAGGATATTTGTGATTATTATGCTTTTTGAGTGCTTTGGGTATACATTTATCAAAAATGTCAAATAGAATGCCATAAAATTTGTTTACTGCAGTATTTATATCTGTACATTCTATAATCGTTCCCCAATCAACATTTGCCATTAATTCATACAGTTGCTCGTAATTACCCTTATTATAATGATAATAGTACTCAGGTTTAGCGCAATACTTAGATGTACCATTCGTTATTTTAAATTTAATATATAAAGCGGGATGGTGCATATCTTCGGATACCAAAGCATCCACAATTCGACTAAGTTAGGGATAACTACATCCAGAATACGACCATTGGAGTTAGTTACATTATTAGACTGTGACATACCTAATAAGTTGCTAAAATTTACAAAATTTTGTATATTATTATTAAGAACAACATTTTCTGAGTAATAGTTGACGAAAATTAAAATCTCCTAAGATAATTACTGGTGCGGTAACCATAGATAAAAGGAAGTAACAATAGAAATTATAAATATAGTAAAGAAAATACAATAATATTGTTACAGATCAAATATTTTGTGAGCTACATTTTATTAAAGGATGAGTAGCTAAAATTTTTGTCACTTTATAGAATAATAGAAATACTTGTTTAATACAAATATAATAATACTAATAGAAAAAACGTCAGCACTGATCAATTATTTTTATTATTTTTTTTATATTTATCATTCCCAAAAATTGCATTTACAAAATAACAATTTGAATTAAAAGTCATCATCATCAATATAATCATTATTTTCTTGATGATCGTAAACGTTTAGATGTTTCATTGTGATTAAAATAATTACGTAACTACATATTGTTGAATTCATCTGCAAGAAACTTCATTTAATTTTCATATATTTAATAATGACCTACGACAAATTTATAACATTAACATTAAATGTGTGATCCCGTAGGGAATAATACCGGGGAGTAATAGTCAGTATTCACTCCTCTGCGCCAATCAGAAAATTACTTTACCTCAATCAATATCTTCGTGGAAATTATATTTAAAATACATTGCAATATTGAATGATGTAATTATGGTGATAGATAATAAATTGATATTTGAAAACGACAAAATTTTTGCGCACCTTTTGGTATTTATTTTATTAAAATATTGTAAGTTATAATTTAGTCGTAGATAAAGAACAGGATACAACTCGCTATTATTTCCTCAGATGTTATAACTTAATCTTCAGGAATAAAGCCTATGGCACACCCGTCGAGGAGCATCGAGGAACTTCACGATGAAATTTTTATAAATCAGACACAAAAGATACGTCTGAAATGAGACACATTCGTTTAATCGAGAAACAACTCGATGAAAATAGCGGCGCCCCTATTTATCGTCGACGACGGGGTGCGTTCTATCGTTTCATCGAGGAGTTCCTTGATGCTCCTCGACCGGTGTACCATAGGCATAATAGTAAATAGCATCCATTATAGCGTCGTTGTATAATATGCTATTATAGCTACCTACATTTGATAAAAATTGCATGTCAAAGTTGAATAATCTAAGTGCAGACACATTTGTGTTATCAAGCAACAGTTCTATAGAAAACAGTGAAACCTAAAATAAAAATTAATGAAGAAAACTTCAAAATGTTGTATGTATGTAATAAGTATATAATACTTCTTGTTTTAATGTTCCATTTTCTGAAGTTATCAATATATCACACAATAACCCTTTGATTGATTCTGCCTAAAAAAATAGAAATTAAAATATAATCAAATAGTGAACAGAGTGTTTGAAGGATATTTATGATCACTCACGCTCACGAATTAAACTGTCAGATTATTATTGACTTCAGGATAATGTTTTTATAAACATTCAATAGAGAAAGAATGGATCTACAGATGTGCCTTTTTAAAATTTTTAAAATTAATTTTTATCATGAGATATAACCGTGTAAAGTTTGCATAAAATAATAATTTTTTTTGAATTTTTCGGTATTTTTATATTCATGTAAATCCTTATTGAAATACAATTTTACCATTCTTGTACTGACCACAAAACACTCGCTACGCTAGTAGATATTATGCTGGATTTTAACCTCCCTTCCGCTAGCGGTACCAACTCACAAAAAAAATTAAAAATAATATAGAAAATAATAGGCTAATTATAGACTAATTAAATGCCCCATCCCTTAATTTTAGGCTCTCTAATTTTTTTTGCAATAAAAAATTTCGCTAGCGGAAGGAATGCCAGCGGAACTTATGGTAGTAACAACAAAAACTTATTGGAGCTTAGTTGATAATTAAAGGCTATTTATAGGCTCCAGAATAAACTTAATGGACAATGTCAAATAAATATTTAAGATAATTGTTGAGGGGAAGTGGCCGAGATTACATGGAGTTCGGACAACGAAAAATTGTCAGTGGCACTGAAACAATGGTTTTTTAACCTTGTTTTTAGGTTAGCCTGCGGCGCACTTTAAAAAATAACTCGAGGACTGCGCGCTCCGCGCTCCAACTTGCGCTGCGCGCGCCTTTGGGACTACAGTGAGCCGTTAGTCGGGGACAAGGTCCAACTGGGATAGTGAGACGTTAGTAGTGGAGCCTATAAATAGCCTTTAATTATGAAGTAAGTTCCAATAAGTTTTTGTTGTTACTATCGTAAGTTCCGCTGGCATTCCTTCCGCTAGCTGAACTTTTTATTGCAAAAAAAATTAAAGAGCCTAAAATTGGGGGATGAGGCATTTAATTAGCCTATAATTTTTCATAGGTTTTTATTTTTTTTTTGGGAGTTGGTACCGCTAGCAGAATGGGAGTTGAATTTTAGGTATTAAGAGACACAATGTAAAAAAATCTGACGTGGCCATCACACAACCTTCCGCCATATCTAGATTTTAAACAGAAATGTATACGTGCAATCCGGTGCCCATTTAAAATATACAAATAAAAATCTCAAATATTCAAACACAGAAATTTGCATCACCTGAATAAAAAGATTCATTCACAGGAAAACTCTGCTGTATTTAAGCCATCCTCCGTTCAATTACTACATTTAATATCTTACTTAGGACTTATATAGCGCTAGTATGCCAACTTGTCACCCGTCTCACCTGTCAATATTTTTTACGCAGAAACAAAAATCAACCGATCATGGATTACTAGATATCAACGTTTTATTTGATAAATTTATTTTTTAAATTTTACTGCAGTTCTTTAATGCTACCATATAAAGACAATTTTTTTATAACGTAAGTTGCAAATAACTTTGCCTCTTATTCTTATTACAAATAAATACTATATTTTTCCAAATTTATATACAATTTTGACAATTAACCTTTTCAATCTTCAAAAAATATCACTTCCGATGAAGATATTTGTACCAAAATCTAGGGAGCTCTTCCAATTTATATACAAATGTTAAATACCAAATATCAAAATTTTCGGGTAATTCGTATTTGAGTTATGCGACTAACAACCCTTGACCACACACACACACACACACACATACACACACACATACACACAGACATCATCGTGAAACTATCAAAAATGAGTTGTAAGGACCCTAATTCGTGCTCATCCACTAAAAATTCACCACCCGATTTTTTGCATGATTCCAATACCTTCCTTTACAGGTAAGCGGAAGGTAAAAATTCAATGAATTCGAGTTCTATAGAGTTATTTTGAACTAAATAGTTCGGTCTTCACCTATACGTTTTTATGCACATTTAGGCTTGGTTAATAATGAATATAACCGGTTTCTTATTTTGTATTCTGTAAAGTTGAAACATAGGCGTTTCCATATGATACGGTTTATAATGAGACGGAGCCGTAACATTCAAATCCTTTTTTCAATGTCACAGAATACATAATAAGTACTAAATTAACCAACCAATGCTTTCACAAAATTCCAATATCAATAATAAATTATAAGTTCGAACGTTAAGCGCTGGTTGGTTAACTTAGCTAATTATACTTATAATTGGGTATATCTGAATCTAGCTTTAGGCTTTTATTTTATAAGCGCTTCCAAAAAACAGATATCACTCAGTATCATAACTCCTCTGTACACCATTTACTCTCATTTACTTACGTTTTTTGCGAGTTCCACACAACTTATTATAAGAAGTGTAATTTTTATAAATATATACAACACCATACTCCATGGGAAAAAAGAAATGGTTTCTAATATAGAAAGAGAACTTCCCATAAACGATAAATCTAATACTGTATAAACATTAATTGTAATGTGAAAGAATGATTGTGTTACATATACTAAAAATTGCAGAGAATAAATATTTGTTATTGTCTTAGAGATGCGTCTCAATTCATTATGAAGAGTTATAATTTTTTTCATGTTTAAGTTACTTTGATTAGAGTTTATCACATAACAATTCATTTCTTGAAATCTTTCACATATTAGCAACAAATATGTTTCAAAAGTTAAAAATATTGTCATTTTAAAAAAATGGTCTGCCACAAAATTAAAAATATATAAATAATGTACTACGGTATAACTATAAAAAGACTGTAAAATGTTTTGAAAAAATTCTGATTGTATATTAATAATTGCAAGTACTATTACCAACACACATTCCAACAAAAGTTTTTTACAAATGTTATTTCTAGTTATTTTATAATCCATAAAAATGCCCAATTTCAGTAATTTTTTATCAAAAAGACATAAATCATCCAAAAATTTGATGTGATTCTTTTTATAATCAATAAAATTAATAATTGCACAAATCGTAAATATATAATTACAATATATGTCAAAAAAGTACATTATAATGTGTAAATTTGGTTGCATGGCTTCAATAAAAAAGCCATTGAAATAGTAATTAGTTGTTAAATAAAATATCATAAAAATGGTTCCGTAGAAAACTGATATATAATCGGTGTGAATAATGCAGTTGCCTGATTTTCTTATGTAGTAGTAGTTTATTGTTCCAAATAGCTTCGAAATATAATACACTGGAGAAATGGAAACGAATATGTCGTTCATTTTGATAATACAATACTAAAAATTGACTTCACTTGCAGTAATCAATAGATGAAAATCTTGATAAGTGATTCTTGCGAATAAGTAAACAAATTATAAGAATGAGTTCAAATATTGAGCTACATAAAAAAACAATAGAACAATTAACAAAATAGGTAGTTTCATGCTCTCCAAATTTGTTTAGTGAAATTATTTAAACTGAAATTTTGAAAATCATAGGCGATGAAACAATGAAAATCCTATAAAATGTAAATAACAGCTCATTGCCTAGCAGGTTACGTTATTTTAAAGGACTGGATCTCCTAAAAAATTATTTTTCTACAATCGGTATAAAAAGTTTATTTTGACATTGTTACTATGGTTTCGAAATGACATACTGTTAGGTACTGAGTGCCTTAAACTAATGTTCATTTATTCTTTAAGGCACCGAGTGCCTTAAGGAAATGTCATTTTATGTTTCATAGGAATTCAAACAAATAACGTGAAAAATACATAAATTAACACTTTATTGTCTATAAATATTGATTGTACAATAATTTGAGAAAAAATATCAGTAAATTCGTTTGTATTAATTTTAAAAATAATTGATGTACAGCCTTAAAATTTTCGTTTTTGTGTTTGGAATATTTATAACACATGCAGTATCCTTTCATGGAAAAGTTAAACAGCAATTAAAACTAACCAGAAATATGAATGAAATTAGTATAGTAGGTAATCAAATATAATTTGACCTTTCAACATACAGGTTCAAATTTTTACGTTAGTACAGAGCAATGATTTATATTATTAGTTTCTTGAAAAAATACTAATTTGATTTGAAAAATCAGATTTTATTTAATAGTCATTGTCATCATAGTAATCATCATCATAATTATTATGATTATACCTTTCATCATTTTCGTAAAAATAGAGATATTTTGTTGTAATTAATATAATTACGTAACTACATAATGTTGAAATCATCTGTAAAGAAATTTCTATTATTTTGTCCTATGTTTTTTTTATCAATACCAACACTAAATAAAAACTGTAAATCAAAATTGAATAATCGGAATGCAGACACATTTGTGGTATCAAGCAACAGTTCTACAGAAAACAGTGAAACCTAAAATAAAATCAAATATAAAAACTTGATTATGTGTTGATATGTTTTTAATATAATATACTTCTTTAGTTATTGATACGTTTTCTAGATTTATTGATATGTTACATAGTATTCCTTTAATTGATTTTGCCTACAAAAATAATGAATGAGTAGAGTAATAATTTAATATAATGTAGTCAAGAAACCATTTAGGTAATTCTTATTTAATTTTAAAAGTATCTAGAGATGATACAGAACTTCGTGCATACATTTTAATGTAATATTGTGCTCAACTCAATTATCACGAAACTGAAAGATTTTTTCAAAATTCGCAATTTTAGTTTCCTGGTTTTTTAATCAAAAATTTTAAATCGAATTTCATATATTTACTATTCTGACCATTGGGCCATTGTACAATTAATTAAAATTTTATTTTATTCCATTTTAAGTTAATCAGATACCATTATAGCATCAATAATCTAATCCAGTGGTTTAGAAAATATGCTTGCAAAACTGCCCTTCGAATTTTCAAAAAAATATTTTTTTTCATGGCATGCGGAGAAACTTTTATTTTCGCGAAATAGTGAGGAAAGTAAGTTTTCCTTCTCTAGAGAGGAAAGTAGAGTAATATTACTGTAAATTCAAGCCTCTGACGTCATGAATCGTCAAGTGAGCGGCAGGGGAAAGAACGTATATGATTGGTTACGGTCTAATTTTGACAGACAATTTTCGAGGTAAGCAGAAATAATACTGCACATAAGCGTGGTTTGCAACGCCAAGTAATGACTCCATAGGCTTGAAATTAAAGTACTACTACTTTAAGCAGTGTTATTTTACGATGAAATATTTTAAATATTGTAAGTAAATTTTAATTTTATTGAAAATTCTGACTCTATAGTGGCATACTGTAAACTATTATTTTACAAATTATTATGTTTTATACTTTTTTTTTTCTAAAATTCACAATTTAACATCTTAAATTTAATTTGGCATGGCTGCTGTGAAACACTTAATTGTTTTTAAATATCATTCTGACAGATGGCAGTTATAACCTAACTTCTTGTTATGTGTTTCTTCTACATTTACAATGTGTTTAAATGTGTCGTGAAAAAAATGTTGTGTCTAACACGAAGGAAAACCTTTTTTCTACTCTCGCTCAAGCTCGAGTGGGAAAAAGAAGCGCTTTCCTCTCTAGTTGGACAAATAACTATATTTGCATGATCAGTAAGTTGAGTACCTACCTACTATGTGTAGGTAATTAAAATATATGCACGAAGTTGTGAATCACCAAAATATAACATTACTAACTGAAATCAATAGAGTATATTTAGTACTCGTAGATAAATATCTAATTATTGCTTACGTCTGATGCAATTTTCGAACAATTTGTTATCACAAGTGGCATTTTTATAAAAATGTAAAATACCATGGTCCATGGAAATAAAGACATGGTTTTGTAAAAAGAAGCTGCATTTTTAATTAACGATATATCAAATACTGTGTACATGTTTATTGTAACATAAAAAAATGATTGTGCCACATATACGAGTAACAGGAGAGAATATATTTTGTTTAATGTTTGTAAAATTTGTCTCAGTTCTTTATGCAGAATAAAAATTATGTTGAAATTAATTTGATTCGAAGTAATGACATAATTATTTATTTCATTAAATCTTTCACATATTAGCAACAAATATGTTTCAAATGTTGATAATATTGCCATTTTTAAATAATGGTCTACTGCAAATTTAAAAATATATAAATAATGTTCTATGGTACTATTACTGTGAAAACTTTTGGAAATACTCTGAAAATATTCTGAGTGTACGTTAATAATTGCTAGTATTGTTATGAACACAGATTCTAGCAAAATTTTTTTAAATATATAATTTCTTGTCGTATTGTAATTTATAAATATACCTAATTTAAGTAACTTTTTATCAAAAAGACATAGTCTATTCAAAAATGTTACGTGATTCTTTTTTAAATCTATTATATAAATAAAAATACTAAACGTAAAAATATATTTACAACATAACTCAAGGTAATTCATAACAATGTGTAAATTTGGTTCTATTTGTATAATATAAACATCATTGAAATAGTACTCGGTTATAAAATTAAATATCATAAAAATACAACCATAAAAAACTGATACATAATCAGTTTGAAAAATGCAGTTGCTTGATTTTTTTGACGAGTAATAATTTATTGTTCCGAATAATTTTGAAACATAATACACTGGAGAAATGGAAAGAAATATGTCGTCCATGTTATATTATTCAACACGCACTGAGAATTAACTTAATTGAATTATTCAAAATCAATATCTTGACGAAAAAACGAGTAAGTAAACTAATTATAATGATGAGTTTAACTAAATTGAACAACTTTTATCTTTACTTATGCAAGCAAAATTCATAAAATGCAGCAAACATTATGATAAAAGAGTACGTACCTAATCATCACAAATATAATAATAACACTTTTGTTGGTCATTTATTTGCATTAAAAATATAACAAGGAAATTTAAATACTTTGGTTTATTAAATTGAAACAGAAAAAGAGAAAATATTTGACTAACTAAGTAATTATTAAGTTTAATAAATATGTTTCAAAAAACGTAATAACATAAAAGTAGCTATACCGCATGTCTACTTGAGATCTGTTATGGAAAAAACAATGTAGTTTTAGTTTACCAACTGATTTGAGATGAAAGTTGTAATAGTATTTACGTCACTCGGGGAGGAAAGCAGTGTTTTCCTCTTGCTAATGGAGGGAGGGAAGCGAGTTTTCCCTCCCGCTCGGGAGGAAAACAAGTACGGTTCTCCCGAGCGGAAACACTGTTTTCTTCCCGGTACTGGCGGGAGGAAAACATTGCAAGAAAGGTGATTTCGAGGCCCTCGTGACGTAAAATATTGTGTGTCCCACGGGAGGGAAGGCTATTTCTCCCTTGGGCGAAGCCGGCGCCCTCGCTCGGGCCGCCGCTTGGCTCGCGGGAGTAATAGCAATTACTCCCTTGGGCGAAGACGGCGCCCTCGCTCGGACTCGCCTGCGGCTCGCCTTCGGCACAAAATACTATTTGTGCACCTAGGGAGGGAAGCGTGCTATTACTCCCGCGGGCCAAGCGGCGGCCCGAGCGAGGGCGCCGGCTTCGCCCAAGGGAGGAATAGCCTTCCCTCCCGTGGGACACACAATATTTTACGTCACGAGGGCCTCGAAATCACCTTTCTTGCAAGCGGGAGGAAAACACAAAACAGTGTTTTCCTCCCGCCAGTACCGGGAAGAAAACAGTGTTTTCCTCCCGCTCGGGAGGAAAGCAAGTACGGTCCTCCCGAGCGGGAGGGAAAACTCGCTTCCCTCCCTCCATTAGCAAGAGGAAAACACTGCTTTCCTCCCCCGAGTGACGTAAATAAATTTAAAACCTAATCAAAATTAAAACCACACCGCAGTCGATTTTATTGCTATGTTAGTTATCGAGAAAAACGCAAAACAAAAACTCTATATTTTGTACTTGTTAAATAATTATACATAACTATAATATGAAATTGGTTTGTTAAATCTATTTCTAGGTTACACAAAATTAAATTTAGACAATTTTTAAATTTTCTTCAATAATTATACATTACATTTATAGATTGACATACGTTCAGATAATATTTTTTTAAACATTTAATTTCTTGTCCGTGTATAATCTATAAAAATTCCTAATTCCAATAATTTTTTATCAAAATGACATAAGATATTTAAAAATTTAATGTGATTTTTCGGACGATCTATAAAAGAAGTAAAAGCGCATATTGTAGATATTAGTTTACAATATGAAATAGAATAGTTCATCAACGTGAAAAAATTTGATTCAAGAACTTTTAATAAAATATAATATTGAAACAAGTATTCACTTAAAAAATATAATATCATTAGTATACAACCATATAAAGCGAATATATAATCAGTTTTAAAAACGCAGTTGCCTAATTGTCTTGACGAATAGTAATAATTAATCAAATATAATATACTGGAGAAATTGTAGTAAATACATCGGCCATTTTATATTATACGATAGACGCACTATGGAAGAGTACAAAATTTATATGGATACTGCTCAATTCGTGAAATTTCGATCATTTTCAAACCGCCATAACCCAGCGTATTTTCAATCTATTTCGATGAACCATTGCGGGCGAAAAACTTTGAAGTGTCTATTTTAAAGTCATGCATGCGAACTTTAGCGCAACCCCTTCCGCTCCCTTCTAGCACCGTTGTGAATAAAAATGTTTTTAATCGAAAAAATGTCCAACTTTGACGATGTGTACGGATGTGGTAGGTAGGTATATTAAAATAGGTATGTAAATTCAATAAAAATGTTAGCTTTTTTTACTCCATACAAGGAAGTAGGTATTGTAATTACGAAAAATTTTGGTTCTCAGATTTTGACGGAAATATCCGTTTTGACCTTTTCTGAATCCATAATGACTAGTTTCGTCGTGAGGTCTGTACGTACGGACGGACGGACGTATGTGTGTCGCATAACTCAAATACGGTTAGACGTAGAAAGTTAAAATTTTGTATTTAGGACTGTTATAGCATCTAGTTGTGCACCTCCTATTTTTGGTTTCAATCTACAAACCGGAAGTAGTACTTTTTTCAAATATTTCGATAAATATTTAATTTAAGATAAATTTTTTATTTTAAATGAAAGATTATGTGAATATTACCTACAATCGGTATTTTATAAATATTTTTGTATCTGCTATCATTTAAGAATAATTAAAGTATATATTTATAATTTAGTTACTACGTAAAATTTAAATGATTATGACATGACAGTGACAATAGTAAAATATGCTTTATATCTTCTTCTGCAGTTTAAATAAAATATATTTGTGATTATAGTAGCAGTAGTAGTAGTAGGTACTTATATAATTAATATATTTGTATAATAAGTTAAAAGAATAAAATAGGTATGGCGGGAGGTCTTGTGGTGGCCACGTCAGATTTGTTTATATTATTCTACATTTTAGTTATTAAGAAAAGTATGAACAGTTTAATAGGCGTACGAGGAAGTCATGTGGTGTCCACGTCAGATTTTTTCTATTCTAGCGCAATCGGTATATCTTAATTATGTATCGAAAAGTTAATATAATTGAAAAAGGGGTGATTATAAAGATATACACAGAGAGACATTCTCGTAAAAATAGTTAGAAATTATTCACCCCCTAGATGGAAATGCCATTATTCTTCCAGGTCATTAAAATGCTTGAATTTTTGTTTTTCAAGTAGTTAAGTATTTGTGAAAATATAAAAATGCATTATTATTATATTACCTATGTTCATTGTTTATGAATAATTTTTTATTGTTCTTTACAATTAAGTGATTTTAATTAATATTGAATTTTTATAAATACCTACATTTTATTTCCAACTAAAATAAATACAAAAAATATGTTAAAGCTTGTTTGCACGCTTTTCTTCTTTCACACAGTTACGCACTAGAGTAAAATTCAAATAGCTAAGAACCCTGCGCGAAGTACGAATTCTCGTCTTAGAGAGAGAAACATAGATGATAAACAAGAGGAAACTACGCTACTGTCTGTTCTACAGAACATCAGCTTCAATATCTGTTATTCTCATGTTGACATTCGTAGTGTTTTGCTTCATGTAACCCTGCGAATTTTGTAATTGATTGTGATTGAGTTATATTTTAGTTTTCTTTGAAAATTAAGTGAAGTGCAGCGCAGCATATACTCGCTAGCTCCGCTTTTGTAAAACGGACAGTACATGACAAGCTCTGCCTTCTCGCGCAGTCCAGGGTCCTAGCTAGGGATGTCGAATTTTTCAAAATCGCTTAACCGATTAAATCGACAATTAAAAATAAATTTTTTAAAAATCGATTATTTTGAAATAGTTTACAAAAATCGATTTTTAATCGATTTTTTTTAAACCGATTTTTAATCGATTTAAAAAAAAATTAATTTGAAAAATAAGATAAATGAAAGTAAAAAGCATTCCTTTTAACAAAAATAGCTATCACATCACGCTAATATTTTAAATATTATATTAAATACGTTGAAAGAACCACCAAAACCAGCAATTAATACGGTAGCAACTAGCAACTTTACTTACTTGGTTTTGAAATTTGTACCTATTAATTGATATTGATACTAACTCCAAATGTTGCATCATTCGACTTGTGAAAGATTGGTAACTTGGTATGACAGTTAATTTTGAACATAAGTAAAAATAATTTACTTTCAAAAAAATCGAAAAAAGATCGAATAAAAAATCGATTTTTTAAAAAAAATCGAAAGGAAAAAATCGATTCACCGGTTATTTTTTATTTTAAAATCGATTAAAAATAACAGATTTAAAAAAAAACACACACAGTGTAATGGGTTGATCGCCTTTATTATTCAAGTAACTATAACGCACACATATGATGAATTAAATAATGAATTAAAGGTATACACACACAGATTATCAATTACATAACGTATTATAGAAAAGTAAAAACGTAAACAGTAAGCCACTCAGATCTCTGTCGTCGAAATTGAAATACTGACTGCATTCCTGTTTATTAACAATTCCATTATATTTATAGATTCACATTTATACAATAGATTTATACATACATGGAAACTAAAATAAATATGTAACTACATATTGTTGTAGCCATCTGTAAAACAAAATGTTTTTAATTTCTCTTTTCCAGTTACAGTTACAGTGCTTCAAATTTCTTGACACTTTCGCTACCATGTGTACCATTTTGGGTACACAACTAAGCTTTATTCAGAAACTGTGTGTCCATATTTGGTCACAAATCATGGATTCCTTCTTAGCACTCTGTGTATGCATATAAACTATATACAGGTTTTAGGTTTTATACAGGTTTATATGGAAATTTCGATAGTTTTAGTGTGTAGGTAGCGGGAAAATTAATCGTTTAAATTTCTTTGAATCATTACTTGTGTTCAAGTGTCCTGTTAGATTAGAAGAAGTGGTATGTTATACAAAAGTTTGTAAAAAATATCTAAATGAAGCTAAATTTCAGCAAATTTTCTGATAATGTTAGTAATTGAATATATGATTGTACGACACATTTTCCAAGCCATTATTCCCAGTGATTTTTTTGCCAATAATTTTTTTCCAAAATCCATTTTTTCCGCGAATACCTTTTTACAATGACATATTTTCTCCAATTTGTTTCCAACATTTATTTATTCCAATTTAATCTAACCTAACCCAAAGTAAATAATAATTTTATTGAAAAAAATGTCCCATTGGAAAAATGCGTTATTGGAAAAAAGTATCATTGAAAAGTGCATTATTGGAAAAAGTTATCATAAAAAACGGACTGGAAAAAACAGATTTGGAAAATGTATTGGAAAAATTGATTCCCCACCATGAATTTGATTCGAATGATTCGATCGCTATGCTATGCTATTAAGAAACTCCACGAGCGAAAACAAATTACATGTGAGGCGTCCAATAAGAGATTTTCCAATTTTTTTTATCGCAAACTGTGTGTACCAATTATGGTCACGCCTTTAAATATATAATTTGAAAAGAATAATTATAAATATGCTTTGTACTTTATATTTTGAGACAAATAAAATAATATTACCTCAGTTTCTGGAGAAAACTTCCGAACTACCCGTCCGGTAGAGAAAGTGTATTGTATGCATTTCAAGATTCTAAAGACACTGATTTTTTGATAATACATTATTGTATTAGTATACAAATTCTTACTTCATTTAACAATGCCTGATCAAAATTTAATAGTCGAAATGCAGGTAAATTGCTGCTATCAAACATAAGTTCAATAGTAAACAGTGTTATCTAAAATTGAAAAAAGTAATAATCAACTAATTTCTAAATGTACATTATACTTCTCGTTTAAATAACATATTTTCAGAATGAATTGGTATGTCACATATTAATCCTGAAATTGATTGTGACTAGAACAAAATTACTTTCATTATAAATACAACTAAAATTAAAGCATTCTGTTCATACATGTAGACCTAATTTCGAACAACTTTGTAATACAATTGGTACTTTTATAAACATGTACAAATAGATACTCCATGGAATAGAAAACAAACTCTCGAATATATTACTTGAATCTTTTACAAAAATAACTATACTATACGAATGAACGGTGATGTGAAAAAAACCGTGTATAAGAAATAATCATAACTGCATAGAATATATTTTATTTAGTATTTGAGAAATATGTCTCAATTCTTTATGCAACATTGTAATTAATTTAAAATCATTAACATAAATATGATTCAAATTTTTAACATAATTATTAATTTCTTCAAATCTTTCGCATATAAGTAATACATAAGTTTCTAAAGTTGAAAATATTGACATTTTAATTAAATTGTCGCCAAAAACATTATAAATATATGAACCATATAATATTGGATCCTGTTTAAATTGATAAAATTTAACCACGAAATAAAATGAAGCCAAACACATAACTGTAGTTATTGTAATGAACATACATTCTGATAATAATTTTTTAAACATGATATTTCTTGTCTTTTTATAATCTATAAAAATGCCTAATTCTAATAATTTTTTATCAAAATGACATAAACTATTTAAAAATTTTATGTGATTTTTTGGACGATCTATAAACGAAATAATAGCACGTATTGTAGATATTAGTTTAAAATATGAAATGGAAAAGTCCATCAAAGTGTGAAAATTTGGTTCAACAACTTTTAATAAAATATAATAGTGAAAAATGCATTCACTTAAAAAATATAATATCATTAGTATACAACCATATAAAATGAATATATAATCGGTTTTAAAAACGCAGTTGCCTAATTGTCTTGACGAATAGTAATTAATTGTTCCAAGGATTTTTGAAATATAATATACTGGAGAAATTGTAGTAAATATATCGTCCATTTTATTTTAGAGGTTCCCAAACTTTTTTTTCTCGTAGACCACTTTCAAAATTTTACTGGTTTCGGTGGACCCCCTACTGCTACATTTTTACTATATTCCCAAAACTCGTCAAAAAAGATTTTAAAAGTAACAGTCGCTGACCTTTTTAAAATACATTACTCAAAAAAATTAAGAGAGGTGTGAAAAAAGGAAATTAATGCTAATTAACGGGCTATCAGATCCATATGCCGGCTTAACTGAAAAAAAATTCAAATTCGTGGACCAAAAAAAGAAGCAAAAAATTTGCAATATTATTTTTTCGCGCAATCTGTCAGGATTGCATGAGAACCGAAGTTCCTAAAAAAAATTAGCCAAAAAATCTGAAAATTAGAATCTTAAAGTGTCAAAAATCACCGAAAAATTGGAATTTTTTTGCTCCCTTAATTTTTTTGAGTAGTGTATTATCTGCCTACATTGATAGTAAAGGCAAGCCAACATTTTTGTTCTTTACTATCGAAACCAGATAAATTTTCTTGGACCCCCACTTATAACTTGTGAACCCCCATTTTTTTCCACGCCAATGTAGAACCCTGTCTTATCTAGTCTCCCGTGGACCCCTAGAGGTCCACCTGGACCACTTTGGGAATCACTGCTTTAAACCATTCATATATTATTAACAAATATGTTTGAAAGGTTGAAAAAATTGACACACTTTTTTAATATAGGTATATTTATATTGCACAAAATTTAATATACACAATTCTTTCTTTTTTCTTAAATATCTTATTAAACATTATAGGTATTTATAGATTCACATTTATACAATAGATTTATACATACCTACATGGAAACTAAAGTAAATATGTAACTACATATTGTTGTAGCTATCTGTAAAACAAAATGTTTATAATTTCTCTTTTACAGTTACAGTTACAGTGCTTCAAATTTCTTGACACTTTCGCTACCATGTGTACCATTTTGGGTACACAACTAAGCTTTATTCAGAAACTGTATATCCATATGTGGTCACAAATCATGCGTTCCTTCTTAGCACTCTGTGTATGAATATAAACTATACAGGTTTTAGGGTTTATACAGGTTTATATGAGAATTTCGATAGTTTTAGTGTGTAGGTAAAAGCTTGCGGAACAGTTTTTTTTTATAGGTAGCGGGAAAACTAATCGTTTAAATTTCTTTGAATCATTACTTGTGTTCAACTATCCTGTTAGATTAGAAGAAGTAGTATGTTATACAAAAGTTAGTAAAAAATACTTAAATGAAGCTAAATTTCAGCAAATTTTCTGATAATGTTAGTGATTGAATATATGAATTGTACGACACATTTTCCAAACCATTATTTTTAGTGATTTTTTTTGCCAATAATTTTTTCCGCGTATTCATTTTTTACAATAACATATTTTCCCTAATTTGTGTCCAATATCAATTTATTCCAATTTAACCTAACCTAACCTAAAGTAAATAATAATTTTATTGGAAAAAATGTCCCATTGGAAAAATGCGTTATTAGAAAAAATTATCATTGAAAAGTGCATTATTGGAAAAAGATATTTAAAAAAACGGACAGGTAAAACCAGATTGGAAAAAGTGATTCCCCACCATGAATTTGATTCGAATAATTCGGTCGCTATGTTATGCTATTAAGAAAACTCCAGGAGCGAAAAAAAAATTACATGTGAGGCGTCCAATAAGAAGTTTTTCTGCTTTGTGCATGACCTGCTTTTTTGAAAGCAGATTAGGCCGTAAAAGTTTGCCCCAATAGAGTTTTTCCAATTTTCTTTTATCGCAAATTGTGTGTACCAATTATGGCAACGCCTTTAAATAGATAATTTGAAAAGAATAATTATAAATATGCTTATTTACTTTGTATTTTGAGACAAATAAAATAATATTACCTCAGTTTCTGGAGAAAACTTTCGAACTACCCGTCCGGTAGCGAAAGTGTATTGTATGCATTTCAAGATTCTAAAGACACAGATTTTTTGATAATACATTATTGTATTAATATACAAATTCTTACTTCAAATAACAATGGCTGATCAAAATTTATTAGTCGAAATGCAGGTAAATTGGTGCTATCAAACATAAGTTCTATAGTAAACAGTGCAACCTAAAATTGAAAAAAAGTAATAATCAACTCATTTTTAAATGTACATTATACTTCTCGTTTCAATAACATATTTTCAGAATGAATTGGTATGTCACATATTAATCCTGAAATTGATTGTGACTAGAACAAAATTACTTTTATTATAAATACAACTACAATTAAAGCATTCTGTTCATACATGTAGACCTAATTTCGAACAACTTTGTAATACAATTGGTACTTTTATAAACATATACAAATAGATACTCCATGGAATAATAAACAAACTGTCGAATATATTACTCGAACCTTTTATAAAAATGACTATAGTATACGCATGAACGGTGATGTGAAAAAATCCGTGTATAAGAAATAATAATAACTGCATAGAATATATTTTATTTACTATTTGAGAAATATGTCTTAATTCTTTATGCAACATTGTAATTAATTTAAAATCATTAACATAAATATGATTCAAATTTTTAACATAATTATTAATTTCTTCAAATCTTTCGCATATAAGTAATACATAAATTTCTAAAGTTGAAAATACTGACATTTTAATTAAATTGTCGCCAAAAACATTATAAATATATAAACCATATAATATTGGATCCTGTTTAAATTGATAAAATTTAACCACGAAATAAAATGAACCCAAACACATAACTGTTGTTATTGTAATGAACATACATTCCGCTAATAATTTTTTAAACATGTAATTTCTTGTCTGTTTATAATCTATAAAAATGCCTAATTCTAATAATTTTTTATCAAAATGACGTAAACTATTTAAAAATTTTATGTGATTTTTAGGACGATCTATAAACGAAATAATAGCATATATTGTAGATATTAGTTTAAAATATGAAATGGAAAAGTCCATCAAAGTGTGAAAATTTGGGCCAACAACTCTTAATAAAATATAATAGTGGACAATGCATTCACTTAAAAAATATAATATCATTAGTATACAACCATATAAAATGAATATATAATCGGTTTTAAAAACGCAGTTGCCTAATTGTCTTGACGAATAGTAATTAATTGTTCCAAGAATTTTTGAAATATAATATACTGGAGAAATTGTAGTAAATATATCGTCCATTTTATGTTACACGATATTACGCACTATGAAAGGGTACTAAATTTTAATATTTATTTTAAATATTGATTTTACAGTGTTTTTATTAACTTCAGTGTAAACTTATTTTTTGTGTTAGAATTAATAATAATGGCCTCCAGGTTCCTTTAAAATAAACTTCACTTTAATACAGGACTATGTATATATTAAATAATTTTTTTAACGTTTTAATAATAAAGTACCGATACTGAGTTTTTTGAGCAGAAATATTTTTTTTATTATTCTATATAGTTTTAAAATATAATACATTGAAGAAAACATGGATATGAATTATGTCGTTCATTTGATAAAATACAATACACACTAAGACTCAATTTAAAAGTTTACCAAGAAAGTAAACTAATATACAGAATGAATTGAAATGAAATTATTTTAACTTTAACCTGCTGACAAGCATAATTTAATAAATGCAATTTTGATAAAATTTTTACATTCATTCCATTTAGATACATTAAAATTTTGTAGATAAACAAATTGAAGTCGGAGTGAGGGGTTGACAGCTGACAACCATGTCAGACACCAATAAACCGCCACCAGATGGGGGAGGTGATACTAATAATTGAATTCAAACCACATAAACAACAACACCAACTTACGCTGACCGCATCAGACAAATAATGTATCCAAAAAAATCTGACGTGGACACCACATGACTTCCTTGTACGCCTATTAAACTGTTCATACTTTTCTTAATAATTAAATGTAGAATAATATAAAAAAATCTGACGTGGCCTCCACAAGACCTCCCGCCATACCTACTTTATTCTTTTAACTTATTATACAAATATATTAATATTATAAGTACTACTACTACTGCTACTATACTTACAAATATATTTTAGTCATTTTATTTAAACTGCAGAAGAAGATATAAAGCATATTTTACTATTGTCACTGTCATGTCATAATCATTTAAATTTTACGTAGTAACAAATGTTAATCGATCATGGACTACAAGATACCGAAATACTAAATTATAAATATATACTTAAATTATTCTTAAATGATACCAGATACAAAAATATTTATAAAATACCGATTGTAGGTAATAATCACATAATCTTTCATTTAAAATAAAAAAAATTGTCTTAAATTAAATATTTATCGAAATATTTGAAGAAAGTACTACTTCCGGTTTGTAGATTGTAACCAAAAATAGGAGGTGCACAACTAGATGCTATAACAGTCCTAAATACAAACTTTCAACTTTCTACGTCTAACCGTATTTGAGTTATGCGACATACATACGTCCGTACGTACGTACGTACAGACGTCACGACGAAACTAGTCATAATGGATTCAGAAAAGGTCAAAACGGATATTTCCATCAAAATCTGAAAACCGAAATTTTTCGCGATTACAATACCTACTTCCTTGTATGGAGTAAAAAAAGCTAACATTTTTATTGAATTTACATACCTATTTTAATATACCTACCTACCACATCCGTACACATCGTCAAAGTTGGACATTTTTTCGATTAAAAACATTTTTATTCACAACGGTGCTAGAAGGGAGCGGAAGGGGTTGCGCTAAAGTTCGTATGCATGACTTTAAAGTAGACACTTCAAAGTTTTTCGCCCGCAATGGTTCATCGTACAAGGAAGTAAAAAGAAGAAGCAGTTATAATAACTGCACTCAACGAAATCCTAATAAAAGACTACGTCATAACCATAGAAAACCTAATCAAACCAGAAAATATTACACATATATCCCGCCTCTCACACCAACGAATTTTCATTTTCCTGAAAAACAAAACACTAGTAGACAAACTACTACACAACATAATAAAATTAAAATTCAAAACTACACCACAGAAATTTGGCGATATGTGACCCCTTCCACCAGGGTAATCATATCTAACGTATGCCCTTCGATACCGCAGGAAATAATACTTGAAGTACTACATAAAATGCAAATAAAAACCGTATCGCAGTTAACAAACCTAAAAGCCGGCATAAATGAACCAGGATACGAACACATATTGAGCTTCAGACGGCAAGTCTATATTCCAGAAGTGAAAAAACCAAAAGTACCAGAAACCATCGGTATTAATCACGAGAACACAGAACACCGTATATTCTTGTCTACGGAAACTACCATTATGTAAAAAATGTAATATATATATATATATATATATATATATGGCCACCCCGAAAATAAATGCAAAAACATACCACCCCAAACGAATACAGACACCCCAACTATAAGTAACAGCCAACTTAATAATTTTACTAACTTATTTAAAAAACCAAAGAACAAAGAAACTAACACCGAAAAACTAATATATAACAAAAAACAAACACCTCAAGAAACAAAACAACCGGAGAATATAAATACCCCACAAAAATAAACTGCATCAACTGTACAACAAGAATCAGCTGACGAACAAAACAACCCACAAAGAGATCAGCAATAGAAAAAAAAACCCTAATAAATATCCTATGAACTTCGATCAATTCAAAGACTATCTGGAAATTGCAATTGGAGCTTACCACCCCCAAGAACTATTAGAAGACTATACTGAAGACCTTGAAGGAACACTATCTATGAAGAAAGAAATCTACTCAAAAACAGAAGGAAAAATAATTGGAACTAAAATATCAAGAATAACCAAAAAACTTAAACTAAGAGCTCTCAAGCGACCTGATAACCTAACTCAACACTCAGAATCAGAAGAAAACTTATCAATATACGATTCACAAGAAAATCTACATCAAACCCCAAACTAACGACAACAATATACACACAAACTACATCCACAAAAACTTCATACATAAAACTAAAACTAATACATAATGACTACCATCCAGTGGAATTGTAATAGTATAAACACTCACCGAGAAGAACTACAAATGCTAATAAGAGAACATAACCCAGATTTTATAGCCTTGCAAGAAACCAAATTACAAGAAGGCAAGAATATATTCATTAAAAATTATCAAATATACAGAAAAGATCGAGAGTACGAAGGACAAAAAGCAGGAGGAGTTGCAATTCTAGTTAAAAACACGATCGAGGCAGAAGAAATACTAATACAAACGGACTTGGACGCAAACAACACCATATGTAGTATATACATCCCACCACAAACAACACCGCAACCACAAGATATTAAAAGATTAATAGACCAACTACCAAAGCCTCGTTTAATAGTAGGAGATTTCAACACCCACAATATGCTATGGGGATCAAAATATAACAACCATCGTGGAAAAGTCATAGAAGACACCATGGATGAATTTGTCTTGTTAAATGTAGGAACGGAAACCCACCTATGCTCAAGATCTGGAACATTCTCTACAGTTGATCTCTCTTTTTGCGATCCAACAATAACAACCAATACCAGTTGGGAAACAGTACCACATCTATATGGCAGTGACCACTATCCAATGAAAATAAACTTAGAAGCATACAACAACAATCCACCAATAACACATAATAAAAAATTTAAACTGGAAGACGCCCCATGGGAAGAGTTCATAAACACCAATCTTTCAATCCCACCAATAGCAGTTAAACCAATAAATTCGACACCTCTCCTGGACAATCCAAATCCCACCTCCAAACCTAGAGCTATTACACACCGACAAACGAACAACAAGTACAGAAGAATACCTAACAAAATACGATAAAATATTACAAGAGAATCCAGGAGAACGTATATACACGGACGCATCCAAAACAGAAGACTGTCGGGGTTGGAGCTACCACAGAAGAATGGACACTACAATATCGCCTATCACAAACCATTAGTGTTTCAACAGCTGAAGCCTATGGAATACTAATAGCATTGGAAAAAATAGACAACCAGAAGAACTGCTATGGAAAACGGTACTTCATCCTGACAGACTCTGCAACCTCCATAAATGCCATCCAACATTCCGACCCAAAAAATCCCATAATAATTAAAATTAGAAAACTCCTGCATACATTAAACACCCAAAAAAACAACAAAGTCACCTTAATATGGATCCCATCCCACATTGGAATATTAGGAAACGAGAAAGCAGACGAAATGGCCAAGCAAGCAGGAAATATAACAATAACCAACACACCTACACCAGTGGAAGATGTGAGAAAACTAATAAAAATAAGCAATAACTGGCAAACGAAATGGATTCAAACAACTAACAACAAACTAAGAGAAATTAAAAGCACCACAAGGCCATGTATATTAGGCGACACAAAAAAAGAACATGTCACACTTACAAGGTTAAGAATAGGACACACCAAACTAACCCACAGCCATGTGTTCAATCGAACAGCACCAATAAGATGTGAAGAGTGCTCTACCACCAACACCATCAAACACATAATTACGGAATGCCTGAAATACGACGTAGAAAGAAGAACACACAACATCTCAGATAGTATCCAGGAAGCCCTTAAATGCGACAAACTACAAGCCCAAAAAGTAATCAACTACCTGAGAGTAACGAACCTTATAAATGAAATATAATATACCTACTTAAACAATATACTGTATTAAATAAAGTAAAATCCAAATGTATTAAACACTATTGTACCAGACAAAGGTGTTAAAGCGTCTTCACTCTAAATAAAAAAATTGTTATTTATTATTTATATGTGTTTATTGATTTTATTAACAATTGCAAGTGCAGTGTATCTAAGTTACGTACCTATCATCAATACAACAAAAATGAACAATTTGTCATCATAATTAAGAATATTATGTAATTTAATGTTGTTCCTATTATCTATAAAAAATATAAAAAGTATGTTTTTGTTTTATTCCACATAAATATACAAACATCAAATAGAAACTTTAAATAAAAAGTTAAATAATCCAAATGCAGACATATGTATGTTCAAGTAAGAGTTCCAAAGAAAAATATGATATCTTAAAATATAAAGTGTTTAACTACATATACATCTTTCATTATATTACTATATAAAAGTAATAGTAGTTATTTTATTGATATGATATGTAATATACAGTGTGTCTGAAAAAGTGGACACACCCATTTATCTCGCTTAATATTTATCCACAAATTTTCGTACAGGATAATAATTACTCAGTGCAAAATTTGTGATTTATCCATGTGATCAATTTTTTAAAGTTCCGGTCAAACCGGAAGCGATATAAACTTTTTATTTCAAAATGCAACATGTATGATTTTTTATATATTCGGATTGTATTTTTTATTCTCTTTTCGACAATACCAAATTTGATAGACTTGTTGTTATTCGTTTGTTTAAAAAAATATTTTCTTTTGCTTGATTTCGATAATTTTATTCATATTGTACAATATCAGTAGGTAAGCTATGACATTCATTTATTTTCATTTTACATGATAAACAATGCTTATAAAAAAGTATTGCTATTAAAACACTTTCTAGCACTATTTTCTAAAATACTTGAATTTTCGTCTTCCCATAATCTATAAAAATTCCTACTTTCATAAGCTTTTTGTCAAAAAGGCATAATATGTTTAAAAATTTTACATGTAATTTTTTAAAATCAACATAAAGTGCAAATAATAATTAGAAATATGTCTCAATTCTTTATGCAACTTTCTAATTATTTTAAAATCATTTACATAAAATAATTTAAATTTTTAACATAATTATAAATTTCATCAAATCTTTCGCATATAAGTAATACATAATTACATAAGTTTATAATGTTGATAATACTGACATTTTAATACAATTATAGCTCACAAAATTATAAACATGTAAAAACTATATAATATTAGATCCTGATTTAATTGATAAAATCTAACCACGAAATAAAATTTGTAATTATAGTAATAAAATCGAATAAAATATACATTTCAATAATAGTTTTTTAATCATGTAATTTATTGTCCGTTTATAAATTCAAATATTGATTTCATTCTGGTTTTATTAACTTCAATGTAAAATTTTTTGTTCTCAAATTCCGTTTAAGTACATGTTTAAAATTTTGTATTTTATACATATTTTATATAATATAGGGCGATTAATAATTGAGACATTTTGACGTTAATTGTTGAGATTATTAATCGCTTATTAACACATGAGTCAGTTACAATATTTTTCCGTTGGTCATACCTTTTTAATTCGAAAAATTTTAAATTTGATTTCATAACAAATTATATTAGTACCGCTTTAAATGTTCACCACAATTGTATTGACAACAATGGACACCACTCGTATGCCAAATTTAGCATTTTAGAAATCTTTTTTTATGACTTTGACGCGCTGCTGACATGTCCCGTTACGGTATTTTTATGACTGACGGTATCCACATCATGTTTTCTTTAATGCACTATTCAGAAACAAATTTTTAGATTTTAGAAAACTGTTGCAACATACATGGTTTTTTAAAAACTTTGAAGCCGCCCTCTCGCTAATCGCTAACGAAACTGGCTGACTGACGGGAGGCTATTGCTATACACCCTAAATACTACATAATTTCGAAATATCAGATTTTAGAAAACTGTTGCAACTTTTTGCCACTCAGCTCTCGGACTATAAATTTATGAAATTCCATTTGAAAATTGTGTTCCAAAACTGTTTGATTATAAGAAACCTGGAAACAAAGATTGCGAATTTTGAAAAGAATCTTTCAGTTCCGTAAGTGAGTTGAGCACTTTATGCCATTTAATTATATGTACGAAGTTGTGAATTACTCTGTATAGGATTACGAACAATAATTTGTACGTATAAAATACGCTTTCAGAATTAAATATACCTACGTATATTGCATCGTAGTTAAGATTATTGTGTAACCACATATTTTTTCCATTACCTATAAAAAATTATAAAAATTATTAAAATACCGTTTTGTTCTATTACACATAAATACATACATCAAATAAAAACTTTAAATCAAAGTTAAATAATCCAAATGCAGACACATTTATTTTATCATTATCAAGTAAAAGTTCCAAAGAAAAAAGTGATACCTTAAAATATAAAGTTATAGATTACTACATCATCTATCATAATATTATCTAAATTGTACCTACTTCTTGTTTTAGTGAAACGTTTTCAGATTTTACTGATATGTTATGTAATATATATTTGATAGATTTTGCCTGAAAAAGATGACTAGATAAGTATAATATAATAAATTGTAGCGCAAAATAATTATTTGAACTTTATTTATTAAGTAAGTACAGAAATTACACTATTCCTAATGCACCGAGTGTAGACAACCCTGTAAAAATTGCCTAACAAAGCTATTTTGAAAAGAATTTATGTTATTTCCATTCCTACTTACATCTTGTGAAAGTTGAGAACATCTTTTTAACACAAGCGTCAATTTTATACAAATATACAATTCAACAGTCCATGGAAAAATTTGAAATGCTTTGCGAATATTATAAAATGTACTCATTTGACTAATTATAAAAGCATATATTGAGACATGAAAAATACTATGAATAGCGAACAGCAATAACAATAAAGAATACATTTTGTTTATATATCCGGAAATATTTTTTAATTCTCTATGTAAAATTATAATGCTTTTAAAGTTCATATCTGGATGGCGTATGTGTATGTTTTTTATATAATTGTTGAGTTCTTCAAATCTTTTGCAAAGTAATAACAAATAAATTTCTAAGTTTGTAAATTTTGCCATCTTTATACAAATATCTCCTATATTATTAAAAATATAACAAAATTGCTTTATAAAAGTAGCATATCTAATGGGGAATATATGTACAGTTGTTAACAGAATTATTATTATTAAAACACTTTCCAACACTACAATTTTAAAAACTTGAATTTTTGTTTTCTTATAGTCTAAAAAAATCCCTAATTTCATAAGCTTTTTATCGAAAAGATATAAGGTATTAATAAATTTTATATGTAATTTGTTAAAATCAACACGAAAAATCCCAGCAAAAATTGCAAATAATAATTTGAAATATGATTTTAATAAAAATATAATCGTAATTATATCTAACTCATCAAATATTGTAAAAAAATTTTCATGAAATACAATTATAACGTGCAGTATAGCAATAACTAATCCGTAAAGTATTGACAATTTGCTTGTTTTAATAATACAACTGCCTGATTTTCTTTGCGGATAATAACTAACGGTTCCTAATAGTTTTGAAATGTAGTAGAGTGGAGACATAGAAGTAAATATGTCGTCCATTATGTTCTATGTTTACTACAATACTACAATCTACAATATTGAGAAACATTACTCAAATTAGTTTTAACAATTTATTGAAATATTGAGAATGGGTATGTTGATTAATTCTAAATATTTTAAACTAATAAGTAAAAACAAGTTTTTTTTGTAAATAAATTAACATTGTTTGTTCATTGTAGCCATGCATTTAACAAATTAATAAAGTCAAGCTTTCAACAAATTAATAAGGCGAATTTGAACGTAACCATATACACAAATAATTTTTTCCGTACAACACTTTTGTTAAAATAGTTATTTGTTTCATTAATACAAAAAATGGCATTTTTTGTATGAATGAAACATAATATTTTTTCGCCAGCCGCTTAAATAGATGTAATTTCATAATTTCATTTAAATTGACATATCCTCATATTACGCAACAATTAAAATGTAAACATAGATAGGTACTAACCATGACAACAACAATGTTTTTTTTTTAATTAGGAAGAATAGATTTACTTTTTGTACAATTGCTATGGTGATCATAAACAATCCCCAAATGGCCTCCTTTTTTACAAAAAGGTACTATTGATTCACAATATACTATTTTTACCAAATTATAGTGTTATTTAGAAACAATTTGTAGTACAATAATTTTATTTGCTACTCGTGATATACTCGTAATCAGGGCTTCGAACCGAAAAAAATTGGGGTTCGGTTTCGGTTAACGGTCTTATGGGTGAAAAAATTTAGGTTACGTTTATCGGTTACGGTATTTAAAAAAATTTATATTGGTTTTGGTTTCGGTAAAATTTAATTAAAAATTTCGGTTTCATTACGGTTTCGGTTTTTAATGGTTACGGTTTTTTAATGGTTTCGGTTCTAAATTACCTAGATTTATTTTAACATTTCAAAATATTTTTCAGAACTCATTATTATTATCAAAAAGTCTTTTATTTTAATTTTAACATAAATAATACATTCTACCGGGTGGAACACCACACATGTGTACATAGGCGATTGGCATTGCATTTCACCGGTTATTTAGAATCGAAATTATACCGGTTAATAAAAACAAATAATATCGGTTTCGTTACGTTTTCGGTTTACAAATGAAAAAATTTTTCGTTTCGGTTTTCGGTTTCCATATTTAAATAAAATAAATATTGGTTTCGGTTACGGTTCCATGAAATGGTAAATATCGGTGCGGTTTTCGGTTACAGTTTCGTTACGGTTCGATGCCCTGCTCGTAATATAAAAACTGTAGACAATTTTTATCATTTGCTATTATTGATTATTGTCAGAAAATATATGCAGTTCCATTATTTTTGGTCTTTAAAAAAAGAAAAGAAAAAGAGGACAAGAATAACAAGGAAAAGTAGTAGTAGTGGCGGAAGATCATTTAAGATTTTTTTATGACCAGTAACTTACAAAGAATTGCCTACAAGAAAAGTTACTTGCATTGATGAAAACGATTGCTCTGAAGTCTGAACCGATCGTGTAATTACGTCGCAGCTTTTTGAAAACCGGGAAACTCTGCGAATTAAGTCCCAACCCCACAGTCAGAGTTCCCGGAGTTCGTTTCCTTCAGTCACTTCCGTTCACGTTCGTTTACAGTAATTACTAAATTACTAAGTTTTCTTCTTTCCCTTTTTTACTTCACAAGAAAATATAAAAAATGAGCAGTTTCCCGTGTTTACAACTAGTTATAAGGGTAACTCTCTCACTGAAAAGGGGCACATATATTTTAAGTAGTTTTTGTTTTAAATAAATATACTAAACACAGTTCAAAATTAGAAACATTTAGTATCTTATTACAAGTCTTCTATAATATTTATTTGCATTTGTTGATATATTCGATAAAATTTGAAAAAATTTGAAAAAAAAAGTCTTTTATTTAGGTACGTTCTTCATCCAAATTTTTTGAACCCTTCAATGTTCCTCTATTGTGATATTAATAATTTACATGAACTGATTTTCACAGTTAATTTTTAAGATGAACAGCGTATATTTTGTCATAATCAATTAAAAACAAGTAATAATTGGAAACGATAGAACATTGAACAGCTAATACTTCAACAATTTCTCAACGTTTCCAATAAAATATAAGTAAATTTCAATGTTTATCTTTAAAAGTTGAATGTTTCGATATCAGGAAAAAGTTTAGGACTTGCAGAAAGTCGAATAAAACTACATCAAAGAGCGAAGTTGAAGTTCGACATTCGACAAATGATAGATGTATTGGAATTACAGTGTAGAACTCGGACTCGAATTTAAAGCAATTTATCTCTTTTTACCTCTCGCCTAGAGAGGTATAGGGATCGTGAAAAAATTCGATGTCGAGATTTTTGTCAATAAGCACGTTTTAGCACCTTTAGAACCTATTTTGACTATTTTCACGATGATGTCTGTGTGTGTGTGTGTGTGTGTGTGTGTGTGTGTGTGTGTGTGTGTGTGTGTGTGTGTGTGTGTGTGTGTGTGTGTGTGTGTGTGTGTGTGTGTGTGTGTGTGTGTGTGTGTGTGTGTGTGTGTGTGTGTGTGTGTGTGTGTGTGTGTGTGTGTGTGTGTGTGTGTGTGTGTGTGTGTGTGTGTGTGTGTGTGTGTGTGTGTGTGTGTGTGTGTGTGTGTGTGTGTGTGTGTGTGTGTGTGTGTGTGTGTGTGTGTGTGTGTGTGTGTGTGTGTGTGTGTGTGTGTGTGTGTGTGTGTGTGTGTGTGTGTGTGTGTGTGTCTGTATGTGCGCCTACTATAGTCTTTCGTTCTGATTCATTATCTCAAATTCTACTGTACATAAAATTCTAATATTTTGCAATATACATTTATATATGTTAATGAAGAGCTGATAAGATTTTGGTAAAAATCTGCCAACCGGAAATGGTATTTTCTTGAAGAATTTTAACATTTTTTGCAAAAAATATAGAAAATAATGCGATAGTTACAATTTGTCATTCGACATTTGAAAGAACAAATTATCTTTTACAATATTTATTTAACATCGTTTCTATATCTCTAACCAATAAAGGAAAATTAATTTTCAAAAATTTGTAATTTTACCTACCACGATTTGTAAATCATAATATAGGAACAAAATTTAAAAACAAAAATGAAATGTCAATGTGATAGATGAACAGACTAAGGAGGGAACAGACGTATACACAGTTTCTGAAATTTTTGTGACACCATTTTTAAATATAAATATATTATTAACTAGGTTTGAAACTTAGAACCTATAGGAGCCGAAATATAATAAATTAAAAACTGACTGAATTCCATTACGTTTTTATCTTTTTATCCTTCCATTAAACGTATTCAGTCAAGAAGTATCATCGATTCATTATTATTATTATTATCACTGGATATAAGGTAATAAAAATAAAAAATGTATCTAGAAAGAGCTAATTTGATTTCAATGCCAATAGGAATCGGTACTTTGCTTGAAGAACTATAACAAAAATTACAAAAAGTAGCCTAACCAAATTCACATATTACAGTGTCAAGGCGGGAGGTCATGTGCTGGCCACAACAGATTTTTTCTTCCTGAACTACCGATGCAGCAACACGCACAGCGCAACGCGGAGATGGTTATAAATTAGTTCTGAAATAATGCCAAACTTTCTGACCTATATTTACTTACTTATAAGTTATACCTACCTTAACTTAAACCAACCCTGCTTAATGGAAAGGAAACAATCGTAAATTTACCTACAATTTGTAGCTTTTGTAGGCTACAAACAATATTGTTCTAAAATTAATAGATGTTGCTCTTGGCTATTGCTGTTGGAAACATATTAAAAATATTAAGTAAAATCACAGAGTGTTGAATTTTACTTAATATTGTTCTATTTAAATTTCATTTTAATTTTAACTGAAAAGGACAATCGCCAGAATTTTAAAGGTTAAAAATCTGTTGTGATCGTACCTATACATTGTTATTAGAAAAATTCCCATTCATTAATAAATGGTTGAGATATATCAGAAAAACATTTTAGGTCTTCAAGTTACTACCATTTCCGGTTACACGAATAACACAAAAATTTAATCCGATCTAATCTTGGGTGTCATAACGTTATACACAAAATTTATTTTTTAAATTTAGAACTTACCGTCAACATGCATCCATTCCATACATCCAGCCATCTCCACACACACGAACACAAACATCATTGTAATATTATCAAAATCGTGTTCTGCGGACCTTAATACGTACTTATTCATTGAAACTCACTAGATTTTAACTTGAATCCAATACCTTTAGCGGAAATTTGTTACTAGTAGCTTGAGGAAATTAACTGAAATTAATAAACGGAAACTTTACTATCATTTCATAATTATGTCAGTTTGACATTGAATTAAAATTGGTTAAATTGTCATATTGAGCGTAAATATGCAATTAATAAGGCAAATAATACATATTTTTAACGTTAAATTCAAATTTATTAAATATTTCAAGTTTTTATTGTAAAAAGAATTCAAAAATGCGATTTTCTTCCCGAATATGCACTCGTGCATTAATTCATGTCCAGGAATTTTTTTATCGTCCACTCCAACAACGTAATTAGCTCTCGTGTACCACTCACCACTCGAGCTAATTAAGACGTTGTTGGAAAGCACTCGGAAAGAATTAATGCACATGAGATATTATAAGTGACTATCGTTCAATGTAAAATAATTTCTTACTCTTGCAGTTGCAATATGAACGAAAAAATTTAGAAAAGTCAATTATTAAATTTTCAAGTTCTTGGGAGTTCAAAGAAAGAGACATTCTGAAAATAGTTACTTATATATCTAGACTGTGAAGAAGCGACTCAAAAAATAATCACGTGAGTAATAAAAAATATTTTAACAGCTAAAATTATATATTATAATTTTTATGAAATCGCAGAATTATTTTAAATTTGTAACATTAAAGCAAAATGTATACACAAAACAAATGGTGATCAAAGGTTGCACCAAAAATAGCCGACATTCTGGCCAATAGAGTCGTTTACCAAATTAATTTTTTTTATGAATCTTCAGGTATTAATGTTGTTAAAAGTAAGGTTATATTTCATCATAATTAAGATTATTGTGTAACCACATATTTTTGCTATTGCCTATAAAAAAATTATAAAAATTATTAAAATACCTTTTGTTTTATTCCATATAAATACATACATCAAATAAAAACTTTAAATCAAAGTTAAATAATCCAAATGCAGACACATTTATGTTATCATTATCAAGTAAAAGTTCCAAAGAAAAAAGTGATACCTTAAAATATAAAGTTATAGATTGTTTATACATCTTCCATCATAATATTATCTAAATTGTACCTACTTCGTGTTTTAGTGAAACGATTTCAGATTTTACTGATATGTTATGTAATATATATTTAATAGATTTTGCCTGAAAAAGATTACTAGATAAGTATAATATAATAAAATGTAGCGCAAACTAATTATTTGAATTTTCTTTATTAAGCAAGTACAGAAATTACACTATTTCTAATGCACCGCGTGTAGACAACTCCGTAAAAATTGCCTAACAAAGCTATTCTAAAAAGAATTGATGTTATTTCCATTTCTACTTACACCTGCTGAAAGTTGAGAACATCTTTTTAAAACAAGCGTCAATTTTATACAAATATACAGTTCCAGAGTCCATGGACAAAATTTAAATATTTTGAGAATATTATTAACTGTACTTATTTGATGAATTATTATAAAAGCATATATTGAGACATGTAAAATACTTTGAATAGCGAACAACAATAACAATAAAGAATACATTTTGTTTATATATCCGGAAATATTTTTTAATTCTTTATGTAAAATTATAATGCTTTTAAAGTTCATATATGGATGGTGTATGGGTATGTCTTTTATATAATTATTGATTTCTTCAAATCTTTCGCAAAGTAATAACAAATAAATTTCTAAGTTTGTAAATATTGCCATCTTTATACAAATATCTCCTATATCATTAAAAATATAACAAAATTTCTTGAAACTGTCATATTCATCGAGAAATACTGGTACAGTTGTTAAAATAATTATTATTATGAAAACACTTTCAAATACTACTATTTTAAATACTTGAATTTTAGTTTTCTTATAGTCTAAAAAAATCCCTAATTTCATAAGTTTTTTGTCAAAAAAATATAAGGTGTTCAAAAATTTTATATGTAATTTTTTAAAATCAATATGAAAAATCCCAGCAAAAATTGCAAATAATATTTTGACATACGATTCTAATAAAATCATAATCGAAATTATTTCTAAAACATTAATTATTTTAAAAATATTTGTATAAAATATACTTATAATGTGCAGTATAGCAATAAATGATCCGTAAAAAATTGACAATTTACTTGTCGTAAAAATACAACTGCCTGATTTTCTTTGCGGATAATAACTGACGGTTCCTAATAGTTTTGAAATGTAATAGAGTGGAGACATAGAAGTAAATATGTCGTCCATTATATTCTAAGTTTACTGCAACATACAATCTACAATATTAAGAAACATTACTCAAATTTGTTTTTACAATTTATTGAAATCTTGATAAAGAGTATGTTAGTTAATGCAAGGTGTTTTAAACTCATTTAAGATAATAAGTAAAAAAACAAGTTCTATTTTTTGTAATTAAATTAACATAGTTTTTTCATTAGAGCCATGCTTTTAACAAATTAATAGGGCCAAGCTTTCAATAGATTAATAAGGCGAATTTACACGTGAACATATAAACAAACATTTTTTTCACAACATGCGGAGAAAACACAATTTTCCTCTTCAAAAATAATGAGGAAAATAAGTTTTCCCTCTCTAGAGAGGAAAGCAAGCAGTGTTACCACCAGTGTTGTTTTACGATGAAATATTTTAAAAATCGTAAGTAAATTTATTATTTTATTTTACAATTATTATGTTTTATACTTTCTTTTTCTACAATTTAACAATTTTACAACTTAAATTTAATTTGGCATATTGGCAGCAGTGAAACATTTCATTGTTTTTGAACGTCATTCTGACAGAAATAACTCAACTTCTAGTTATGTGTTTCTTCTACATTTACAATGTATTTAAATATGTCGTGAAAATATGTTGTGTCTAACACGCTTCGCTCGTGTCACAAACTTCGAGCTCGAGTGGGAAAAAGAGGCGCTTTCCTCTCTAGATGGACAAATAACTATTTTCTACGCCTACCACCGAAATTTAAACAGGTCAATCATTAAATTTTCAAGTTCTTGAGAGTCCATACAGACAGGTTAGCCAATCTTAAATAGTATATTTATATATTGAGGGACTAAAGTGCATGATTTAATCCTGAGGGTGAAGTTTATTTCACGAGCCGAAGGTGAGGGAAATAATCACCTGAGGGATTAAAGAAACTTTAGTCCTGTGTTATATACGCTATTTTTTGCACTTCATCCTCAAACGAATGCAAAATAGTTTAAAAGAATACACATTTTGTAATTTTTGACAGTAAATTTTATGACAAATATTTATATTGTTCCCATAGATACTCTGTACCAAATAGCACGTATTTACTTGACAACGGGAATAATTAATTCAATTCCTTGATCCTTGACAACGGGATTAAATATGAGAAATAATCCCTTGGGATCAAATTAAGAACCTTAGTCCCTAAAAATAAAGACTAAAGAACAGTTTTAGTCCCGGAAGTGCAAAAAATTATATTTTATAGATTCGTTAGGGTCTAAACGGTATCAAATTCTTTAGGTCGATGAAAATCGCGAACACAATACTTCCCTTTCTCCTTTCACATGTATGTTGGGCAAGTAAAAATTTATCAACTCCAACACGCACCGTATTTCCAAATTCATTGTTAAAAACTGGTATTGATATTAGGAATTCGTTCTCCTGTTCAACGTGGGTACCTACTCCATTTTCCATTAGTCCTGTAAAAATGGAGTTAGGGCATCAATAATGAGTGTGTTTTCATTTAGATTTTCCTCCGTGTTTGTCCAGCACGATGGATGACTGATGAATATTCAATACAATTGGCTAATGTTAGTGAATTAGTCTTGTATTCTGCGCGATGATAACGTAGGTAACTACAGCACACGGTGGGGACGAATGCTAAATAAACTAATTAACAACGTTACCGTTCGTTAATGAACTCCCTGAATGTGGATATATCCGACATTGTGGCCGGCAGTCTAATTATACTTTGATTAAATTTTCCCTCTGTGCACTGTGTCAACCAGCCGTGATCACGAATTAAGTCTCGACAGATTTTCGCTTATATCTGCTTTAACACAAATGGATGAGATACAGGGGCGCGTTAATCCGAAAATTAAGTCAACAGAATATTTACAACAAAGTTATTTTAAAATATGCTGCTGGTTTATAATTTATAAATAAGGAAACTAAAGCTAGTTTCAGTCCTCCCCAATTAGAAGTGTAACGGGCTAATTTAACCAACCAGCCCTCAACGTTCGCACTTATAATAAATTGAAAATGGAATTTTGTGGAAGCGCTAGTTGATTAACTTAGCACTTATACTTGAGGGGTCTAGTTTCAAAACCGGCTATATCCACTTTTTAAAAAAATGGAGTTATGCACACCATTGGATTCGTAAGAATGAATTATTTTTGTTTATCCGTACAGTACGTTTCAAAAGCGGTTGTATCCAGTAATAATTTAATATAAAATATGAGCTTAGTTTCAAAACCGACTAAATCCAGTAGGGGCTTAGGTTCAAAAAGGGCTATATCCATTTCAGCCAATAGGAAGCTAGTTATCTGCGACACGTGACACATGACGTCTCTTGTCAAATGTGAATTTGTATTGTCAATAAGAAAATTTGTTTTGTTTCCGTAGGTAAGAATAGAGCTAAAATGTCATAAATAATAATAGATTTATTAACAATTAAGTTAATTTGTAGATATGGAAACTAATGTTGCACCTGTCAATAGCCCAAAAGAGCTAGAAAGAAACTACGCCAAATTTATTTATTTTCATTTATTTTAAATTACTTTTACTTATTTACTAATTATAATCCAAATGAAAGTAATCTTTTATAATTTTTGTAGATATGCTCCTAAAAATCTACAAACGTACCCCACATGCTCACATTTTTATGTTATTTTTGTAATGTAAACAAAATATTTTATTATTTTTACCTTCCGCTTACCTGTAAAGGAAGGTATTGGAATCATGCAAAAAATCGGGTGGTGAAATTTTAGTGGATGAGCACGAATTAGGGTCCTTACAACTCATTTTTGATAGTTTCACGATGATGTCTGTGTGTATGTGTGTGTGTATGTGTGTGTGTGTGTGTGTGTGTGTGTGGTCAAGGGTTGTTAGTCGCATAACTCAAATACGAATTACCCGAAAATTTTGATATTTGGTATTTAACATTTGTATATAAATTGGAAGAGCTCCCTAGATTTTGGTACAAATATCTTCATCGAAAGTGATATTTTTTGAAGATTGAAAAGGTTAATTGTCAAAATTGTATATAAATTTGGAAAAATATAGTATTTATTTGTAATGAGAATAAGAGGAAAAGTTATTTGCAACTTACGTTATAAAAAAATTGTCTTTATCTGGTAGCATTAAAGAACTGCAGTAAAATTTAAAAAATAAATTTATCAAATAAAACGTTGATATCTTGTAATCCATGATCGGTTGATTTTTGTTTCTGCGTAAAAAATATTGACAGGTGAGACGGGTGACAAGTTGGCATACTAGCGCTATATAAGTCCTAAGTAAGATATTAAATGTAGTAATTGAACGGAGGATGGCTTCAACACAGCAGAGTTTTCCTGTGAATGAATCTTTTTATTCAGGTGATGCAAATTTCTGTGTTTGAATATTTGAGATTTTTATTTGTATATTTTAAATGGGCACCGGATTGCACGTATACATTTCTGTTTAAAGTCTAGATATGGCGGAAGGTTGTGTGATGGCCACGTCAGATTTTTATAAATACATAAAAGTTGTTTTTTTAAATTAGAAATTACTTGTTTCTCCTTCGTTCCAATAATTATAAGAATCAAAATATGCGTAAGGTAAATATTAGTTAAATTAGTTTCAAAAGTGGCTATATCCAAACCAATGAGTTTCAAAACCGGCAGTTTGCATAAGTTAGTTTCAAATCCGGCTATATCCATATTTAAAACGTTTGTATTGCAATTAATACTAACATTTTAGGTGTAAAGTAAAGTTATCCTTGATCAAATTTGTCTGTTAAATACATCTAAAGCGATAACAGTTCTATTTTTTGTCTAATTTAGCGCAAAACTAAAAATATCAATTTACTCGAAATTGGAAAAAGTGGATATAGCCGGTTTTGATACTAGACCCCTCACTTATAAATGAAAATTTTGTTATTGTAAAATGAAAACACCGAAGTCTCACAAACGTTTTACCAAAGCCAAAAATTATTTTAAAAAATTTTTAACTGTATTTTTGTCGATAGCCAATCAAGAAGTGTTTTAATATTAGCAGAATTTTTTTACTAATAGCTTGAGAAACTTAACTGTAATTGATATGTGGAAATTTTCTATCACATATCAGTTTGACATTTAAATAAAAATTGGTTAAATTGTGATTTTGCAAGTATATAAATATATAATAGTGACCTCTAACCTCAGAGTAAAGAACTTACTAGAGAGAGGAAAGTCAAATTTTAGTGTCCTGCGTAGAATCGAGAGAGATAGCTATAATCTCCATGATAACATCAAGGATAACTTTTTGATTGTTGGTGACAGCAAGGCAATGCGCATGCATATTGTTGTTTCCTTGATGTTGAGATAAAATATTATACTCTTAATCCTAACAAGGACGCTATTTTCATAGCAACGGCAATGTTCTTATTTCCTTAATCTATGTATATTCCATAAGATTTTTCATTAAAGGGATACATGTCCACGTGGTTTCGGGCATCTTGATTGGCTCTCAAAGGTATGCATAACACTACGATTAAAATAAACTTCAACCGCTTTTATGAAAACCTGTTACCGTTTCATTTGAAGGAAAAATACGAAATTAAATTGGATTTTGCACAAATATAATGAAAACGACATATTAGATAAATTTAAATTATAGCTATAATTAATCAATATAATTTCCACACCACAAATGCATTAAATTAAAATACAATTACCCAATATCCCACTGCATCTCTTTCAATTTGAGTTTCGTAACTTGTGCAATACAGTCTGTAGCAATGAGTCGCTGGCTTTATATCTTGTTGGTTTATCCTAACATCCTGTCAGAATAATACGCGCTGTCTGAAGGCGTTATTAAAGTCTTAAGTAAAGAAAAGCCCGAGGGAATAACACAAAGTTTCAAACTCACGAACGCGGGAAGAGCAACAGAGCAAGGGCCTATGGATTCGTATGTAAGGTTATGTGTGGCGTAGGCTGCGTATTAATATCTAAATTATGAACATGAGAAGAATTTGTACGCCGGAAGTATTACAAACATTTAAGCTGATATTTTTCTTTTCAAATACTTACAAGCTTGAAATAAAATTCATTCAACAATACCAAGGAAGTGAACTGTGAAGTATAGTAATCTATATTTTTCATTTATTCAATTTATTGTTCAATAATTGAAGATTAAACGAACTTACCTGTAAGTGAAGTTCAATCGAAATTATATGAGAGCCTCGTTCGAAGTAATTACAACTATGTAGTAACGCTTTGCCGGTACGATTATGTCACAATGTTTAGTAAAAACAAAAAACGTAATGTGTTACGTCCCCCTAGATTCCTCTGTCTCCGATCTCCGTGATAATATTTAATCATTTCGTTTAGAGCTGAAAGAAAATTTCTGCTATTTTCCTATGGGGTTGGGAAATGGGTGGGAGGTTGTAATTACTTCGAACGAGGCTCTCATATAATTTCGATTGAACTTCACTTACAGGTAAGTTCGTTTAATCTTCAATTATATTTCGAGCCTCGTTCTCGTAATTACAACTATGTAGATGTTTAGATTTATGAAAAAGCTGAAATTTTATTGCTATATTTTTTCCTAAAACCAACCACATACTTAATAACAAACCAGCATTGTTATAGTTATCCATTTAGGATTGTAACCCCAAAATTTTCCTTATTATAATTAGACACATGTCTATTATAACACTTTGCAATATCTGACAATTCCGCGACCAGCCAGCTGTGTTTCTTATTACTTACATCCAAACTAATTCCTCTTACATTCTGCTAATGTTGATGCATGTCTTGTACTATGCGCTGAAACCGGCTTTATATTAATTCCACATTCATCTGAAAATGTTTTAATTCATCTAGAAAAAGTTTGTGCACCTACAGCTGTATGTGGTTTATTCCAGGAAATAAAACCATTTATTGGTATGCCGCACTAATTTGGTTTTCTCTAAATAAAGGTTTAGTACTAGCCACACGTAAATTAGGTTTTTCTAAGAAAATCTAGAAAAAATTGATTTCGGCTTGGTCCTGAGGTTTCAATGAAAGAATTTATCTCAATTTCCATGCCGGTCTGTGTTTGATGAATATTATTTATCTCAATTTCTGCTAAAATTTGGACTCTATGCACTGAAACTAGTGCAAATAAGGTACTTAATCTTTTTGTTAGATTTTTTAATGATAATTTATCTAAATGACTTTCAGTTGCTAATTTGTCTAATACCTACGATATTAGTATGCCATATTTTACTGAATCTTAGGAAATAATGGTTTCAATCTGAATATTCCCTTTAAAAATCTCTTTATAAAAGTGCTATTTGTTAATAGGCCCCCAGAATATAGGAAATTGCTGACCGTGCTGAATTGGGGTTGCCGTAAACCGCACCTTGTATAAATTGAAATACTAAAATATCTAAAATTTCAAAAAATCAAAACGTGACTCGAGTCACCGGGTATAATAGTTGTAGATTTCCCCTTTCACCGAAACTTTGAATAATAAAAAATATACAATTTTACCCAAGTTATTGGACTTTTGTCCGCCCGCTCCTGTGTAGATGCATAGAGCATGCTCTCCGGCATGCAGCGCAGAAGCTCAAAATCCAGAGTGCGCTTGGGCCCGTTTATCTCGGAAAACGGTCAAATTTTAGAGAAAAATCATAAGGACCATTTTTTGATCTTGATTTTTCTCTAAACAAAAAATTCTCTAAATGCTATATTTTAGCAGATATTGGCGGAAAACGATTTTTGGAACCTTTGGGACTTTTTCTCCCCCGTACAAGAAAAATTTTTACAGAACTTTTTCTTATTTTAAATTACCTGTCAATCCCGACAAATTTATATAAAATTACATTGGTGAGCGATTTTGTCAAGGTTGGTCCCTTCATTTACTTATTATTTATAAGTTATATTCTGTCGTCATAAACAACTCATATCCGTGACTATCACAGAACAAAATTTTTAGTTTATAAAAACACCCTGATATTGTTTTAGCGTTGCGCCCGATAAAAAAGATATTAAAATATCAACAGTGGCTGGTGAATAATTTAGAGTTTAGGTTTCGAACGCTTCCCACACAATCTTCCTGCTATTAAGGATAGATTGGTTGCAAATGGGTGAACTTATGTTCTGCAAGAGGATAACAATAATGTATTAGCAGAGTGACAAACTAATGGTTTATCTTTTAAACTAACAAACAAAGGAAACCAGGTTGCTTACCAATATACTAAAATTCCCTCTGCTTAATCTTCTATAATTTTATGTAAGACCTTTAAAATCATAGCAAACGGTGGAACGCATAATTATATAGGTTTTTCCATGATATAGTGAGTGCATCAACAATAATTAAACAATAAGGATCACTATGCCATGAACAGAACTTTTCACATTTAGCATTTATTTTCTTTTGGATGGTATATACTAGGCGTAAAGCCAAATATTTTTCTGTTCGCACAATTTTGCTAAATTATGTAATTTGTTAAGTTGCGCTCTACTCATTTTATTAACATATGAGATCGCTGTTGTATTATCTATTCTCAACCAGCTTTCGCAATTTACTTTAACTCTTGCAAATCAGTGAAGGTCTATAAAATTGCCAGTAAATACAAATAGTTCATAATATGTTATTTTCTTTAAGCACGATTCCAAAGACCCTGTGCAGTTTGACCTGCACCAAATATACCCGAACCATGCTTCGAAATATCAGGAAAAATTATTAAATTCAAATCGAATTTGAAATGTCTTATGGGATTTTTAGAACTTAAATTATTTATCGACCATTTAATTTTGTGTTTAATTTATCGGGTAAAAACATAATTTTATCCAAATCGCCGTTATACTTTTAGACAGAGCTATGTTTTTATCTGTCTCCAACTGCTTTTGTGTAAGGCCAGCTGTACAAAAGAACTGGTTGAAATTAATTTGTTTCCCAACAAAAATTTTATTTTGTTAAGTAACATAATTTTCTTATGTTCTGGTAATTCCAACAAGTAATTACTAGAATTTATAATAACTCTAAATATAATATTTAGTACTAGGTGTTAAACTAGTTTTTTCAAATATTTAGTACAACCCATGGTATTGTAAACGATCAATAATCTTTCGCAAATTAGATAAACAATGTTCAAATGAATTGACGAAATACAAAAAATCATCTAAATAAAAGTTATAGAACTCCTTGCTATCTTAAGCTCTGTACTATTATCCTCATAATTTTTGTAAAATGAAAAGGACTTGTACAAAGTCCAACGGCAAACCAGTGAACTGATATAATTTGTTATTGTAAGAAAAACTCAATATTTGCTGCTACTTTTAGCTACTGGAAATTTTAAAAATTATATACATCCTTTAGATCCTAGTGGGCATCTAAATGAACCGGGACTAAGTAATTTAGTCGCTTTTCTGGTGTTCTCCATTTTCAAACATTTGGTGAAAATAATTTATTGAATTCTGTATAGCAATATGTAACTGTGTTCAGTTATTTTTAGTTACCTTTGGTACAAATTTTTGCTTTAGCTGACTAGCGAAGGGCAACTCGTAACCCTTAATGCAACTCAACTACAAAGGTATTCTTTGTAAACAATTTCCATATTTGTTAGAAACTTTAAGACGACCAGCACTTACCTCTGGAATTAATATTGCTGTGTTGTCATCGTTGAGACTGCATGTTTACAGCTGACCGGCGTTAAGTTTTCGCTGAAAACCTGAACCTTGTTTGTATCGCTGCAGCTCGGTTGTGAGTCTGCGAAACTACAACTCGGTTTTTGGGCCTATGCTGTCGCACCTCGAGCGCCCATCTGCGCCTGTGTAGCCCTGAGGTGGTGAGCGTTTTCAGTTATAAAATATTGAACCCACTTCTCTTCTGACAAAATATTGGATAGAGTTTTTCCAATTTCAGTTATTGCAGTCCCTAACTGGTTCTGCGAGTCCAGAAAGTGATTGTCTCTTTTGAGACTAATCTGGCAAAAGAGCTTTTATTTCGGGTTTCAGTTTTGGTGCGGTAAAGTAGGGAACTTCGCTAGACGCGTATTTTGTGAAGTTATAATTTTTTAGTCGCCTTTCCGACCTCTGTCCTGATCCAGTTATTCTATTGTTTTTCAGCATCTGGATGCAGATGCGTGTTTGTTGCATGAAGAGTGGTTCGATTTCGAATTTGTTAATTGGTAATTATTTCGGAAATACGAGAATCTCCGATGCTAATTAGTCTGACAAGGCTAGTAATTTACTTCTTGAATGACTAATTGCATATTTTTCTTCTTTTAAGAAGTTTGAAAATATTTACTTTCAGGATAAGTAATATGCATGTTTTAATTTTTGTAAAATTTAAATCAATAAGATCCATTTTGTAACTGCTTCACTACTTGCGTGAGTTTCAGTTATATAATTGCAGATGTTTCACCACTTGTGTGAACTCGTACTGCTAATTAAGAGGTCAGTTAAAACAGACTGTTTAATCTCTCGTGTTAAATTAATCTAGCTGCTAACTGTTTGAAAATATATATCTTTTGGGATGAGTAATATGCATAATGTTTTAATCTCTATAAAACCGAAATCGATAAGATTCATTATGTAACTGCTTCACTACTTGCGTGATTTTCAGTTATGTAATTGCAGATGTTTCACCTCTTGTGTGAACTCGTACTGCTAACTAAGAAGTCAAATAAAACAGTGCTAAACTAAGACTTCGAAGTATAAGGGTTCTTGCCCCTCTATAAGAGTTCTTGCCTCTCTATAAGGGTACTTGCCCCTTTTTGCTAACTAAGAAGTCAAATAAAACAGTGCTAAACTAAGACTTCGAAGTATAAGGGTACTTGCCCCTCTATAAGGGTACTTGCCCCTCTATAAGGGTACTTGCCCCTCTATAAGGGTACTTGCCCCTTTATAAGAGTACTTGCCTCTTTATAAGGGTACTTGCCCCTTTATAAGGGTACTTGCCCCTTTTTAAGGGTACTTGCCCCTTTATGCTAACTAAGAAGTCAAATAAAACAGTGCTAAACTAAGACTTCGAAGTATAAGGGTACTTGCCCCTCTAAGAGTACTTGCCCCTTTATGCTAACTAAGAAGTCAAATAAAACAGTGCTAAACTAAGACTTCGAAGTATAAGGGTTCTTGCCCCTCTAAGAAAAATACCGATTCAATATTATAAAGACAAAAACATATGCAAAACCGCATCACCCTCAATTTAATTGTTATAGTTATAAGTGTATAACCAACTTTCGGACTTGTAATAAATGCAATAATCTACTTATTGAAAACAAAATTCGAAAATCATGACCACCACCGGTAATAATTTACCTTGTTTATATTTCAAAATTTCCTCTGAGGAAGAAGAATTTGAATTTGCCGAGGACTGCGCTATTTTCCTTTCGAGTTTCCATTTTTCCTCATCCGAGAGTCTCTATCCTATCTTCTTTTCCCAATCTTCTTAAATAATTGCAGAACACTGTACACTAACTTTATAACATTTAATTAATCGGAGCCGATGTGACCACAACCGCACAAGAAAGCGTAATGATTAAATATTATCACGGAGATCGGAGACAGAGGAATCTAGGGGGACGTAACACATTACGTTTTTTGTTTTTACTAAACATTGTGACATAATCGTACCGGCAAAGCGTTACTACATAGTTGTAATTACGAGAACGAGGCTCGAAATATAACTCAATATAAAGCCGAGAAACTTCTGAAAGTACTTATATAATTCTTTCCTTCCACATTTCTGATCTATCCGCATTCTTAACCGATGCACTTAAATCTAATTGAATCACACAAAGTTAAAAAGATTGTTGCTTTGTACAATATTTTCTTTGCTCAAGCAAAAGCAATAAACACTTGCATAAGGAACGTTGCGAATAGCATTTTAGATACTATAAAATGAATTGAAGAAACTTTGCTAAAAGTTGTGTTGCAGTCACAAGAGAGAATCACCAGTCTCGTCTTGTCTGCATGATCGACATATTGTGAACTTGTCTCGTTTTTATAAAAACTCACCTTGTAGCTTTATTTTGTGTTACCAAATAGTGAATTAAACAATTCTTATGAATTTACAAAAATTATTAAAAAATAAATAAAGTAATCGACTTCAAAGTACCTATACGAAATAAATACGATTTGTATAGGCGCAACAAAATTAATCATATAAAGTATATTTTATGGTTTTGTATTAATTTACTACCAATAAACTATTTTAAGCCGACGCAAAATATTGTTTATTTGATTTTTAAAATACATAGCCATAAAAATATATTCCAATTTTTGTAGCAATCGATCGAGTCATTTCTGAAATACATCGCCGCCATTTTGTTGCAATATGGCGAATTGAAAACCTGCCTTGATGTATTATAAACAGTTTCATCTTAATCGGACTAATAAATTAAGAGTTAAATCAATCGCGAATCGAAAATAGTTTCAAACAAAACGTAACTAATTTTAGCCGTACAATCCGAATCTACAATAAAAAATGGGGGTACTATTTAAGTTCTCAAAGTTATCCCCAGGTTTGGTGTCATTGGATGGCCAATATCATATTTTATAAAACAGTGCTAATTTTTAATTTTTAAAAATATACCTGCTATGTCATTTTACCCTAGTATACTTGGTATCTATTTTTTGTAATTCTTGGGTAAAGTATTATAGATTTTTAAAGGTTTGCATATGACATATACATTGTTTTATAGATTTCGCACAAACAAATTCTAAAAGAAATAAAAAATGAAAACATTTAACAACATACGGGAAAAATGACATAATTTTGTACAAGTATCTACTATGTCATTTTACCCTACAGTACCTATTCAAATTCAAAATTGTGAGCAAACAATAATTTAATATAAACTTTAAGGTACTTAGATATTCTATGGTTTTTTACAACCCAAGAAACAAACAATTACGCACGATATTGACAGAAATACAATATAAGTTAATAGTGCTTAGGTATTGAAAATAAATTTGTACTGACTTGCGAAATATTTCCACATTAAACGTTAACATTGCACATGAACAAACAGACATACGCGTTTCTGATTGTTAGTCAATACATTTTCTTGACATAGCCAATACCGTACAATAGAACCACACATTTCGCTAAATTAGATAAATGGTATGTAGTAAGTATGTAATTTTACCCTAGTATGTCATTTTAGGCACATCTCCCCTATGTTTTAACTTCGTTTTTCCTCATCCTGCTCTCGGTGACTGATCAATATTTCCGCATCCGTATCGGAGTCAATCTGTCCCGTACCGGATATTACGGATGTTGGTTTCATCTCCATGACTTCATGTGTGAGAGTCGTAGTCGTGAACGATGAACGTTGCATCCTCGCCCTGCTGAACGTAAACGTAACCTGCTGAAGTGTTGGTGTTATCACTTGTGCTCGTCAATCCTATTCCATTTTCTTTTTCTTTTCCTAGAGCGGTGTTGCGGTTATTGCTGCATTGAAGATGGAAGTGATTTCCTAGAAAAATAGAAGTTTGAATTGATTTATTTCATACTGGTACATTTCGGATTATTTCAATATTTGAGACGATCCAGTACCGCGCCAGGAAACAGCCAAAAATATGGATTTCGTGCGTCACTCCACAGCGTTTATTGTTTTGTTAAATATAATAATCTAGAGATATTGTTGATGATAAAAGTACAATCTACAAAATTGTCGATGCAGAATTTTAATATTTTGCTTTAAAATAGAAATAAGTATGTTAAGTTGAATTTTGACAATTTTTTTATTTCTTTAACATATTTTTAAACAATTTAAAAAATTCAATCGGTTATTTCGCAGATTTAGAAAATTTGAAGTTAATTCACTTATAAATAAAAGCTGTACAGTGTAAATATAATATAAACCATGTAAACAAAGTTTATAAATACCCGTAAATACCTATGATAATAGAGATAATAAAGGCAATATCTATTTGAATTTAAACTGACAGCTCGAGCTCGCAACTATCTTCACTGCGGCCTCCTCCCCCACCCAATTTGATTGTTTTGGCGTAAAATTGTGTGACACGGAGACACAATACAAAATCATCATCTCCTGTCTTATTATACTTCGTGATCAATACTTAGTAAGTATGTCGGACAAAAAATACTATACGGAGTAATACATAATGCATGCGGCAGGTATATGTACAACGTTCGGTTTATTGAAGCACTCCGCTTCGCGTCGTACTTTAATATAGAACCTCTCGTTGAAAAATAAAATGTAGGTACGCATTTTTAATATAAATAACATTTTTTTGCTTGTACATTACTGGTTGGTATGATTGTCGTCGGCTGCTGGGATCTAATTTGGGACCGCTAAATCTCTAAACTATGTAAAAATATCATAAATATAAATTTCGAATAAAGAATGAAAAATACGAAATGATGAAAATAAATTATTCTGTGCCAATGTGAAAACCCATAATATTCGCCGTACCATCTTTCATCTTTCTTTATCGAAATAATTTATATTCTTAATAAAAACCATCAACTTCTCGCCTTTCGCTGAAAAATCCGTAAAATGAAAATAATTAAAATTTATTCATATCGCACATAAAAGGATATTCGTGTACAGCACTCTATTAAAATATATCACTGGTAGAATTGAACGACGCGATTTGGTTTTGGCTGGGGACGAAATACGGAGCGCTGTAGGTATATTTGCTATCCATTATATTTTAGTGCCCATAAAAAACTGATTTACACCACCCAGATGAATTTGCCATTTCGCAATCATTACAAGTTTTTTACCAGAAACAGCGACCGATATTGATTACGCTACTATACATATATTACAAACAAAGAGATTATTTCTAATTTATCTTTGAAATTAACAATGACTATTTCCTCATAAAATTTAAGCCAATCAGAAGTCTGACATTTCTGAATGTCGACCAATCAACGTAGAATTCCACGATAATTTTGCACTAGTGCAAATTATCGATAATTTGCACTAGTGCAAAATTATCGTATTTGGATACGGCGTTGCAAAGTGATTCTGACTTGCTGTCAAAAGAAGTTTTTCAATTTTGCTTTATTTTTCATGAGAGAAACAGCGTTTGGCTAAATTTTAATCGGGAAATAGTCCTTCGAATATCCCTCGTGCATGTAATTGTCGATAATTTTCTCTAGTGCGCTTCGCGCACTTGAGGAAATTATCGATAATTTGACATGCACTTGGGATATTATATATGATAATTCTAGTATGGCTGTAAAGAATTAATTTTTAAATAATTCAAAACCATTAAACATAAATAAATTTCATTTAAGGAACAATAATTATATTAGAATCAACTATTTTTGACATTTTAAATATAAAGCATATTACATCACTTAATGAATATAAATTTATCAGCACAATGCTTTTAACTCATGTGTACATTTTGGTCTAGATTCTAGTAGTATCGTTTCAGCTCTGGGTTGTTTGGTCCTCGGTTAGGTGTAAGTGCGAATTCCACTCTCGCCGACAGTTTATCTAAAAGTTTATCATTGATTTCTCCATTGTTAAGTTGTGCCGGGTTGCGCGTAGTTGTAAATGTTATAAAGAATATGTTAAAAATAAAACAATGCAATAAACCTAAAATTTGTGGAAAAAATTAAGAAAATTATGTAATTTAAGAAAACTTCCTAGAGTATCACTATATACAGGGTGTTTCATAACTTCAGGTACATACGTTACGGGTAGGGAAGAAGGGGGCAGTTTTGACATAGGGGCAGTATAGAACATCGTAATTTTAAATTTTGCTGTTTAACATTATGTCGCCATCTGTTGCATTTTGATTGTACTATTAATGGCGATTGTAGAAAAGTAAAATATTTCAACATACGGCATAGTATGTCAATGTTATGTATGGTGAACAGTTTGTGCACCTAAATTGTAAGTATTTCAGATTTTACTCATAAGAATTTACTAACTTTAGTTTAGTTAATTTCTAATACTTTAAGGATACACTATTGAATTTAAAGGATTCGGAATAATTTTACGTAATTCTAATATTTATTTAACGTACTGAGTAGAAGTTATAATCTCAATTTTAAAATCATGTGTTAAGGGGCAGTGTTGAATTTTGATGTATGGGGCAGTTCGGAAAGTATAAAATATTACGTTGGGCAAATCACAGAAGAAAAAAATGACGAGGATTATGAGATAAATTTTATGAGGAAACAGACTGATGGAATGAAGTTTTATTTTCCTCAAATTCTGGATAAATCAACTGTTCGAGCGGAAGACATTGTTATGAAATTACCTTCACCGATTACAAGTGGAACAACAGCTCGAACAACACAAGTATTTAGTTTTTCCTTTAATAATTTCAATTCTTATACTATTAACTGAGTTTCCTGTAGTAATAAAACTATGTTTTTTGCATTACTTTAAAAATCTTCTGCCTTATATATGTGTGTTCATTTTACTGCCCCAGAACAAATCAAAACTGCCCCTGCTTTGGGGCAGTTTTGAACGATTGCAGATATTTTTTGAATGTTTTTTTTCTAAGTTTAGAATCAAATTAATTTTTTAGTTTTTGGCATCAAACGAAAGACAAAATGTTGATATATTTTATGATAATTTTGTTATTTTAATAAGCAATATAATAAAACATATAAAAATGATTTTGTAAATTTTGTTCTAAACTGCCCCCTTCTCCCCTATATGTAGTTTGATATGCTGATTACGAATCAAAAAGAATTTTTTTTAAATCGAAAAATTAATTTTAATATTTCCCAGTCAAAAAATTTTCATTGCCACTCTGCCACTGGGCGAAGTAATTATTGTTTCATTAAAAATAATTAAATTTAGTTTTATTTTATTTTACTAGTATTATGTAATTTAAGATGTTTGATTACCTATTTCTCTTGTTTGTGTTTAATAGGAAAACGAATCCAGAGCAGTACTGTACTACAAAAAATGCTGCAGGTAAACTACCCTTAATTTTTCGAATTTAAATTATTATTTTTTGATTCGTAATCAGAATATCAAACAACATATACCTTTCACGTATGTACTCGAAGTTATGATACATCCTGTTATAAAGAGTGTGGCCATAGGCGCTATATTGCAAACACGTAGCCATGTTGTCATACTCTAAAAATATGTCACATTAATTAATGTTTAACTGTAACAGTACCTAACTTTTAAACTCTTCATGTATTTACCAAACATATTATTTTATTCAAATACAATTTACTGAAGTCAGCCATACTCAGTACAGTATAATATAAAACCACTCTATTACGTACTTCACTGCTTCACTCTTCATTCTTTCTCAACAAATAGCAAGCAAGTCCTATTTGTTTTCATTGATCATTGTATACATTTCGATGAGTATTTTATATTTCGCTACAATATTTATTGTTATAAACATTACAGATCCAACTATGTAACTTTCAACAAACGACTCCATTTTCGACAGTTATAAGAAAGGTTATGTCGTCAAGTTAGCAGATTACTGAAATGAATATGAACCATACACTTCTCATTCTCATCACACATCTTACAGAATACAGAAGAAGTAACCGATTACATCCATTATAAACCAGCCCTTATTTGCTAACAGATTTGTAGGATTCATATTCTTGAATGAAACCAAACCATTATTTCCAACTGGATAAAATGAGGTTACTCTCAACATAACTCCAAAAATATGCTCATATAGCGCTGACATTTATTGCGCTGTCTGTTTTTCCCCTGGTGTAAGAAGAAGTAAATTTCGTCACGTTGGCAACATGGGTGCGTTTTCCACGGCAGTTAATTGTATGTAAGTACGGTGAACAAAGCTGCACTAATCCTGCTGTTTTGTTAATGTATTTGCCGGGTCGAATCTGACACAGATTTCGCCCGGAACCCGGAAATACGAAAAGAGATTTTGTTCCGTGCTGATTTGAAACGGGAAAATTTTATGATGAAATCTCGGGCTATCCAGATTTTACAAGATCTCTAAGGCCCAGTATTTCAGTACGGGGTTAAAATCTTGGTTACGTGATCCCGTTTAACTTTTAACAGACATTTTAACTCGATATGGGTATTTCAGTATCTAAATCCTGATTAGCTAAACCAGGATTTTGTAACCGATTATTTTGTTGTGTTGGTAGTAAATTTGGAAGTGTCATTCTTGTAGAGCATGCGCAAGTGATTTTTTTTTAAAGTCAGCTGTCAAAACAAGATATCAGACTCTAATCTAATAAAAACAAGTTTCAAAATCTGACCAATCTGACATTTCTTGTTTTTGTGTAAGGTTTTATATAATGGACATACTGACTTCAAGTGAATCTTCGTCTGATTCGGACGATGAACAGATTATAAATTTTATTAATCGTTTGGGACGAGTGTGAAAGATCCCTAAACTACAATATATGCACAAAATTAAACAAATATGCAATATTTTACAAACATATGGAGATAATGCAACATAATTTTATTCATTTTTACTAATAATTGATTTTTATAAATAAAAAATCTGACGTGGCCATCACACAACCTTCCGCCATATCTAGACTTTAAACAGAAATGTATACGTACAATCTGGTGCCCATTTAAAATATACAAATAAAAATCTAAAATATTCAAACACAGAAATTAGTATCACCTGAATCAAAAGATTCATTCACACGAAAACTCGGCTGCTGTGTTGAAGCAATCCTCCGTTCAGTTACTACATTTAATAGCTTACCTACTTATGACTTATATAGCGCTAGTATGCCAACTTGTTACCCGTCTCATCTGTCAATATTTTTTATTTAGAAACAAAAATCAACCGAACATGGATTACAAGATTTCAATGTTTTATTTGATAAATTTATTTTTTAAATTTTACTGCAGTTCTTTAATGCTACCAGATAAAGACAATTTTTTATAACGTAGATTGCAAATAACTTTTCCTCTTATTCTTATTACAAATAAATACTATATTTATCGAAATTAATAGAAATTTTTGACACTTAATCTTTTCAATCTTCAAAAAATATCACTTCCGGTGAAGATATTTGTACCAAAATCTAATGAGCTCTTCCTATTCGTATACAATTGTAAAATACCAAATATCAAAATTTTTGGATAATTCGTATTTGAGTTATCCGACAGACGGCATCGGCCCGGACCACACACATACACACACACACACGCACACATACACACACACACACACGCACACACGCGCACACACACACACACACATACATACATACATACATACATCATCGGGAAACTATCAAAAATAAGTTGTAAGTACCCTAATTCGTGCTCATCCACTAAAACCTCACTACCCGATTTTTTGCATGATTCCAATACCTTCCTTTACAGGTAAGCGGAAGGTAAAAAACTACATTTTCTTAACAATGCACAAGAATATAATAATAATAATAAAAATAAATAAATGAAAATAATATAATAAGGTAGGTGCGGGTAATAAGGCCTAGCTAAGGGAGATTTGAAATAAAATGAAAACTATTTACTTGAATCAACAAATTTGAATGTTATTAAACCTAAACATCAAGTGCTGTCATATATAAACAAAAATGGCAACTTCTGCCGTAAACAAAAAGAAAATTAAACATTTTTAAAAACCTCTTCAGTAGGCCTTATTATACTATAGTAGGATAATAAGGCCTAAGACTTTAACATACATAAATAAACAAAATAGGTTTTTATATTTGGTAATTGAGATCAATAATTAATAATTATGCATTATTCAAGCTAAAGTCTTAAAATTAACAACAAATTTCTTTGTTTAATAGCTATCAGGACACTCAAAATTATCTGTATCATCCGATGACAAGCCGATGCACCCCACTTGTCGCTAGGGATGGGAAAATATCGATATACTTATCGATAAATATCGACATAAACATCAGTCAATATTACTTTTAGTTTGGCGTCGATGTATCGATAACTCGATATTATCGAAATTTTCCGATAATTATCGACATATATCAATAATATCGAGTTATCGATACCAAAAGAAAAGTGATAGCAACTGATGTTCATATCGATATTTATCTTTTGACCACGTATTAGCTCTTCTAATTGCCATGTATTTTTGTGACAATAATTGCAGTTTATACATGATTATGCCATATTTAGTAAGTATAATGATTTGTCTGGATTTATCATAAATAATTATACTCTTAAACATTAAAAATAACAACGTCCGCTGTTTCGTATCAATTTATATAGAAAATATTTATTTTGTATTCACTTTTGAAATTTTATTTTCGTAACGATGATGCTGATTCGTATAATATGTTTCATTTTGTTTCTAGTCTTGTGTTTGAAAAAAATAAACTGCAACTCTTTCGTAAATATTTTTAAATATTTCAGGGATTATTTTATTTTTGTTTTTAATTTTAGATAAGACAGAATAAAATAGAATTTCACCTGAATTATATTCGAGACTGCAAAACTGATAATGACGCAAAGCAAAAATTCTATTTAACGTATTTCAAATATAATAGAACTGCATTTGCAGTGAATCTGAACTGGACTGTCTTAGAACCGTTTGGCGACGATTATAACGTACGTTCTTTTGGAAAAACTAATTTTATACAAACCTGATCCTGATCAATTAAAATGGAATACAGTTAGGCAATCTTAAATTAATTTCTGATTAAGATACACGTTGAACTACGTAAATATAAAGTATCTCATAGAGAATTTTTTGAAGAATTTAATGCAAATCAATATTTCAATTCGTTCAGAAATAACAGCTCAATAAACACAAAAGATACTAAAATTTCACTATTGTCTCTAAAACCTTATGTTTGAATTGTGGCCGAACTAGTAAATGAATACTATTTTATAGCAAATTTTATGCTCTACAATCTCCAATATAACAATTATTGTTTTCATAAGATTAACCATACAAGATAAATAAAGAAAACTAAAAATGGCGGCCGTCTCTGGTACACACTTTGGCACCACTTCTTATAGGAAAGAGAATAGTTTCATTGATATGTATGTCAATTTTCACTCACAAAATGCGTAGTTTTGTACTATAACCGCCGGACTAATTGGAATACAGTTAGGTAATATTAAATTAATTTCTGATTAAGGTACACTTTGAACTACGAAAATGGGGAGACGGCGGTTGGAAGCATAACTTACTAAATATAAATAAAAATAAAGGCTGCAGTTTTATGTACAAATATTTAGGTATAAATGGATTATTCGAAGCTGCAAATATTGAAAAAGGATGCCCAGTTAAACCGGTAAAAATTGTTATGGAAATCTTAATAAAATATCGTAAGAAATAATTATAATACTCTTGTTAGGGATTGTACCACGCTGAAAATTATACAGAAGGTAGTGGTGGTGATTTAGGACCTATGTTTGCATGGCCCGGAAAATTTTACACTTTAACGCAAGTTAAGAAAAATAATAGAATTGAAATTTGTATGGAATGTGAAATAATTATAAACGAAGTGTATACATAAATAAAATAGAAACATAGTTAAAAATGACAAGTTGCATGATTAAGCCTGTGACCTAACTTGTGTATAGCAGCCTCACGTATTGTGCGTCACCAGTATAGATAATCGTCGGCTTGCTGCCAAAATAAGATAAGTTACATTTTAAGACTTTTGAGATATTTGCTTTTTATACTTTAGTATGATAGGAAAAATCAGGTACAAAATAAAACAAATATTTTTTATGAAATACTAAACTTTAATATAAATCTGTACAAAACAGTTGCAAAACAATTAACAAAACTCAACAAATTAAAAAATTATTTTCAAAAAAAACAAAAAAAAATTGCACTTATCTTTTTTTGGCAGTATACGTATTCTCTTATATTTCAACTGTCTCTTCTAATAAACATTCATCAATCATCAGGGTCAGAATCTTCAGCTGCTGGCTCCGGAACTTAATCTTATGCCTCTCTGTAAGTTGGTGTTGGTACTGATTTGTAGCAATGATGAAATTTATTAGGGATAACGTTCGTTTTGCAAAGTTTTAGGAAATCTGTTTTTTTAAACTGATATTGGTCGTATTTTTTGTATGCATTACTATTTTTAATTTCAGTTAATTATATCACAACATGCTTCTTTCGAATCTAAATTACCCATCACCAAATCTGAGTCATAAATAGCTGGTTCGGTATGTGCTTCTACTACGCATGCTCTACTAAAATGTATGTCAAGAAAAACCATACCCATGTTTGTGTATGCCAGATGGCCCTTATTTCGCTATGTAGGTACTACAATTTGTGCAGTAACAGTACCTAAACAACCATCTTTTACATCTGTACGACTCTCCACCATACATAATTTTACATTTCTGGGCTTTTTATTTACACTGCTTTCCTTGTCTGCTAAAAATACATTATGCAAAACATAACTTAACCAATATAAAGATTCTACATATCGTACCTTTATCTTAATTTTTAGTAATCCTTCGTTTCTATTTTTTCTACTGAAAAAACACTTTAAATTCACAAAATTTCACCTCACCGTTCTAACCAACTATACAGTATTTTTAGGTTTATGAATGTATCTATTATTTATTATACTAACAAAACAAGACAAGTGCTCATTTAACACGTGCGCGACTAATTTACCTGGATAAATAATACAAGCAAAATAAGTTAAATACCACATAACTGAACAAATCCTTTATTTCGGCTTACAATAGTACAGCCAAAACCCGATATGTGGTACATATCTTGTTTATGCTCAAAAATAATACACATCAGAAGAAAATCAAACTGTTAAACTAAGATAAATACCATAAAACTTATTTTAGCAGTATAAAAATACGCAAAGTAGAAAAAAAAATCATTATATCTCGAGACAAATTCACTTGTCTTGTTTTGATTGGTCTATAATGCTCTTATTGCACTTAGTCTATTTTGTGCACATGCGTATTACTGTTTTCTGTTCATAGTACAATTATCTGGTTTTGCCAGGACAGAGTTCCTTCAATTTTGGACATAGAACTACACTTAACTCAAAAATGCAAAAAATGTACTTATCTTGTTTTGGCAGCAAGCCGACGATATACAGGATGTCCCAGTTAAGTTGTTCGACATAGGGACCTCGAGAACCGTTACGAAGTTGGTTATATTAGACAAAAGTTGCCCCATTAGGAGGCAAACTTAGAAATGTTTTTGATGTCTCACAAAAATCGCGAAAATGTAAATTTTTCCAATTTCGTTTTCACCTATAACTTTTTAATTTGAATTAATACAAATTTCTAAGGCACTTTTTAATGAGGAATTCACAGCAGCCATCAAAATATTTTTATCACCTACAGGTTTCGAGAAATTCAAACCAAATTCAAAAAAATAGTTGCGGTTTGTTCCGGTTTTCGTAACTGTTCCGGTTCGGTTCGTGTCCCTGAAAACTTTAGACTACGTAATAGCATACTTCTAATTGGCACGTATTTTTGTGACAATTGTAATTTCTGCATGATTATGCCATATTAAGTACAACGATTTGTCTGGATGTATCATAAATAATTATACTCTTAAACATTAAAAATAACAACGTCCGCTGTTTCGTATCAATTTATATAGAAAATATTTATTTTGTATTCACTTTTGAAATTTTATTTTCGTATGATGCTGATTCGTATAATATGTTTAATTTTGTTCCTAGTCTTGTGTTTGGAAAAAATAAACTGCAACTCTTTCGTAAATATTTTTATATGCCTCCGGTCGGCATCGCTAGTTTTTCATATCTCAAAATCCGCCAGAAACTCTTTTTTGCCAGCCTAGGCCGGCAAACAACCGGAAGTTATAGGTTGGCATCTTGTCATTACTACAGTTGTCAAACAGATGTCAATTTTATGCGTTGAATATATTTAAACAAGAATTAACAAGATTTTGACAAATTTTAGACGTAAATCATTAATAGGAACTGAAATAAATATATTTTAAGCTCAAATGCAAGTATTCAGTGCACAATTTTTTAGGTTACGTATAATTATTTTATATTTTTGTAATGAAATCGGCACATAAAATATTGTGTATATTGTACGTCCAGAAACTGTTATGCTAGTACTCGTAATTTGCAAGCCTCGCCTGTGGCTCGGCGTGTCAAAAATATTTGCTCTTGCAAAAGGTCAGTTTCTGGCCTTGTGATACAAATAACTATTATATATTGCAGGGATTTTTTAATTTTAGATAAGACAGAAAAAAACAGAATTTCACATAAATTATGTTTGAAACTGCAAAACTGATAATGACACAGCAATAATTGTATTTTACGTATTTCAAATATAATAGAACTACATTTTCTATCAATTTAAATTGGACTGTCTTAGAACCATTAGACGACGATTATAACGTAAGTTTTTTTGGGAAAACTAATTTTATACAAACCTGATCCATTAAAATGGAATACAGTAATCTTAAATTAATTTCTGATTCAGGTACACGTTGAACTACGAAAATGGGGAAACGGCGGTTGGAAGCATAACTTACTGAATATAAATGAAAATAAATTCTGCAGTTTTATGTATAAATTTCCCTTTAAAATGTGGTTGCAATTACTAGAAGCTGCAAATATTGAAAAAGGTTGCCCAATGAAACCGGTAAAAAATTGTTATGGAAATCTTAATAAAATATCGTAATAAATTATATAATACTCTTGTTAGGGATTTTACCACCTTGAAAATTATGCAGTAGACGCTGCTCTTGATTTAGGACCTATATATGTATGGGCCGGAAAATTTTACACTTTAACGCACGCTAAGAAAAATAATAGAATTGAAATTTGTTTGGAAAGTGAAATAATTATAAATGAAGTGTATACATAAATAAAATAGAAACATAATTAAAAAATAACAATTGAATAATTAGCCTTTGACCTAACTTGTGTGTAGCAGCCTCAGGTACTGTGCGTCACCAGTATAGATATACTGGGTGTCCCAGTTAAGATGATCGACAAGGGGACCTCGAGAACCGTGAGATACAAAGTCGGTGAGATTAGACAAAGTTGTCCCATTAGGAGGCCAATTTAGAAATGTGTTTGTTTTCCCAGAAACATGCATAGGTGACTAGGTATTCGCGAAAATGTAAATTTTGCCAATTTCGTTTTTCATAACTTATTTTGTTTGAATTAGAACAAATTTCTAAGGCAATTTTTAATAAGGAATTCACAGCAGTCCTCAAAATATTTTTATTTCCCACAGGTTTCGAGGAAATTAAAATTAAAATTTTTATAATATGGAACTTATAGTTGTCTTAATAAAGATTTTTTCAACGATAAAAAACACAAGTACATTTCAAAATTGAAATAAAGGCAGAAATTACATAATAATTATTTTTAAATTTTGTTCCGGTTTTCTTTACTGTTCCGGTTCGGTTCGTGTCCCTGAAAACTTTTGACTACGTGTAAACATGTTTCTGATTGGCATGTATTTTTGTGAATATTTTTTGACAGATGGTTTAACCAATCATATTGCGTAATGATGACGTCAAATGACGTAATGCAACCAATAGAATTGAAAATGTAAAATGATGTATCTGACAACATAATTATGTAGATTAGGTTTTATTTTGTTACGTCAGTTACAAAAAATAAATTAATATGTCACATGAAACGTCAAAAATGTTTAGCAATATGAGTCGTTTTAGTAGTATTTTTAACAAATACCATTCGAGATAATAATTTGTTGTCTATTCCACGGCAACTTATTGCAATTTCACTCCACAAAACATCACGGAAAATTCCCCTCAACTTCGTTTCGGGAAATTGTCAGATGATGTTTTGTGTCGTGAAATTGTTAGAAAAAAATTGCCGTGGAAACGACAAAACAATTCTCAAAAAATTATCATCTCTTATGGTATTACCCCTGACTATATCCCACATATTTAGTAAACCAATCATTTGCTTCAATTTTTTAAATTCTGACCATTGACGTACAACATAATATTAGGACACTGCAGCGTAAGTTTGATTAGTTCATATTTTGTGTCTGTTTATTTGAGAAATAGTCTAATAATAAAATATATCTCGGGTCTCATTATTTTGCAGGTAAAATTATTTCTGAAGATTGTTGCTTATAGGTAACATTCCTCGACAAATTGAATGATAAAATCCCTCGCCTTCAGCTCGAGATTTTGATCAAGTAATTTGTCTCGGAAATTTTATCAAGCAACAATCTTTTGATATAGATTTTACCAGCAAAATAATGGACCCTTGATATATTACTATTGACAATACAATTGCGATTTATGTATAATTATGCTATATTAAGTATAATTTGTCTGGATTTATCATAAATAATTATCCTCTTAAACATTAGCAATAACAACGTCCGCTGTTTCGTATCAATTTATATAGAAAATATTTATTTTGTATTCGCTTTTGTTATTTCATTTTCGTAACGATGATGCTGATTCGTATAATATGTTTCATTTTGTTTCTAGTCTTGTGTTTGGAAAAAATAAACTGCAACTCTTTCGTAAATATTTTTGTATATTGCAGGGATTATTTTATTTTCGTTTTTAATTTTAGATAAGACAGAATAAAACAGAATATCACTTAAATTATATTCGAGACTGCAAAACTGATAATGATGCACAGCAAAAATTCTATTTAACGCATTTCAAATATAATAGAACTACATTTGCTGCGAATCTGAACTGGACTGTCTTAGAACCATTAGACGACGATTATAACGTAAGTTTTATTAGGAAAACTAATTTTATACAAAACTGATCAATTAAAATGGCATACAGTTAGGCAATCTTAAATTAATTTCTGATTAAGATACACGTTGAACTACGAAAATATAAAGTATCTCATAGATATTTTTTTAAAGAATTTAATGCATGTCAATATTTCAATTCGTTCAGAAATAACAGCTCAATAAACACAAAAAATACTAAAATTTCACTATTGTCTCTAAGAGATTATGTTTGAATTGTGGCCGAACTAGTGCTCTCGAAATGTTGAAAATTAAGTATGTAGCAAAAAATTATATAAGAAATCGAATGCCGAAGACCGGAAGTCGATATCTTGATTCATTCGAAAATAAAAGCTTTTTTGTTTGAAAAGACAAAATTACGTTTTTGTTGAAAATGACTAGAAATAAATTATTGTTCAAATATATTTTCACGATTTTCTCGAGAACTGTACTGTGTACTACTTACAGAAAAAATGAATACTATTTTACCTATAGCAAATTTTATGCTCTACAATCTCCTATATAACAATTATTGTTTTCGTAATATTAACCATACAAGATAAATAAAGAAAACCAAAAATGGCGGCCATCTCTGGTACACACGTTGGCACCACTTCTTATAGGAAAGAGAATAGTTTAATTGATATGTATGCCAGTTTTCACTCACAAAATGCATAGGTTTGTCCTATAACCGCCGGACTAAATGGAATACAGTTAGGTAATCTTAAATTAATTTCTGATTAAGGTACACGTTGAACTACGAAAATGGGGAGACGGCGGTTGGAAGCATAACTTAATAAATATAAATAAAAATCTAGGCTGCAGTTTTATGTACAAATATTTAGGTATGAATGGGATATTCGAAGCTGCAAATATTGAAAAAGGATGCCCAATTAAACCGGTAAATATTGTTATGAAAATCTTAATAAAATATCGTAAGAATTATATAATACACTTGTTAGGGATCTTACCACGCTGAAAATTATACAATAGGCAATGCTGCTGATTTAGGACCTATGTATGCATGGCCTGGAAAATTTTACACTTTAACGCAAGTTAAGAAAAATAATATAATTGAAATTTGTATAGAAAGTGAAATAATTATAAATGAAGTGTATACATAAATAAAATACAAACATAGTTAAAAATGACAACTTGTCTGATTAAGCCTTTGACCCAACTTGTGTGTAGCAGCCTCACGTACTGTGCGTCCCAGTTTTATTTTTTATTTTATTTAAAATAGGCCACTCAACAGGACAAAGTCCCAATGATAGATTATATTATAATGATAATTATAATGATTTGTCTGGATTTATCATAAATAATTATACTCTTAAACATTAAAAATAACAACGTCCGCTGTTTCGTATCGATTTATATAGACTTTATTTATTTTGTATTCACTTTTGAAATTTTATTTTCGTAACGATGATGCTGATTCGTATAATATGTTTCATTTTGTTTCTAGTCTTGTGTTTGGAAAAAATAAACTGCAACTCTTTCGTAAATATTTTTATATATTGCAGGGATTTTTTATTTTCGTTTTTAATTTTAGATAAGACAGAAAAAAATAGATTTTCACATAAATTATGTTCGAGGCTGCAGAACTGATAATGACTCACAGTAAAAAGTGTATTTCACGTATTTTAAATATAATAGAACTACATTTTCTATCAATTTAAATTGGACTATCTTAGAACCATTAGACGACGATTATAACGTAAGTTTTTTTGGGAAAACTAATTTTATACAAACCTGATCCATTAAAATGGAAAAAGTTAGGTAATCTTAAATTAATTTCTGATTAAGGTACACATTGAACTACGAAAATGGGGAGACGGCGGCTGGAAGCATAACTTACTAAATATAAATAAAAATAAAGCCTGCAGTTTTATGTATAGATTTCCCTTTGGATTGTGGTTACAATTACTAGAAGCTGCAAATGTTGAAAAAGGATGCCCAATTAAACCGGTAAAAATTGTTATGGAAATCTTAACAAAATATCGGAAATTATATAATACTCTTGTTAGGGATTTTACCACTTGGAAAATTATGCAGTAGACAGTGGTGCTGATTTAGGACCTATATTTGTATGGCCCGGAAAATTTTACATTTTAACGCACGCTAAGAAAAATAATAGAATTTATGTTTGTTTAGAATGTGAAATAATTATAAATGAAGTGTATACATAAATAAAATAGAAACATAATTTAAAATAACAATTGCATAATTAGCCTTTGACCTAACTTGTGTGTAGCAGCCTCACGTACTGTGCGTCACCAGTATAGATATACAGGCTGTCCCAGTTAAGTTGTTTGACATGGGGATCTCGAGAACCGTAAGAGATACGAAGTTGGTTAGATTAGACAAAAGTTGTCCCATTAGGAGGCCAATTTAGAAAAATTTTTTTTCCCAAAAAAATGCATAGGTGACTAGGTATTCGCGATAATGTAAATTTTGCAAATTTCTTTTTTCATAACTTTTTTTTTTGTTTGAATTAGTACAAATTTTTAAGGCACTTTTTTTATAAGAAATTCACAGCTGTCCTCAAAATATTTCATCTCCTACAGGTTTCGAGAAATTTAAAATTAAAATTTTTATATGGAGGTCATAGCTGTCTTAATAAAGATTTTTTCAACAATAAAAAACACATGTACATTCAAAATTAAAATAAAGGCAGAAATTACATAATAATTATTTTTAAATTTTGTTCCGGTTTTCTTTATTGTTCCGGTTCGGTTCGTGTCCCTGAAAACTTTTGACCACGTGTAAACATATTTCTGATTGGCATGTATTTTTGTGATTATTTCCCACAAATTAAGTACACCAATCATTTACTTCAATTTTTTAAATTCTGACCATTGACGTACATAATATATTCCGGAAAAATTGTAAAAATGCCCTAGGGATTGTTCAAGTGGCAATTTTCCCGTTACATTGCTATTACTACCCAATACGACAATTTTATTGATTTTGTATTGTTTTAATTGAAATTAAAAGTGTCAAATGCATTTTTTTGTGACAGCTTCTTACGCTGAAATAAAAAATATCAAATATAACGCCAAAAATACAGTTACGTCAAAACCTTTAGTTTGGAACCAATTACTTGTGAAACAAAAGAAACAACTGTTTAGCACAAAAAATTAGTCTTGATTTAAAAACACGAAAAATTCTAGTCGATCTGCAAAAGTGTCAAATTTTGCTCACTTCGGCATTAGAACACATTTAATAATAAAAATATTAGGACACTGCAGCATAAGTTCGATTAGTTCATATTTTGTGTCTGTTTATTTGGGAAATAGTCTAATAAAATATATCTCGGGTCTCATTATTTTGCAGGTAAAATTATTTCTGAAGATTGTTGCCTCGACAAATTTAATGATAAAATCACTCGCCTTCAGCTCGAGATTTTGATCAAGTCATTTGTCTCGGAAATGTTATCAAGCAACAATATTGTGAAATAAATTTTACCAGCAAAATAATGGTCCCTTGATTACTATTGACAATTGCAATTTATGTATAATTATGCCATATTAAGTATAATTTGTCTGGATTTATCATAAATAATTATACTCTTAAATATTAAAAATTGCAACGTCCGCTGTTTCGTAACGACTTATATAAAAAATATTTATTTTGTATTCACTATTGAAATTGTATTTTCGTAACGATGATGCTGATTCGTATAATATGTTTAATTTTGTTTCTAGTCTTGTGTTTGGAAAAAATAAATTGCAACTTTTTCGTAAATATTTTTATATATTGCAGGAATCATTTAATTTTAGTTTTTAATTTTAGATAAGACAGAAAAAAACAGACTTTCACATAAATTATATTCGAGACTGCAAAACTGATAATGATGCACAGCAATATATGAATTTAACGTATTTCAAATATAATAGAACCACATTTTCTGCCAATTTAAATTGGACTGCCTTAGAACCATTTGGCGACGATTATAACGTAAGTAATTTTATACAAACGTGATCCATTAAAATGGAATAAAGTTAGGTAATCTTAAATTAATTTCTGATTAAGACACACATTGAACTACGAAGATGGGGAGACGGCGGTTGGAAGCTTCGAGCATATACTGACTAGAGAAGTAATTCCCTATACCAATGCATTGCTTGTTGTGATCGGAAGATATGCAGTAGGAGGGACTTGCGGGGCTGGAAGTCATGGTGTATTGCGGGCAGCGTTTTGCTGTTATTCTTTGTTACTTCTTGTCACACATGTCATTTTATTTAACCTTAAGTTCTGCGTTTACTTTGTGAAAAGCTTTATGAGGTTTTGTGAGTATTATTTTACTTTGTGGAATAATACTAAGAAATTACGCATCCCTCAATACATCACGGCTTCCGACCCCGCAAATCTCCCCCACCGCATATCTTCCGATCACAACAAACGCCGTAACGCGGTCTCTAGTCAGTATATGCTCGAAGGTTGGAAGCATAACTTACTAAATATAAATCAAAATAAAGCCTGTAGTTTTATGTATAAATTTACCATTTCAAGTTGGGCGCATTTACTAGCAGCTGCAAATATTGAAAAAGGATGCCCAATGAAACCGGTAAAAACTGTTCTTCATAAAATATAGTAAGACATATATAATAAGTACTCTTGTTAGGGATCTTACAACGTTGAAAATTATGCAGTAGACGGTGGTGCTGACTTAGGACCTATGTTTATATGGACCGGAAAATTTTTCTTTTTTGCGCAAATTAAGAAAAATAATAGAATTGATATTTGTGTAGAATGTGAAATAATTATAAATGAAGTGTATACATAAATAAAATAGAAACAGAGTTAAAATGACAACTTGCATGATTAAACCTTTGACCTGACTTGTGTGTAGCAGCCTCACGTACTGTACGTCACCAGTATAGATATACAGGGTGTCCCAGTTAAGTTATTGACATTGACATTTACTTATAATTATTTATAAGTTGTTCGACATGAGGACCTCGAGAACCGTAATAGTCCAGTCAACGAAGGATCATTTTGGGCAAATGACGGTTCAAAATCCGAAAGTTTTGAAACTTTGTAGCATTGTTCGGGAAGGTCTAGTAATGAACATATCAAAAGTCCTGACCCGTAGGTGGTGAGCGGGGGCGTGGGGACCACAAAATGGCTGCCAAAATCTGGTTTTTCTATAATATCTCGTTATCGCTGCATTGTAGAGTACAAGTACTTATTACAAAGTTGTAGAGAATAAAATTTGCTACAATTTTGATATAAAACAATTTTTCCCCAGATCAATGGTTCGCAAGTTATGATAAAGACAAGCGGAGCGTTTTGTTTGCTCTTTGCAAAAATGTTGAATTTTTCCTATTGCAACTGTAACTTTCAAACAGATGAACATATCGACTTCCGGTTTTAAATATTCAATTTAGCAGACATTTTTCTATCCAAATTAAAATTTTCAGATTTTGGGGACCCTTGTATAGCAACATTTTTAACAAAAAATGTAAATAATTTTTAACTTTTTTTCTTTAATTTTTGTGATTTTCTTACTATAATTTCTGAACTAATTGAGATAATGACCTCCGGTTTTCGGAATTGAATTTCTTAGACAATTTCCTATAATATACATTATATTAAAATTTTTTATAGGCCTTGGTTAAGCTAAAATTTTAAGTTTTTTTCGAAGAGAAAATGGTAAAATTTTGGCATTTTAAAAATTTCTTGTGTTTAATCAGCTCTGTATTATAAACGAATTGAGATTGAGATTTCATATTATTGATGAATAAAATCTGAGTAGGACTGAACAATATTACAAGACTATTATTGACTGGACTATAATATAGAGCTTATTAAACAAAAGAAATTTTAAAAATATCAAAATTTTACCATTTTCTCTTTGGCAAAAACTTTAAATTTTAGCTTAACCAAGGCCTATAAAAAATTTAATATAATGTATATTATAGGAAACTGTCTAAGAAATTCAATTCCGGAACCCGAAAGTCGATATCTCAATTAGTTTATAATATAGAGCTGATTAAACACAAGAAATATTTAAAATGCCAAAATTTTACCAATTTCTCTTCGAAAAAAACTTAAAATTTTAGCTTCACCAAGGCCTATAAAAAATTTTAACATAATGTATATTATAGGAAATTGTCTAAGAAATTCAATTCCGGAACCCGGAAGTCGATATCTCAATTCGTTTATAATATAGAGCTGATTAAACACAAGAAATTTTTAAAATGCCAAAATTTTACCATTTTCTCTTCGAAAAAAACTTAAAATTTTAGCTTAACCAAGGCCTATAAATTTTTTTAATATAATGTATATTATAGGAAATTGTCTAAGAAATTCAATTCCGGAAACCGGAGGTCATTATCTGAATTAGTTCAGAAATTATAGTAAGAAAATCACAAAAATTAAAGAAAAAAAATTAAAAATTATTTACATTCTTTGTTAAAAATGTTGCTATACAAGGGTCCCCAAAATCTGAAAATTTTAATTTGGATAGAAAAATGTCTGCTAAATTGAATATTTAAAACCGGAAGTCGATATGTTCATCTGTTTGAAAGTTACAGTTGCAATAGGAAAAATTCAACATTTTTGCAAAGAGCAAACAAAACGCTCCGCTTGTTTTTATCATAACTTGCGAACCATTGATCTGGGGAAAAATTGTTTTATATCAAAATTGTAGCAAATTTTATTCTCTACAACTTTGTAATAAGTACTTGTACTCTACAATGCAGCGATAACGAGATATTATAGAAAAACCAGATTTTGGCAGCCATTTTGTGGTCTCTACGCCCCCGCTCACCACCTACGGGTCAGGACTTTTGATATGTTCATTACTAGACCTTCCCGAACAATGCTACCAAGTTTCAAAACTTTCGGATTTTGAACCGTCATTTTTCCTATTTTGACTGGACTATAAGAGATACGAAGTTGGTTAGATTAGACAAAAGTTGCTCCATTATGCCCATGCCACACCAGCGTGGCACGAAGCACGGTGCTCGATGTGGCATTTTGCTTCGTTCAAAGCTGTCAAAAGGGTGTCACACCTGTATAGCAAAATGCCATACGAAAATTTGTATATTGCTATCTTCACTTCGTACTTTGAAGGTTTTTGAAAATTATTTTTGACAGCTGAGAATTAAAATTCATCAATTTTTTGTTTTAATTAAATCAATAATTAGTTCATATATTTACAAAAGCTTAAAGTGTTATATTCTTATTATCTAATTACTTACTGTTACTATTTTGACATCAATTATTCACCAAATGTCAAAAATTATATTGACGACTCACTGTGAAATCAGCAACAAATTTCCCTACGTCAAAATGCTCGATGGAATAGCGGCGATAAATTTTTACGTTATTCATTTTTTTCCATCGAGCACCGTGCTTCGTGCCACGCCGGTGTGACATGGGCATTAGGAAGCCAACTTAGAAATGTTTTTGTTTTCCCACAAAAATGCATAGGTGACTAGATACTCGCGAAAATATAAATTTTTCCAATTTCGTTTTTCATAACGAGGAATTCACAGTAGTTCTTCAGTCCAGGCAGAAATTATATAATAATGATTTTTAAATTTGTTCCGGTTTTCGTAACTGTTCCGGTTCGGTTCGTGTCCCTGAAAACTTTTGACTACGTGTAAGCATACTTCTGATTGGCATGAATTTTTGTGACAATAACAATTTATGTATAATTATGCCATATTAAGTATAATTTATCTGGATTTATCATATATAATTATACTCTTAAACATTAAAAATAACAACGTCCGCTTTTTCGTATCAATTTATATAGAAAATATTTATTTCGGATTCGCTTTTGTAATTTAATTTTCGTAACGATGATGCTGATTCGTATAATATGTTTCATTTTGTTTCTAGTCTTGTGTTTGGAAAAAATAAACTGCAACTTTTTCGTAAATATTTTTATATATTGCAGGTATTATTTTATTTTCGTTTTTAATTTTAGTTAAAACAGAGAAAAACAGAATATCACATAAATTATGTTCGAGACTGCAAATCAGATAACGACGCACAGCAAAATTGAATTGATCGTATTTCAAATATAATAGAACTGCATTTGCTATGAATATGAACTGGACTGTCTTAGAACCAGTAGGCGATGAATTTAACGTAAGTTTTTTTTAGGAAAACTAATTATATATAAATCTGATCCATTAAAATGAAATACAGTTAGGTAAATTGATATTAATTTCTGATTAAGATACACATTGAACTACAAAAATGGAGAGACGGCGGTTGGATGAAAAACTTACTAAATATAAATAAAAATAAGGGCTGCAGTTTTATGTATAAATATTCCGGTGAAAATTGGTTGCGGTTAATAGAAGCTGCAAATATTGGAAAAGGATGCCCAATTAAACCGGTAAATATTGTTACGGAAATCTTAATAAAATATCGTAAAAAATATAATACTCTTGTTAGGTATCTTACCACGTTGAAAATTATGCAGTAGACAGTGGTGATCAATTAGCACCTATGTATGCATGGCCCGGAAAATTTTACGTTTTAGCGCACGGTAAGAAAAATAATAGAATTGATGTTTGTGTAGAATGTGAAATAATTATAAATGATGTGTATACATAAATAAAATAGAAACAGAGTTATAAATGACAAGTTGCATGATTAAGCCTTTGACCTAACTTGTGTGTAGCAGCCTCACGTACTGTGCGTCACCAGTATAGATATACAGGGTGTCCCAGTTAAGTTGTTCGACATGGGGATCTCGAGAACCGTAAGAGATACGAAGTTGGTTAGATTAGACAAAAGTTATCCCATTAGGAAACCAATTTAGAAATGTTTTTGTTTTACAAAAAAAAATGCATAGGTAACTATAGATATTTGCAAATATGTAAATTTTGTCAATTTAGTTTTTCGCTTAAAACTTTTTTGTTTGAATTAGTACAAATTTATAAGGCACTTTTTAACGAGGAATTTACAGCAGGCCTCAAAATATTTTTATCTCTTACAGATTTTGTGAAATTCAAACCAAATTCACAAAAATAGCTGCGGTTCGTTCCGGTTTTCGTAACATCCGGTTCGGTTCGTGTCCCTGAAAACTTTTGACTACGTGTAAGCATCAAACTAATTGTTATGTATTTTTGGGACGATTGTAATTTCTGCCTGATTATGCCATATTAAGTATAACGATTTGTCTGGATTTATCATAAATAATTATACTCTTAAACATTAAAAATAACAACGTCCGCTGTTTCGTATCAATTTATATAGATAATATTTATTTTGTATTCACGTTTGAAATTTTATTTTCGTAACGATGATGCTGATTCGTATAATATGTTTAATTTTGTTTCTAGTCTTGTGTTTGGAACAAATAAACTGCAACTCTTTCGTAAATACTTTTTTATATTGCAAGGATTATTTTATTTTCGTTTTTAATTTTAGATAAGACAGAAAAAAACAGAATATCACTTAAATTATGTTCGAAACTGCAAAACTGATAATGACGCACAGAAAAAATTGTATTTATCGTATTTCAAATATAATAGAACTACATTTGCTATTAATCTGAACTGGACTGTCTTAGAACCATACGACGACAATTATAACGTAAGTTTTTTGGGAAAATTGATTTTATACAAACCTGATCCTGATAAATGGAATACAGTTAGGTAATCTTAAATTAATTTCTGATTAAGACACACGTCGAACTACGAAGATGGGGAGACGGCGGTTGGAAGTATAACTTACTAAATATAAATCAAAATAAAGCCTGCAGTTTTATGTATAAATATGCCCCTGTAAATTGGTTGCATTTACTAGAAGCTGCAAATATTGGAAAAGGATGCCCAGTTAAACCGGTAAAAATTGTTATGGAAATATTAATAAAATATCGTAAGAATTATATAATACTCTTATTAGGGATTTTACCACGTTGAAAATTATGCAGTGGACAGTGGTGATTATTTAGGACCTATATATGCATGGCCCGGAAAATTTTACATTTTAATACAAGATAAGAAAAATAATAGAATTGATACTTGTATAGAATGTGAAATAATTGTAAATGAAGTGTATACATAAATAAAATTGAAACAGAGTTATAAAATGACAAGTTGCATGATTAAGCCTTTGACCTAACTTATATGTAGCAGCCTTACGTACTGTGCACTGTGCGTCACCAGTATAAGATATACTGGGTGTCCCAGTTAGAACCGTAGATTAGACAAAAGTTGCCCCATTAGGAGACCAATTTAGAAATGATTTTGTTTTCCCACTAAAATGCAAAAGTGCATTTCCGCGAAAATGTAAATTTTTCCAATTTCGTTTTTCACCTATAACTTTTTTGTTTAAATTAGTACAAATTTTTAATTTGCACGTTCTATGCACTTTTTATCGAGGAATTCACAGCAGTCCTCAAAATATTTTTATCTCTTACAGATTTCGAGAAATTCAAACCAAATTAAAATTTTCATATGGAGCTCATAGTTGGTTATCGTCTATTAGATATTTTTTCTCTTCTCAACGATAATAAAACTCAAGTACATTGATATTCAAATAAAGGCAGATAGAAATTACATAATAATTTTTTAATTTATTGTTTTATTGATAAATTATAGAAATATCGATAAAATAATCATAATTATAACACATTGGATTGGAGTAATTATGAGTGATAAATAAAAGAAGTATTGTCTCATTAAAAAAAAAGTAAGTTTTTTTCCATTTAGTAGTATCAAAGCGTAAACTGGGAAACCACGTTTTGAACATAATCAATTAAAAACATATTTTTGCGGTATTTTCTTATTTTATCTTATATTTACTTTATTCTTATTTAGCTAGTGAAAAAATATTAATAAAAAAAATTAGTAAAAAATGGAAAAATGAAATCCAAAATGCGATGTAAGTTTGTGGCTAAACGAGACACTTGTTTTTTATGCCTTTATGCTACACATAAAAAATTTCTGCATACATGGTTTGGTAGAAATAAATTTTAAAAATTGTCCATAGTTTTGAAAAGAATGTCATTTCTATTCAGTTAAACAATTGCCATTTTCTCACTTACAATTTTATTTCGATATATAAAAATATATCTAGAAAATACTACCAAATATTTTGCGTAAAATGTGCTTTTAAAAATGTGTACAACTTCTTGAGAAAAGCTACAAAATCAAAATTTCTGATGCAATAGTGTCGTTTACCTAAATATTTTTCCCGATCTGCTGTTTTGCCAATGCAACCCTAATTACAGAAATACTCACTGGGTTGTCTATAACTGTGACAACTATGAACAGATAATAATACAATGCATTGAAATGATTTATGAGTACTCTTGCTTTGTAAGTTGTTCATAGCTGCGATATAAGAATTTGGCATAAAATCTAAAAATAAGTATATTAGTTGTCTTGAATAAAAATAGCTGCGGTTCGTTCCGGTTTTCGTTACTGTTCCGGTTCGGTTCGTGTCCCTGAAAACTTTTGACCACGTAATAGCATACTTCTGATTGGCATGCATTTTTCAGGTAATGACAATTTATGCATGATTATTATGACATATAAGTATAATGATTTTTGTCATTATCATAAATAATTAAACAGACATTAAAAATAACAACGTCCGCTTTTTCGTATCAATTTATATAGAAAATATTTATTTTGTATTCGCTTTTGTTATTTCATTTTCGTAACGATGATGCTGATTCGTATAATATGTTTCATTTTGTTCCTAGTCTTGTGTTTCGAAAAAATAAACTGCTCTTTCGTAAATATTTTTATATATTGCAGGGATTTTTAATTTTCATTTTTAATTTTAGATAAGACAGAAAAAAACAGAATTTCACATAAATTATATTCGAAACTGCAAAACTGATACTGACGCACAGCAAAAATTCTATTTAACGTATTTCAAATATAATAGAACTACATTTGCTGTGAATCTCAATTGGACTGTTTTAGAACCAATAGGCGACAATTATAATGTAAGTTTTTTTTTTTGAGAAAACTAATTTTGTACAAACCTGATTTAAAAAAAAAATTCTGATGAAGATACACATTGAACTACGAAAATGGGGAGACGGCGGTTGGAAGCATAACTTACTCAATATAAATAAAAATAAAGCCTGCAGTTTTATATGTAAATATGCCCCTGCAAATTGGTTGCATTTACTAGAAGCTGCAAATATTGAAAAAAGATGCCCAGTTAAACCGGTAAACATTGTTATGAAAATCTTAATAAAATTAAAATATCATAAGAATTATATACCTATATTCTTGTTAGGGATTTTACCACGTTGAAAATTATGCAGTAGACAGTGGTGCTGATTTAGGACCTATAATTGCATGGCCCGGAAAATTTTATGTTTTAGCGCACGGTAAGAAAAATAATACACTTGATATTTGTGTAGAATGTGAAATAATTGTAAATGAAGTGTATACATAAATAAAATAGAAACAGAATTAAAAATAACTACTTGCATGATTAAGCCTTTGCCCTAACTGATGTGTAGCAGCCTCACGTACTGTGTGTCACCAGTATAGATAGGTATATGATAATTGTAATTTCTGCATGATTATGCCATATTAAGTATATCGATTTGTTTTTTTTATTACATATTAAGTATAATGATTTGTCTGGATTTATCATAAATAATAATTATATTCTTAAACATTAAAAATATCAACTTCCGCTGTTTCGTATCAATTTATATAGAAAATATTTATTTTTTATTCACATTTGTAATTTTATTTTCTTAACAATGATGCTGATTCGTATAATATGTTTCTTTTTATTTCTAGTTTTGAGTTTGGAAAAAATAAATTGCAACTTTTTCGTAAATATTTTTATTTATTGCAGGGATTTTTTATTTTCGTTTTTCATTTTAGATAAGACAGCAAAAAACAGAATATCACATGAATTATTTTCGAGACTGCAAAACTGATAATGACTCACAGCAAAAAATGTATTTAACGTATTTCAAATATAATAGAACTACATTTGCTATTAATTTTAATTGGACTGTCTTAGAACCATTAGACTCCTCGTAACGTAAGTTTTTTTTGGGAAAACTAATTTTATACAAACGTGATCAATTAAAATTAGTCCTGTGATTATAGGACAAAACTATGTATTTTGTGATTAAAGTGTGAACATTAGCATACATGTCAATTAAACAATTCTCTTTCATATAAGAAGTCGTGCCAAAGTATTAAGTATCAGAGGCGGTCGCCATTTTTAGATTTCTTTATTTATCTCATTTCTCATACATTAAATATTATGAGAAAAATTGTTACCTACTTATAAGAACATAAAATTTGCTATAAAATGGTATATAATTTTTTTCTGTAAGTAGTTTAAATAGTAAAAATTAGTAAAATCGTAAAACTATATTTAAACAATTTCTTGTCAGTTTCAACAAAAGCGCAATTTTGACTTTTATTTTCGAATTAATCAAGATATCGACTTTAGGTCTTCAGCATTCGATTTCTAAGATATTTTTTAACGTTTAACGTTTCGGGTGCTCAGAAATAACAGCTCAATAAACACAAAAAATACTAAAATTTCACTATTGTCTCTAGGAGATTATGTTTGAATTGTGGCCGAACTAGTGCTCTCGAAATGTTCAAAATTAAGTATGTAGCAAAAAATTATATAAGAAATCGAATGCCGAAGAACGGAAGTCGATATCTTGATTCAATCGAAAATAAAAGCTTTTTTTGTTGGAAAAGACAAAATTACGTTTTTGTTGAAAATGACTAGAAATTATTGTTTAAATATATTTTCACGATTTACTCGAGAACTGTACTACTTACAGAAAAAATGAATATACCATTTTATAGCAAATTTTATGCTGTACAATGTACTATATAATTTTTTTTTTTCGTATTATTAACCATACAAGATAAACAAAGAAAACTAAAAATGCCGGTACACACTTTGGCACCACTTCTTATAGGAAAGAGAATAGTTCAATTGATATGTATGCCAATTTTCACTCACAAAATGCATAGTTGTGTCCTATAACCGCCGGACTAAATGGAATACAGTTAGGTAATGTTAAATTAATTTCTGATTAAGGTACACGTTGAATTACGAAAATGGGGAGACGGCGGTTGGAAGCATAACTTACTCAATATAAATGAAAATAAAGTCTGCAGTTTTATGTACAAATATTTAGCTGCAAGTGGGTTATTCGAAGCTGCAAATATTGAAAAAGGATGCCCAGTTAAACCGGTAAAAATTGTTATGGAAATCTTAATAAAATATCGCAAGAAATAATTATAATACTCTTGTTAGGGATTTTACCACGCTAAAAATTATGCAGTAGACGGTGGTACTGGTTTATCACCTTTATTTGCATGGCCCGGAAAATTTTACACTTTAATGCAAGTGAAGAAAAATAATAGAATTGATGTTTGTATAGAATGTGAAATAATTATAAATGAAGTGTATACATAAATAAAATAGAAACATAAAAAACAACAATTGCATAATATTAGCCTTTGACCTAACTTGTGTGTAGCAGCCTCACGTACTGTGCATCACCAGTATAGATATACAGAATGTCCCAGTTAAGTTGTTCGACATGGGGACTTCGAGAACCGTAAGAGATACGAAGTCGGTTAGATTAGACAAAAGTTGCCCCATAAGGAGGCCAACTTAGAAATGTTTTTGTTTTCGCAAAAATGTAAAAATTGCCAATTTCGTTTTTCATCTATTACTTTTTTTGTTTGAATTTTTTGGGCACTTTTTAACGAGGAATTCACAACAGTCCTTAAAAAAATGTTTATCTCATACAGGTTTCGAGAAATTCGAACCAAATTAAAATTTTCATATAGAGCTTATAGTTGTTGTCTATGACCCGTCTTAATAGAGATTTCTTTAACGATAAAAACACAAGTAGTACATTCAAAATTAAAATTAAGGCAGAAATTTCATAATCATTATTTTAAAATTCGGTTCCGGTGTTCGTAACTGTTCCAGTTCGGTTCGTGTCCCTGAAAACTTTTGACCACGTAATGGCATACTTCTAATTTTTGTAACAATTGCAATTTATACATGATTATGTCACATAAGTATAACGATTTGTCTGGATTTATCCTAAATAATTATACTTTTAAACATTAAAAATAACAACGTCCGCTGTTACATATCAATTTATAGCGAAAATATTTATTTTGTATTCACTTTTGAAATTTATTTTCGTAACGATGATGCTGATTCGTATAATATGTTTCATTTTGTTTCTAGTCTTGTGTTTGGAAAAAATAAATTGCAACTCTTTCGTAAATATTTTTATATATTGCAAGGATTATTTTATTTTCGTTTTCAATTTTAGATGATACAGAATAAAACAGTATTTCACATAAATTATATGCGAGATTGCAAAACTGATAATGACGCACAGCAAAAATTGTATATAACGTATTTCAAATATAATAGAACTGCATTTGCTAAGAATCTGAACTGGACTGTCTTAGAACCATTAGACGATGATTATAACGTAAGTTTTTTTGGGAAAACTAATTTTATACAAACCTGAACCGTTAAAATGGAAAACAGTTAGGTAATCTTAAATTAATTTCTGCTTAAGATACACGTTGAACTACGAAAATGGGGAGACGGCGGTTGGAAGTATAACTTACTAAATATAAATAAAAATAAAGGCTGCAGTTTTTACTTCCTTGTACGAAGTAAGGAAGTATTGTAATCGCGAAAAATTTCGGTTCTCAGATTTTGACGGAAATATCCGTTTTGACCTTTTCTGAATCCATTATGACTAGTTTCGACGTGACGTCTGTACGTACGTACGTACGTACGTACGTACGTACGTACGTACGTACGTACGGACGTATGTGTGTCGCATAACTCAAATACGGTTAGACGTAGAAAGTTGAAATTTTGTATTTAGGACTGTTATAGCATCTAGTTGTGCACCTCCTATTTTTGGTTTCAGTCTACAAACCGGAAGTAGTACTTTTTAAAAATATTTCGATAAATATTTAATTTAAGACAATTTTGTTTATATTAAATGAAAGATTGTGTGATTATTACCTACAATCGGTATTTTATAAATATTTTTGTATCTGGTATCATTTAAGAATAATTATTAAAGTATATATTTATAATTTAATATTTCGGTATCTTGTACTCCATGATCGATTAACATTTGTTACTTGGCCAAATAATATTTGTCAAAAGGTTAAAAAAACGCAACTCAATTATCTGTCACTTTCAGTTATATAAACGTCAAAATATACTATTTCGATTTCAATAATTGTTGAGTGATGCATGAAAATTTTTGTTATAAGCATATAAATTGAGATGGTAAGTAATAATGATAATATATAAATAGAATATAAATTTTAATATACTATTTTTAGTAGGTAAGAGTTTCGCGAAAGTCGAAGTTATTCATATATTGTTATTATATTATTGATTGTATTACTCTGTTGAATATTAACTGATAAAATAAATATTTTGTACCTAATGCAATGATTTATTATTTCTTTCATAAATTGAAATAAATAATTTGTATGAGATTCGTAGGTATACGTCAAGCTTGGGAATTTATATTGCTTATATTTATCTTATTACAATCAATAGATGGCACTATATAAATGATAACAAAATATAACTAGGTTGACATTTGAACATTATAGTTATTTATCATTATGATCCACCACATCTCCTCAAAATGAACAATTAATCAAATACGATTAAAAATTTACAATTGACGGGGCATAAATGATGGCAAAGTGGCAATACATTGTTGACGTTTACGAAGAGAACATAGAGGAAGAAAGTGTTTGCTGATGTAATGTATTTCTATATTTAAATTTATATTACACACATTTATTATAAATATTTTCAGCATAATGTGAAATACAATTTAGAGAAAATAATTATGGTACAATAAATGCATGTAATAAAAATTTTAATATCGAAATACATTAAATCAGCAAATTACAACTGCTAGGAGTAGCGTTCAATCTAATATAGAAGATTCCTGGGATTCCTGTCCTATTTCTTGTTTATGTTCCCCCCCCCCATCTCTTAAATTAGTTAATAGTGCCGCGTATAGATGGCGACAGAATCAACATGATAAATTCAAAATAGCAGGCTCGTGTCTTCAATATTCTTTATTGTTTTGTGACTTCAATTTCAATATTTCAATACTAATGAGAAGCATCTGTGCTGGATTAGTGTAATAGAGAAATATCCATTGCTTTCAGTTTATGTAAGTATGAGAAAAATAGTATAATAACGGCGGATATATGGTTAGTACGAAATTTGTCACATAAATCGTCCAAATAAATAAATTATTTTTAACTGTTTACTGATAGACATGAAAAATAAAACATAAATTGAGTTATTAGAATGTGACAGTTTGCGTTGTTATTTTTCATTGCACTCTATATAAAAAGCTAAAAATGGACATTTTGATTACGTATATCTCGAGACAGAAACGTACTATATCAATAAATCAAGCCTTGTTAAACGCAGTTTTTAGTTATAAACAACTTTTTTATATATATACAATTTTATTCAAAATTAGCACTGAGAACGCTAAAATGGGAAAGAAACAGTCACACCGGCGAAAGAAGGATAACAAGAAAATAAAAATTACAGCGAGACGAAAACAAGATGACAAATATAAAGAGGAAGAAAAAGTTGCCAACAAAAAAAGAATACAGAAATTAAGGGAAGATACCCAGTTTAAAGAAAAAGAAAATATTATGAGCAAAGAAAGAAAAAGAAAATTAAGAGAGGATGACGAATATAAAGAGAAAGAAAATATTAAGACCAAGAAGCGAATAAATGAATTAAGAGAGGATGACGAATATAAAGAGAAAGAAAATATTAAGACCAAGAAGCGAATAAATGAATTAAGAGAAGATAACGAATATAGAGATAAAGAAAATATTAAGACGAAGGAGCGAATAAAAGAATTAAGAGAAGATAACGAATATAGAGATAAAGAAAATATTAAGACGAAGGAGCGAATAAAAGAATTAAGAGAAGATAACGAATATAGAGATAAAGAAAATATTAAGACCAAGGAGCGAATAAAGGAATTAAGAGAGGATGACGAATATAAAAAGAATGAAGATATTAAGACCAAGGAGCGAATAAAGGAATTAAGAGAAGATAACGAATATAAAAAGAAAGAAAATATTAAGACCAAGGAGCGAATAAAAGAATTAAGAGAAGATAACGAATATAGAGATAAAGAAAATATTAAGACCAAGGAGCGAATAAAGGAATTAAGAGAAGATAACGAATATAAAAAGAAAGAAAATATTAAGACCAAGGAGCGAATAAAAGAATTAAGAGAAGATAACGAATATAGAGATAAAGAAAATATTAAGACTAAGGAGCGAATAAAAGAATTAAGAGAAGATAACGAATATAGAGATAAAGAAAATATTAAGACCAAGGAGCGAATAAAGGAATTAAGAGAAGATAACGAATATAAAGAGGAAGAAAATATGAAAACGAGAGAACGTGTACAAAAATTAAGATCACAAGAATCATATCAAAGTAAAGAGCGATTAAAAGATAGGCAACAAAAAGCAAATATACGAAATGATGATCAACTTCGACTTAGAGAGAGTATTGTTCGTCAATATCAGAGAAGTAATGAAGAGAAAGATAAGTACTTTTTGCAATTTATTAAAGATCGCGCATGCATGCCTCAATGTATATGTTGTTGTTGTGAGGGTCTATTTTTCAGTCACTCTGTAGTTAATTTTAATTTAGATAAAATTAAAGACACGGTTTCGGAAGAATTTTTTTCAAAAATTTATAATTTTAACTCAGACAAAATTTGTAAAACTTGTAACTCACATATAAGTAAAGGTAAAATACCGAATTTATCTACTAGCAATGGATTTAAATTTGTTGATATACCAAATTGTTTGCAAATTCTCTCGCCTCTTGAAGAGAGAATGGTTGCACCTTATATTAATTTCATGCAAATTAGAGCATTAAAATATTTTGCAGTAAATCCACAACTTGGTTTAAAAGGTAGTGTAGTTAATATACCTATTGAAATAAATGATATGTTGAAGGTATTGCCCAGAAATTTCGATCAAATGGCAACATTACAGTTAAAGTTAAAAAGACATTTAGATCACAAGAGTAATTATATGTTTGAAACGATTCGTCCAGCTGTTGTGTGCGAGGCTTTAAAACATCTAACTGGAACGCCACTATACAAGAAAAATGATATCCAGATTGATAATAACTATTTTCACCAGTTTCAGAATAAGTACAATGAAAAAATTAATTTCGTAATAGAAAATTCTGATATTAATGATGACATAACTGTATCTAATAGCCAAAGTAATTTAAATCTTTTGCATGATGTAAATTTTGATTCAGATTTTGAATTAGAGGTAGAATCAGATGAAGAAGTTATGTTAGTTGATAGAAATGAAGAGATAGTTAACAATGTTAAAATTATAGCTCCAGGGCAAGGAAAAATTCCTGTACCTTGGCATGCTGTCGAAGATATAGACGAATTATGTTTTCCTAAGATATTTGGGGGATATAAAATGAATATTCCTGCTTTTATTTCGTATAGTGATCGGGCAAAATCTGAGATTAGACGTAGGGATCGAAGGTCATGTATACCAACTAGAATTCTTTTTATGGCGAAAAAGAAGTTAGAAAAATCATGCATAGCAAGTTTAAATATTTGTTTGAGAAAAACAAAGCGAACTGCAGATGTAAAAGTAAAAAATGTTTTAGATGTGACATTTTTAGACAACATGATAAAGTTAGATCAGGGACATAAAATTTTAAAGCAAATTAGATCTTCACCCTCTTATTGGGAAGCAAAGAAACGTGACCTAATGGCAATGATCAGGCAATTAGGGAAACCCACAATTTTCTTAACACTTTCGGCAGGTGAAAAAATCTGGCCAGAATTATTACAGTGTTTAAGTAAAATAAATTTTAATAAAACCATTTCAATTGAACAGGCATTACATTTAGAGGACGCAGAAAAATCAGAATTAATTAGTAAAGATCCAGTAACCTGTGCACGGTACTTCGATTTTAAAGCAAATAAATTAATGTTGCTTTTAAAGCGGGAAAACAGTGTATTTGATGAATATTTAGTTGAGGACAGTTATGAACGTGTAGAGTTTCAAGTACGCGGATCCCCGCACGAACATATTTTTCTTTGGATGAAAAACGCGCCTACATATGATTCTGTTAATACCGAAAATATAGATGAATGCATTAGATTTATAGATAGATTTATTACTTGTAAATATGATGAAAATGATATTTTTATGGCAGTTCAACGTCATAGACATACCCATACATGTTACAAAGGTAAAAAAAATAAAATGAAATGTCGTTTCAATTTTCCACAACCCGTCTTGAATAGGACAATGATTTTAGAGCCATTAAATAATGATCAAAAATCTGATGAAATTGCAAAAATTTTGTCTCAAATTCGAAATTTGATGTTATATTTTTCAAAAAAGCAAGAACTTATTAGTTTTGAAGATATTTTAACTAAATTGAAAATAACAGAAGAACAATATATTTTAGCTTTAAGAAGTTCATTAAAAAGAGTACAAGTATTTTTGAAACGTAGTAGTTTAGAAGTAAATATTAATTGTTATAATAAAACTATATTACATTTGTTTGAAGCTAACATAGATGTACAGTTTGTTTTGGAAGAATACGGTATAGCATCATACATAATTAACTACGTAGGAAAAGTGGATGCAGGTCTTTCTAAACTTTTACGTGATGCAGAATCTGATGTGAATAATGGAAATATAAGTTTAAGACAAAAATTTAGAAAAATTACCAACGTGTTTTTAAATAGTAATTTAATGTCGGCCCAAGAAGCGACATACCATGTTTTATCGAAAACGAATTCCTACACTACCATACGATAAAGTTCAACATTTACTTCAGACCGAAACACGACATGATACAATTTAGTACAATATTATTTATTTATATACTTTCGAAATTCGATTTAAAATGTTCACCAAGTATTTTTATACTAAAATTATATTTTATTTATCATTTATTAATCATGTTCAAGTCTTTTTGATTAATTTTCGTATAATATTCCTATATTTTATGTAATATGAACAAAATATTATTGAAATAAAAATTATTATATATATTATATTATATAAATGATTTTATGTATGTATGTATAGACAATAATTTACTTTGGTACAATAATTATGCAAAAAATTCAAGGCGAACAACTAAAAAGTTCACTGTTAACTTCATTTTTGTGCTGCGCTATTCTGTTATCGTCTGTTTGTTGCGCATATTCTGCTCGGTGCTGGAACTGCTTGCTATTGTTGCGCTTAGGTTTGCGAGCAATGCTCGAGTGCTGATCTGTCTTCAGTAAATCCAGTTTTCCAGTTCCAGCCTAGGTAATCAGTTGACATTACAAATGATAAACATTTTTGCTGCTCGTGTATTTTGCGAGAGCCGATCCATAAAATTTATTGACGTCTGAAAGGTATATCTATTTGTAGAAAATGTTGAACTTTTTGTACATAGTATGGATATAACATAACCACGATCTTTCTTGAGTTGCAGACTTGAAAATGTAGGTACAACATTTACAAATGTGCGGATATTAGGCACATGTAGATTCGAAATATGCTCCATGTAACTTATTGGGCTTGAACAGCGTTCCCTAGAGCTTCACTATCGGTATTAGTTAACACACTAATGTCTATATTCGTTATTAGTAAAGATAAGCATTTTGAATGTACCAGATTGAATAATATTAAAATTAAAGCAACGTGAATTCTTGTGACAATTTGTTTGACAGTTACAAGCTTGGTTACAAGATAATCGACGTTTATCTCAGTAAACGGTACCCAGTCCGTGGATTAACTTAAACCATAGTTTAACTATTAAACTGATGTTGAAATACACCTTATTTTTCTTAAACGGAGTTTAACGGTAAGCTACAGCTTAAACTGTATCTGAAATACCGGCCCTTAGTCATTTTATTTAAACTGCAGAAGAAGATATAAACGATATTTTACTATTGTCACTGTCATGTCATGTCATAATCATTTAAATTTACGTAGCAACAATATTAAACGATCATGGACTACAAGATACTTGTACTGGCCACAAAACGCTACTTTAGTACATTTTTGTTTGATTTTAGGAAGTAGACGGGTTCTTAACACAAGAAATAAACAAGCAATATTAAATAATTCAATATATATATATATATATTATATTAATGATTGGTTATTCCAATCATTGCATTCTTAATTATTTATAATAATTAAGAATGCAATGATTGGAACAACGCCCACCATCTAGCATCGTTCTGAAAAAGATACAATAACATTGTAATAATAATTATGTTACATTTGTCAAATTCAAATTAATATGCATACAAAATTACGGCTTCTCCGGCCGCCTCTGCCGCCTCTGATGCCGCCTCTAAAGCCGCCTCTGATGCCGCCTCTAAAGCCGCCTCTGATGCCGCCTCTAAACCCGCCTCTGAAGCGTCTGAAGCCGCGTCTGCCGCCACCTCTGCCGCCGCCTCGTCGTGGCCCTTCTTCGGCCACGACCAGGGCGTCGGCGTTGCTGCTTGACGCAGCAGGTGCTGCTGCACTAGCTGAATTCGCTGAATTCGCTGCACTAGCTGCACTAGCTGCAGCACTAGCTGCAGCATTAGCTGCAGCTAGTGCTGCAGCTAGCTGCAATTTTAAATCACGAATCTCTTCTTTCATCAAATCCATCTCTATCAAGTTTTCGGAAACAAAATGTTTATTAAAGATTACCTACTACATATATAGAAAATTTTGAAACTTACTTTTCTGTACATCTTCTGCTTCCGAACTGCCAGCCTCGTCGCCTTCACCATTCATTTTAAATATTATTTATAACATAAACAAAATATTTCCGTTACTTAGGACAACGTCACACTGTAGATACCTATATTGTTGGGGACATGGTACAAGAAAACAAAGTATGTTTTTATATGAGGGTATGGTGGGGGCATTCTCTTACTCTCTCATGCTTGGGTAATCTCTGTCGCACCGTGGGCCAACCGCCGCCATATTACTTGTTTGTACGTACGTACGTACGGACGGACGGACGGACGTATGTGTGTCGCATAACTCAAATACGGTTAGACGTAGAAAGTTGAAATTTTGTATTTAGGACTGTTATAGCATCTAGTTGTGCACCTCCTATTTTTGGTCTCAGTCTACAAACCGGAAGTAGTACTTTTTTAAAATATTTCGTAAAATATTTAATTTAAGACAATTTTTTTTATTTTAAATGAAAGATTATGTGATTATTACCTACAATCGGTATTTTATAAATATTTTTGTATCTGCTATCATTTAAAAATAATTAAAGTATATATGTATAATTTAGTATTTCAGTATCTTGTAGTCCATGATCGATTAACATTTGTTACTACGTAAAATTTAAATGATTATGACATGACAGTGACAATAGTAAAATATGCTTTATATCTTCTTCTGCAGTTTAAATAAAATGACTAAAATATATTTGTGAGTATACTAGTATAATAAGTTAAGGAGGTTCGATACCGTTTTTGAAAATATTACCATTCATCTGAAAATTTTACAAGTTGAAGATGGATGTATTTATCGTTCACTGTTAAAATTTCAGATCAATCGTCCACACCGTTTTTTAAAAATAAATTTTTAAAAATTTCTGTTTTACATGGGAGTAAATGAGAATACATTTTTAAAGGGCTGTATAATCTACAAAAATAATACCACCAGAAAGAGATTTACAGTAATTATAAATCAGATATTAATAAATCATGAAACTAAAATTCAGTGGATTCTTCCACACCGTTATTGAGTTATTCAAATAAATAAAATTTAAAACGTGACACATAACTAAAAGAGCGATAACTACGGCAACGTCGCAAATCATAGATTGGCGCGAAATTTAAAATACTGTTGGAAAGTAAGAGTGCGTTTATGTTGAAGCATATTATTTTATAAAGTTTGTAACAAATGATATTATATTTATATTTTCACAACAAATAAAATACACATACACAAGTCATTTTTAGGAAATTGGACACACTTTCGCAATGCGCATACAAACACCGTTACGAAACTATCGAAAATAAGTAGGAAGAACTATTTGAGTAAGAATTATTCGTGTTCATCTACTAAAAACTCTACAAGGGACATGACGGGTCCATGATCACTAAATTTGTTTGCAATTATTTCGTAACTAATTCCACATGTCGCTAATCTTTTAATCATTCCAGAAGATCTGACTCTTTTTAAAGGCTGTACAGTAGAAATAATAATATCTGTATCTTTTGTGTACGTTTGTCATATACTTGATCAAAGCTTTCCCCATTACTAATTATTTCTGAAACAGAAAGATGAATTTCTACCAATTGTCAGGAAATGTTTTTAAATAATTTTAAAGTGTCTTGGAAATAATGAATGACTGGACGAAAACTATCAATTAAGTTCTCATTTCTTATAGCTTGCATTAATCTTGGAGCGTCAAAAGAACAATTATTATGAGCTATTGCACATACTACCTGACAACACTTGACAGTTAGGTTAGAATCACTGCAGCCAACAGTCAACGTAAAGCAGCTAAAATACTAGCGCTGTTGCCGTGTTTTCGATTGATTTTTAAAATTATGAATTTTAAAATATAAAATCTTTAGGACTTAAAAATACAATTTAATTGAAAGATAGTAATAAAATATTTATAAACAAATATATTTCGCTATAAGATTTTTTATATTTTCGGTGTTTTTTACAACAAAATTTAGTGGATAGAAGTTGTCACTCTGCAGAAATACAATAGATTTTTGTTTAGATCCCCTAGATAGATAATCGGTATCGAAACTCCTTAAATGAATTTTTTATATTATTCTACATTTTAGTTATTAAGAAAAGTATGAACACACAAGGCGTACAAGGAAGTCATGTGGTGTCCACGTCAGATTTTTTGTATAAATATATCCCTGTAAATTGGGTGCACTTACTAGAAGCTGCAAATATTGAAAGAGGATGCCCAATTAAACCGGTAAAAATTGTTATGGAAATCTTAACAAAATATCGTAATAAATTATATAATTCTCTTGTTAGGGATTTTACCACGTTGAAAATTATGCAGTAGACGTTGGTGCTGATTTAGGACCTATATTTGCATGGCCCGGAAAATTTTACTTTTTACTGCACGGTAAGAAAAATAATAGAATTGATATTTGTGTAGAATTAGAAATAATTGTAAATGAAGTGTATACATAAATAAAATAGAAACATAATTTAAAATAACAATTGCATAATTAGCCTTTGACCTAACTTGTGTGTAGCAGCCTCACATACTGTGCGTCATCAGTATAGATATTCAGGCTGTCCCAGTTAAGTTGTTTGACATGGAGATCTTGAGAACCGTAAGAGATACGAAGTTGGTTAGATTAGATAAAAGTTGCCCCATTAGGAAACCAATTTAGAAATGTTTTTGTTTTCCCAAAAAAAATGCATAGGTGACTAGGTATTCGCGAAAATGTGAAATTTGCCAATTTCGTTTTTCGCCTATAACTTTTTTGTTTGAATTAGTACAAATTTCTAAGGCAATTTTTAAAGAAGAATTTACAGCAGGCTTCAAAATATTTTTATCTCGTACAGGTTTCGGAAATTCAAACCAAATTCACAAAAATAGCTGCGGTTTGTTCCGGTTTTCGTACCTGTTCCGGTTCGGTTCGTGTCCCTGAAAACTTTTGATCACGTAATAGCATACTTCGAATTGGCATGTATTGTATTTGTCTGGATTTATCATAAATAATTATACTTTTAAACATTAAAAATAACTACGTCCGCTGTTTCGTATTAATTTATATAGAAAATATATATTTCGTATTCACTTTTGAAATTTTATTCTCGTAACGATGATGCTGATTCGTATTATGTGTTTCATTTTGTTTCTAGTCTTGTGTTTGGAAAAAATAAACTGCAACTCTTTCGTAAATATTTGTAAATATTGCAGGGGTTATTTTATTTTCGTTTTTAATTATAGATAAGACAGAATAAAACAGAATATCATATGAATTATTTTCGAGCCTGCAAAACTGAAAATGATGCACAGCAAAAATTGAATTTAACGTATTTCAAATATAATAGAACTATAGTTGCTATAAATCTGAATTGGACTGTCTTAGAACCATTTGGCGACGATTATAACGTAAGTTTTTTTGGAAAAATTAATTTTATACAAACCTGATCCATTAAAATGGAATACAGTTAGGTAATTTTAAATTAATTTCTGATTAAGGTACACTTTGAACTACGAAGATGGGGAGACGGCGGTTGGAAGCATAACTTACTAAATATAAATGAAAATAAAGCCTGCAGTTTTATGTATAAATATGCCCCTGTAAATTGGTTGCATTTACTAGAAGCTGCAAATATTGGTAAAGGATGCCCAATTAAACCGGTAAAAATTGTTATGGAAATCTTAATACAAGAAATAATATAATACTCTTGTTAGGGATTTTACCACGTTGAAAATAATGCAGTAGACGTTGGTGCTGATTTAGGACCTATGTTTGCATGGCCCGGAAAATTTTACTTTTTACTGCACGGTAAGAAAAATAATAGAATTGATACTTGTATAGAATGTGAAATAATTATAAATGAAGTGTATACATAAATAAAATAGAAACAGACTTAAATGACAAGTTGCTTGATTAAGCCTTTGACCTAACTTGTGAGTAGCAGCCTCACGTACTGCGCGTCACCAGATACAGGATGTCCCAGTTAAGTTGTTCGACATGGGGATCTCGAGAACCGTAAGAGATACGAAGTTGGTTAGATTAGACAAAAGTTGTTCCATTAGGAGACAATCTTAGAAATGTTTTTGAATTCACAGTTCATAGTGGCTATGACCCGTTTTAATAGTGATTTTTTTTCTCATTTCAACGATAAAAGACACAAGTATATTTGAATACAAATTATTTGTACCATATTCTGTAATTGATTAAATAGTACCAATTTATGTTTTCTCTTTTAATTAATTTTATACCTGCTTCATTTAAAAAAAAATCTGACGTGAATACCACAAGACCTCCCGCCATACCTACTTTATTCTTTTTACCTATTACCTATACAAATATATTAATATATATATAAGTACCTACTATTACTACTGCTACTACTCACAAATATATTTTAGTCATTTTTTTACACTGCAGAAGAATAGTATATAAACGATATTTTACTATTGTCACTGTGACTGTCATGTCATAATCATTTAAATTTTACGTAGTAACAAATGATACGATCGTGGACTACAAGATACCGAAATACTAAATTATAAGTATTATACATTAATTATTCTTAAATGATATCAGATACAGAAAAATTTATAAAATACCGATTGTAGGTAATAATCACACAATCTTTCATTTAAAATAAAAATATTTGTCTTAAATTAATTATTTATTGAATTTTTTTTTTAAAGTACTACTTCCGGTTTGCAGATTGAAACCAAAATTTGGTATTTTAATGTTTGATATTTTTGGAGTTATCGTGTCCGAAAAAATTGTAACATACGAACGAACGAACGAACACACACACACACACACACACACACACACACACACACACACACACACACACACACACACACACACACACACACACACACACACACACACACACACACACACACACACACACACACACACACACACACACACACACACACACACACACACACACACACACACACACACACACACACACACACACACACACACACACACACACACACACACACACACACACACACACACACACACACACACACACACACACACACACACACACACACACACACACACACACACACACACACACACACACACACACACACACACACACACACACACACACACACACACACACACACACACACACACACACACACACACACACACACACACACACACACACACACACACACACACACACACACACACACACACACACACACACACACACACACACACACACACACACACACACACACACACACACACACACACACACACACACACACACACACACACACACACACACACACACACACACACACACACACACACACACACACACACACACACACACACACACACACACACACACACACACACACACACACACACACACACACACACACACACACACACACACACACACACACACACACACACACACACACACACACACACACACACACACACACACACACACACACACACACACACACACACACACACACACACACACACACACACACACACACACACACACACACACACACACACACACACACACACACACACACACACACACACACACACACACACACACACACACACACACACACACACACACACACACACACACACACACACACACACACACACACACACACACACACACACACACACACACACACACACACACACACACACACACACACAAAACTACAAAATCAAAATTTCTGATGCAATAATGCGAGTGTCGTAAACCTAAATATTTTTACCTATTTGCTGTTTTGCCAATGCAACCCTAATAACAGAAATACTCACTGGGTTGCCTATAACTGTGACAACTGTGACCAGATAATAATACAATGCATTGAAATGATTTATGAGTACTCTTGCTTTGTAAGTTGTTCATAGCTGCGATATAAAAATTTGGCCTAAAATCTAAAAATAAGTACCCATATTATTATATACTAGTTGCCTTGGATAAAAATAGCTGCGGTTCGTTCCGGTTTTCGTTACAGTTCCGGTTAGATTCGTGTCCCTGAAAACTTTTGACCACGTAATAGCATACTTCGAATTGGCATGTATTTTTGTGACAATTGCAATTTATACATGATTATACCATATTAAATATAACGATTTGTTTGGATTTATCATAAATAATTATACTCTTAAACATTAAAAATAACAACGTCCGCTGTTTCGTATCAATTTATATAGAAAATATTTATTTTGTATTCACTTTTGAAATTTTATTTTCGTAACGAGGATGCTGATTCGTATAATATGTTTCATTTTGATTCTAGTCTTGTGTTTGGAGAAAATAAATTGCAACTCTTTCGTAAATATTTTTATATATTGCAGGGATTTTTTATTTTCGTTTTTAATTTTAGATAAGACAGAAAAAAATAGAATTTCACGTAAATTATGTTCGAGACTGCAAAACTGATACTGACGCACAGCAAAAATTTTATGTAACGTATTTCAAATATAATAGAACTGCATTTGCTAAGAATCTGAATTGGACTGTCTTAGAACCATTTGGCGACGATTATAACGTAAGTTTTTTGAAAAATTAATTTTATATAAACTTGATCCATTCAAATGGAATACAGAAACTTGATCCATTCAAATGGAATACAGTTAGGTAATGTTAAATTAATTTCTGATTAAGATACACGTTGAACTACGAAAATGGGGAGACGGCGGTTGGAAGCATAACTTACTAAATATAAATAAAAATAAAGGCTGCAGTTTTTTGTATAAATATATCCCTGTAAATTAGGTGCACTTACTAGAAGCTGCAAATATTGAAAAAGGATGCCCAATTAAACCGGTAAAAAATGTTATAGAAATCTTAATAAAATGTAAGAAATAATATAATACTCTTGTTAGGGATTTTACCACGTTGAAAATTATGCAGTAGACGTTGGTGCTGATTTAGGACCTGTGTATGCATGGCCCGGAAAATTTTACACTTTAACGCAATTTAAGAAAAATAATAGAATTGATATTTGTATAGAAGTTGAAATAATTGTAAATGAAGTGTATACATAAATAAAATAGAAACATAATTTAAAATAACAATTGCATAATTAGCCATTGACCTAACTTGTGTGTAGCAGCCTCACGTACTGTGCGTCACCAGTATAGATATACAGGTTGTCCCAGTTAAGTTGTTCGACATGGAGATCTTGAGAACCGTAAGAGATACGAAGTTGGTTAGAGTAGACAAAAGTTGTCCCATTAGGGGACCAATTTAGAAATGTTTTTGTTTTCCCAAAAAAATGCATAGGTGACTAGGTATTTGCAAATATGTAAATTTTGCCAATTTCGTTATTCGCCTATAACTTTTTTGTTTGAATTATTACAAATTTCTAAGGCACTTTTTAACGAGGAATTTACAGCAGGCCTCAAAATATTTTTATCTCTTACGGGTTTTGAGAAATTCAAACCAAATTCACAAAAATAGCTGCGATTCGTTCCGGTTTTCGTAACTTCCGGTTCGGTTTGTGCCCCTGAAAACTTTTGACCACGTGTAAGGTGTAAGCACACTACTGATTGGTATATATTTTTGTGATGATTGTAATTTCTGCCTGATTATGCCATATTAAGTATAACGATTTGTCAAGATTTATCATAAATAATTATACTTTTAAACATTAAAAATAACAACGTCCGCTGTTTCGTATAAATTTATATAAAAAATATATATTTCGTATTCACTTTTGAAACTTTATTCTCGTAACGATGATGCTGATTCGTATAATGTGTTTCATTTTGTTTCTAGTCTTGTGTTTGGAAAAAATAAACTGCAACTCTTTCGTAAATATTTTTAAATATTGCAGGGGTTATTTTATTTTCGTTTTTAATTTTAGATAAGACAGAATAAAACAGAATATCATATGAATTATTTTCGAGCCTGCAAAACTGATAATGATGCACAGCAAAAATTGAATTTAACGCATTTGCTGTGAATCTGAATTGGACTGTCTTAGAACCATTTGGCGACGATTATAACGTAAGTTTTATTGGAAAAATTAAATTTATACAAACCTGATCCATTAAAATGGAATACAGTTAGGTAATTTTAAATTAATTTCTGATTAAGGTACACGTTGAACTACGAAAATGGGGAGACGGCGGTTGGAAGTATAACTTACTAAATATAAATCAAAATAAAGCCTGCAGTTTTATGTATAAATATGCCCCTGTAAATTGGTTGCATTTACTAGAAGCTGCAAATATTGGAAAAGGATGCCCAGTTAAACCGGTAAAAATTGTTATGGAAATATTAATAAAATATCGTAAGAATTATATAATACTCTTATTAGGGATTTTACCACGTTGAAAATTATACAGAAGGTGGTGATGCTAATTTAGGACCTATATATGCATGGCCCGGAAAATTTTACATTTTAATACAAGATAAGAAAAATAATAGAATTGATACTTGTGTAGAAAGTGAAGTAATTGTAAATGAAGTGTATACATAAATAAAATAGAAACAGAATTAAAAATAACTACTTGTATGATTAAGCATTGGATTCCTCTTAATTTAATTAGAATAATCCGCCAATTTAAAATAAAATCATTTTCACCGGCACAATTTGATACTTTTCAATATTCATTGGATTGAATTATTAGAAGTTACGGTAAAATGATGATCAATCGGTGAAAAATTCTCTGTTGAAATTAATTAATTAACTTTTGAATAATCCATAATTAGCATACTAAGCTGTACACTTAACGTATACGTACCTACTTGTAGTTATGTATTACACTCTTAAATTTATTCCTGATGTTGATTTAAATAATTGGTGGATTATTTACTTCTTCTTAATGTTGTATTTTTTTGCCATTGTCCACAAATTTACACCTGAATACGCTACGCAATAACACAGACCCGTCCTGGCTCATTAACCCTCATTTGATTGTTATGACATTATAAGTATAATGATTTTTGTCATCATCGTTAATAATTATACTCTTAATCATTAAAAATAACAACGTCCGCTGTTTCGTATCAATTTATATAGAAAATATTTATTATGTATTCACTTTTCTAATTTTATTTTCGTAACGATGATACTGATTCGTATAATATATTTTATTTTGTTTCTAGTCTTGTGTTTGGAAAAAATAAACTGCAACTTTTTCGTAAATATTTTTATATAGTGCAGAATTATTTTATTTTCGTTTTTATTTTTAGATAAGACAGAAAAAAACAGAATTTCACATAAATTATGCTCGAAACTGCAAAACTGATACTGACGCACAGCAAAAATTCTATTTAACCTATTTCAAATATAATAGAACTGCATTCGCTATGAATCTGAATTGGACTATCTTAGAACCATTAGACGACGATTATAACGTAAGTTTTTTTCAAAAAACTAATTTTATACAAACGTGATCCATTAAAATGGAATACAGTTAGGTAATCTTAAATTAATTTCTGATTAAGGTACACATTGAACTACGAAAATGGGGAGACGGCGGTTGGAAGCATAACTTACTAAATATAAATAAAAATAAAGGCTGCAGTTTTATGTACAAATATTTAGGTATAAATAGGTTATTCGAAGCTGCAAATATTGAAAAAGGATGCCCAATTAAACCGGTAAAAATTGTTATAGAAATCTTAATAAAATATAGGTAGAAATATAGTAATAATCTTGTTAGGGATTTTACCACGTTGAAAATTATACAGAAGATAGCGGTTTTGATTTAGGACCTGTGTTTGCATGGCCCGGAAAATTTTACTGTTTAACGCACGGTAAGAAAAATAATAGAATTGATATTTGTGTAGAAAGTGAAGTAATTATAAATGAAGTGTATACATAAATAAAATAGAAACTGGATTAAAAATAACAATTGCATAATTAGCCTTTGACCTAACTTGTGTGTAGCAGCCTCACGTACTGTGCGTCACCAGTATAGATATACAGGATGTCTGAAATGGTGATCTTGAGAACCGTAAGAGATACGAAGTTGGTTAGATTAGACAAAAGTTGTTCCATTAGGAGACCAATTTAGAAATGTTTTTGTTTTCCCAAAAAAAAACATAGGTGACTAGGTATTCGCGAAAATGTAAAATTTGCCAATTTCGTTTTTTGCCTATAACTTTTTTCTTTGAATTAGTACAAATTTCTAAGGCAATTTTTAAAGAGGAATTTACAGCAGGCCTCAAAATATTTTTATCTCCTACAGGTTTCGAGAAATTCAAACCAAATTCACAAAAATAGCTGCGGTTCGTTCCGGTTTTCGTAACTGTTCCGGTTCGGTTCGTGTCCCTGAAAAGTTTTGATCACGTAATAGCATACTTCTAATTGGCATGTATTTTTGTGACAATTGCAATTTATACATGATTATGCCATATTAAGTATAATTATTTGTCTGAATTTATCATAAATAATTATACTTTTAAACATTAAAAAACAACGTCCGCTGTTTCGTATCAATTTATATAGAAAATATTTATTTGATATTCACTTTTGAAATTTTATTTTCGTAACGATGATGCTGATTCGTATAATATGTTTCATTTTGTTCCTAGTCTTGTGTTTGGAAAAAATTAAATGCAACTTATTCGTAAATATTTTTACATACCTATTGCAGGGATTATTTATTTTTGTTTTTACTTCCTTGTACGAAGTAAGGAAGTATTGTAATCGCGTAAAATTTCGGTTCTCAGATTTTGACGGAAATATCCGTTTTGACCTTTTCTGAATCCATTATGACTAGTTTCGACGTGACGTCTGTACGTGCGTACGTACGGACGGACGTATGTGTGTCGCATAACTCAAATACGGTTAGACGTAGAAAGTTGAAATTTTGTATTTAGGACTGTTATAGCATCTAGTTGTGCACCTCCTATTTTTGGTTTCAGTCTACAAACCGGAAGTAGTACTTTTTAAAAATATTTCGATAAATATTTAATTTTAGACAATTTTTTTATTTTAAATGAAAGATTATGTGATTATTACCTACAATCGGTATTTTATAAATATTTTTGTATCTGCTATCATTTAAAAATAATTAAAGTATATATTTATAATTTGTAGTATTTCGGTATCTTGTAGTCCATGATCGATTAACATTTGTTACTACGTAAAATTTAAATGATTATGACATGACAGTGACAATAGTAAAATATGCTTTATATCTTCTTCTGCAGTTTAAATAAAATGACTAAAATATATTTGTGAGTATACTAGTATAATAAGTTAAAAGAATTTTTAATATTATTTTACATTTTAGTTATTAAGAAAAGTATGAACACACAAGGCGTACAAGGAAGTCATGTGGTGTCCACGTCAGATTTTTTATTTAAGATGAGACAGAATAAAACAGAATTTCACATGAATTATTTGCGAGACTGCAAAACTGATAATGATTCACAGCAAAAATTGTATTTAACGTATTTCAAATATAATAGAACTACATTTTCTATAAATCTGAATTGGACTGTTTTAGACGTAATTAGACGACGATTATAACGTAAGTTTTATTTGGGAAAATTTATTTTATACAAACCTGATCCATTAAAATGGAATAAAGTTAGGTAATCTTAAATTAATTTCTGATTAAGATACACGTTGAACGAAAATGGGGAGACGGCGGTTGGAAGCATAACTTACTAAATATAAATAAAAATAAAGGCTGCAGTTTTATGTATAAATATTCCGGTGAAAATTGGGTGCACTTACTAGAAATATTGAAAAAGAATGCCCAATTAAACCGGTAAATATTGTTACAGAAATCTTAATAAAATATCGTAAGAAATAATATAATATTCTCGTTAGGGATTTTACCACGCTGCAAATTATGCAGTAGACGGTGGTGATGCCTTAGGACCTATAATTGCATGGCCCGGAAAATTTTACGTTTTAACTCACGGTAAGAAAAATAATAGAATTGATATTTGTGTAGAAAGTGAAGTAATTGTAAATGAAGTGTATACATAAATAAAATAGAAACAGAGTTAAAAATAACTACTTGCATGATTAAGCCTTGGATTCCTCGTAATTTCATTAGAATAATTTGCCAATTTAAATAAAATCATTTTCACCAGCATAATTTGATACTTTTCTATATTCACTGAAAATTTGAATTAAGTTACGGTAAAATAATGACCAATCGGTGAAATATTTATTTATATTTATTTTTAGTATTTTTGATAAGTCTATAATTTTCATAATATGGCCCAGTATTTCAGTACGGGGTTAAAATCTTAGTTACATGATCTCGTTTAACTAAAATGTCGGTTAACATTTTAACTAGACATGGGTATTTCAGTATCTAAATCCTGGTTAGCTAAACCAGGATTTTCTAACCGATTATTTTGTTGTGTTGGTAGTAAATTTGGAAGTGCCATACTTGTAGAACATGCGCAAAAGTGATTTTTTTCAAAAGTCAGCTGTCAAAACAAGATATCTAATCTAACTAAAACAAGTTTCGAAATCTGACCAATCTGACATTTCTTGTTTTTGTGTAAGGTTTTATCGGTTGTACCTTTCATAGTTTTTACTGAACTATAATTTGGCGGCTCAATCTACTTATGTGTGTGCGGTTACCAGCTGTCAACTGTTCATGGTTGTTGATATTTGTAATTTGTGTACATTTTAGAATATATGAAATTACTTTGGTGCATTCACAGAAAACAGAATTTCAAGATTGAATTGGTTTTTGTTAAAATTTTACGACTTTTGGGTAAATATATTAAATTTCTTTTTTATCCTACGCTGCATTCGTTTCCCCTCCTGCCCCTCTAGGACGCTTTCTGCGCGCTGTCTCGTTATTTAATAGCCAGACCTCGTTCTATGAGAACAGTAAGTATTAATTTTTTTATGTCTTAGGTACATACCAAATGGTACCTACCCACAAACAACAAATGGATACCCACAAAATGGCTCAACAACTCAGAATAGTTTTGTCAAAGATAATAATATACTACGTAATCGTAGTACTACTACGTAGTATATTATTATCTTTGGTTTTGTTTATAACTCAAGTAGTAGTAACAGTAAGTTACTATTTGTATAAATAGAACCCTTTTAGCAAATTGTCATGACAAATAGAACTATTTACGCGCTTTTTGAGACTTAACAAAATAGTGGTCAAATATTTCGCCAGTATTGTTTAATTTGTTAAAATATTGACAGTTCTAGTAGCACTTTTTAACGCGCTTTTCCGAAGCTACCAAATAGTGGTCAAAATATTTCGCCAGTATTGTTTAATGTGTTAAAACATTGACAGATTTAGTAGCACTTTTAAACGCGCTTTTTCGAAACTACCAAATAGTGGTCAAAATATTTCACCAGTATTGTTAATTTGTTAAAATATTGACAGTTCTAGTAGCACTTTTTAACGCGCTTTTTCGAAACTACCAAATAGTGGTCAAAATATTTCACCAGTATTGTTAATTTGTTAAAATATTGACAGTTCTAGTAGCACTTTTTAACGCGCTTTTTCGAAAATACCAAATAGTGGTCAAAATATTTCACCAGTATTGTTAATTTGTTAAAATATTGACAGTTTTAGTAGCACTTTTTAACGCGCTTTTTCGAGGCTACCAAATAGTGGTTATATTTCATCCAGTATTGTTTAATTTGTTAAAATATTGACAGTTCTAGTAGCACTTTTTAACGCGCTTTTTCGAAGCTACCAAATAGAGGTTAAATTTAATTCAGTATTGTTTATTTCTAAGTCGAAATAGCGCAGTTCAAAAAGCGCTTTTTGTTGTTTATATCGTATTTTATTTATTGACGAAAATTAAAGAAATGCTTCAACAATTGTGTGAAATATTACAAAAATTGTTCAATTTGCGCATTTGCTACAAAATTAGTTATTAATTAATTAATATACAGGGTGTGACATATCTTCGAGTATATACTAGGTATACAGGGTGTTACCTAACATGTGTAACAAAATTTAAGGCACTGATCATGAATAAAAAAGAATTTTGTTGAAATTCGTAAAATTAACTCTAGTTTGTAAAACAATTTTGAGTACCACTGGTTGTCACATTAAATACAAAAAAGTTATGCAGTATTTATTAGCGTAGTTACATTAATGTAATAATAAGAAAAAATTTGTAGGTACTTCCAAAATGTCCCATTTTTAGTTTGAGAATTTCAACAAATTCTTTTTGATTCTTAATCAGTGCCTCCAATACTATACACCCTTAAATTTTGTTACATAATTAGGTTACACCCTGTATGTTATTAAAATATATATTTTTGACTGGGAAACATGGAAATTAATTTTGCGATTTAAAAAAAACTTTTTGATTCGTAATCAGCATATCAAACTACATACAGGTTGGTGGAGGTGAAATGTGAACATAGGGAAATATATGACAATGGAGTTATCATGCTAGGCATCTTGATGGAATAAGTACTGTCAATGTCAAAGTACCTGTCATATTATTGATTATTTTCATTAAAATATTTTGCATAATAATGTATGTGTACGAGCAGGACGAGAAAGTTTACATACACTTTTAGATTTCATTATTATTTCTGTTATTGATTACTCTTTTTGCCACACTTTGCTTTGTGACACTACTACAAAATATATCAAGATACCTGGCATGAAAGTTCGATTGTCATGTATGTTCCCTATGTTCGCATTTCACCTCCACCAACCTGTATACCCTTAACGTATGTACCTGTAGTTATGACACACCTGTATACTCGAATTGTGGTACACACTGTATAAGGCCTATTTTGTAGACACTTAATAAATTTAGCCTAATAGTTTTATTTGTCGTGACTGTATTTATAATACAAATAATGTAAAGATTTTAACTTATACAACATGTGATTTAATTTATTTATTACATAAACTTGTACATAAACAGTAGTTGATATATTTTACTTATATCAAGTAAGTATTTTGTTGATCTGTCTTCATTAAAAATACATAGTTGAAATGTACATAATAATTATGTTTTAAAAGTAATAAATATTTTTTATAGATACATAATTTTTTAAACTTAAACTTCTTCTTTTGAATTTTATATCCAAATACGGTAAGTGACATTTATTATATTATTATAATATATAATTTGCGCATTTCGAAGTACGGCGAGAGGTCTTGTGCTGGCCACATCAGATTTTTTACTTAAATACTGAGTCAGTAGTATTAATAATTATTTTGCGACTACTACTTCAAGTCTGCATCGCACTGGAGGTAAAATTTGATGTGTTTGTAGTAACTTTTGTATAAAAAAGTGTACAAATATTGTATTTTGGTTTGTATTACCAGAATTTTATATCTCCACACGAAACCTCCATGAACTAATCAAAATTTTTGCTTCAGTAACGCTCTAGAGTATGGTGGGTGGTCTTGAGCTGGCCACATCAGATTTTTTAACTTAAATACTGAGTCAGTAGTATTAATAATTATTTTGCGACTACTACTTCAAGTCTGCATCGTTCTACAGGTAAAATTTGATGTGTTTGTGGTAACTTTTGTATAAAAAAGTTGCAAATATTGTCTCTCAGAGAGAGAGACTTCAACATCTTCTGGTTTGTATTACCAAAATTTTATATTACCAGACGAAACCAAGATTTGTTCTCCAGTAACATTTTAGAGTACGGCGGGAGGTCTTGTACTGGCCACATCAGATTTTTAACTTAAATACTGAGTCAGTAGTATTAATAATTATTTTGCGACAATTTCTTCAAGTCTGCTTTGGTCTGGAGGTAATATTCAATGTGTTTGTGGTATTTTTTGTATAAAAAAGTGTGAAAATATTGTGATTTTGTTTGTGACTTGTTTAGAATCATTGGTCTAAATGGACAGACGCTTGGATTTGGAGTACTGGTGAATCTAAAAGAACAAGAGGCAAGTAATTTTTTAAATTATTAATAGTATATTATAACGGGTACAAAATGTAGGATATAATTCAAGAAAAAGTTTTTGTATATATATATATATATATATATATATATATAAATATAATATGTCGTGTGTGCGTTTATTAGTCGTCATCTCCACTAATGGTCGTTTTATTAATAAAAATAATAATAATCTAACATTTGAGCTAATATACGACAAAATGTATATCAAATATTATAAATTATTGTCTCGAAAAGTAAGCAAAATTTTGCAAATCTGATAGTGGCATTGGATTCCTCGTGTTTTTTACTTCCTTGTACGGAGTAAAAAGGAAGTATTGTAATCGCGAAAAATTTCGGTTCTCAGATTTTGACGGAAATATTCGTTTTAACCTTTTCTGAATCCATTATGACTAGTTTCGTCGTCACGTCTGTACGTACGTACGGACGTATGTGTGTCGCATAACTCAAATACGGTTGGACGGTGAAAGTTGAAATTTTGTATTTAGGACTGTTATAGCATCTAGTTGTGCACCTCCTATTTTTTGTTTCAATCTACAAACCGGAAGTAGTACTTTTTTCAAATATTTCGATAAATATTTAATTTAAGACAAATTTTTTTATTTTAAATGAAAGATTATGGGATCATTACCTACAATCGGTATTTTATAAATATTTTCGTATCTGGTATCATTTAAGAATAATTAAAGTATATATTTGTTACTACGTAAAATTTGAATGATTATGACATGACAGTGACAATAGTAAAATATGCTTTATATCTTCTTCTGCAGTTTAAATAAAATGACTAAAATATATTTGTGAGTATAGTAACAGTAGTAGTACATTAATATATTTGTATAATAAGTTAAAAGAATAAAGTAGGTATGGCGGGAGGTCTTGTGGTGGCCACGTCAGATTTTTTATATTATTCTACATTTTTGTTATTAAGAAAAGTATGAACAGTTTAATAGGCGTACAAGGAAGTCATGTGGGGTCCACGTCAGATTTTTTACTTCAATATGAAACGTAATTCATAGGAAATGTTCAACTTGGCGTGGTCACACTATACATAGAAACAGCTACAGTAAAATTCAAATAGCTAGAACCCTGCGCGAAGTACGAATTCTCGTCTTAGAGAGAGAAGCATAGATGATAAACTACGCTACTGTCTGTTCTACAGAACATCTGTTATTCTCATGCTGACATTCGTAGTGTTTTGCTTCGTGTAACGCTGTGAATTTTGTAATTGATTGTGATTGAGTTATATTTTAGTTTTGTTTGAAAATTAAGTGAAGTGCAGCGCAGCATATACTCGCTAGCTCCGCTTTTGTAAAACGGACAGTACATGACAAGCTCTGCCTTCTCGCGCAGTCCAGGGTCCTAGCTATTTGAATTTTACTCTAGCATTGAAATACATTGAAATAAACAACAAATTCCAAGATTGATAATTAAATTAGTCGGCTCTGTTTCGTCATAGTTTATTCATTCGCAGTACAAACGTTTTTCAAAGAGGTTTAGTATTATAATAGTGCATATTTAGTGCAGTTTTATTTAAAATCTACCGAGATCTACATGATTCTACTATTGTTTAAATGTGTGTTTATATTTTAAAAGTATGTTGAGTTGTTTAAAATTATTTTTATGTTACAGTTTTGCAGTCCATTTTTATTACATCATTTGAAGGACTATGAAGGGATCCAGTAATAAGAAAAAGTGTAAGTTTTATTATATTTCATTATGAAACATGGTTTATTTATTATTTATTTCAGGCTGAACCCACGCAGAGGTCCTCAACATTTTGAGGGCCTCAGTTGAGCCTTAAAGTTATATACCAAAGATAATTAGGTAACATTGACTTTTAAATTTTATGAATCATTAATAAATCATTTATTTCTTTCCAGATATTTCACACTTCAGCCGAGGCACAAATTTTAGAAGCCCTGAGTCAAATTTTCTACTACGAGAACAAGGTAAAATTGTTTATTAATTTCAACAAATACACATCTAATTTTTTGTTGTATTTTTCAGACTAGTTCCGGTTGTAGAATCTTTATCTCTGGCTGTAAGACCCGCACAGCCTGTGGTGCCGCCCATCCAGTTCCTGAGACGTGAACAACCGTTGAAGAAGGCCCAGCACTCCTCGACATCAAATGTAAGTGTTTCAATATTAATTACTAATTTTCAACACTTTCACATACTTTATAACGTTTGTGCGGTTACCAGCCGTTGATTAGCTACCAGCCAATGGTTGTTTAAGTCATAGTTGCCCAGTTTAAATTTTTTAGTAGGAATTATTTTATAAAAGTACACATTTTTGTACTTTTAATAATAAAATAATTAATAATCTCGTTATACGAGAGTCTCGCTGTCGAGATGGACAATTTTAGAGCACAAGAATATATTCCTTGAACTTTTTTAACTCGGCATACAAATTTTTACTAGTCTGGTACTATTATTAGTAGAATAACTCAATAAAAAGGAAATATAAGTGTTTAAACCTCGTAAAACGAGGTCTCGCAGTCGAGACAGGTAATTTTCGAGGCCAGAATTAGCTTCCTTGGGTGTTTTTACCCACAGGTACAAATTTTCTCCGGTTTTCTACGATTAGTAACAGAGAAATTAAAAATTGAAGACAATTTCGCAATTTAATTTTAATTATGAATTATTTTATTATTAGATATTAATTAATGTCGAAGTTCTACTGTTGGACGAATTATTTTCTTATAATTTAAAATAATTCAAATATTGTGATTTTTTTGAGCTTATTAAACTGCCTTCAGCAAAAAACAGGGGGGGTTACAAACTTTAGGCCGAAACAGAGATTTTCAACCCCTAAATGTCCCCGAAAAACTTTTTATTAATAAAGTTATCGTATTTTGAAATAAATTTGTTGTGAAGAAGGTTGGTTTAAGCAAATAATTTTATTACGTTTTCAAAAAGTCGATGTACATTCCGTTCCAAAATTATAATTACTTACCCGTGAAACCTTGACCCGTGAAACCGTCACCTGTGAAACTTACCCGTGAAACCTTGACCCGTGAAACCTTGACCCGTGAAACCGTCACCCGTGAAACTTACCCGTTAAATCTTGACCCGTGAAACCGTCACCCGTGAAACTTACCCGTGAAACCTTGACCCGTGAAACCGTCACCCGTGAAACTTACCCGTGAAACCTTGACCCGTGAAACCGTCACCCGTGAAACTTACCCGTGAAACCTTGACCCGTGAAACCGTCACCCGTGAAACTTACCCGTGAAACCTTGACCCGTGAAACCGTCACCCGTGAAACCGTCACCCGTGAAACCTTGACCCGTGAAACGTCACCCGTGAAACGTCACCCGTGAAACGTCACCCGTGAAACGTCACCCGTGAAACTTACCCGTGAAACCTTGACCCGTGAAACCGTCACCCGTGAAACTTACCAGTGAAACCTTGACCCGTGAAAATAATAGTACCTACATCTTTATTTATATAGCTGTATTTATCGTAGGCACATTGTATTGTAAAATTAGCCTAGGCATTTAAAACACAGTGTCACATTATTTTATTTCACTCAAAAAGAATAAAGGTTTTTTAATTAGTTCAGTTCTGTGTATGTGGGACGAAACATATTGAGTTGTTTATTTAGTTCAGTTCAATCAGAGTTTGTAGCAAAACGAGTATTTAAGAGCATTCTGTACAGGAAGAATATACACGTAAAAAGCACTTTACACGCATACACCTCATCGACACATGGTTGCACATTTTAACAAAAACAAATTTTTATATGGTAGATAAGGGATAAAACTTCGTTCTTATTAGTGCCATTGTTTTCTGTTTTGTACCGAA